>JASDDO010000018.1:424207329-425407329 GCA_030015575.1 Agapanthus africanus | reverse complement strand
AAAGAAGGGCAGAGCCCAAATAAAGGTCTAACATGCCAAATATAAATGCTATGCATTATAAAGGACAGAGCCCAAGTAAAAGCCTAATAGGCAGAATATGAATAAAATGTTGAACATCTTCAACTGGACTTAGCCCAATTCTGACCATAATTCCTCAATATAAATTGAACTGAGCCTAACCGCTTTCCTAATCAATTTACACCCGGTTCGAGGGTACATCTCTTTACTCGTCTGATATCTGTCGTTGTAGTCCCTTAACGTCGTCAGAGAGGTGACGGATCCCGACAACCACACACTGCTACGGAATGTGGGGTCCTTAAACTCATGGACTATGATGTCCTTAACCTCGACCGTGATGTCTTAAAACTAATACCGGACTATGATGTCCTTAATCTCGACCGTGATGTCTTAGAACTAATACCGGACTATGATGTCCTTAATCTCGACCGTGATATCTTAAAACTAATACTGGACTATGATGTCCTTAACCTCGACCATGATATCTTAAAACTAACACCGAACTGTGAGGTCCTTAAACTCACGGACTATGACGTCCTTAACCTTGACCGCAACGTCTTAAAACTAACACTGGACCATAATGTCCTTAAACTACTTATCGACCACAATGTCACTAAACTAAATAATAGAGCCCCTAATTGCTCTCTTGTCGGATCTAAACGATCCCGTTAAGTTGATCTTAGTCTAAAATTAGACTAACGTGTCCTTAACGAACGTTTAAGTTGATCTTAGCCTCAAACAAGGCTAACGTATCCTTGAACACACACCTCCAAACCCAAATCTAAGAAAGATACGAATTTGGACTAATCCACGTCCTATGGGCGACAATATAAATTAGTCTCCGTATACAATCCACGGGCAACCGAACACAAAACAAACACCCACGACACGAAGTCACCATCTGGAGAAGGAGAAAGTTGTTATCGTGATGTGGTGGCGTAATTAACTACAGGGGCTTGCGCCTGCAGGGAAGAGCGTCCCCACAATAAAAAAAAACCCCTCAAACTAGGGGGAATCTGACAAAGTCTGCTATATCGGACGTATCCATTTAAACCTTCGATACATAGTGCCATAAATCAACTTGGTATCTTCGGAGAGGTGGACGGATATCACCAATTAGCATCTGCCCCGAATTTCAGGCAAGACGGACCTACGCGGTCGCGTCTCTGTATTCGGAAGGGAACAGACGTGTTTTAGATATTGTTTTATTTATTAGATCTTGATTCGTTTCCGCTATATGCATTTCTTGATTTTTATCCATTGTGGTAGATGGACATATGTTAGTTAGATTTTATTTTACTGTTCTTGATATCCGATTGACAGCCGTAATGTAACTATGGAGGGATTATTCCTAGCCATAGGTAGCATGGTTGGCTCTTTCACGTGCCGTATTTACGTATTTTAGGAAGTGGGGCGTGACAACTAGTAACACCGGAATCCCCAACTTGAAGTACTGGGTCAAATCCAAACATTCTTCAGTAGTTCGTCCAACTGAATACGGATCTCCTTCAATCCCTCCGGACTTAATCAGTATGGAGTTTTGATTATAGGTTGTGCACCAGGTTCTAAATCAATACTATATTCAAGAGCTCGATCGGAAGGAAAACCTTATATGTCTTCAGGGAACACATCCTCGAACTCTCGAACTACCTCAGGTTTTTCTTCTTCAGCTGGTAGAGGGAACACTTCTGCATTCTTCGATTTAGCACGGTAGTATCCTGGCTGTAAAGTTCTGTCTTCACTTTTGAAATAAAAAACTGGGTGATCTGGTATCTTAAATACTACTCTCCTTTGACGGCAATCAATAGTAGCATAAAATACTCCCAGCCAATCCATTCCCAACACAACATCGAAATTTGGTATGTCCAATACTCTGAAATTTGCGTAGAATTCTCGACCGCAAACTACAACTGGTCACTGATCATATCCCAAAGTTGCCTTCAAGACTCCATTCCCAGAACTGACATTCCAGCTTGAAATGAGCGGCTTCACGGGAATCACGTGCGTTCTCATGAATTGTTGTGACATGAAGCAGTGTGAAGCTCCAATGTCAAAAAATGCAAGTATAGGAAGGGTGGCTACTAGTAAAGTACCTAAGTGGTGTGAGATTGTGTTTAGATATAGGGATAGTATAACGATGCACAAGAATTTAAAGGTCGAAAGGATGGGAGAATTTACCGGTGATGACTTATCCTGTGGTTTCGACCTCCTCGACCGTCATTGTAAAATCCTGTCGTCTCGGTACATTCCTCTTTGCCGGAGGCACATTCCTCTGTCCTTGAGGCACATTTCTTTGTACATGATGGAATTGACGCTGAGGTTGTGCAGATGGTCCATATAGAGCTGGTGCAGGAAGAGCTAAGCGGGGTGCAGGTGCCTGAATGGATGGCCTCTGCGGAGCTGGAATTGCGGGTCTGGGTGCTGCTGCCGTGTTACTACGATATGGGCATGCTCCTATAGCGTGAGTAGATGCGCCACAAATCAAACATATGCCATTTGCACGCCTGTAGTCCTTTACCAAGTGTCCAGTTCTCTTATATTAAAAACAGAAATCTGGACTGGACCGGTTAAACGGCCCTCCCGGCCTCTTGGGTGCAAAAGTCGGCCTAGAAGAGGCTCCTCCTATCATCTGGGTAGTAGGGCGTTTGATTCCGACCTCTTGAGGCTTACCCTTCTTCTTGACCACAGTTTCATAATGGCGTGTTGCTTTCAGTGCGAGTTCATGAGTTGGATAGTCGCCTGTGGCTAAAGCCGCATGAATCTCCAGGTCTAAGTCCTGTTGGAATAGTCTAGCCCGAATCTCATCGGTCGGAATGAAGTGTGTCGCGAACTTGATAAGATATTGATGTCAGGATAGTGATGTGTTTTACGAAACAGAATTTGATACGAATTCTTTACCAGCTAAGCATGATGAATTCGGCATCATATTCATCCACTGATTTTATCCACATGGATCCTTATTGTGGGTGGATGAACTGTTGTTCCATCTCAAAACGAGCAGTCTCGGGGGAAACTTCGCATCAAACAGATCGCGGAACGTATTCCACTCTATTGGTTGTGTGGGACGGATTTTCTCGGCTTTCCACCAGACTCTTGCATTGTCGGTGAGCTGGAGCTTGGCCACACGAACCCAAGCTATGTCTGATACCTGTGCTACTGCAAGGTCGTCCTCAATATTTTGGGCCCATTCCTCAGCTTCAAGAGGACTCTCGTTCCCTGAAAAGTTTCTTGGATGTAATGCACGAAATTGCTTTACTCCAGATGTTCCGGCTTCAGGGCGGTTCATGAGAATTGTTGTCTGCTGCTGCTGGCCCTCCAGAAGACATTTGATGGCTTCTAGAAATACCGCCTGTTCATTGATCGGAGCAACAACGGTAGGGGGAGATGGTAAGGTAGGTGGTGGTGTGTTTCCATTAACATTGGTGCTGGTGTTGTTGGGAAATCCATTACCTTGATAGAAAAGGAAAGTTTAGGATAGATTCAAGAAATTTGAAATACAAGGAATGTATAGTTGCTAATTTTTATAATTCTTGTGATATATTGATAGAAAAGGAAAGGTTAGGAAATAATACTTGAAATACAAGGAATGTATCGTCGGCGGTAGGGCAGTGACGGGAGGCGCCGACGGCTGGACGTCGAGTTGAGAATGTACGAGGATGGCTTGGGTTTGGGTTTGAGTTAGGATTTGGGTATAATTGAAAGTATTTTGAGAATAATTGATTTTTTTTATGACATGGCAATTAGATGACACGGGGTCGTTAAAATAGACAGTCTTTTGTAGATTTCAAATTATATGGTAGTATTTTTGGAAACCTCTAAAATAATAGAGGAGTGTTATTTTTTTTTTTAAACTTAACCAAGAGCGAAGATTTTCACCACACATTGGCTATATGCTCCTTTAGTAAATTGTAATGCGGCCCCTGTTAGCAATTGAATTGGCGACCTCACACTCGGGACTTCGGATGGAAGGATAAATTTATTGCAAAGCCCCGTTCCTTAAATAAATTTGGAGGTGACACTGCTTAGGGATAAAATTGCCGGCCTCTTGTTTAGGGGAGGAGAGTTTTATAGATATCACAATCTCCTTTGCTACAAAGAAATTTTTTTTGACCGCACACCGGCTCCGCTCGCTCCTCTTCGAAACACTAAATAGGAGATTCCAGTTCGATCCCGGGTCTCCCCCACACAAACTCCTCTTGTCCACCACCAGGCTATGTGCCCCCGCATGCTACAAAGAAAGTCGATTAGTTGTTTTTAAGAATAATATGAATAATTAATTCCAGGCTTAATTATTTTTAAATACAATAAGATATCTAGTAAACATCATAAAATTTATAAATTGTAAATGAACACCATAAACTAACCTGCAAAAATATGTCATGAACTTTCAGAATCTTTTACTAAATAAATTTCGATAATATACCTTCTTGTACTCTTTTTTCCGGTGAATATCGTATTCTTCATATATTTCAAATAAGCACCATAAAACTTACCATTAATCGAACAAATATCATAAACTTTTGATAATATTTCAGCCTTTTATACATTGTTTTATTTTGTTGAGAAAAAGGTAGGATCTCTAAAAATGGGAGACCTCGTGTTCGATGCCGGTCTTCCCTCTGCCCCAAGCCCCCGCTTTTTATACATTTTTTGCATTGAGAAACTGATTATGTAGATCCACCTCTTCAAAAGTTCACTATTTCATAGAAAACGTTTGCAAATTGCAAATAATCTTCTTTCTCACCTCTTTCTTCAAAAACGAAACCTTGTATTTAACTGGCATATTTAACATCTGATGGACTTATTTCTTTACAACATTTTTCGAATACAACCCTTCTGGATATTGAACGGAAAATTAAAGCTATAACTTTTGTTGGTTGCTCCTAGTTCGCCCTAAAATTAAATCTGCACTAAAAACAAAAATAATTATCACGACACCGTCTTCCTCGACGGATGGGCCGTCGTTAAAGAAAAGGGAGAACATTATTCTTAATAAAATAGAAATAGTCCTCTTAATTGAATGGACAGAAATTTATAAATGACACAGTAAAAATAATAGTCATTCAGCCATCATATTATTGATAAAATTTGGGTTACTATTACATATGATTTGATTTATAAAAACAAACTCTCGAACCCTGGATCATGATCTCGTCTTGAAGATCGAGTGCAAGAGCAGGGATGGACATCTAAATCTCCTATACCGCGAGCCTCAAGCCAAATCATGATACATCGGTCATACCGCTTGGCCTGCTTTCAATACCCGAGCGTAGGAATGGACGTATAAATCGCTCGGTAGTTTATTACCAGACCGAGCGGGAACCGATCACCTCGTCTGGACTGAGACCAATCTCAGAATCACAACACAAGGACAAGAATGAACATCTAAATTCTCTGTGTAGTGACCACCAAGCTTGACTCAATCGGAGGCTGACATTGATTCTATTATCATGTTACGAGAGTAGGGATGAACGTCTGAACCTCTTATATCCATGATAACAGCCGCGATCCAGTCCTCGGCCATACCCCAATCGGCGTTATATAAGCGTGCACGCGGAAAGGAGAGCAGAGGCCCGGGTCGTGCCTTCATCTTCATAGTTTGCTTCCTGTAGATCTAAAAGAACGTGGAGTTAAGGCCGGGTGTGCTCCGCGTGTGCGCGCAGCAGAAGCGGGACTAGTCGGAAAACAAAAATGCCGTTGGAGCGCGATCGGCCATACGCCAAAAATTGTCCAAGCACTAGTTTCTAGCAAAATGTAAAGAGTAAAAGGAAGAGCTCAGAGAATCTACAACCTTTATATCGTGTCCGGCTGATCCCGGAAGACCCCATCTAAATTTCGTGAGCTCCCGAATGCGTCTACACGCTAACTGCCTCACCGTAGATGATCCGCGTTAAAAAAGGTTGCCCGAGCTTCGACTCCGTCAGCGGACGGAGAGAATTCCTCCAGAGGCTTGCTAGGCATGGAGGAAAACGATGCGAACAATGGATACTCGCTACTTTTAACAAAATCTCACCATAGCAATACTTGTCATTTTCAAGAGAGCATGAGCTCTTCTTGTGTAAGGAAGAAGAAGATGATTGGAAAAATGATGGTTTATTTTGTGAAAAGAATTGTGTCTACTCTATTCTTTCCAACCATGTCATGTAAATCCATGACACATATCCCCTCTCCCACTCTCTCTGATATGTGTGTCAACAAATAAAAGAGAGGGTGGGCCCCACCATTTTAATTAAATATATTAAATAGATAATAATAATATATATACATTAATATATATATATATACATTTACATATATATTTATTTGTATATTTATTTATACTTAATTTATAATGGTGGGAATTAATATATATATATATATATATATATATATATATATATATTAAATAAGTATTAGTACATGTATCCTATACACGTACACATCATGTATCACATACACGAAATTCCATCAATATCTTCCCAGTATCATATACTGTAGAGAGTGTATACACAATACTAGAAACCATATCATTAATACGGTTATCAAGTCAACACTTGACTTGGTATTCCGGCTATGAAACCGGCTAGTATAACAGTCGTCCGATTGAACACATATATCCAATATACATGTTTTACCGAACTCATGTACGTATCCCTATACGTACGTCACATCGCGTTTTGCCTGGAAAGGCACTTTCGTTGCGGGACTCTAAGGACCTGTCAATACGCTGGTAGTAGGTTATACAGAATTTTATCCGATTGAATCTGAAACACTTTCAGTTTCAACCCCCTTTCGGGTTAACCCACAAGCTCGTCAGTGGCACTAGCTGTACGTAACGGTTACCCAGGTATAAGCCAGATAAAGGTAGGTCGAAGAGCGAACTCATCCGGACCCAACAAAGTCTATAAGTGACAGTCACCGTACAGTCCGGTCTCTTCTTCAAAGAGTTTCGCATACCAGGTCTGGGGAGTGGAATCTGTCAGACCCCCAATAACCCGCTAAGTCGTGCTGACAGAGAATTCATAACCAAAGAGATACAACTGGTAACACTTACCGGTTTATCTCTACAGTCATGGCCACGGACTTCTACCTATACTCGTGTCCTGCATAGTGCGATATCGACTCCCAATACCGGGAGTGACGAATTCTCTCGACCGCTCACTGCCTCCATGTGCTTCGGGACTGTACCCAACTAAAACCTGTTTGAACGACTCAGTAGAGTTGTGGTAGGGTAGTAATCAAAGTACAGTAGAAACACACATAAGACACTGCGGCGATTTTAGGTCTAAGGACTACCATGTACTCATGTCACCAAAGAACTGCTATCTGACATTGATATATTACCATTTAGGAGTTCTCGGTGAGTCCGTCCAGTGTAACTCATCCAATAAGCACCTGTATACAATTATTAGTGTCAAACACCAATGGCTATGGGAACAGCCATCGTCCCGTACAGGGTCATGAAACATATACACTAGTCTAAACTGGAGTACCGATGCCCAGTCTTGATACTCCTATGAATAGGGACATTTAAAGATGTGCTTATAAACTACCAGGCCCCACTAGTATGATCCTTATCATAATTCTGGTAGTCAAGCAAAAATCCTATGGGTTTTATCTCATGTATTTGCTCTATGTGATAACTAGTATCTTGCATTAACATGACAGATAAAGACAAACCAGATATCACACTATCATCTCAAGTAAGACTGTTCTTGGTATAGGCCCTCCTCGAATTCAGTAATTGTATTCCCGCAACTACGATAATTTCTTTGAGGGCACCAATATCCAACAATCTCCCACTTGCACTCAAGGCCAATAATTGCGGTATCGCATGCTCATGTCTCATGTGCTACTGCATACCCAACTTCTGTACTGCCAGTTTCGCAAAGTGTGTTCGAGAAATAGCCATAATGAGTGGATCCGCTTATATGTTTCTAACTATATCTCTCTGAATCTCAAGTTCGCGGAGATCAACTAGCTCCAAAAAATGAGCGATACTTATCTTAGAATATTGTTTGGATAGCTGGTGGGACCTTGTTCATAAATGAACATATTTATCCAAACAAATACATATGATGTATTCTGCTGATTTACAATCAGCATTTAGCGCCTTGACTACCCCAGTATCTCGATTGGAACTCTTCCAATAAACTGCTCCTCATAAGAGGGTAAACTAATGACTCACGACAGATACATTGTCACCCTTGTCGCTACGAAAGCTGGAATCGGTAATTGCCTCTCGAAAGAGTCTGCCATTACCATACACCATAAAACATCTCATATGTTCTTCACTTCTTCCTATGTCTCTCTAAGATTGGACTAATATCTGCTTACTATACCTAATGTTAAAGCAATATCTGGTCCGGTATTTAACATCGCATGATTGACCTCACTGGCGAATTATATCGAATGTCATTCATGTGCGTCTCTCTCTTCATTAGTCCTGAAAGATATCATTTTAAAGAGAGTGGCCCCATTACCTGCGAGTACATTACCTCGGTAGGAGTCCTCCATTCTAAACCACTTTAGAATGGTGCCATTATACCAGAATTAGGATAATCCCAAAACCCTACCAGGTCTAACTCTATAGACCTAGTCACCAGAACCATTGACATATGTATAATCCACAAAAAGAGAAACTAAAGTGACTACCAATGTTTGACCAAATCATAGTATAGGAATATCACTTCCTATTAAAACTATGTTATCCACATCAGTATGCAGAATCTGACAGTACTCCCTACAACTTTCTTACAAATATCTGGTTCATCTCTTATTTTAATGAAGTCAAACACTTTGACCGTTGTATCAAAAGCAGATGATCTAAGTCCGCTATGCCTGCTTTTGTCTACAAATAGACTTAAGCAAATTTGCACACTTTCCGCTGCTCCCACTGACTAAGACAATTCTCTGATAGAGTCATATACATGTACACTTCTAAATCCAATTTAGAAAGACGGTATAATCATACTCATACCAGATATCATAGTCATGAAAACAACAGTTGGCAAATTTTATCCGCATGGACTTCAGCACAGATTTTGAAGTAACAGTATCATCATAACACATCGGGTATTTGATGAATACTGTATACTATAAGTCTATCCTTTATTTGGTTAATACCTTTCCATTTGCACTGATCTCAAAAGATCTGCTTACTTCTTATAGGTTTTACCCCTTTCAGGAGCACACAATAAAATCTATAATTTGTTGTGGTGCATGGAGTCCAACTTGGATAACTTGGCTTCCAGCCATTAGTCGGAAGTCACCACTTCCAAGGACATGCTGATAACTAGTAGGATCATTATCATATGATGCAAGCCTCCTAGTCACCGTCTATGAGAAAACCGAAGTATCTTTCGGGTGGCTGAGGTTACCTACTAGATCTGCGGAGTAGCTATGGTCTGTTAGGGTCAATTAGATCATCAAGTTCTACTAAACTTTTGGTAACTTCTTGTGGTTCTGGAACCATTTCCAGTTCTACCATGCTTCCACTAATTTATTTTGCAAGAAATTCCTTAACCAGGGATGTGGCGAGTCAAGAACAAAACACTTCTGAACTTGAAAAATGGTAGACACTATCCCCCGCGAAATCTTAGGATAACCCACATACTGTTATTTCCGAAGCGTGCCTCGAGTTTATCTGGATTATAGTTTTAAACACAAACCGTAGAACCCCATATTTTAATAATATTAAGATGGACACTATTCTATATCACATATAGAAAAAAGGCACTTGTTTAGGTAGAACCAGTATCAATTGATATGCATCTATTTCTAACGCATCCCTTAAATTGAAGAAGAAAGCTCAATATTATTCATCACGGAGCGCACCCACAGATGAGCAATATGAAAGAGAATTACATTCTCAATATGGAATACCTAGTACCAACCCCATGTCCGTATGGACATTGGACGACATACATCAATATGTATTAGTCCCTAGAGTTCACTAACTTATTTTCCGTGTGCTATTAATCGAAAAACATTATTTTGGTTAAAAGAAACCAAAAGTTTGCTGTTTAGGCAAAACCTAATGATTTTCCTCAATAGCAACAATTGCTCTGTAAACCAACATTGAGGATAAAATCATCCATTCTCAATTCTCTGCTCCTTCTCAACATCTGTAACGCTCTACAGTGTTAGTTATATGTATGCCCTAGAGGCCATTACTGTACATATGATGTATATTGTAGTGGATGCTAGGACGTATATAGGGAGGACTTTCTTGCTCGACATGATAGTATGCTATCTGGTTGCACTTTACCTTAACGTGTACACTGATTGTCTCTCTGTTACATGTTGGTAAAGCCCTTAGGATGTGTACTTGACTACCTGGACTATGATGCGGATCATACTAGTGGGGACATGGTAGTCCATAAGTACATCCTTCAAAGTCCCTAGTCATGGGTATATCGAGACGGGGCATCGATATACCAGAGTAGACTAGCGTATACCTTCTCGACCCATACAGATGGGCGATGGATGATCCCATATCCATTGGTGTTTGACATTGGAGATGATATACGGGTGCTCAGTGGAGACTGGGTACACTGGACGGACTCGCCGAGAACTTCCAGATGGTATTATACCTTACGTTAGATGGCAGTTCTCTGGTGACACTGGTACAGAGTAGTCTGTTGATCCGAGATCGTCATAGAGTCTTGTGTGGTTCCCACTGTGCTTTGATTTCCATCTTACCACGTCCAAGAGGGCGTGCAAAACGGTGGTTTTTGGGTACAGTCCCGAATCACATGGAGGCAATGAGCGATAGGAGGGGATTCGTCTCTCCCGGTATAGGGAGTTGATGTTGCGCTGTGTTCGATTGGCTATAACCGGAAATCCCTGGCCAGGGTTGCTGAGATTTACTGGTAAGTGTTACCAGTAGTTTCTCGAACTGTTATAGACCTCATATCAACACGACTTATCGAGCTATTGGGGTCTGACGTTTACCACCCCTAGGCAAGATATGCGACATATCAGACGATCAGACCGGACTGTACGGTAAGTGTTACTGGTTGGATTCACAGGAGTATGAGCGGGCTTGCTCGTCGATCTTCTGATCGCTCAATACCCGGGTGGCCGTTATGTTTAGCAGACCGCTTGCGGCTTGTGGGTGTTTGATATGATCATCACCTGCTGCCGGCGTATTGACGAGTCTTTAGAGTCCTACACAGAGGTTTCCTAGCTCAAGCAAAACAAAATAGGAGCGCATATGAGATATGTGCGGGACCGAGAATAATGCGTGTATGTGATACCGTATTTCATTCTCGCGATGAATGTGTCGAATGGTTATATGCGATATAACCTAGTTATCGAATCAAGGATTGATTCGATAAAACGATACATTGTATACTAGTCGGTTGTGTGCGACATGACCGGATCATTGAATCAAGTGTTGATTTAATGATTTAATGCATAAATATATATTTGATATATTACTTTGCATTAACTAGTATTGGTTCACTTTAAATGGTTTTTCTCACTTGTTTGTGCACATTGTATATGTGATATATTTTTGTGCACAAGATTGTATCATGTTTGATGATGCATGATAACTTGGGTTTGTGTAAAGATTAAACCATGGTTATATGGATGGTTAGGGTTTTATTTTCTTATTCATTTATTTATTTATTTATTCTTTTTGGAAAATAAAAAGCATAATGAGAAAAATGGTGGCTTTCTTTGTTTGCATCTTGAAGCTTCATGAAGCTTTGACTAAGTGACCATTTTGTCTCATGCTTAACCCTAACCACTCCATCTAACCTTAGTTAAATCTCTACACTAAACCATGGTTTGTATATGATAAGAATTGATTTTTCTTTTCTATTTGATAATTCTTATCATATCATTATCTTCATCTTCTTCTTCTTCTTCACATGAAGAAAGCTTGCCTCATCAATGGCAAGTGAAGAAATCAAGTGAGAAATCCAATTCTAAAGTGAACCCACTTCCTATTTCTTCATCCTCTACCTCTTGCCAAGTAGTATAGGGTGTTTTCTTCATAAGTTTCATGACTTGGTGAAGTGGGAGCTTGATCTAGTGATGCCTCGACGTAGATCATCTTCGGCATCGTCGTCGATGACCCAGCCCGCTTTTTCTCCGATGAAGCCGATGCTAGAGTCATGGTTCGATTTGGACAGCGGAGAGGACTTCATCATGGAGCTATGGAGGTGGAGAAACGGATCTACAAAGGTTGTATTTCCGTTCTTTTAGTTTAGTTGTAAACTAGTTTCATTGTTTCGCCTAAAATTCTAGTTAACAATCCGTATTAGGGTTTCTCGGCACCCGTAAAATTTGAAATTGGCATGGTTGATGCCTTGTGAGACCTCATTAGAGTGCCTAGGAACCCTACAGTGGTATCAGAGACTAGCTAGAGCCTTAGGCGATGCGTAGACGGAGTTAGAAGTCCGATTAAACCGAAACCCTAACACAAATTTGCTCTCTGGACTTTTTCCAAAAATTGGGTTTTTTCCAGATTAAAAATATGCAGAAAATTCAGCAGGAAATTCTAAGAATTACGGTGCAAAAAGTACCTAATGATCTGTCTAAAGTGCGGCGGAACCGCGGCATTAGCGTGCTAATACGGCTGTTCCGCGGCCATTTTGTCTCTTCTCCCATTGAATTTTGCACAGTAATTCCTATTTTGCAGTGCTGGTTTTCCTGGGATATTTTTTTTTCTGAACTCAAGAGTTGAGTTTTTTTTGGGTTGTATTGGGGACTCGGTGTTTCGATCGGATTGTCTAATTTTGTCTATGTGGCTTTCCGGATATTTTAGAATATGTTAAAAAAGTTCGACCGGATATAAATACCCAACTTTTCCCCTGTCGGGAAATTTCCAAGTGTTGGATCTTTCCGTAGTTTAATGACGTTCTAAGTAGTGCAAGTAACGCGATGGTCCCTCTAGAAGACAACAAACATTAACTCGATTATGTGACCGTCTTGAACTGCCCTTTGAACCTTAGGGTTTGGGGCAGTACGACGTGCCACATGTGAGGCGTTGGCTTGACCCTTCTACGGCTGGACCGTTGGTACTGAGGCACGAACTGAATGTTTTTAGACTTGTTTCATGTGTTGATCTGTATCGGGAAAACTTGGGTGTTTGAATGTTCGATCGGAAAGTTTAACATTTTCTAATTATCTGGAATGTGATACAATAATTGGAATTCACAAGAAGTTATGAGATAACTGAATGAATGTTATAAACATAGCAGTTTAGTCTCACTTGATCGGTTGCCACAGAATTTTGATGCGATCAAAAGTCCGTCGCAATCACGTAGCGTACGCGGATACTCGCCGGGTAAACTTAATAGACAGCCTCACTCCATAGCCCCGACCAAGTGACTGTAGGAGAACCCCGTCGCCGAAAGCATCCGTTCGGGTGCTCACGGCAGCGGTGTTCCGCCTTGGTGCACTTTGTCGACGGCGTCAGGGGTGCGGCCGCCTACTGAAGTTTGCGACGAGCATTCGATCAGGATGTCGGGAATCTTGTTGAATTGCCCGACTTTATAATGAAAAGTGTTTTCGATTTTGAGACTAAAATGCGGGGTTTATAATTGTTAGGCATGTGATGTCTAAGGAATTCATTTGATTAGGCATGCGATGTCTATGCAGGTTGCGGATTCCAACTGTTGTAATTTTACACTTTCTTTTCTGTGACCGTAAGTGTAATATGTGATATCGCCGGTTTCGTTGCTATATGTCAACGACAATTGGGATGCGCATATTTACTTACGTTGATGACATGTGATGTTATGTGTTGCTGGATATGTTATATTGGATCGTCGTGTTTGAATAGCCGGGGTTTTTTATGTGAGATGAGTGTTTTTCATTTTCATTCATGTAAAAACTTGTATGTAATATTCTTTTATTGGGACACTTCCAGGCTGCGGAAGATGTCACCCTTTGTATATTATTTACTTTTCCGCACTAGGATAGACCCAAGGAGGGGAGCACAAGTAACCGGGTTCTGGAGTCCAGTGGGAGACCAACTCGAGGAGTCGAGTCCGGGTCTCCTAACTCTAGAATTGGTAGGGTTTCTTGCCGCTCTCGTAGGGGTCTAGGGGTGTGGGTTTGGCTATTCATCGCGACCGTGGAATCCGTGTTTTATACTGGCTCGTATTGAAAACACGGACGTCCTAGTATATCCAATATTTCATATGTTTCTTCCGCTGCGATATCTGTGATGTGATCATGTGATATGTTCTGTGATGGATACTTTATATAGTATATATGATATATTATATAGGCGTTACTTATGTTTTACACCCGCGCTAGCCCTGCCCCGCTCTGCCGTTAGTTACCTAACCTAACGGTGCACGAGGGGACATCGAGGCGAATGCGGATGGCATAAGTGTACGTCGTATTTATCTGTGATGTTTAGGTACTTAAATGATGGGACTTCATTAATGTGATTAATGAAATAAAAAGAAACCTAAGATGTTGTAGAATCGAATTTCAAAAATAAAACAGGTAGCTACAGTTCTTACTTTGCACAGCAGTATATATGATATATCCTGCACCTTATTCGATGAGGAAAGGACCGAGATCCCTTCACCGGGAGTGACTCCTTTAGCAATGACTGGCAGATGCTACACACTCGGTTTGTCTTTTGATTGCTTTTAAGAGTTTTTGCTTTGCACAGTGATATATATGATATATCCCGCACCTCATTCGACGAGGAAAGGACCGACGATCCCTTCACTGGGAGTAACTCCTTTAGCAAAACTAGAAAAGCCTCAAAAGCACTCCATTTTAAAATCATTTGATTCTACAACGATATCAAGTTCATTACGCAATAGGTTTTCAGAAAAACCTGTCGTAGCCCTCCGTCATTTCAGATAAGTCCTGTTTAGTATTCGTGCTGCGTTTGTTGACCTTGTCAAGGCGCAGTGTGCGGTAGCTAACCAGTATTTATCTGCTTATGCATATGATGCAGATTGGGTTAGGGTAGTCGTGCGGCCTTGTTGACCTTGTCAAGGGTCGTGCGGGTAGGTTTGATTCAATCAAGAAATGACGGGTTGAACTTGACTTGCGGTCTATGGTTTGTTGACCTTGTCAAGGTCATAGATCGTTCGGGGCAATATTATCGGGAATTTCAAGTGTTGAAATTTGCAATGAGATTGCATACCTTCTATGAGATAGTTGGATCCCGATACCCGCTGCGAGTAAGAGTTACTCTTGGGAGAGTTTTACACATTACAATTAGCCGATCAAGTAGGTGTCTAGAAAGGTGTTAACGAGATTACGCCTCTGGGAAAACGAGGTTTACATTAATTAGGTTTGTGCGAAAGCACGGGGGACCTCCCTCAAAGTACCGACACTGGCCTGGCTGAAAGATTGGCGAACTTGTAGTGTGTAATTAATCCCGGCTAGTCTTTCCTTTTAGGGTTTGAAGGAAGATTTGATAAAAAGCAGTGGGAGCCATCCTGATTAGATAAAATAATAACCAATCTATTCTTGCTAGAGCGCACGCTGAGTGTTTTCTTCTCTCTCTCTCCAGGTAGCGACCATATCACGCCTTAATCAAGATAATAATACGGAATATTGACCGAACCCGGTTGTTATACTGGGCTGGGGAACGTTGGTCCCGCTCCAACTTATAATTGTTATAAGACAGAGCAGGAAATTGGGGAATACCAGATTTCCCGTGCCGCCCAAACGAAGAGAGTGCATGCTGATGCATCATCTTCGGGTATGTTCATTACAAAGAACTGTTTCTCAGTGTCCTTTACGTCCTGGGTATATGATACCAGATCAGGATCCCAGATATGTAATCTGTTACATAGGGCTACAGAAAGGTAGAGAACTGAGAACGGGTGATAAGTTTCATGAGGCAGAAAACGGGGCAAGAGTTGCAGCCAAGTCTGTTGGTCACTGTCACCCTGTATTCCAAATACATTGATTCTGAACGAATGTAATTAGATACCGAACCTGATATACAAAATCATATCAATTTCTTTATTAGTAAAGAAATGATAAAATTTTGTATTGTTGGATTATGTTTTGAACATTTCCTATATTAAAAGTTGATCGGATCAGGCACGTTATCTAAAAGCATTGACGTTCTAAATCAAACTACAGTTCTTTAGTATACGGAACACACACAAGAGGAAAAGTTCAGGCATGAACGAATCCTACTTGAGACATTGTAGACTAGGTCATATCAATGCGACCTGACTAGCTGAAGTTACATTTAGATGCATATTTAAATCTGTTTGAATTTACATCTTATGAAACTTGCCAGTCATGTCACAAAGATACGATGACCATAGCTCTGTTTACTGGAAGCAGAGAAAGAGTTAGTAAACTCTTGGGATGATACATGTTGATGTAGGTAAGGTCCCCTGTCTACACATGCCAAGACTGGTTCCTTGTACTTCATTACATTCTCTGATAATCTCTTTAGATTCAGACATATGTTTTTGTTGAAACACAAGTCCGAACCTTTTGAGATATTCACAGAATATAAGTTAGAAGTAGAGAACCAAAACGGGTATAAGTATTATGTCCTTTGATGTGATCAAGGAGGAGAATACTTGAGCACGGAATTCCTGGACTATTCTAAAGGAGAATGGGATTCTCTCTCAGCATTACTCCTCCGTATACACCATAGCACGATGGTATATCGGGGCGGAGCAATCACACCCTATGTGATAAGGTGTGCTCTATGATGAGTAATACTGAGTTACCTGTTCCTTTTTGGGAGTTATGCACTTGAGAAGCTGCATACCTATTGAATAGGGTTCAAATCAAATCCGTTGCCTACCACTTCATATTTGATATGATAAGGGAAGAGCCCATCTCTTAAGTTGGTTAAGATTTGGGGTTGTCCGGGCTATGTCTAAAAGCAAAATCCGGACAAGCTCGAGGCAAAGTCAGTTATGTAGAACTGGAAATGTTCCAGCTATACAAACTGCAGCTGATGATTTGATAGAACCAAAGGATTCAATAGTTACCAACGAACCTCAGCCTCTCCGCCGATCTAATAGGGTTCCTCACCCACCTGAGAGATACTTCGGTTTCTCTATGACAGTGGGAGAAAGGATTGCATCATGAGATGATAACCCAACTAGTTTCGAGCTGGCCATCAGGAGTGGGACTCTATAAGAATGGCTGGATGCTTAGTGATCTGAGATGGAATCCATGTACACCAACAAAGTATGGACTTTGGTTGCTATATCTGAAGGGTTAAATCCCCATCAGGAGCAAGTACATCTTGAGAAGATTACTTGGTGTAGATGGAAAAGTTGAGACTTTCAAAGCTAGACTTGTTAAACCTTTTCGTCATCGACCAGGCATGGATTATGATGAAACATTTTCAAGTGGCTATGCTTAAGTCCATCCAGATCCTACTTGCCACGGCTACATACCATAACTACGATATCTGGCGGTTGGGTGTCATGACTGCTTTTCTAAATGATGATTTGGAAGAGAGTGTCTATAAGTACACAGCCAGAGGGCTTCGTAGATAGTGGGAGCAGCGGAAACGTGTACAAGATGCTTTATAGGATAAAGCAGGTATCGCGGAGTTGGAACATCTGTTTTGATATATTAGTCAAAGAGTTTGACATCATCAAAATGGGAGATGAACCTTGTATAAACAAAAGGGTAGTAGGGAGTATAGTAACGATCCTCGTAGAGTACGTAGATGACATACTCTTGATAGGGAAGGAGTTTCCTATGCTACGATCGATCAATCTCCGCTTATCACAATGATTCTCCATATAGGATCAAAGTGATACCTCCTAAATCCTGAGTTTTGATCTATGAGATAGAAGTAAATGGATGTTAGGATTCTCACTAGTTGTAGTGAGATGGTATCAATCGATCCTGGGGAGAATCACTGGAAATGTTCCAGGGTGATAAGGACGACTGAATGTCAGTCACAGGCATTGTCTTTACCCTCAGTAAAAGGACGGTATGTTGGAAAAGTTCCAAGCTAGATACCGTGGCATACTAGACGATAAAGACAGGATACATCGCTACTTAAGATGCTACCAAGGAGGATGTTTGGGTGTATATTGGTTCATGAGATGAACTACGTTCCAACCATTGTGAGACAATGGAGTTGTGGCTTATGCCAAGGAACGCCGGTCCCATCAGTGATCCAGACATATTCTAAGGCGGTGTCACCTGATCATGGAGATAGTTGATCTCCAGGGTGATCGAGGTTAGGACAGTAGACTCAGAGGACAACACGGCGGATCCACTCACAAAGGCCTTTTCCCAGAGAGAGACTTTTATGGGATGGTTGAGTATGAGATACTACAACCACTGCTACAGATGGCCCTAGTGCAAGTGGGAGATTGTTAGTTATATGTATGCCCTAGAGGCCATTACTGTACATATGATGTATATTGTAGTGAATGCTAGGACGTATATAGGGAGGACTTTCTTGCTCGACATGATAGTATGCTATCTGGTTGCACTTTACCTTAACGTGTACACTGATTGTCTCTCTGTTACATGTTGGTAAAGCCCTTAGGATGTGTACTTGACTACCTGGACTATGATGCGGATCATACTAGTGGGGATATGGTAGTCCATAAGTACATCCTTCAAAGTCCCCAGTCATGGGTATATCGAGACGGGGCATCGATATACCAGAGTAGACTAGCGTATACCTTCTCGACCCATACAGATGGGCGATGGATGATCCCATATCCATTGGTGTTTGACATCGGAGATGATATACGGGTGCTCAGTGGAGACTGGGTACACTGGACGGACTCGCCGAGAACTCCCAGATGGTATTATACCTTACGTCAGATGGCAGTTCTCTGGTGACACTGGTACAGAGTAGTCTGTTGACCTGAGATCGTCATAGAGTCTTGTGTGGTTCCCACTGTGCTTTGATTTCCATCTTACCACGTCCAAGAGGGCGTGCAAAACGGTAGTTTTTGGGTACAGTCCCGAATCACATGGAGGCAATGAGCGATAGGAGGGGATTCGTCTCTCCCGGTATAGGGAGTTGATGTTGCGCTGTGTTCGATTGGCTATAACCGGAAATCCCTAGCCAGGGTTGCTGAGATTTACTGGTAAGTGTTACCAGTAGTTTCTCGAACTGTTATAGACCTCATATCAACACGACTTATCGAGCTATTGGGGTCTGACGTTTACCACCCCTAGGTAAGATATGCGACATATCAGACGATCAGACCGGACTGTACGGTAAGTGTTACTGGTTGGATTCACAGGAGTATGAGCGGGCTTGCTCGTCGATCTTCTGATCGCTCAATACCCGGGTGGCCGTTACGTTTAGCAGACCGCTTGCGGCTTGTGGGTGTTTGATATGATCATCACCTGCTGCCGGCGTATTGACGAGTCTTTAGAGTCCTACACAGAGGTTTCCTGGCTCAAGCAAAACGAAATAGGAGCGCATATGAGATATGTGCGGGACCGAGAATAATGCGTGTATGTGATACCGTATTTCATTCTCGCGATGAATGTGTCGAATGGTTATATGCGATATAACCTAGTTATCGAATCAAGGATTGATTCGATAAAACGATACATTGTATACTAGTCGGTTGTGTGCGATATGACCCGATCATTGAATCAAGTGTTGATTTAATGATTTAATGCATAAATATATATTTGATATATTACTTTGCATTAACTAGTATTGGTTCACTTTAAATGGTTTTTCTCACTTGTTTGTGCACATTGTATATGTGATATATTTTTGTGCACAAGATTGTATCATGTTTGATGATGCATGATAACTTGGGTTTGTGTAAAGATTACCATGGTTATATGGATGGTTAGGGTTTTATTTTCTTATTCATTTATTTATTTATTTATTCTTTTTGGAAAATAAAAAGCATAATGAGAAAAATGGTGGCTTTCTTTGTTTGCATCTTGAAGCTTCATGAAGCTTTGACTAAATGACCATTTTGTCTCATGCTTAACCCTAACCACTCCATCTAACCTTAGTTAAATCTCTACACTAAACCATGGTTTGTATATGATAAGAATTGATTTTTCTTTTCTATTTGATAATTCTTATCATATCATTATCTTCATCTTCTTCTTCTTCTTCACATGAAGAAAGCTTGCCTCATCAATGGCAAGTGAAGAAATCAAGTGAGAAATCCAATTCTAAAGTGAACCCACTTCCTATTTCTTCATCCTCTACCTCTTGCCAAGTAGTATAGGGTGTTTTCTTCACAAGTTTCATGACTTGGTGAAGTGGGAGCTTGATCTAGTGATGCCTCGACGTAGATCATCTTCGGCATCGTCGTCGATGACCCAGCCCGCTTTTTCTCCGATGAAGCCGATGCTAGAGTCATGGTTCGATTTGGACAGCGGAGAGGACTTCATCATGGAGCTATGGAGGTGGAGAAACGGATCTACAAAGGTTGTATTTCCGTTCTTTTAGTTTAGTTGTAAACTAGTTTCATTGTTTCGCCTAAAATTCTAGTTAACGATCCGTATTAGGGTTTCTCGGCACCCGTAAAATTTGAAATTGGCATGGTTGATGCCTTGTGAGACCTCATTAGAGTGCCTAGGAACCCTACATACAGATGCGGGATTCTAATCCGGTATCTTTATACCCAGGAGTTAGAGTTTATTGAGAACGGTTTTTCGAAACAGAGACGAACGGGGAATCCGAAACATCAAAATGTTTCAGTGGGGTCAGTCGGGTATTCATTGTTTTGCCTTTCCATTACCCAGGTTCATAACAGTAGTCGCAATTTCCTTTTCTCACTTCAACCACTTTTGATGTCTCTCCATCTTACCTTTCTGTATACCGAACTTATACTAGTTTGGTTTTCTTCTTTCCATTCCTTCAGCACCAACTTCGGGATTGGAAGAAGACTATCCAATAAGCGTAACTGGTATACACTGTTTATATGTAAGAAGCTCTCAAGCTTGAGATATGGTAAGAGGGAGAGACAAACGAACAATTCATCTAATCCAGAACCAGCGGCCATCCTCAGACTAAAACAGTTTCATCGAGTTCATATCTAACTAAATGATGGCTTTCCAAACAATATGGATCTTTGTACCGAATACAGAGAGTTCTGGAATTAGCAGAAGGGGAAGTAAGATATGTGAGGACATATGTGATTATGTCATTGATTAGGGCAATCCAGACATTCCAAAGCTGTCGATTTTGGAAAAAGGTCAGTCAACTTGGTTAATGAGTCTTGGTTTAAGGTGAGTCCAGGATCGCTGCCAGAGAGAGAAAAGAAATACTCTGCACTCTAACCTAGATTAGATTGGTGTATTTATCTAATTAGAATAGCTCCCACCGTTCTGTCAAATTCTCCTTCAAACCCTAAAACGGAGAACTAGCCGGAATTTTGTATAGAAAATCCCGGGAGTAACTATTACTCACAGTAGGAATCGGGATCCAATCTATCATGGAGTGGTAACCTTGACTAAAGATCAACAAATTACCACACTCCATAAAAGGTACTCAATCTCATTACAAGTTTCAACACTTAAAACTCTCGATGTCGTTTTTGCCCCTAGAACTCTATGACCTTGACTAAAGATTAAGAAATCAAAAAGTCCTAATCAAGTTCGGTCCGTCATTTCGTGATTAATTTAGACCCACCCGTACGACCCTTGACTAAATATCAACAAAGTCGTATGAATGTTCTAACTAATCGCATCATATGCAAGCAGGAAGACATCACTTAGCTACCGTACAC
Organism: Agapanthus africanus; assembly: GCA_030015575.1. Taxonomy (NCBI): domain Eukaryota; kingdom Viridiplantae; phylum Streptophyta; class Magnoliopsida; order Asparagales; family Amaryllidaceae; genus Agapanthus; species Agapanthus africanus. Next base: position 425,385,664 of record JASDDO010000018.1, on the reverse strand, counting down.
TACGCCTTGACTAAAGATCAACAAACGCAGCACGAATACTAAGTACTCTACTTCCTAAAATGATAGAGGGCTAGGCTGGTTTTGAAGAAAACCCTTAACGTAATAAACTTGATCTCATTGAAGGAACATAGTGGTTTTGAAAGTTTATAGTCTCGTAGACTTTTGCTCAAGATTGAACTCCCCGTGAAGGAATCTAAACTCTTTCTTCGTCGAATGAGGTGCGGGATATTTCTAATCGAATAGCACGACGCAAAGAGAAAAAAATACGGTTACAAAAACAATTTTAGTGACACAAACTTTTACCCAAGAGCGAACTCCCAGTGATGGAATCAAGGCTCTTTCCTCATTGAATGAGGTGGAGGACATTCCTAACCGAATGCCTCGATGTAAAAAAAAATAATCGACTAAAATTTCCCCTTTATAAAAAGTTGGTTTCTACAACGTATAGATTTATTTTACTTTGTATTAATGAAATTAATACAATCCTATCATTTAGATAATCTCATTATCTAGCATTATTTTTATCACACAAACATTACAGAAAAGTATGAAAAGGAAAAATATAATGCATATATACGCCATCCGCATTCGCCACGGGGCTCCGTTATGCACCATTAGGTTACTTAACTAACAGTAGAGCAGTGGCAAGGCTAGCGCGGATGCAAAACGTATATAGCATTAATATATATACTATATATCACATATATAAATATACCATCACACGCAAATAATCACATTACAACATGAGGAGATACAACATCACAAAGTTTGGAATGGTCAGATCATCTAGGAATCCCGCATTTCTTTCGAGCCACAAACGAAGCAAGAAATACTCCGGTCGCGTGAATAGCCTGGCGTAACCAAAAGCAGACCACTACGAGTGCGGTAAGTCATCCGCTAATCCGAGAAATGAGGCAACCCAGTATCATCACTATGATGGGGCCACCCAGCACTTTCTCGAATCCGATGACAAGAGCACTCCTCCGTGGGTCTATCCTAACCCCCTACAAGCGCGACAAGCGGCTCACCAATCCTAGAATCGAGTGGCCCGGTCCCGGCTCCGTGAGATGGACACCCGCTGCAATCTAGAATCCGGCTACCAGTGCGCTTCTCCATGGGGTAATCCTAATACCTGTATTAATACAACGGTGATATCGATTGCAACCTGATCGATCCCCGACAAATAATAATACAATAAGCAGAAACGACGGCCACATGTCGACCGCTCGTCCTGAATAAAAGAATATACATCTTGGCTACAACATGAATGAAATGAAAAATATAACATCGCAATATTCAATTATGCACAAGGCTATTCATTTCGTGACGATCCAATCCATTTCAAACAAACTTAATATAGAACATCACAGACTCACAAATACATATCAACAAGTATGTATCATCGTATCAACTGAGTTAAACAATTTAACATCATTAATACAGAAACCCTACGATGTTATAGTTTTGATCGATAACTTTCTAATACAATAGAGATCAAATCTCAATACTGAGAAAAAACAAACAATACCAAAAATCCTATTTCTACAAGTTTAAGCCCCCAGAGAAAATTGGAGGCATTCAGAACAATTTTGGCCGATATAAAACCGGTATGGCCAGCCAAATTAGCACAACCCCCCACCCCAATTTCACTCACCTCATTTTCACATCAAAATCAACATCCTGCAATTGTTTTAAAAAAATTTAAAAGACTTTTGAAATTCGAACAGAGAAGGGGCTTAAACTAGGAAACCAGAATCGGAAAATTGTCGATCGAAACTAAAATGTCGCCTAAGGTAGTCCTAGTGCTTGGTTGTCTCTGATACCACTGTAAGGCCTGGTGCACCCCGCGCGTGCGTGCAGTGGAAGCGGGACTGGTCGGAAAACAAAAATTCCGTTGGAGCGTGATCGGCCGTACGCCAAAAATTGTCTAAGCACTGGTTTCTCTAGCTAAATGTAAAGAGTAAAAGGAAGAGTTCAGAGGTTCTACAACCTTTGTACCATGTTCGGCTGATCTCGGAAGATCCCGTCTAAACTTCGTGAGCTCCCGAACGCATCTGCACGCTGACTGCCTCACCGTAGATGATCCGTATTGAAAGCTGGCTGTCCGAGCTTCAACTCTGTCACCGGGCCAAGAGACTTCCTTCAGAGACTTGTTAGGCGTGGAGGAAGACGATGCAAACAATGGGTATTCTCTAGTTTTAACAAAATCTCACTATGGCAACACATGCCATTTTCAAGAGAGCATGAGTTCTTCTTGTGTGAGGAAGAAGAAAATGGTTGGAAAAATTGATGGCTTATTTTGTGAAAAGAATTATGTCTATTCTATTCTTTCCACCCATGTCATGTAAATTCATGACACATACCCTCTCTTCCACTCTCTTTCATGTGTGTGTCAACACATAAGAGAGATGGTGGGCCCCACCATTTTAATTAAATATATTAAATAGATAATAATAATAATTATTATTATTATTATTATATATATATATATTAATTCCCACCGTAATAAATTAAGTATAAATAAATATATATGTAAATGTAAATATATATACATTAATATATATATATATATATATAAAGATATATATTTACATTTACATATATATTTATTTATACTTAATTTATTATGGTGGGAATTAATATATATATATATATATATATATATATATATATATATAATAAGTATTAGTACATGTATCATATACACGTACACATCATGTATCACATACACAAAATACCATCAATATCTTCTCGGTATCATATACTGTAAAGAGTGTGTGTATCATATACATAATACTTGAAACCGTATCATTAATACGGTTATCAAGTCAACACTTGACTTGGTATTCCGGCTTTAAAACCGGCTAGTATAATAGTCGTCTGATTGAACACGTATATCCAATATACATATTTTACTGAACTCATGTACGTCCCTATACGTACGTCACATCGCGTTTTGCCCGGGAAGGCAATTTCGTTGCGGGACTCTAAAGACCTGTCAATACGCTGGCAGTAGATTATACAAAATCTTATCTGATTGAATCTGAAACACTTTCAGTTTCAACCCCCTTTCGGGTTAAGCCACAAACTCATCAGTGGCACTAACTGTACGTAATGGCTACCCAGATATTAGCAAGATAAAGGCAGGTCGACGAGCAAACTCATCCGGACCCAACAAAGTTTATAAATGACAGTCAGTATACAGTCCGGTCTCCTCATCAAAGAGTATCACATACCGGATCTGGAGAGTAGAATCTGTCAGACCCCCAATAACCCGATAAGTCGTGCTGACAGATGACTCATAACCAAAGGATACAACTGGTAGCACTTACCAGTTTATCTCTACAGCCGTAGCCACGGATTTCTGGTTATAGTCGTGTCCCGCACAATGTGATATCGACTCCTAATTCTGGGAGTGACGAATTCCCTCAACCGCTCACTGCCTCCATGTGCTTCGGGACTGTACCCAACTAAAACCTGTTTGCACGACTCAGTAGAGCCGTGGTAGGAGAAAAAACAAAATACGGTGGGAACACACACGAGACACTGTGGCGATTTCAGGTCTAGAGACTACCCTGTACTCATGTCACCAGAGAACTACTATCTAAAATTGGTATAATACCATCTAGGAGTTCTCGGCGAGTCCGCCCAGTGTAACTCATCCAATGAGCACCTGTATACAATTATCAGTGTTAAACACTGATGGCTATGGGAACAGCCATCGTCCCGTACAAGGTCATGAAACGTATACACTAGTCTAAACTGGAGTACCGATATCCAGTCTCGATACTCTTATTACTAGGGATATTTAAAAATGTGCTTATAAACTACCAGGCCCCACTAGTATGACACTTATCATAATCCTGGTAGTCAAGTAAAGATCCTATGGGTTTTATCTCATGTATTTGCAGTACGTGATAACTAGTATCTTGCATTAACATGACAGATAAAGACAAACCAGATAGCACACTATCATCTTGAGTAAGACTGTTCTTGGTATAGGCCCTCCTCGAATTCAGTAATTGCATTCCCGCAATTACAATAATTGCCTTGAGGGCACCAATATCCAACAATACCTGATCGAGGAGGGCTGGTCTTCTTAAGTCTTGACAGGGTCTCGATGGAAAGGACATTAGTCGCTGGAATCTAGGTTATATTAATTATGATAGGATGGCTGAGAAGCCTTAAAATTAGGAAAATTGATGATTGGTTAATTGAAAGAGATCTTTTCTTTCGCTTCAAACCCTGGCTTTTATAGAACTAGAGTTTGTTGGGAAGTAATTCAGAACCCTCGTATTTTCTTGATTCAAGCATCAATTACACTCTTGCTTGATGCGTAAGTCGCGCAATTACTGATTTCCAATCGATTATAAATCTATCTCAGGATCTTGTTCAAATCTCCTTTAATAACCTCAGGTTGATTCTTCGAGCGCTAATTCGGCCCAAAGTTATTTGGGCCGAACTGTCCTTTATTTCTTCTGTCCCATTCGCCTGCCTGACCGAATATTACTTTTTTGTGCAAACACTAATCAACCTTGGGTGTGTGCTAGCTTTGAAACTCAATGGAGTAGATAACAACAATTGAAATGGTAGGCATAGATCTGCGTATGAGGAGATAGCTAACTAGCTGAAGGGCCCACACCCATAACATGGGGGCCCACCAGAGAATGCCATCCCAACCTAGAGGACAAGGCAATAGAATAAAAGTAGGAGGTAAAACATACCAAAAGCACCAAACCGACCCCTCCTATTTGTTCCCACCACATCCATTATCACCATCATCATCATCATGGGACAAATGGGAAGCAGGGGCAGGTGATGGGCAATGGTGGAGAGACAATTGATTGCTTCCATGGAATTCAGCATTGCTAACAGTCAAGACCGTGGGCTTCATGGCAGATCTCTGTCCCCTTTGCTGTTTCACACGCACTCTTAGGTCTTGACACAGAAGGGTTCTGAAATCCCGGTTCGGTTAGGTTAAAATGAAATTGCCGTTTCCATGGAAACAAACCATGATTTCGTGAAAATATTTTGAAGATAGAGCTTATACAATCCCGGTTCTTAAATGCTTTATATTGAAATTGACCGATCAGGCGGGGGCACATGCCCCAGGCCCTTGGTTGTAGGTTCTTATCTAACGGCACTTTAGTGACTAACACCATTAACGGTGGAAGTGAAAAGACATTTTTACCCTCCAACTCCACTAAATCTAATGTAAATATCTTCATATGAGAATCAAAACTTGCTAGCTAGAGTATTTGTATGTGACTTTACACATCTAATATAATTCTTGTAATATTTATTAAATATTAATATGATTTATAGTTGTACTAATAGCAATTGGTTTACTGGGTCATATGTATTTATAATTATTATAATATACTTAAAAATCATAATTGTTAGATCATACACTGTGATGCGTCATTTGAATGGAGATATGGTCTAATCTAGCGATTTCTTAAATTATGTAATTAACCAACAACTAGCATATATTGCTAGCGTTGTGACTGGTTATCATACATGACACTGGCATATGGGATATGGTTGTCTCAGTTATTAAGAACGAAGATTCTCCATGTGTATATCATGAGATGTATTATGATACACGTATTATATATAAAACCATGTTTGAATTCTCTAGGACATATCACCTATAAGATAATGAATTTAAACTGTTATATAATTTCTTTGACTTGATGACAACGTTGTCTTCAATTTGTTATCCGAGTAAGTTTTGACATGATGGTACTTCTTGTTATATGACAGGAATAACAAACATGAAATGTTAGGCTGCTTTATTACATTTAGGATGAAAATGAATGCCTAGATAGAATATGATATTCTTATGTTAATGAGAATAAGTTTACTGTTCATTACCTTGAAAACGTAAAAATCTGTTGACATATGTTTTGAAAAAGATTTTTCTAAATTATATTTATTTCAAAATGAATTTTGTGTTCCCGGGAGATGAACTTTAGGCTTGAGCAATTAGATAAATATGACAAACTCATTTAATGGTTTAAATATAAGTAACTTGATATTCGAAAGGATTGAATGTAAGTTGATATTTATTACCATCTCAAATTATGGTAGAGCTTTTATGAACGATTGACAATACAAGTGTTTGATTGTTAAATTGAAACGATTAATTAATCACTTGAGAATTAATTTAATAGTTGTCTCACTGTGAGATCCAATTATTTCCACTTGGAAAATTTAGACACAATCATAAGAGGAGTAGAATTAGTAATTAATACAATCGTTGTATTATTAATATATGGGTTTTTAGTCCCACATCGGATATTAGGGTTTGAGGTACCGTACCCAACGGGTAATGGGTTTGCCTTGAGATAATAGGAAATATTCCTTTTAAAATATTAGAAGGATGTGCTTATCTTCTACCAGGCTTGAGGAGGTTACCTTAAAAGTTTTTACTGCTATGATCAGATTCTTTTTTGATACGATCGAGATGCACAAAAGGCATGCTTTTAATTTTAAATAAAAATCCGATATTTATAAAACAGTAGAAGCTGCAGAGGTGTGAGAGAGTGGAATGGGGAAGAATGTATATATGATGATAGCTAGCTCCTTCAAGTAGGACGGTGGTCGAGTGGCGCCCAGAGTGAAACATATATTTATCACCACATGATTTGGATGCATTTGAGAAGCTCATGATTCCTAATTTGGGGGGTCAGCTAGCTGGCTAGCTCATCTTGAGAAAATTAAATGGGCCCCACTTCACCAGAAGTGCACTCAATTCCTCCGAGAATTTTTATGGGGGAACAAAAAATGGATGGATAATGATAAATGCTATACGGCAATGACAATGACAATGAAAGCATTGGCTGCAGTAAAAGGGCCCATAGAACTCAGGCATGCATGCACACACATGTATATATGTCTCTCTTCAGGAATTCAAAATATTCAAGATATTTAGTACAGTACTCATTTGGGCATATGCTCTTGTGCTTCCGATGCGAGCATGCATTTTGATGTTTTAGTTCCTCTGTACACTTGGTTCTGTCATGATTATATAAGACAAGCTTATAGATTTCATATATTTTGATGATCAGGTGAAAGAATAGTACTTTCATCATTTAGAAAATTTTAAATTTTAAAAGAAGAAATCGAATCATTCGAGTGATGGCCGTGGATGTCTCATATTGATGGAGACCTTGATCTTCTTCAGATGCTGTCCTCCGTCGATTTATCGCAAGTGTTGCTGGACGGTTAAGATTGGATTTGGAGGTAGTCCCCTTGAGCGTGTGGGTCTCAATGGGTTGAGTTTGAGGTGGAAGCCGAGCTACCTGTAAAGAAGTCTCGGGATGGGTGACCATCGTAGGACCCTCCGACGATCAAGTTAACCGAGAAATTTAAGCAGAGTAGTAGCATATTGGATTCAAGTTTTCTTACCCGAGTCGTCTGAGAGAGAGGTTTTATAGTGGTCGCATGGAGCGAGCAGACGCGAGATCTTCGCCTTCGGTTACGCCCCTGACGTTACGCATGCGTGAATGACGGGATCCTTTCACTAATGACGGGACGCGGGATGTAGGGCAGCGGTTATCCCATTTTGGCAAGATACACAGAGCCGTTGAGGAGGCGCTAGGGCTCTGCAACCTCAGTTGATCGGGGGAGGCCGAGAAAACTTGGCATGCTTGGAGCTCGAAGACGAGCGGGAGGCCGAGGAAGTTCTGCACGAGAGAAGGCTCGGAGGCGAGTGAGAAGACTGAGGAAGCTCGGAGACTAGCTGTTGGTAGTCTCCTAGATGAAGGTGGAATGTCTTTCAGGAGGGTCTCCCGAAAGGTCAGGTACGTCCCCCGAGAAGGGGTCCCGGAGATGTCCCTGATGCGACTTATTTATTCCACCCCCGTGGAATCCGGAATATGTCATCTACCACGTGTCGTAATCTAAGGAGACACCACTTGTGAGCATTATTATTAGCCCCCCACTCTCAGTCCGACCTATCCAAGGATCGGGTCGAGAGTGGTCTGCTCGGTCTTTCATCTGCTCAATTTGGCGCCAATGAATCATAATGCAGATCGTCCGCGAACGGCATAGCGTTTGATGGTTATGTCGTGTTGCCTCATCGTTCTCCTGAATCTTCGCGCGTATCCACGACGGCGTCAGCAGATCAATGAAATGATCGTGCTTTAAAGAGGGTGCGCCGTTTCGCTCGTTCGTCTGTTAGGCTGCAGGCCACATGTCCGACGCGGGTTGACGGACGCGACAGGCTGTCGCTGTCACCCGCAGATGAAGGGGCGTCCCCAATAGCCAATCGCCACGTGGAGTTTTGACGGCTGGCAGGCACGACGCTTCGTTTTGGCGGGAATGGATCTGGACGCTTTCTGTAGAGTGTATAAATAGGAGAGGACCCCCTAGGGCCGAAACTTCCACCATAATTCACCCTCGTTGTTAGAGATTGCCCGGCGCTCCTTCCTTTTAGATCGGATCGCCCGTGCTTTTTCCTCGACCAGCCCCTTCCTTTGAGTCAGGTTAGATGTTTTCATCTGAGGAGTCTGTAGATAGTTAGGATAGAGTCGGGCGATAAGCTTCCAGTCGTTGGAGCTAAATCCATAGGGTCTTCCTCCTCTTTGGCTTCAGATAGCCAAGAAGGTTCGTCTTCTGCCGCGTCGTCTGTGTCGGGCTCGCCCCCTAAAGCCAAGGCTGCCCGTGTCGTTCGCTATCGGGTGGTGACAAGGGCGCCTAAGGCGCGCATCGGGAACACCCACGATGCGCCCTCTGTTTTGAGGAATGTGGACGAGCTTGCCGAGATTCGGGCTTGATTCCATATTCCCTCCAACTATTCGCTTCGCTTAGCTAGAGAGGGTGAGCGGGCGGACCGGGTGTAGGGTAAGGAGATTATCCTGTATTTGAAAGCATTTCGTCCTGGAATGCGTCTGCCCTTCTTAACCGAGGTATGTGGGGTGCTTCCATCTTGCCCCGGGCCAGCTAGCGCTGAACTCGTGGAGAATCCACCTCGGGTTTCTGGTCCGGTTGAAACTTGAAAATACCCCCTTCAGTTTGACCCTCCTCGTTTGCTTCCTCTGTTATAAGAATCACCCTAGCACCAGCAAGGATGAGCCAAGATGGATATACTTTTCCTTCAAAAAACATAGGGGCGGGGTGGCCGGGTCGGGTGTGGTAGCCGTCCCTTCTTCTATCCATGAATAGAAGGAGAAGTTCATTTTCGTCGGGCCGCCCAAGGGCGAGGATTGGCCCGTGCCTACACAGTGGCACAGGGCCGACTGTCCGAGGGCGAAACAGTCATCTTCACCTGAGGAAAGAGTGGTGTCTTTAGGGGAGCCGATCCAGCGGGGCGACGTCCTGCTTTTTTAGCATGCCCTGAGTTGGGCTCAGCCCTGTGCGCTTTCTAGGTAAGTTAGGGCCGTCGTAGACGATCTATTTGGAGTTTGATGAATTTTCTTTGCCCGTTTCAGCGTCACTAACTCTTTTTGTGTATTCCCCCCTTTTTGCAGAGCAAATGGTGTAAGTCTACGGTAGCGTCCCGGCCGTTTGTCCGAGGCCAAAATGCGGAAACAAAAACTTTTTCTAAACTTGAAACTGGCGCTATCGCAGACTATAATCCCAGATCGAACCATTAACCTACAACTAGCTAACAAGAGGAAGTTAGAAAAGCTATACCGATCGATCCGTGTCCTTCGGTCTTTGGCCACAAACCCAAGCTCCTCGCGGCATCTCCAATCTCCGGTCTCCTCGTCGGAAAGGGCACCACATCTTCGAGTCTTTTTACGGGCTCCCGCTTCGTCCGAAGCAACTCGGACACGAAGTTTGCTAGCCGACGTGTCCAAGGCGATGCAGAGAATGTGTGTGATAACTTTGTCTCTTGCATCCATTGATTGGATGGAGGTTGAAGATGAAGCCATCAATCAAGGTGTTGAGCTAGAGGAAGAAGAAGAAGAAGCCTTTCTTTTTCTTGTGTTGTATGATGAATGAGAGAGTGAGTATCAAAATAATACAAGAGCCAACCCTTACCATGGCCGCCCTTCTCTCTCTTCCTCTCATTTCAACTCACAAATCAATCACATAATGTGACAAATGCACAAAGAAAGAGACCATGAGTCACCACTTGTGCATGTGTCACAATTAATGCTCCTAATCATGATTTCTAGCTCATAATTTCCATTTGTAAATATTAACCCAAATGTTTACAATAATAAAAAAGATACGACAACATCTAAAGTAAACTCGTGACGGATCACAAGGATACCCCTCACCTGTATATACATACCTGCATCCGCATTCCGACCAAATGCGAATGCGATGAGACTAAAGTAATCCAACAAATCTAATACTAGGATCCGGCTTAAACCAAAGCCCACTAGTATGATCCGCCCGATCATGATCCGTGCACTACTGCACGTATATGATCGAACCCTGCCATATATCATACGTCCTCTACAACGTTTCGCCCGAAACTTTAGAAACTGTCTGTGGGGGACTCTAAAGACTCGTCAATACTTTGGCTGTGGATTTAACCACTACCACGTCAGTGGTACTAGCCGTACGTAACGGGCTACCAGGTATTGAACAAAAGGGAGGTCGATGAGCGAACCCATCCTGACACCCTACTGAGCCTGTCAGTGACAATATCCGTACAGTCCGGTCCGTTCGTCTATGAGCATTGCATGTCGGGCTTAGGGGTTGGTAAAAGTCAAACCCCCAAAAGCGGTACAAGTCGTGTCGGAGTGTAGCCCAGAACACCGTGAGATACTACTGGAATACCTACCAGTAAATCTCCTGCCTTGGCCAAGGACTTCATGTAATGGCTCTCCTAAACACAGCGCGATCTCACCCCCAATACCGGGAGAGACGAAACCCCTGTCGATCCGCTCACTGCCTTCATGTGGCTCGGGACTGTACCCAACTAAAAGCTGTTTGCACGACTCCTTTGAGCCGTGGTAGGGTAATAATCAAAGCACAGTAGAAACTCATACAAGACAAATGACGATCTCAGGTCGATGAACTAACCTGTACACATATCACCAGAGAACTGCTATCTGATGTCAGGTATAATACCAACTAGCATGTTCCCGGCGAGTCCAGTCCGGTGTACTCATAACCCAATGAGCACCAGTATACATCTTAGGTGATCCAGCTGACACCAATGGCTTGTGAGACCGGCCACCGCCCCTCGTCTGGGTCTCGACTGTATACACTAGTCTACTCTGAAGCATCGATACCCTGTCTCGAAACTCTCTCGACTAGGGACCTTTTTAAGGATGTGCTTGTAGACCCCAGCTCCCACGTATATGATCGCCATCATACTGCTGGTAGTCAAGCAAGAATCCTAAGGGCTCTATCAATGTGTAATAGTGATCTGTAATGTCACCTAAAATTGTACACGATGATAAAGATAAACTAGATAGCATACTAACATCTTGAGTAAGACTGTCCTACCGACATAGGTCCTCCCTCAATTATTGCAATCACGTACCTGCGATCCAATAATTGACTTTGAGGGCACTATATCCAACAATATCCCACTTGCACTCAAGGCTAATTATTGCGATGTCGCATACTCACAGCCCGTGTGATATCGAACACCCAACTTCTCTACTAATCAGCTTCACAAAGCCCATTTGCGAAACTATTGCGTTCGAAGAATAGCCTCAGTGAGTGGATCCGCAATAATGTTTCTTTCTATATCTCTCTTAATCTCAAGTTCATAGAGAAAGCCATCTCCCGAAATGAGCAATACTTGTCTTAGAATATACCTGGATATCTGATGGGACCTTGTTCATAAATGAACTCCAAATCCAAACTTCTTAGACTGTATCGTCTACTGAACTTAATCAGTATCCTGCGCCATGCCACCCTCAGTATCCGCTTGGACCACCTGTCCAAAATACTGCTCCTCGTCAGAGGGAAAACTACAACTCTGATAGTCACTCTGTCATCCAGGTCACCTTGGAAGCCTGGAATGATAACTGTCTCCTAAAGAGGCTGTCGTTATCATATCCCTAGAACATCTACTTATATTCTAAAACTGCTTCCAAATGGTTCTCTAGGATTTGATTAATATCTGAACTTATAGCAGCTAGTGCAAAAATGACATCTGGTGTGGTACTTGACATCTCATGATTGACTCAATTGCCTAAGCAAGTAATATGTCAATCATGCACATCCCTCTCCTCTTTAGTCTGTAAGACACCTTTAGAGAGGGTGACTCCATCACCTGCAGGTATACTACCATGCCAGGAGTCGTCCATTCTAAAACACCTTTAGAATGCTGTCTGAGTACCCAGATTGGGAAACTACCCAAATCTAGATCTAAAACCATAGATCTAGTAACCAGAATGTTTGATATAAAATCCATGTCCTTTGTGGAGAAACCACTGTGTGACAACCAAAGTATAACCGATCGTAGTATAGGAATTTAACTTCCTACTCTGTGTATGCCATCCAAATACCAGGACATCACACCCTATTACCTTCTTAACAGATCCATCTCCTATTCTGATGAAGTCAAACCTATGGCTGTCACATCAGAAATAGATGATCTATCTCCGCTATATCTGCTTTAGTCAATAAATAGACATAAGCTACTTGTCCACTATGCTTCCGCTGCTCCCACTGACCACGACAACCCTCTGGCAGCGTCATATACACGTGCACTTCTAAAGCCAGTTCAGAACGACGCTATACTCATCCTCCTGCCGGGTCTCATAGCCTGGAACAACAGTAGTGTCAAGTCTGGGTAAACAAGAACCTCCCTGTCACCGTCTTTGAGCATACCGAAATACCTCTCGAGTGCCTGAGGTTACCCACCATATCTGCGGAGTGGCCAATGGAATGTCAAACCAGATCGAATCTTTAGGTTCTTATCAAATTTTCAGTAATCGTTTGCGGTTCTGGAATCACTTCCAGTTCTACCATACTCCCACTACTGTTTTCTGAAAAAATCCATTTTTATTAAAACTGTGGCGAGTCAAGAACAATATCACTATTGATCTTCCAGATGGTAGAAAGTCAACCCTCGTCATAGCCCGGGTCAACCCACAAACTGCCATTACAGAAATGCGCCTTGAGTTATCCAGAGTCTGATTTTAAGCATAAGCCGGACAACTCCTCGTACCTTAACATTGTTAAGATATGAACTATTCTATATCCAATATAGAAACAGAGACACTGATTTAATTGGAACCAGATTCAAATCATGCAGCTGTCTCCAGGGCATGTCAACTAAATGGAAGGAGGCCGATCAGCGTTACTCAACTTAGGAATACATCCAGATATGAATAACCTGAAAGAGAAGCAAGTTCTCATAATCATTACTATCAACTGAATACCATACACAAATATCTACATCTTCGATCACCTTGAAGAATCCCGATACTTGCACCACCTGGTTCTCTACTTTACTCTTATACCTACAACTTCTTAAAACTTGGACCTTGTGTTTCTACGAAACACTTGTATAAAACTAGAGAAGTCATAAGTAAACAGAGTATAGTATGAGGACCAACCCCTCTGTTCCAATGGACACTGGACAATATACAATGCTTTGTATAAGTCGCCTAAGTTGAATAACTCAAACACTGTGCATCGTAGGTTGAAAACTGTACTTATGGTTAAGAAGAATTATACCGCTGTTTAATGCTTCTTACCTAACCATCAACTGATATAGGTAAATGTCATCGATATAATTTCAAAAAGTTATATCTCACTTTACAAAAATAAACGTACAGATATATCAATTTGAAATTGGTGCATAACAACGGATATTCAAAACCAAATATTTGCCGTTCGGCAAACAGCCCAGGCGATTTCCTCAAATATCAACGATTACAACGAATTCCGATATAATGAGGATGATCACCTAATTCCCAATAACTTACTCCCATTCATCATCTGTAAGACCATACAGATATGAGAATCATACCTGGTAAATACATACCCTGGAGCAAGTGTCTAATTGGGAAATCAGTTTTCTATTAACAATACACAGTGAAACTGAAACATATAAATGTTTCGAAGGGGTATCCGGGTATTCCTAGTAATACCTCTTCCATTATCAGATTCATAACTGTAACCGTATATTTCTTTGCCATCTCTCCAAATCCCTTTATATGTCTTTAGTCATTACCTTCTATACACCTTTTTAGGCTAAATGGTTTTCTTCCTTCCCTACCGTTCGGCACCAGCCTATGGTTTGGAAGAAGACTATCCAATAAGTGTAATAGGTGTACTGTCCTAATCCTAGGAGCACTCGCAACCCGAGAGAAGGTAAAGATAAAAGACAACTGAATAAAACCTTATTCCTATTTCTCCTGAACCAGAATCCATCTCCGAACTAGAACAAGTTCCTTCGAGTTCGTATATAACCATACGATGGAGTATCCAAATAACTATGGATCTTCGTAGTGATACGGAGTGTTCTGGAGAAATACAAAGGTAATGTAGGATTGGTGAAGAAATACTTGGTTTGGTCGTGAATAGCAGTCGCAATTTACTTTGCCCTCTTACTAATCCCTTTATTTGTCTTTACGTAATACCTTCTGTACACCTTTTTAGGCTAAATGGTTTTCTTCCCTCCCTACCGTTCGGCACCAGCCTATGGTTTGGATGAAGACTATCCAATTAGCGTAATAGGTGTACCGTCTTAATCCAAGGAGCACTCGCAACCTGAAAGAAGGTAAAATGAAAAGACAACTGAATAGTCCTATTCATTTTCTCCAGAACCGAAAACCATCCTTAAATCTGGAACAAGTTCCTTCGAGTTCGTATATAACCATACGATGGTTTTATCCAATGGAAGTGGATGTTCGTAGTAATACGGGGTGTTCTGGAGAAAAGGGTAAAAGTAGGAGTGGTAATGTGGTATGCAACTCAGACAATTCAAAAGCCAGTGTTTTAAGAAAGTTCGGTTAACTTGGTCACTGAGTCATAGTCTAGGGTCGGGTCATGGTCGCTGCCAAAGAGAGAGAGAAAAAAAACGCTCAGCGTGCACTCTAACCTTGATCAGAATGGTTATCAATTTATCTAATCAGGAAACCTCCCACTGTATCGTCAAATTCTCCTCCAAACCTGAAAGAAGAATTAGTCGGGATCACCCAAGGAGTAAACCAACTCATCAGTAGGAATCGGGATCCAACTATCATCACATGATAACATAATGGAATCCACTCACGTTATCACACTCCAGAAGGTATGCGCATATCTGGCAAGTTTCAGTTTCTTTAGAAACTCCCGATGTGATTTTTACCCCATGCTCTTATGACCTTGACGAAGGCCAACATATCATAAGTCACATGTCAAGTTCTACCTGTCATTATCCAGGTTAATTTGAACCCACTCGTACATACCCTTGACGAAGGCCAAAATAGTAGTACGACTGTCGCAAACCAACACATCTATCTATGCAGCAGAAAAATAACAAATAGCTACCATACACTATGCCTTGACGAAGGCCAACATACATAGCATGAATACTAAGTACTACCTTTCTGAAATGACGGAGGGTTACGAATGGTTTTTGGCGAAAAACCTTTAATATAATGAACTTGATATCGTTGAAGAAATCGGATAGCTTTTTATAAAAATATAGTGGCGAAAACTTTTGCTAAAAAGGTCACTCCCGGTGAAGGGATCTCGGCTCTTTCCCCATAGAATGAGGTGCAGGATATTCCAACTGAATACCACGATGCAAAGCAAAAAGTAATCGACTATAGTGAAGTTATTACCCTGACGCAAACTTCTGTCCAAGGGGTCACTCCCGGTGAAGGGATCTCGGCCCTTGCCTCGTCGACTGAGGTGCTGGATATTCATAACCGAATACCACTGTGCAAAACAAAAGAGAACGTCCTTATAATAACAGCTTTTTGAAAAATGTTCCAGCAACATCAGAATAGATTTGTTTAGCTTGCATTGATCCGAATCAATCCAGTCCCATCAATTAATCACACCACAAAAGAACGAAAATATGATGTACGTATATGCCATCCGTATTCGCCACTGGGTCCCGTCATCACGCGTTAGGTTACTTAACTAACGACAGAGCGGAGACTGGACTAGCGCGGGTGTAAAACATATACAACATCTACTAGTATATATATCAATATATAATATTCGCTCATGGCGTGATAAAATGCAACATCATATAAATGTAATAAGTATCACAGAACAATACAGATAATCTGGGATCCCCGGGTTTCATAGAGCTGCTATTGAAACCCGACGTTCCTCTGGTCGTGTGGATAGCCAGTGCAATGAAATCCTAGACCCCTACGGGCGCGGCAAGTTACCCGCCAAAACTTGAAGCGAGGCGGCCCCCTTCAACAAAGTGAATGGACCACCCAGGACTTCACGGAATCCGATAACTTGAGCACCCCTCCTTGGGTCAACCTGTACCCCCTACGAATGCGACGAATAGCCCGCCAATTCTAGAGTGAAGCCCCCTCCGTCTCAAACCCATGAGATGCGGGCCCGTTGCCCTCTAGAACCCGGCTATCCGTGCACCTCACCGCGGGGTAATCCTAGTACAGAAAGTAAAATATATACAACGGGTACATCGACCTCAGCCCGGTCGTGCCCTAAAAGAATAATATACAAACAGGCAGCGACAACAGTCCACATGTCGGACGCTCGCCCCGCAATATCAAATGTACAAATACAACCAAACTGTACTACCATTGCATCCAGGCTATCCACCACGACAAAACCGCAACATCACAGCACAACACAGAACATCAACGTGAATATCACGTTCGCAAATCCGTCTAAAAGAACTATAGCAATTAGACAAGATTTACCGCTCGAATGACATTCACGGTCACAGATATAAAGTAAGTACTGTGAACTAACATATTTAAAATTTTCGATCGACAAAATTTCCCGAAGTGGGCTCCAAGCACAATTCCCAATACTCAAAATAATCTGGGTTAAAACTAAAAATACCAGAAACCCCATTTCCAAGTCAGAAACCACTGTAGAAAAAATGGTGGACTGATGCTACAGTAGTGCGGCGGAACCGCGACCAAAACAAGGGTAATGCCACGGTTCCACGGCGCTATAGTGAGATCAGTGTACCAAATTTTCTCAGATTTCTTAAAAAAGCCTGCCTGATTTTCTGCAACACTCAAAATAATTTTTAGACCACAAAAAAATTTCGACAGAAACTGCAGAATTGGAAATGCGGTTTTGGAAAATTTCGTTCGATTGATATTTTAAACACATTAGAGTAAGCTAGTAAAGGTTAATGGCGTGGCTCTGATACCATGTAAGTCTACGGTAGCGTCCCGGCCGTCTTTCCGAGGCCAAAATGCGGAAACGAAAACTTTTTCTAAACTTGAAACCGGCGCTATCGCAGACTTTAATCCCGGATCGAACCATTAAACTACAACTAGCTAACAAGAGAAAGTTAGAAAAGCTATACCGATCGATCCGTGTCCTTCGGTCTTTGGCCACCAACCCAAGCTCCTCGCGGCATCTCTGATCTTCGGTCCCCTCGTCGGAAAGGGCACCACATCTTTGAGTCTTTTTACGGGCTCCCGCTTCGTCCGAAGGAACTCGGACATGAAGTTTGCTAGCCGACGTGTCCAAGGCGATGTAGAGAATGTGTGTGATAACTTTGTCTCTTGCATCCATTGATTGGATGGAGGTTGAAGATGAAGCCATCAATGGAGGTTGTGAGCTAGAGGAAGAAGAAGAAGAAGAAGAAGCCTTTCTTTTTCTTGTGTTGTATGATGAAATGAGAGAGTGAGTATCAAAATAATACAAGAGACAACCCTTACCATGGCTGCCCTTCTCTCTCTTCCTCTTATTTCAACTCACAAATCAATCACATAATGTGACACATGCACAAAGAAAGAGACCATGAGTCACCACTTGTGCATGTGTCACAATTAATGCTCATAATCATGATTTCTAGCTCATAATTTCCATTTGTAAATATTAATCCAAATGTTTACAACATTAAAAAAGATACGTCAACATCTAAAGTAAACTCATGACGGATCACAAGGATACCCCTCACCTGTATATACATACCTGCATCCGCATTCCGACCGAATGCGAATACGATGAGACTAAAATAATCCAACAAATCTAATACTAGGATCCGGCTTAAACCAAAGCCCACTAGTATGATCCGCCCGATCATGATCCGTGCACTACTGCACGTATATGATCGAACCCTGCCATATATCATACGGCCTCTACAACGTTTCGCCCGAAACTTTAGAAACTGTCTGTGGGGGACTCTAAAGACTCGTCAATATTTTGGCTGTGGATTTAACCACTATCACGTCAGTGGTACTAGCCGTACGTAATAGGCTACCAGGTATTGACCAAAAGGGAGGTCGATGAGTGAACTCATCCTGACACCCTACTGAGCCTGTCAGTGACAATATTCGTACAGTCCGGTCCGTTCGTCTATGAGCATCGCATGTCGGGCCTAGGGGGTTGGTAAAAGTCAGACCCCTAAAAGAGGTACAAGTCGTGTCGGAGTGTAGCCCAGAACACCGTGAGATACTACTGGAATACCTACCAGTAAATCTCCTGCCTTGGCCAAGGACTTTGTGTAATGGCTCTCCATGACACAGCGCGATCTCACCTCCAATACCGGGAGAGACGAACCCCCTGCCGATCCGCTCACTGCCTCCATGTGGCTCGGGACTGAACCCAACTAAAACCTGTTTGCACGACTCCTTTGAGCAGTGGTAGGGTAATAATCAAAGCACAGTGGGAACTCACACGAGACAAATGACGATCTCAGGTCGATGAACTAACTTATACACATGTCACCAGGGAACTGCTATCTGACGTCAGGTATAATACCAACTAGCATGTTTCCGGCGAGTCCTGTCCGGTGTACTCATAACCCAATGAGCACCTGTATACATCTTAGGTGATCCAACTAACACCAATGGCTTGTGAGACCGGCCACTGCCCCTCGTTGGGGTCTCGACTGTATACACTAGTCTACTCTGGAGTATCGATGCCCTGTTTCGAAACTCCCTCGACTAGGGACCTTTTTAAGGATGTGCTTATAGACCCCAGCTCCCACGTATATGATCGCCATCATACTGCTGGTAGTCAAGAAAGAATCCTAAGCGCTCTATCAATGTGTAATAGTGACCTGTAATGTCACCTAAAGCTGTACACGATGATAAAGATAAACCAGATAGCATACTATCATTTTGAGTAAGACTGTCCTACCGACATAGGTCCTCCCTCAGTCATTGCAATCACGTGCCTGCGATCCAATAATTGACTTTGAGGGCACTATATCCAACAAATGGACAATCCAAGTTCTTAGCTTCCATGGCCGCGAAGGCCCAAAAGAAGACCGGGGGCGGAGCTCGTCCCGGCCGGGTCCGAGCTCGGTCCCGAGGCCTGCCCCGCCAAGCTAGCCTTCAGCTGCATCGCCCCGAGTCCCCGAAGAGCACCGTGAGGGGGGTCAGAAGCACGCGCGGGATCCGACGCCCCGGGCGAGGGAGGAGGAGGAGGCCAAGCCCACCGACACCCCCCAAAAGAGGCACAAAAGGACGGTTTCTCGGGCGGCTCCTTCTACCGGGATCCCAATGCAGGAGGAGGATTTCTGCTTCGAGGTGCCCTCATGGCTCTCCATCGCCGACAGTTTACTCTTCGACATGGAGCAAGCAACTGGAGGCAAGATTCCTCGGGGGACCCTGAAGGCCCAGGTGGCCGCCATCGCTCAGGGGGCAGTTCAGTTCGGTATCTGTTTCCCTTTAGGAATCCTCTTAAGCAATTTTTTAACTCAGTTTGGATGTTTCTAACTCCTTTTGCTGCTTTCCTCACGTCCTCCAACACTGCACCCTCATCATTAATATGGAATCCAAGGAGATTGCCCCGGCCATGAGGAAGGCGGGCGAATCGTCCTCACAGGAAGAGGATCTGTGCCTGGAGCTGCAGCAAGCAAAGGAGAGGATAACCCTTCTAGAAACCCGGGTAGCCGCTGAGGAGTTGACGAACTCCAAGTGTAAGGAGTCTCACCGACTTCTGAGTGAATCTAACAAGGCCATCCAGGCTAAGTTGGAGGAGGTTACCAAGCTCTATGCCGCGATGAAGAAGTCGAGTGATGCCTACAGGAGGGACACCCAGACGGCACTCGATGTGGTGAAGTTTGCCGATCTCCGAGCTTCGAAGTCCGTGGAGAGGTACAAGGTGTCGGACCAGTTCTATGCTGACCTCGTCGACGCCTCGGCCATTGTGTGGCACCAGGATCTCGACACCGTCAAGGCGTTGATGCCGGGGTTCGCGAACAGCGAGCTTCAGGTCAAGTACCCTCTCTCCGAGGATGCGCCGCAGGTGGTAGCTGCTGGGGATGCCGCCGCGGGTGAGGCTGCCGGTGGAAGAGCCGACTCAGAGATCGTCGTTTTGGTTCCTGACGTTGGTGTCGAGCAGGGCAAGATCCTTCCTGGGCCTACGACCTAAGCTTTCCTGCCTTTTCTTCTATTTTTTAAAGTTTTGTAAGCCTCCGGGTGTTTTGTAAAGCCGAGGAGCCCAAAATACCTTGTAAAAATTTCTGGAATATAAATAAAACTGAGCTTATTTTCCTCTGCATGACTGTGCTTTTAGTGTGAGTACTTCAGTTCATCAGTCTTTTTACACTCGACTCGAGTGGTAGGCCGTAGGTCAATGCCCGGCTTTTTAGATGACGATCACGCGTCGAGTGTAAGTCGATTAATTGCCAAGTGTAGGAAGTTCGGTGCCCTCCCGCTCCTCGGAGTTAAGGTCATGATCGTTCTCTTACGATGAACCGAAAGATATTCAAGTGTAGGAAGGTCGGTATCAGTCCATTCCTTAGAGTCGGGTCGACAACGACGTCCCTCAGCATGAGTTGAAAAATGTAGAATAGGTCGGCGTTGACTGATTCCCCCCTGATGTGGTTCCTAGACTCGTGCCTTCGTAGGGTATGAACCTACCCCTCGTAGACTAGCCGAGGAAGAATCTGCACGGTGGCCTCTTTAGGAGGGCTTTGATCCTTAGCGTGGATGGGTAGGAAGCTGCCCGCTAGGGATGAACCGGGCGGGGAAGCTGCTCGATGGACTCATGAGGAGGGCTTTGATCCTTAGCGTGGATGGGTAGGAATCTACCCGCTAGGGATGGACCGGGCAGAGAACCTGCTCGATGGCCTCGTGAGAAGGGTTTTGATCCTTAGCGTAGATGGGTAGGAATCTACCCGCTAGGGACGAACCGGGAAGGGAAGCTGCTTGGTGGTCTCGTGAGGAAGGTTTTGATCCTTAGCGTAGATGGGTAGGAATCTACCCGCTAGGGACGGACCGGGCAGGGAAGCTGCTCGGTGGCCTCTGTTTCCCCCAATCAGAGCAAAACTCTATTCAAATTCCAAGATTTGAAATGAAGTGACGCTTCTGCTTCCTCAAATCAGAGCAAAGCTCTGTTTTGAATTTCAAAATTCAAAAATTGAAGCAATGCTTCAGATTCTACGCGCTGTGCGCCACGTGTCAAACGCAGACGCACCAGCGCCAGGAGCGCTGCGCCCTAGGCAGCGCACCCCAATCAGAGCAAAGCTCTGTTTTGAATTTCAAAATTCAAAAAATGAAGCAACGCTTCAGATTCTACGCGCTGCGCGCCACGTGTAAAACGTAGACGCGCCAGCGCCAGGAGCGCTGCGCCCTAGGCAGCGTACCCCAATCAGAGAAAAGCTCTGTTTTAAAATTCAAAATTTAAAAGTTAAAGCAACACTTCAGATCCAGCGTTCTGCGCTGCGCACCACGTGTCAAACATAGGTGCGCTAGCGCAGTTGCGCTGCACTCTGTGCTGCATGCCACGTGTCAAACACGGGTGCGCTAGCACAGTTGTGCTGCGCTCTGCACTGCGCGCCACGTGTCGAACGTAAGTACGCTAGCGCAAGGTGCGCTCGCGTAAGGTGCGCCAGAGCTGGAATTAAAATTCCCCCACCGTTAGATCAAAAGATCTACTAATAATAAGTTATTAATTAATCAGAACTAAAATTCTGTTATGGAAAGATCTTTCCAATCTTCTTAAAACAAGAAAATTATCTTCTGTAAAACAGAAGCCTTAGGATCAAAGATCCAACGGTGGGAAATATTCCCAAATCAATCAGAGAAAGATATCTTAAAACTGATTTAACAAATCAATTGGCCCTATATAAAGGCCCCTAGACTTCAAGTCTAAGGGAGACAAGAAAAGAGAGATAGAGAAAACCCTCTGAAAACTTTGAGAAAAAGAAGAGCAAGCTCTTAGAAAAAAGAAGATCATTTCTTCATATTCAAGGTAAAGAACTATGTTCTTGAACAACAGAGATGAAACCATCTCGTAAAAAGAAGAACCATCTTCTAAAAAGATCATAGATCTGAAAAAAGACCAAGGTCTTTAATAAAAAGCAAAAGATCAAAAGATCTAATCATAAAAAAATATATATATAAATATAAAAGAAGTATTTTACTTCATTGACAGATCTTTGATCAATAAAGGCAGAGCCTTTTATAAAAACAAGAACTTTTGTTCTTGAATCTTGAGGCAAAACCTCCTTTAAGAAGAACATAAATTTGTTCTTTGATCTTAAATCTGATCAAATGCGCTTGGCGCTATTAGAAAGTGCTTTGCACTCATGAACTGTGCTTTTACGCTCCTTGGATCGGCGCTCAGCGCCAAAACATGCTACGTGTCAACCATAGACACCACTTACGCTTTGCGCTTTTAAAACAGAGCATTGCGCTCATGGACTGGCGCTCAGCGCCAAGAGCGCCACGTGTCACTCACTGGCGCGCCCCTAAATCAGCGCAAAGTGCTCATAAATTAGAAGCGCAACACGCTAATAAATTAATGCTTAGCGCTAAGCGCGACACGTGTCCTCTTCGTGTGCGCTGCCAGACAGAAGCGCAATGCGCTCTTTAAAAGGGATGAGCCCAAATAAAGGCTTAGCATTATTAAAAGGGCTGAGCCCAAATAAAGGCTTGCGCCAAAACATGCTACGTGTCAAAACATGCTACGTGTCAACCATAGACACCACGTGGCGCATTGTCAGAACACACTTTGTTTTGATAAAGACAAAAGATGTCAGAACCCAATGCTTAGCATTATTAAAAGGGCTGAGCCCAAATAAAGGCTTAATAGTCATAGCAAGAATAAAAATATTAAACATTTTTACTTGGACTTAGCCCAATTCTGGCCATAAGTCCTCAACCTATTTGAACTGAGCACATCTGCTCACAAATATTCAACAGATCTTAGTCCCAAACTGGGCTACAGATCTTTCAAACAATTCACACTGGTTCGAGGGTGCATCTCGTTACTCCTCTGATATTTATCGTTGTAATCCTTCAACGTTTTCAGAGAGGTGACGGGTCCTGGCGACCACACATTTCCAAGGACTGTGGGGTCCTTAAACTCATGGACTATGATATCCTTAACCTCGAACGTGATGTCTTTAAACTAACGTTGGACTGTGAGGTTCTTAAACTCACAGACTATGATGTCCTTAACCTCGACCGTGATGTCTAAAAAACTAACATTGGACTGTGGGGTCCTTAAACCCATGGACTATGATGTCCTTAACCTCGACCGTGATATTTTAAAACTAACATTGGACTGTGGGGTCCTTAAACCCATGGACTATGATGTCCTTAACCTTGACCGCGATGTCTTTAAACTAACATTGGACCAAGATGTCCTTAAACTAACAATGGACCGTAATGTCCTTAAACTAATCGACCGCAATGTCACTAAACTAAACAA
The DNA here is from genome assembly GCA_030015575.1 of Agapanthus africanus. Taxonomy (NCBI): domain Eukaryota; kingdom Viridiplantae; phylum Streptophyta; class Magnoliopsida; order Asparagales; family Amaryllidaceae; genus Agapanthus; species Agapanthus africanus. The sequence continues at coordinate 425,361,958 of JASDDO010000018.1, read as the reverse complement.
TAGAGTTCAAATGCTCCTTTGTTGGATCTAAATGATCATGTTAAGTTGATCTTAGTCTAAAATTAGACTAACGTATCCTTAACAAACGTTTAAGTTGATCTTAGTCTCAAAAGAGACTAACGTATCCTTAAACCCAACCCCCAAACCCAAATCTAAGAAAATACGGATTTGGACTAATCCACGCCCTACGGGAGACAACATAAATTAGTCTCCGTATAAAATCCACGGGCAACAAAACAAAAAACAAACACCCACGACACGAAGTGACCATCTGGAGAAGGAGAAAGTTGTTACCGTGATGCGGTAGCGTAATTAACTGCAGGGGCTTGCGCCTGCAGGGAAAAGCGTCCCCACAATAAAAAAAAACCCTCAAACGAGGGGGAATCTGACGAAGTATGCTACATCGGCCGCATCCATTTAAACCTTCGATACATGGTGCCATAAATCAACTTGGCATCTTCGGAGAGGTGGACGGATAGCACCAATTAGCATCTGCCCTGAATTTCAGGCAAGACGGACCATGCGCTGTCGCGTCTGCGTCTTTCGGAGGGGAGCAGATTCTGGCACGTCCGGTGGGACCTTTTCCTCTTTCCACTCCACACTTCGTGTGTCGTGTTCGTGAACCAATCGCGGTTTGCTAATGGTTGCCCTTGGGTTTCGAGGTACTAAGATTTGGCGTTTTGCTCGGTGCAGAAAGCGAAGGATCAATGGCGTCCACTTGTGCAAAGTGTTCCAACTGCAGTTGCAACTCCCGCTCCGCCCCATCTGGAGGCATAGCTTACGGGCCCCAAGCGGCTTCCCTATTCACAATGCCGGTAGACCAGGTGACTCAGGCCACCACCGAGTTGTTTTTCGGGACCATGCTCCTGCCAACGAGCTTCACCGTTCCTGTGACAACGCCGGAAGCTCCCAAGAAGTCGGTCTTTGATCGGCTTACAACTACTGCGGCCCCTTTCAATGGGTCACCCAGCTCCAACACCTCGGTATTCTCCAGATTGGGCCAAAGTTCCTGCGTGTTGAAGCCTGCAGTCCTAGAAAAGGTTGTTCCGAAGAGGATAGCCATCCCTGCTCCTGAAGTCGTCAAGACGGCTTCTCCTACCAATAGGTCAGTTTTTACAAGACTGGCTGTTCCGGCTTCCACTACGGTTCCCGTCCCTGCTCAGAAGTCTGTTTTTGACCGGTTGGATACCGCTTCTCAACGGACATAAGTCTTCAAGAGGCTGACGCCAGCAACAGCCCCTCACCTGGATAGGAGGCAAGACAAAGCTGTCCCCATCACTGAACCAACCCCAACAGCTCGACACGCTCGACGTCGCCACTAGCACCGAGTGAGGAAGGCTGGGGGCAACTCCCCCTCTGGGCTAACTCCACCAGCTCCAACGGTGGAAGTCAATACTGTTGTTCCGACCGGGAACAGCTTTGAACTGCTGAACAAGGTGCGTAGGAACCCGCCTACCGCCATACTGAAAAGATCTCCTCCACCGGTGGAGACTGTAGCAGAAGCAAAACCGGAATAGCCCCCTCAGTGGTTATCCTCCAAAGTTTACAAAGTCTGGCCACGTGTCCAAGAGTCAGTGGTCGATCAAGACTACCTCCGCCGACAGAAGAAGCCGAAGGTTCAGCCGGAAGGGAACCATCCCAGTAAGCCGCAAAAGACGACAACCACTTGGGTGCCCGCTACAACGGCCCCCTCCACGTCGACTACTCAAAAGAAAAGGAGGCCAGAAAAAGCCCCTGTAAATGTGGCAGACCACAAAAACGCCGAGCCCAAACGCCATAAGTTTGGGGGCATGGTGGTACATACTGTTTACATGGCTTCCGGAAAAGAGGAAAGTCGCACTTCGACGGACCACCGACCGCTCACCCGATCAATAACAAGGGCTCAGGAACAACAATAGCAGAAGTTTCAAGAGATGCTGACTGCAATGGCCGCTCTTACCGGGCCGAAAGCAAGCCCAGAGGCATCCTCGGAGCAACGCCATGAGCAAGAAACCGATGCCGAATTCCTTCGGAGAATGCTTGAAAAGAAGGATAAGGAGGCTGCGGAACAAGCGGCCAATATAAAGCAAATGGCTCTTCTGTTCCAAGATATGGTGGGTATGATGATCCAGCAGGACACTCCAGCTGAAGATCCTCCGATTATCCTCGAAGACGACAGAGGAGAAACATCAAATCCACCTCCGGCTCTTTCAGCAGCCAAGGAGGAAACTATTTCTAAGTCCGCCCTGGATGATTATATCGCTCAGCAAATACGAGTTCACCAGTCAGATGAAGCGGTCGGCCAAGTCGTCAAAACTGGGCGACCGTATCCATGCTGGTATGATCAGATAAAGTACCCGCCGGGCTACACGATCCCCAAATTCCATGTGTACAAGGGGACATGCAATCCCCATCAACATGTCACTTAGTTCAGGGCTCTTTGTGACAACACCGGCGGCGATGATAAATTTTTGCTCTGCCAATTTGTCGGCAACTTATCGGAGACGGCGTTTGAGTGGTACTCCGAACTTCCAAATGACTCCGTCAAAACTTTCACAGAGATGGAGTTGTTTTTCACCCAGTGATTCATGAGTGCTAGTGAACGCACCCCAATAACGGCATTGATCAATGCCAGGGTGAAGCCGGGCGAGACGTGGGTTCAGTACGCGATTCGATGGCGGAATATGTGGTCAAAGTGCGAACAACGCATCGAAGAAGCACCAGCGATGGGCATGTTCGTGGGCACCCTAGACCCTCATGCAACTATTTCACAGTTCATGATGTTCTTTAAACTGACCACGTTCCTGGCTTTAATCGACAAGCTAGCCCAGATGGACCAAATGGGTCATAGACCATCTCCTCCGAAGCTGGAGCTGCGGAACGAAAAAGGCAAAGGGAAGGCGACCTTCGTTGCAAAGACCCAACAGCAGCCCAGTGCCCCAAAATTAACGGATCAACTGGAAGAGAGACGACGCTATTATAATGAGAAAATAAAGCGCTCTTACTCATTCCCACGGGATAAAATAAAGAGGCTGTTCGAACTAGCGATGCGCAACAGGCTTATCAATCTGCCAAATCCTAAGCGGACACTGCTACCCAGCGAGGCTAATAATCCTAATTATTTCCCTTACCACCAAACGGTAAGCCATCCAATCGAAGATTGCTTCGTCTTTAGGGGATGGATCGAGATCAGTACCAACAAGGCAAGTTTGCGTTGTCTGAGAAGTGGAAAGTGAGCGCACCACAACCGCATACTCCTAAGAAGATGGACACACAGGTGGAAACGTGCTCTTTTGTTGAAGAAGCTCCATGGGAGGTCGTTCTTTCGGCCAAAACCAAAAGGATGCTGAATGATCTCCAGACATGCCCGGCGATCAGGTGGAAGAATCCGTTGGAACATGAAATCATCGAAGGAATGCTGAAGCCGCACCCAACTCCAAAGGTTGGTGATGATAACCAAAGTGTTCATATCCAGCCGTCGAAATCTTCGAAAAAGAAGAAGAAATCTAAAAAGCCTGTGAAGCCTGGCGACAAGCGCACGGACCTGCAAAAACAGATCGACGCGCTGGAAGAGTATAACCAGAAGGCGCGGACTCCAATCAGGTTCCAGGAATTTCTTGGCCACGTCCTTGAAGACGGAAATGATGGAGAAGACTCATCAAATGAATCTGAGGATTACATAGCAAGTTGCCATATGATCTCTCACTCGTCTACAGACGATGAAGAAGCTCCTTACACAGAGAAACTGGGGGCAAATCCCGAACCGGAGCTTCCAGGGCCATCAGATGAAATGATCGACGCATTCCTAAACGAAGCTCTTTCGAAAAGCGAAGCTGATCGAGAGCGTGAGATGGCCATATTTGAGAAAGCCAAACGCCGGCGGCTGGAAGAAAGAGTTGAAACACTCCCGCCAGATCAAAGTACATCCGTCACGAACAAAAACAAGTCCAAGACGAAGAAAAGGTTTGCTAAAGCCATATCAATAGGGATGAAGCTGCCATCCTCCGAAGCGAACGCTCTTGGTGAAGGAGAAACACATCCTAGCTACTGTCTATATCATCGAAAGATTTCACACCCCACCGAAGAGTGCAACACTTTTACAAGATGGTGGCAGGGATATGTTGCTCACCGGCAGCATTTCAAGCGGATGAAACACAAAACTCGTCTGGAGCAGAGAAGTACGACCGAAGAGCATAAAGGAACTACTAGCAACTCATGAAGTTTTCTCCTTTATGAACGGCTCGTCAGGATACAATCAGATAAAGATGCATCCTGAAGACCAGAAGTATACCGCTTTCCGGACCCCTTTGGGTAAATTCTGCTACAAGGTGATTCCTTTCTGTCTAAAGAACGTTGGTGCCACCTATCAGAGGGTCATGACGAAAATCTTTGATGACCTCATATATGAAGTCGTCGAATGCTATATCGACGACCTTGTGGTTAAGAGCAAATCATACGAGGAGCATTTAGAGCATCTGAAGACCGTATTTCAACGCCTTCGTAAATACAACTTGACGATGAACCCTCTTAAATGCGCGTTCGGAATCTCCTCAGGCAAATTCCTGTGGTTCATCGTCCGACACCGAGGCATTAAAATAGATCCGTCGAAAATCAAAGCGATTATGGAGATGCCTCCGCCAAGGACTCTTAAGCAATTGCGGTCTCTCCAAGGGAAGCTCGCGTATATCCGGCGGTTTATAGCCAATCTTTCATGGAAATGCCGCCCTTACAGTCACCTGATGAAGAAGGGAACCCCTTTCGTCTGGGATCGCAAATACCAAAATGCACTGGACGAAATCAAGCAATACCTACAGTTTCCGCCAGTGCTGTCTACTCCGGTCAAGGGAAAGTCTCGCATTCTGTATACAACCGCCCTTGAAGGTTCCTTAGGCGCATTATGGGCACAAGAGAACGACCAAGGGAAGGAGAGATCCCTCTACTATTTGAGTCGAGTTCTACTGGGGGCAGAAAGCAATTACTCTCCCATCGAAAAACACTGCCTGGCGTTGATCTTCGCGATAACGAAGCTCAGACATGTTGGATATAGTGCCCTCAAACTCAATTATTGAATCGCAGGCACGTGATTGCAATGATTGTGGGAGGATCTATACCGGTAGGACAGTCTTACTCGAGAGGTTTGTATACTATATGGTTTGTCTTTATCATCGTGTACTGCTTTAGGTGACCTTACAGGTCGCTATTACACGTTGATAGAGCCCTTAGGATTCTTGCTTGACTACCAGCAGTATGTTGGCGATCATATACGTGGGAGCTGGGGTCTATAAGCACATCCTTAAAAGGTCCTTAGTCGAGGGAGTTTCGAGATAGGGCATCGATACTCCAGAGTAGACTAGTGTATACAGTCGAGATCCCTACGAGGGGCGGTGGCCGGTCTCACAAGCCATTGGTGTCAGTTGGTTCACCTAAGATGTATACAGGTGCTCATTGGATTATGAGTACACCGGACAGGACTCGCCGGGAACATGCTAGTTGGTATTATACCTGACGTCAGATAGCAGTTCCCTGGTGACATGTGTACAGGTTAGTTCATCGACATGAAATTGTCATTTTTCTCGTGTGAGTTCCCACTGTGCTTTGATTACTATCCTACCACGGCTCAAAGGAGTCGTGCAAACAGGTTTTAGTTGGGTACAGTCCCGAGCCACATGGAGGCAGTGAGCAGATCGGCAGGGGTTTCGTCTCTCCCGGTATTGGGGGTGAGATCGCGCTGTGTCTAGGAGAGCCATTACACGAAGTCCTTGGCCAAGGCAGGAGATTTACTGGTAAGTATTCCAGTAGTATCTCAGGGTGTTCTGGGCTACACTCCGACACGACTTGTACCGCTTTTGGGGGTCTGGCTTTTACCAATCCCCTAGACCCGCCATGCGATGCTCGTAGACGAACGGACCGGACTGTACGGATATTGTCACTGACAGGCTCAGTAGGGTGTCAGGATGAGTTCACTCATCGACCTCCCTTTTGGTCAATAGCTGGTAGCCCGTTACATACAACTAGTACCTCTGACGTGCTAGTGGTTAAATCCACAGCCAAAATATTGACGAGTCTTTAGAGTCCCCCACAGACAGTTTCTCAAGTTTCGGGAGAAACGTTATAGAGGCCGTATGATATATGGCAGGGTCCGATCATATACGTGCAGTAGTGCACGGATCATGATCGGGCGGATCATACTAGTGGGCTTTGGTTTAAGCCGGATCCTAGTATTAGATTTGTTGGATTACTTTAGTCTCATCGCATTCGCATTCGGTCGGAATGCGGATGCAGGTATGTATATACAGGTGAGGGATATCCTTGTGATCCGTCATGAGTTTACTTTAGATGTTGCCGTATCTTTTTATTGTTGCAAACATTTGGATTAATATTTGCATATGGAAATTATGAGCTAGAAGCCATCATTTTGTGTATTAAATAATACATGTACTTCATTGGTGACTCATGGTATCATTTCTTGTGAAAATGTCACCTTTTGTGATGGATGTGTGGGTTGAAATGAGAGGAGGAGAGAGAAGGGCAGCCATGTATGAGGGTGAGCTCTTGTATTTTTCATTCTACTCACTCTCTCATTTTATTACATAATAACACACAAAAGGAAAAAGAAAGCTTCTTCTTCTTCCTCCTCCTCTAGCTCAAAATCTCCATTAATGGTATCATCTCTAACCTCCATCCAAGCCATGGATGCAAGAGACAAAGTGATCACAAACATTCTCTACATCACCTTGGACAGGTCGGCTAGCACACTTCGTGCCCGAGTTGCTTCGGATGAAGCGGGAGCCCGTAAAAAGACTCGTAGATGTGGTGCCCTTTCCGACGAGGAGATCGAGACCGGAGTTGCCGCGAGGTGCTTGGGATGGTGGCCAAAAACCGAAGGACACGGATCGATCGGTATAGCTTTCTATCCCTTCTCTAGTTGCTAGTTTATAGGTTAATGGTTCGATCCGGGTATTAAGCATACGATAGCGCCGGTTTTCAAGTTAAGAAAAAATTTTGTTTCCGCATTTTGGCCTCGGAAAGACGGCCGGGGCGCTACCGTAGTCTTGCATGGTATCAGAGCCACGCCATTAACCTTTACTAGATTGCTCTAACGTGTTTAGAACTTCGATCGAACGAATTTTCTAAAAACCGCATTTCCAAGTCACAGTTTCTTTCGAAGTTTTCCTGTGGTCAAAAAATTATTTAGTGTGCTGCAGAAAAACAGGCAGGTTTTTTTAAGAGTTCTGTGAAAATTTGGTAATGTGATACTATAGTAACGCTGCGGAACCGCGGCCGTACCCTTGTTTTGGCCGCGGTTCCGCCGCAGTCAAGTGTCATCTCCGTACCATTTTTTCTTCAGTTGGTCTCTGACTTGGAAAAGGGGTTTCTGGTAATTTTATTTTGGGCCCAGATTTGTTTGAGTACTGGGTATTGTGCTTGGGGCCCACTTCGGGAAATTTTGTCGATCGAAAATTTTAAACATGTTAGTTCACAGAATTTACATTATATCTGCGACCGTGAATGTCATTTGATCGGTAAATCCTGTCTAATTGCTATAACCCTTTTAGACGGATTTGCGAACGTGACATTCACGTTGATGTTCTGTGTTATGCTGTGATGTTGCGGATTTGTCGTGGTGGATAGCCTGGATGCAATGGTAGTACAGTTTAGTTGTATTTGTACATTTGATATTGCGGGGCGAGCGTCCGACATGTGGACTGTCGTCACTGCCTGTTTGTATATTATTCTTTTGGGACCCGACCGGGCTGAGGTCGATGTACTCGTTGTATATTTTACTTTCTGTACTAGGATTACCCCACGGTGGGGCGCACGGATAGCCGGGTTCTAGAGGGCAACGAGCCCGCATCTCATGGTTTTGAGACGGAGGGGGCTTCACTCTAGAATTAGCGGACTATTCGCCGCACTCGTAGGGGGTACAGGTTGACCCAAGGAGGGGTGCTCAAGTTACCGGATTCCGTGAAGTGCTGGGTGGTCCATTCACGTTGTTGAAGGAGGCTGCCTCGCTTCAGGTTTTGGCGGATAACTTGACGGCCTGTAGGGGTCTAGGATTTCATTGCACAGGCTATCCACACGACCAGGGGAACGTCGGGTTTCAATAGCGGCTCTATGAAACCCGGGGATCCCAGATTATCTGTATTGTTCTGTGATGCTTATTACATTTCTGTGATGTTGCATTTTATCACGCCTTGAGTGATTATTATATATTGATATATATACTAGTAGATGTTGTATATGTTTTACACCCGCGCTAGTCCAGTCCCCGCTCTGTCGTTAGTTAAGTAACCTAACGGGTGATGACGGGACCCAGTGGCGAATGCGGATGGCATATACGTACATCATATTTTCGTTCTTTTATGGTGTGATTAATTGATGGGACTGCATTGATTCGGATAAATGTAAGCTAAACAAACCTATTCTGATGTTGTTGGAACATTTTAAAAAAAAGGATGTTATTGTAAGGACGTTCTCTTTTATTTTACACAGTGGTATTCGATTATGAATATCTAGCACCTCAGTCGACGAGGCAAGGGCCGAGATCCCTTCACCGGGAGTGACCCCTTGGACAGAAGTTTGCGTCAGGGTAATAACTTCACTATACCCGATTATATTTTCTTTGCATCGTGATATTCAGTTGGAATATCCTGCACCTCATTCTACGGGGAAAGAGCCGAGATCCCTTCACCGGGAGTGACCTCTTTAGCAAAGGTTTTCGCCACTATATTTTTATAAAAAGCTATGCAGTTCCTTCAACGATATCAAGTTCATTACGTTAAAGGTTTTTCGCCAAAAACCAGCCGTAGCCCTCCGTCATTTCTAACGAGTATTTTTAGTATCCGTGCTGCATTTGTTAACCTAGTCAAGACGTACTGTTCGGTAGCTAAGTGGTGCTTGTTTATTGCATAAATGGGATTGGTTAGGACAGTCGTGCGGCCTTGTTGACCTAGTCAAGGGCACGTACGGGTGGGTTTAATGCAATCCAGAATAATGATGGTTTGAACTTGACTAGCGGTTTATGGTTTGTTGACCTAGTCAAGGTCATAAGCTGCTTGGGGTAAAAATCACATCGGGAGTTTCTAAAGAAACTGAAACTTGCCAGGCATGCGCATACCTTCTGGAGTATGATAACGTGAGTGGATTCCATCACGTTATCATGCGATGATAGTTGGATCCCGATTCCCACTGATGAGTTGGTTTACTCTTCGGGTGATCCCGACTAATTCTTCTTTCAGGTTTGGAGGAGAATTTGAGGTTACAGTGGGAGGTTTCCTGATTAGATAAAGTAATAACCATTCTGATCTAGGTTAGAGTGCATGCAGAGTGTTTCTTTTCTCTCTCTCTTTGGCAGCGACCATGACCCGACCCTTGACTATGACTCAGTGACCAAGATTAACCAAACCTTCTTAAAACACTAGCTTTTGGATTTTCAGAGTTGCATACCTCATTGCCACTCCTGCTTTTACCCTTTTCTCCAGAACACCCCATATTACTACGAACATCCACTTCCATTGGATAAAACCATCGTATGGTTATATACGAACTCGAAGGAACTTGTTCCAGATTCGATGATGGTTTCCAGTTCTGGAGAAAATGAATAGGACTATTCAGTTGTCTTTTCCTTTTACCTTCTCTCAGGTTGCGAGTGCTCCTTGGATTAGGACAGTACACCTATTACGCTTATTGGATAGTCTTCATCCAAATCATAGGCAGGTGCCGAAAGGTAGGGCATGCGGAAAACCAATTAGCCTAACAATGGTGTACAGAAGGTAATAAGTTAAGACAAATAAAGGGATTAGTAAGAGGGCAAACTAAATCGCGACTGCTATTCACGACCAAACCAAATATTTTTCGCCAATCCTACATTACCTTTGTATTTCTCCAGAACACTCCGTATCACTACGAAGATCACAGTTATTTGGATACTCCTTCGTATGGTTATATACGAACTCGAAGGAACTTGTTCCAGTTCGGGGATGGATTCTGGTTCAGGAGAAATAAGAATAAGGTTTATTCAGTTGTCTTTTATCATCACCTTCTCTCAAGTTGCGAGTGCTCCTAGCATTAGGACAGTACACCTATTACGCTTATTGGATAGTCTTCTTCCAAGCCATAGGCTGGTGCCGAACGGTAGGGAAGGAAGAAAACCATTTAGCCTAAAGGAGTGTACAGAAGGTAATGACTAAAGACATATAAAGGGATTTGGAGAGATGGTAAAGAAATATACGGTTACAGTTGTGAATCTGATAATGGAAGAGGCATTACTAAGAATACCCGGATACCCCTTCTAAACATTTACTGTTTCAGTTTCACTGTATATTGTTAAAAGAAAACTGATTTCCCAATTAGCCCTTGCTCCAGGGTATGTATTTACCAGGTTTGATTCTCATATCTGTATGGTTTTACAGATGATGAGTGGGAGTAAGTTATTGGGAATTGGGTGATCATCCTCATTATATGGGGATTCGTTGTAATTGATGATATTTGAGGAAATCGCCTGGGTTGTTTGCCGGACGACAAATATTTGGTTTTGAATATCCGTTGTAATGCACCAATTTCAAATTGATATATCTGTACGTTTATTTTTATAAAGTGAGATATAACTTTTAGAAATTATGTCTATGACATTTACCTATATCAGTGGATGGTTAGGTAATGAGCATTAAACAGCGGTGTAATTCTTCTTAACCATAAGTACAGTTTTCAACCTACGACACACAGGGAATGAGTTATTAGACTCAAGGGACTTATACAGAGTAATGTATGTTGTCCAGTATCCATTAGGATAGAGGGGTTGGTCCTCGTACTATATTCGGTTTACTTATGACTTCTCTAGTTTTTAGACAAGTGTTTCGTAGAAACACAAGTTCCAAGTTTTGAGAAGTTATAGGTATATGAATAAAGTAGAGAACCAGGTGTTGCAAGTATCGGGATTCTTCAAAGTGATCGAAGATGTAAATACTTGTTTATGGTATTCAGTTGATAGTAATGGTTATGAGAACTTGCTTCTCTTTCAGGTTACTCATATTTGGATGTATTCCTAAGTTGAGTAATGCTGATCGGCCTCTCTCCATTTAGTTGACATGCACTGGAGACAGCTGCATGATTTGAATCTGGTTCAAATTAAATTAGTGCCTCTGTTTCTATATTGGATATAGAACGATTCATATCTTAACGATGTTAAGGTACGGGGAGTTGTCCGTCTTATGCTTAAAACCAGACTCTGGATAACTCAAGGCACGTTTCTGTAATGGCTGTTTGTGGGTTAACCCGGGCTATGACGAGGGTTGACTTTCTACCATCTGGAAGATCAATAGTGATATTGATCTTGACTCGCCACAGTTTTAGTAAAATGGATTTTTCAGAAAACAGTAGTAGGAGTATGGTAGAACTGGAAGTGATTCCAGAACCGCAAACGATTACTGAAAATTTAATAAAAACCTAAAGATTCAATCTGGTTTGACATTCCATTAGCCACTCTACAGATATGGTGGGTAACCTCAGGCACTCGAGAGGTACTTCGGTATGCTCAAAGACGGTGACAGGGAGGTCCTTGTTTACCCAGACTTGCCATTGCTGTTGTTCCAGACTGTGAGACCCGGCAGGAGGATGAGTATAGCGTCGTTCTAAACTAGCTTTAGAAGTGTACGTGTATATGACTCTGCCAGAGGGTTGTCGTAGTCAGTGGGAGCAGCGGAAGCATAGTGGACAAGTGTTGGGTTAGCCTAGCACCTCATGAAGGGTTTGGAAGTATCACATGTACCAAAGGTGGAGTCTTTAGGGTGCTAAGTTAACAAACATCGGATCGTTCCTAGAAAATTAGGGTTTCTAAAACTTGCATATCATCATATGAAAGAATAGCTAGGGTTTGGAGAGTACAACCTTTGTAGCTCCCTACGCTGGACACCTTAGCTACTTGGGGTTTGGAAAAGCTTCGCTTGATCTCCTCTAGGTCACTGATGATCCACCCGGAGTCCGCTTTGTCCAAGCTTGCAACTTCACCCGATCAAATGAATAAAGTGAAGCTAACACTCTAAACAAGTGGGCTAGACTTGTGTAGAATGGTGTTGTGGCTCTCTTTCTCACTTCAAAATCCTAACTTGATGAATATATTGCTCACTACAAAAATCTAGAGAGCAAGAGATCAAGGTTGATGACGATGATGGCTTTTTAGAAGAAGAGAAGAAAAAACTCTCTTATAGAAAAATGAAAAATATAAGTATATATATATTTTTCATCTCTCATTTCAAACCATGGTTAATTATAAAGAATCTTATTGTATTGGAGTTAAAAACACAAAAGGAAAATAAACCAAAGGTTAAAAGGTAGGTGAGTATGGTAAGATAAAGAAGAGTGTAGAAACATTCTATCATTTCACCATTTTTCTTTTCCTTTTTGTTTTAATTCAAAAGCAATAATAATCCATATAATAACCATGGTGTGATTCTTATATTGCCACCATTCTCAATGTATAAGCAACCATGATAGAATGATGTATGTATGCATGTGTGCATGCACATCCATATGTGTATGAACAAGAATGAATGCATACATGCATGCATACATCCAAAAGAAACAAGATAGGATTTCTAGTGAGAAGCTAATGATAAATCAACACTTGATTTATCAATCCGGTCATATCACATACAACCCGACCAAAAGCAAGCCGCCCAATTAATATACGGTATCCCATACACGCATTTTAATCGGGTTTATGCGCATATCGCATACGCGCACCACAACGTTTCGCCTGGACTAGGTAACTCCTTTGTGAGACTCTGAGACTCGTCAATACGCCGGCAGTGGGTGATGATCATATCAAGCACCCCCAAGCCGCAAGCGGTCAGCTAAACGTAACGGCCACCCGGGTATTGAGCGATCAGAAGAGAACAAGCGAACCTGCTACAACTCCCGTCGAGCCAACCGGCAATACTTCCCGTACAGTCCGGTCTCCTCGTCTGATATGTCGCATATCAAGTTTAGGGGTGGTAAACGTCAGACCCCAATAACCGATAAGTCGTGCCGATGTGAGGCTCATAACGGGTCGAGAAACTACTGGTAACGCTTACCAGCAAATCTCTGAATCAGCCCTGGCCAGGGACTTCCCTGTTACGGCCAATCGAGCACAGCGCAACATCAACCCCCAATACCGGGAGAGACGAAACCCCTCCTATCGCTCATTGCCTCTATGTGACTCGGGACTGTACCCAAAAACCACCGTTTTGCATGCCCTCATGGACGTGGTAAGGTGGAGATCAAAGCACAGTGGGAATCACACAAGACTTTATGACGATCTCGGGTCTACAGACTAACCTGCACAAGTGTCACCTGAGAACTGCCGTCTGACGTGAGGTATAATACCATCTGGGAGTTCTCGGCGAGTCCGTCCAGTGTACCCAGTCTCCACTGAGCACCCGTATACCATCTCTGATGTCAAACACCAATGGATATGGGATCATCCATCGCCCATCTCATGGGTCGAGAAGCGTATACGCTAGTCTACACTGGTATATCGATGCCCCGTCTCGATACACCTATGACTAGGGACCTCGAAGGATGTACTTATGGACTACCATGTCCCCACTAGTATGATCTGCATTATAGTCCAGGTAGTCAAGTATACATCCTAAGGGCTTTACCAACATGTAACTATAAGACAGTTTAAAGAGACTAGTATACATGTTAAGATAAAGAGCAATCAGATAGCATACTATCATATCGAGCAAGAAAGTCATCTCTATATATGTCCAAGCATCCAATATAATATACATCATCTGTACAATACTGGCCTCTAGGGCATACATACAACTAACAATCTCCCACTTGCACTAGGGCCAGCTACTGTAGTATCGCATACCGAGCATCCCGAAGAGTCTCTCAAACTGTATCTGGGGAATGGCCTTCGTGAATGGATCCGCTGTGTTATTCTTCGTGTCAACCCTCCTGACCTCGATCTCCCGGCGATCAACTATCTCCCGGATCAGGTGATACCGTCTCAGAATATGCCTAGATCCCTGATGGGACCTGGGTTCCATGGCCAAAGCCACCGCTCCATTGTTATCGCAATACAAAGGTATTGGATGCTCAATGGATGGAACCACTCCAAGTTCAGAAATGAACTTCTTGATCCAGACAGCCTCTTTGGCAGTATCGTTGGCAGCGATGTATTTAGCCTCCATCGTCGAGTCTGCCACGGTTTCCTGCTTGGAACTCTTCCAGCTAACCGCCCCTCCGTAAAGGGTAAAGACAAACCCCGACTGCGACTTAGAATCGTCCTTATCACTCTGGAAGCTCGAATCGGTAAAGGACTCCACTTGGAGTTCTCCGTTACCATATACCAAGAGCATCTCCTTAGTCCTTCGTAAGTACTTGAGAATGCTCTTCACAGCTGTCTAGTGATTCTCTCCAGGATCAGCTTGATACCTGCTCACTACACTTAGTAAGTATGCTACATCGGGTCTGGTACATAGCATCGCGTACATGATAGAGCCTACAGCCGAAGCATAGGGTATCCCTTGCATGCGAGCTCTCTCCAAATCAGTCTTGGGAGACATCTCTTTGGAGAGAGTGACTCCAGAGATCGTGGGTAGGTTCCCACGCTTGGATTCTTCCATACTAAACCTCTTTAGTATGGTGTCAATGTACCTGGATTGGGACAATCCCAATATCCGTTTGGATCTATCTCTATAGATCCAAATTCCCAATATGCAGGAGGCATCACCAAGATCTTTCATTGAGAATCTTTGTGATAAGAAAAGCTTGACCGATTGCAGCATAGGAATGTCATTTCCTATCAAGAGTATGTCGTCCATGTACAATACGAGGAAGACAACCTTACACTCTGCTACCTTCTTGTAGATACAAGGTTCATCTACGTTTTTGACGAAATCAAACTCTTTGATAACGACGTCAAAGCAGATGTTCCAACTCCGCGATGCTTGCTTTAATCCATAAATGGATTTAAGCAGCTTGCACACCTTCCCGCTGCTCCCACTATCTACGAAGCCCTCTGGCCGAGTCATGTACACACACTCTTCTAAATCACCGTTTAGAAAGGCGGTCTTAACATCCATTTGCCAGATTTCGTAATCATTATATGCAGCGATGGCAAGCATGATCCGGATGGATTTAAGCATAGCTACTGGAAAAAAGGTTTCGTCATAGTCCACACCTGGTCTTTGACGAAAACCCTTTGCAACAAGTCTAGCTTTGAAAGTCTCCACTTTCCCATCTACACCAAGTTTTTTCTTGAAGATCCACTTGCTCCCAATGGGTTTTACCCCTTCAGGAGCATCTTCCAAAGTCCATACTTTGTTGGTGTACATGGATTCCATCTCGGACCGCATTGCATCCAGCCATTTCACTGAGTCCGCACTCATGATGGCCTGCTCGAAACTAGTTGGGTCATCATCCTCCATGATGCAATCCTCGCTCCCACCATCCATGAGAAAACTGTAGTATCTCCCAGGTTGGCGAGGAACCCTACTAGATCGGCGGAGAGGCTGAGGTTCGTTGGGAACTACCGAATCCTCTGGTTCAACCAAATCTTCTGTCGTAGTCTGTATTGCTGGAACCTCTTCCAGTTCTACCTCCTTGCCACTAATCTCTTTTTCAAGAAATTCCTTTTCTAAAAAGGTGGCATGTCGAGAAACAAACACCTTTTGTTCCTTGGTGTGGTAGAAGATATACCCGCCCGAATGTTTGGGATATCCAATAAACTTACACAGAATAGACCTTGCCGCGAGTTTGTCCGGATTTTGCGTTTTTACATATGCCGGACAACCCCATATCTTAACATAATTAAGACATGGTCTCTTTCCTTTCCATATCTCATATGGAGTGGTTGGCACGGATTTGGTGGGAACCATATTCAATAGGTCTGCAGCTGTATCCAGTGCATGTCCCCAGAAGGAAATAGGTAACTCAGCTGTGCTCATCATAGAGCGCACCATATCTAATAGGGTACGGTTCCTCCGTTCTGATACACCGTTGTGCTGTGGTGTATATGGAGGAGTCAGTTGAGAGAGAATCCCATTCTCTTTTAGGAAGTCCAGGAATTCAATGCTCAAGTATTCACCTCCTCGATCAGATCGAAGGATTTTAATACTTTTCCCAGTTTGGTTCTCGACTTCTTGTTTATATTCTCTAAGTTTCTCAAAAGCTTCCGATTTGTGTTTCATCAGGAACACATATCCGAATCTAGAGAGATCGTCAGTGAATGTAATGAAGTACGCATAACCATTCCTGGCATGTGTAGACATTGGACCGCATACATCACTATGCACCAGTCCCAAGAGTTCCGTAACTTTTTCTCCGTGTCCTGTAAACGGAGTTTTGGTCATCTTGCCTTTGAGACATGACTGGCAAGTGTCATAAGATGATAATTCAAACGGATTCAAATATCCATCTTTATGCAACTTTGCTCGTCGTGTCGCATTGATGTGACCCAGTCTACAATGCCACAAGAAGGATTCATTTAGTTCTGAACTCTTCCTCTTGTCTGTGTTTGTTATGCTTAGAACTGTTGATTGATTTAGAACATAAATGCCATTGCACAACGTGCCTGATCCAACCAACTTTTGGTTACGGAAAATATTCATAACATTATCCTGTAATACAAAATTATATCCCTCTTTACTCAACAAAGAAACCGATATAATGTTGCATATCAGGTTCGGCATATAATAGCATTCGTTCAGAATTAATGTATTACCAGTTGGTAATACAAGGTGATATTCCCCGATGGTCTTAGCTGCAACAATTGCACCATTTCCAACTCTTATGTCTTTATCACCTTCTCCAAGTTCTCTACCTTTCCTGAGCCCATGTAACTGATTACATATATGGGATCCTGACCCGGTATCTAATACCCAGGACGTAGGGCAAATGGAGAAACAGTTCTCTGTAACGAACACATCCGAAGAAAATGCATCAACATGTACTTTCTTCATTCGGGTGGCATGGGAATCCTGGTATTCTCCTATATCCTGTTCAGTCCTATAACTCTTATAAGAAAGAACGGAACCAACGTTCCCCAGCACAGTATAACATGCGGGTTCGGTCAATACATCCATATTATTATCTTGATTAAGGCATGACATGGTCGCTACCTGGAGAGAGAGAGAAGAAAACACTTTAGCGTATGCTCTTGCAAGATCAGATTGGTTATTATCTTATCTAATCAGGATGGCTCCCACTAGTTTTTATCAAATTTTCCTTCAAACCATAAAAAGAAAGACTAGCCGGGATGAATTACACCTTACAACTTCGCCGATCGTTCAGCCAGGCCAGTGTCGGTACTTTGAGGGAGGTTCCCCGTGCTTTTGCACGAACCTAATTAAAGTAAACCTCGTTTTCCCAGAGGCGTAACCCTGTTGACACCTTTCTAGACACCTACTTGATCGGCTAATTGTCCTGTGTAAAACTCTCCCGGGAGTAACAATTACTAGCAGTGGGTATCGGGATCCAACTATCTCATAGAAGGTATGCAATCTCATTGCAAATTTCAACACTTGAAATTCCCGATAATATTTTGCCCTAGCGTCCTATGACCTTGACGCAGGCCAACAAACCATAGTGTGCTAGTCAAGTTCAACCCGTCATTTCTTGATTGAATTAAACCCACCCGTACGACCCTTGACGCAGGCCAACAAAGTCGTACGACTACCCTAATCCAATCTGCATCATATGCATCAACAGATAAATACTAGTTAGCTACCGCACACTACGCCTTGACGCAGGCCAACAAACGTAGCACGAATACTAAGTAGGATTTATCTGAAATGACGGAGGGCTACGACAGGTTTTCCTGAAAACCTATTGCGTAATGAACTTGATATCGTTGTAGAATCAAGTGAAATTTTGAAATGGAGTGATTTTGAGGCTTTTATTAGTTTTGCTAAAGAGGTCACTCCCGGTGAAGGGATCTCGGCTCTTTCCTCATCGAATAAGGTGCATGACATATCATATATATCACTATGCAAAGCAAAACTCCAAAAGCAATCAAAAGTCAAATCGAGTGTTGTAGCATCTGCCAGTTTTGCTAAAGAGGTCACTCCCGGTGAAGGGATCTCGGCTCTTTCCTCATCGAATAAGGTGCAGGGTATATCACATATACCGCTATGCAAAGCAAAACTGTAGCTACCCTTTTTGAAAATTTGATTCTACAACATCTTTTAGGTTTCTTTTCTTTCATTAATCACATTAATGAAGTCCCATCATTTAAGTCACCTAAACATCACAGATAAATACGACGTACACTTATGCCATCTGCATTCGCCTCGATATCCCCTCGTGCACCGTTAGGTTAGGTAACTAACGACAGAGCAGGGCAGGACTAGTGCGGGTGCAAAACATAAGTAACGTCTATATAATATATCATATATACTATATAAAGTATCTATCACAGCACATCACTTGATCACATCACAGATATCGCAGCAGAAACATAGATATAATGTGGGATATACTAGGACGTCCGTATTTAGTATTTAGCCAACAATAGAAAATACGGATTCCACAGTCGCGATGAATAGCCAAGCCCACACCCTGGACCCCTACGAGAGCGGCAAGCGACCCTACCAATTCTGGAGTTTAGGAGACCCGGTCTCGACTCCTCGAGATGGCCTCCCACTGAACCCCAGAACCCGGTCACCCGTGCTCCCCTCCTTGGGTCCATCCTAATGCGGAAAAGTAAATAATATACAACACTGGTGGCAACAACCTCAACCCGGAAGTGTCCCAAATAAAAGAATATTACATTACATTTGAATATACATGAATGAAAATATAAAACTCTCATCTCAAATAAAAAAACCCCGGCTATTCAATCATGACGATCCTGCACATCATATCTCAGCAACACATAATATCTTATATCATCAACGTAAGTAAGTATGCATACCCCGATTGTCGTTGGCGTATAGCAACGAAACCGGCGATATCGACATACTACACTTACGGTCACAGAAAAGAAAGTGTAAAACTGCAATATCTGGAATCCACATTCTCTTTAGACATCGTAAATGCGAAATATCACATACTTCGTATTTCATGTCTAGTAATATGAATTCCACACATTGCATCACATTCCAGATAATTAGACAGTATTAAAGTTTTCGAACGAACGATCAAATACCCAAGATTCGCTAAAGCTCAACACTTGAGCGGAGTTCAAAAAACCCGGAGTGTGACACAGTAGTGGCGGTCCAGCCGTAGAAGGGTCAAGCCAACGCCTCACATATGGCACGCCGTACTGCCCCAAACCCTAAGGTTCAAAGGGCAGTTCAAGACGGTCATATAATCGAGTTAAGGTTTGTTGTCTTTTAGAGGGTCCACCACAAAACTTGCACGTATCTCCGAAATATTTAAACCCCGTGAACAGTGAGCAAATGATACTCGTTCAAACACTTCAATACTTTCTAATTTATCCGGAAAAGCCACGAAATGAAAATTCCGATCGAATCGACGAGTCCAAAACCATCTCCAGAATTAACAGAACTAAATTCAGATTAAAAATACCCAAAACCATATACAAGCAGATGCATTAGTTTTTGTACAAAAACGAGTCCATGAATCAACAGAACGGCCGCAGAACCGCGGCCTAAGCAGGCTATTGCCACGGTTCCGCAGTGAAAACAACTGTTCATTGACTCGTTTTTCACAGTAACTATTATATTTACCTGCTGAATTTTTTGCATATTTTTAATTCTGAAAATAACCAGTTTTAAAAAAATGTCCAGAGAGCATTCTAAAAGGCCGTATTTCGGTTCGATCAGAGTTTTAACTTCGTAAAAATGACGCTTTTCTAGGTCGGCTCTGATACCAATGTTGGGTTAGCCTAGCACCTCATGAAAGGTTTGGAAGCATCACATGTACCAAAGGTGGAGTCTTTAGGGTGCTAAGTTAACAAACATCGGATCGTTCCTAGAAAATTAGGGTTTCTAAAAATTGCATATCATCATATGAAAGAATAGCTAGGGTTTGGAGAGTACAACCTTTGTAGCTCCCTACGTTGGACACCTTGTCTAATTGGGGTTTGGAAAAGCTCCGCTTGATCTCCTTTAGGTCACCGATGATCCACCCGGAGTCCGCTTTGTCCAAGCTTACAACTTCACCCGATCAAATGAATAAAGTGAAGCTAACACTCTAAACAAGTGGGTTAGACTTGTGTAGAATGGTGTTGTGGCTCTCTTTCTCACTTCAAAATCCTAACTTGATGAATATATTGCTCACTACAAAAATCTAGAGAGCAAGAGATCAAGGTTGATGAGGATGATGGCTTATAAGAAGAAGAGAAGAAAAACTCTCTCTTAGAAAAATGAAAAATATAAGTATATATATATTTTTCATCTCTCATTTCAAACCATGGTTAATTATAAAGATCTTATTGTATTGGAGTTAAAAACACAAAAGGAAAATAAACCAAGGGTTAAAAGGTAGGTGAGCATGGTAAGATAAAGAAGAGTGTAGAAACATTCTATTATTTAACCCTTTTTCTTTTCCTTTTTGTTTTAATTCAAAAGCAATAATAATCCATATAATAACCATGGTGTGATTCTTATATTGCCACCATTCTCAATGTATAAGCAACCATGATAGAATGATGTATGTATGCATGTGTGCATGCACATCCATATGTGCATGAACAAGAATGAATGCATACATGCATGCATACATCCAAAAGAAACAAGATAGGATTTCTAGTGAGAAGCTAATGATAAATCAACACATGATTTATCAATCCGGTCATATCACATACGACCCGACCAAAAGCAAGCCGCCCAATTAATATACGGTATCCCATACACGCATTTTATTCGGGTCTATGCGTATATCGCATATGCGCACCACAACGTTTCGCCTGGACTAGGTAACTCCTTTGTGGGACTCTGAGACTCGTCAATACGCTGACAGTGGGTGATGATAATATCAAGCACCCCCAAGACGCAAGCGGTCAGCTAAACGTAACGGCCACCCGGGTATTGAGCGATCAGAAAAGAACAAGCGAACCTGCTACAACTCCCGTCGAGCCAACCGGCAACACTTCCCGTACAGTCCGGTCTCCTCGTCTGATTTGTCACATATCAAGTATAGGGGTGGTAAACGTCAGACCCCAATAACCGATAAGTCGTGCCGATGTGAGGCTCATAACGGGTCGAGAAACTACTGGTAACACTTACCAGCAAATCTCTGAATCAGCCATGGCCAGGGACTTCCCTGTTACGGCCAATCGAGCACAGCGCAACATCAACCCCCAATACCGGGAGAGACGAAACCCCTCCTATCGCTCATTGCCTCCATGTGACTCGGGACTGTACCCAAAAACCACCGTTTTGCACGCCCTCATGGACGTGGTAAGGTGGAGATCAAAGCACAGTGGGAATCAACAAGACTCTATGACGATCTCGGGTCTACAGACTAACCTGCACAAGTGTCACCTGAGAACTGCCATCTGACGTGAGGTATAATACCATCTGGGAGTTCTCGGCGAGTCCATCCAGTGTACCCAGTCTCCACTGAGCACCCGTATACCATCTCTGATGTCAAACACCAATGGATATGGGATCATCCATCGCCCAGCTCATGGGTTGAGAAGCGTATACGCTAGTCTACACTGGTATATCGATGCCCCGTCTCGATACACCTACGACTAGGGACCTTGAAGGATGTACTTATGGACTACCATGTCCCCACTAGTATGATCTGCATCATAGTCCAGGTAGTCAAGTACACATCCTAAGGGCTTTACCAACATGTAACTATAAGACAGTTTAAAGAGACTAGTATACATGTTAAGATCAAGAGCAACCAGATAGCATACTATCATATCGAGCAAGAAAGTCATCTCTATATATTTCCAAGCATCCAATATAATATACATCATCTGTACAATACTGGCCTCTAGGGCATACATACAACTAACAACAAGTAGCTTATGTCTATTTATAGACTAAAGCAGATATAGAGGAGATAGATCATCTATTTCTGATGTGACGGTCATAGGTTTGACTTCATCAGAATAGGGGATGGATCTGTTAAAAAGGTAATAGGGTGTGATGTCCTGGTATTTGGATGGCATACCCAGAGTAGCAAGTGAAATTCCTATACTACGATCGGTTGTACTTTGGTTGTCATACAATGGTTTCTCCACATAGGATATAGATATAATATCAGACATTTTGGTTACTAGATCTATGGTTTTAGATCTGGATTTAGGTAGTTTTCCAATCTGGGTACTTAGACAGCATTCTAAAGGTGTTTTAGAATGGACGACTCCTGGCACGGTAGTGTACCTGCGGGTGATGGAGTCACCCTCTCTAAAGGTGTCTTACAGACTAAAGGGGAGAGGGATGTACATGATTGGCAGATCACTTGCTTAGGCAATTGAGTTGATCATGAGATGTCAAGTACCACACCAGATGTTTCTTTTGCATTAGATGCAATATGTTGATATTAATCCAGTCCTGGAGAAACGATCGGAAGCAGTTTTAAGAACATAAGTGGATGTTCTAGAGATATGATAACAGCATCCTCCTTCGGGAGACAGTTATCATTCCAGGCTTCCAAGGTGACCTGGATGACAAAGTGACTGTCAGAGTTAAAGTTGTCCCTCTGACGAGGGGCAGTATTTTGGACAGGTGGTCCAAGCGGATACTGAGGGAGGCATGGCGCAGGATACTGATTAAGTTCAGTTGACGATACAGTCTAAGAAGTTTGGATTTGGAGTTCATTTGTGAACTGGGTCATATCAGATATCCAGGCATATTCTAAGACAGGTATTGCTCATTTCGGGAGATGGCTTTCTCCGCGAACTTGAGATAAAGAGAGACATAGAAAGAAATATCAGGGCGGATCCACTAACTAAGGCTATTCCTCGAACGCAATAGTTTCGCAAACGGGATTTGTGAGACGGATTAGTAGAGGAGTTGGGTGTTCGGTATCATACGGGCTGTGAGTACGCGACATCGCAATAATTAGCCTTGAGTGCAAGTGGGAGATTGTTGGATATAGTGCCCTCAAAGTCAATTATTGGATCGCAGGCACGTGATTGTAATGATTGAGGGAGGGCCTATACCAGTAGGACAGTCTTACTCGAGAGGTTTGTATACTATATGGTTTGTCTTTATCATCGTGTACTGCCTTAGGTGACCTTACAGGTCGCTATTACACGTTGATAGAGCTCTTAAGATTCTTGCTTGACTACCAGCAGTATGATGGTGATCATATACATGGGAGCTGGGGTCTATAAGCACATCTTTAAAAGGTCCCTAGTCGAGGGAGTTTCGAGACAGGGCATCGATACTCCAGAGTAGACTAGTGTATACTGTCGAGACCCCGACGAGGGGCGGTGTCCGGTCTCACAAGCCATTGGTGTCAGTTAGTTCACCTAAGATGTATATAGGTGCTCATTGGGTTATGAGTACACCGGACAGGACTCGTCGGGAACATTCTAGTTGGTATTGTACCTGACGTCAGATAGCAGTTCCCTGGTGACATGTGTACAGGTTAGTTCATTGACCTGAGATCGTCATTTGTCTCGTGTGAGTTCCCACTGTGCTTTGATTACTACCCTACCACGGCTCAAAGGAGTCGTGCAAACAGGTTTTAGTTGGGTACAGTCCCGAGCCACATGGAGGCAGTGAGCGGATCGGCAGGGGTTTCGTCTCTCCCGGTATTGGGGGTGAGATCGCGCTGTGTCTAGGAGAGCCATTACACGAAGTCCTTGGCCAAGGCAGGAGATTTACTGGTAGGTATTCCAGTAGTATCTCAGGGTGTTCTGGGCTACACTCCGACATGACTTGTACCGCTTTTGGGGGTCTGACTTTTACCAACCCCCTAGGACCGCTATGCGATGCTCATAGACGAACGGACCGAACTGTACGGATATTGTCACTGACAGACTCAGTAGGGTGTCAGGATAAGTTCGCTCATCGAACTCCCTTTTGGTCAATACCTGGTAGCCCGTTACGTACAGCTAGTACCTCTAACGTGCTAGTGGTTAAATCCACAGCCAAACTATTGACGAGTCTTTAGAGTCCCCCACAGACAGTTTCTCAAGTTTCGGGCGAAACGTTATAGAGGCCGTATGATATATGGCAGGGTCCGATCATATAGGTGCAGTAGTGCACGGATCATGATCAGGCGGATCATACTAGTGGGCTTTGGTTTAAGCCGGATTCTAGTATTAGATTTGTTGGATTACTTTAGTCTCATCGCATTTGCATTCGGTCGGAAGCGGATGCAGGTATGTATATACAGGTGAAGGGTATCCTTATGATCCGTCACGAGTTTACTTTAGATATTGCCGTATCCTTTTATTATTGCAAACATTTGGATTAATGTTTGCATATGGAAATTATGAGCTAGAAGCCATCATTTTATGCATTAAATGATACATGTACTTCATTGGTGACTCATGGTATCATTTCTTGTGCAAATGTCACCTTTTGTGATGGCCGTGTGGGTTGAAATGAGAGGAGGAGAGAGAAGGGCAGCCATGTATGAGGGCGAGCTCTTGTATTTTTCATTCTACCCACTCTCTCATTTTATTACATAATAACACACAAAAGGAAAAAGAAAGCTTCTTCTTCTTCTTCATCCTCTAGCTCAAAATCTCCATTAATGGCATCATCTCTAACCTCCATCCAAGCCATGGATGCAAGAGACAAAGTGATCACAAACATTCTCTACATCACCTTGGACAGGTCGGCTAGCACACTTCGTGCCCGAGTTGGTTCGGATGAAGCGGGAGCCCGTAAAAAGACTCGTAGATGTGGTGCTATTTTCGACGAGGAGATCGAGACCAGAGTTGCCACGAGGAGCTTGGGATGGTGGCCAAAGACCGAAGGACACGGATCGATCGGTATAGCTTTCTATCCCTTCTCTAGTTGCTAGTTTATAGGTTAATGGTTCAATCCGGGTTTTAAGCATACGATAGCGCCGGTTTTTAAGTTAAGATAAAATTTCGTTCCCGCATTTTGGCTTCGGAAAGACGGCCGGGGCGCTACCGTAGTCTTACAAGACACTATGCGTTGGCACATGAGATCCATCTCATATCGAAGGTGGATCCTCTCAAGTACTTGATTTTGAAGGCCATATTAACAGGACGACTCGCTAAATGGGCCCTGCTCTTGATGGAATTCTCGATAACTTATCGGCCTCTTAAAGCAGTGAAAGGTCAGGCCATCGCCGACTTCCTCGCTGAGCATTCGATACCTACCGATTCTCCTTTGAATTGCGAACTGCCAGACGAACATGCGTTTGACACGATCGACGGTGGTGGCATCCGATGGGAACTTTATTTTGATGGAGCGTCTTCCATTAAGAAGCGCAAACAAAGCACCCCTATAATCAAATCAGGGGTAGGCCTCATCTTCGTAACTCCACAAGGAGGGATAATGCGTTTTGCCTTCTCCTTAACAGAGCCGAGGACAAACAAGGAAGCCGAGTATGAAGCTTTGATAGCAGGTCTCGAGATCGCTATTGACATGGGAATTGAAAACCTCCTCATATACGGAGACTCCCAACTGGTCGTTAGTCAAATAAACGGCGACTACCAAACGTGCAAGCCAGAGTTGGTGAAGTACGGCGAGAGAGTACAACAACTACTGACCCAAATTCCTTCCTACACCTTGGAAAGCATACCGCGCGTGGAAAATAGCAAAGCGGATGCATTAGCTAAGCTCTCTAAAGAATTGGCCGACGAGAACCTCGATGACGTAAGAATCGTGGTACAAAGCCGTCGGGTTCTTACACCGGCAGAAATATCTCCGGAGTCGTCCGAGGAAAAGGGAGCGATCAAGCAAACGGCCCTACAAATAAAAGAACAAGAAACGGTTGAGGATTGGAGAGAAGTCTTTATAGACTACTTCAAATCACGTCGAACGCCCGAAGATGCGTCCTCAAGACATCAGCTTATGAAACGAGCCCTATCTTTTGCCTTCGTCAATGATACTCTGTACAAGAGGTCATTTAATTCTCTGTGGTTAAGATGCCTGGGACCTGAAGAAGCAAAATGAGTCGTCCAAGAAACCCACGACGGACTCTGCAGTTCTCACCAAGCCGGGCCGAAGATGAAGCTAAAGATTAAAAGGATAGGCTACTATTGGCCCACGATGATTCAGGACTGCCTCGAATACGTGAAGCAGTGCCATTCGTGCCAGATTCATGGGGACTTCATCCATCAGCATCCAAATCCACTACATTCAACAGTGGCTAGCTGGCCATTCGAAATGTGGGGTACTGACATAATCGGCCCCAACGAACCAGCATCGTCCAGAGGACATCGATTCATTTTGGCGACAACTGATTACTTCTCTAAATGGGCAGAATCAGTACCGCTGAGGGAAGTGAAGAAGGAGAATATCCTCCATTTCTTCAAGACGCACGTCATTTATCGGTTTGGAACTCCGAGACGGATCATCTCCGATAACGGGCCAGCCTACCGAAGCCATAAGATCAGCCGCTTCGCTCAACAACACAATATAGACTGGAGATACTCCTCGGTCTATAATCCCTGAGCTAACGGTCTAGCTGAGGCTTTTAACAAGACCTTGACGAAGATCATGAAAAAGACGGTGTCCCGGAATAAGAAGGACTGGCACGAGAGACTGCATGAACCTCTCTGGACGTACCGGACTACGTTCAAGACGGCCACGAACACAACGCCTTACGTATTGGTATTCGGTACAGAAGCGGTACTCCCCCTCGAGATAGAGCTACCCTCTCTACGAATGGCAGTTCATTACGAGCTGACGGATGAAGAGAATGCTCACCTTCGGCTTGAGGAGCTCGACGCCCATGACGAAACCCGACTCATAGCGCAACAAAACCTGGAGGCTTATAAAGCAAAGATGACGCGCTCATATGAAAGATTGACTAGGCCGAGGACATTCCGCCAAGGTGAACTCCTGCTAGTGGTCAAAAGACCTATGATCCCCAATCACGCCAAGTGGGGGAAATTCGAGCCAAACTATGAAGGCCCGTACATCACATACAAGGTCTACCAGGGTGGAGCCTATCTACTCATGGACATGCATGGCGAAAGGCCCTTCAGGCCAATAAATGGTCGCTTCCTGAAGAAATACTATGCCTAACGAGTCACGGCTTAGGTCAATGATAGATGACGACGACTATGTCCGCTCGCTATCTTCCTAAGCCTAAACTCTGTAAGTAGTAACCGGCTTCCTTAACATTGGACCGAAACGTCCTTAAACTAACAACGGACCGAAACGTCCTTAAACTAACAACGGACCAATGGACCGAAACGTCCTTAAACTAACGACGGACCGAAACGTCCTTAAACTAACAGCGGACCACTATGTCCTAAAACTAGCCGTTGACCGAGATGTCGATAAACTACGGTGAATTGCAGCATCCCAAAGCTGATACAAAAAAAAAAGAATAAAGAAAAAAGAAAACTGTATGTCCACAAGCAAAAAGGGCACGGATGAAAACCCGAAAGGGCTCTGTGAGTAAAAATAGCAGGGCTACCGGCGAGTCTTGTGAAAACCCGAAAGGGCGCAACCTCGTTAGAATAAAAAAAAAAGAGAAGAGGAAAAAAAACGGTATGTCCACAAGCAAAAAGGGTACGGATGAAAACCCGAAAGGGCTCCGTGAGTAAAAACAGCAGGGCTGCCGGCGAGTTTTGTGAAAACCCGAAAGGGCGCAATCTCGTTAAAAGACACTCGCAAAGTCCTCTCGACTTTGTAAGGAGAAACCACATGCGTGAGATCCTTACGGCTCACAAGGGAGCAACACACTTAGGAATCCTCACGATTCCAAAGGATAAATTACACTTGCGAGATCCTCACGACTCGTAAGGAGAATCCTCTTATGAGACCCTCACGGCTCATAAGATTTGAAAGTCTTAAACTACAAGGATCTGAACCTGTTCTTATGCAACCCCCACAACCTTCGATACTACCCTACAAGCGGCTCGATGCTGACCCTTGTATACAATCCACGGGCGCGAATAAACATTTCCCTAACAAAGTCCCATCCGTGACTAGGGATATGCCTACACGGTGAATAGCCCTTGTGAGTCCTCTCGACTTATAAGGAGAAAGCACACTTGTAAGATCCTTACGACTTATAAGAGACCATGCACTTAGGAATCCTCACGATTCTTAAGGAGAAAAAGCACCTACGAGATCCTCACGACTCGTAGGGAGAAACACTTTTATGAGACCCTTACGGCTCATGAAGTCAAAAGCCTTAGTCGATGGGATCCTAACCCTGTCTACTAAGCCACCTTTGCTCGACACCGACGAAGGCAAATGATGATTCGCTCCTGACAATATCCCAGTTGTAGCGGTGCTGATGCCGAAATCAGTGTCTAATTCCAAGCTTGCAGCGAAAAGCTAGCAAGCTACACATGCATACGAAATAGCCGAAATGATGGGGCAACTTGCAAACAAAATCAGCAAATAAAAACATATGCGTGAAAAATAGCCGAAATGATTGGGCAACTCGCAATAAAAAGCAGCGAGTAAAAATAAACAAATAGCCGAAATGATTGGGCACCGCGAAAAATAGCCGGAAGGATTAGGCAATCGCGACCTTCGCGATATGAAAGCTGAAATGAAAGAGCATCGCGGAAAGAAATAAAAAAATGAATGAAATGAAATTTATGCCCTACAGGTGATATCATGTCAATCCCTGTATACAATCCAGGGACGCAAACAAAGAAAGAATCACACCTTTCCTCCCCAGGTTTCATCAGAAGAAGAAGCCAAATCTCAACGGTTCACAAATAGCTTGGAGATCATCTCAACATCCATCTCATTACGACAGACACAACATCAAACAAAGCGGAACCGTAGCAACCCCCAGTTCCATGACTCGGCGGTGCACAGATGACCGAGAGTCAAACCCCGACTCCATGAAATGCGGATAAAGTCAACAATTCCTGGCTACGTGGAACGCGGCTTATGTCAATCCTGACCCCGTGTGAAGCATCCAGAGCGAAACCTGGTCCTCGCCGAACACGGCAGTGAACCCGTGGGAAGCATCCAGAGCAAAATTCCTGGCTACGTGGAACGCGGCTTATGCCAATCCTGACCATGTGGGAAACGTCCAGAGCGGATCCTGGTTCTCGCAGAGCACGGCAGTGACCCCGTGTGAAGCATCCAGAGCAAAATTCCTGGCTACGTGGAATGCGAATAATGTCAATCCTGACCCCGTGGGAAGCATCCAGAGCGGAGCTTGGTCCTCGCAGAACATGGTAATGAACCCGTGGGAAGGATCCAGAGTAAAATTCCTGGCTATGTGGAACGCGGCTAATGTCAATCCTGACCCCGTGGGAAACGTCCAGAGCGGATCCTGGTCCTCGCAGAGCATGGCAATGACCCCGTGTGAAGCATCCAGAGCAGAGCCTGGTCCTCGCCGAACACGGCAGTGAACCCGTGGGAAGCATCCAGAGCAAAATTCCTGGCTACGTGGAACGAGGCTTACGTCAATCCTGACCCCGTGGGAAACGTCCAGAGCGGATCCTAATCCTCGCAGAGCATGACAATGACCCCGTGTGAAGCATCCAGAGTGAAGCCTGGTCCTCGCCGAACACGGCAATGAACCCATGGGAAGCATCCAGAGAAAAATTCCTGGCTACGTGGAACGCGGCTTATGTCAATCCTGACCCCGTGGGAAACGTCCAGAGCGGATCCTGGTCCTCGCAGAGCACGGCAATGACCCCATGTGAAGCATCCAGAGCGGAGCCTGGTCCTCGCCAAACATGGCAGTGAGCCCGTGGGAAGCATCCAGAGCAAAATTCATGGTCATGTGGAACGCGACTTATGTCAACCCTGACCCCGTAGGAAACGTCCAGAGCGGAGCCTGGTCCTCGGACAACACGGCAGTGAACCCGTGGGAAACATCCAGAGCAACTCCTGACTTCATGAAATGCGGATAAGGACAACTTCACCCATCACTTGCGGGTCCTCACGACTCGTAAGGGAGTAAATTCTCTTGTGAGATCCTTACGACTTTCAAGAGAAAACACACTTAGGAATTCTCATGATTCTTAAGGAGAAATTACACCTACAGTATCCTCTCGACCGGTAGGGAGAAAATTCTTTATGAGACCCTCACGGCTCATAAAGTTGAAAGTCTTAGGTGACAGATCCTAACCCTATTTTCTAAGCCATCACCACCCCACAAAGAGCCCAAGATGGACAGTTATATGCTATCTACAGGCCACACTTGCTAAAATCACATGGCAGCAACACAGCAAGGAGAAGAAAGCGACAAGGAGAACATTTGATTCGCATTTAATTAAGCGTTCGAGGCATACCCGTTCATGCATGCGCAAAAGATTTAGTATGTAAAATAAAACAAGATGAAATGAGAAACTTTCCATTCATACTGCGAAAAAGTTCTTACAATTATGAAAGCAGTAAACAAAAACATTATCAAAACAATTACAATGGCAAAGCCTCAGATGTAGGGCATGGATTGAGGAACTCAAAAGTGACTTTGTCCAGAATCTTCCAGGCATTTCGAACCATCCTAGTATGCTTTCTTTCGCGATCACAAGCGTCGGGATCCCCACGGATGTCCTCCACCCTCCGATAGGCAGCAAGTATGGCCGACTGTTGAAAAGCCTAATGCAGGAGATCGATAAAATTGTCTCGCCTTCTCTTAGAGATTAGGCTCATCAGATACACTGAATGCACCTTATCCTCGGCGGCATCTAATGCCCTAAGCGGTACGCTGGTACAGAATAGAGGAAGCGCTTCTCAAATCGCTCCCACAATAAGCTTCAGAAAAGAGGAGCGTCGAGGAAGCAGTCGACCATTGTATGCGTCAAAGCGACTCATAATTTCGGCACACTCGGCGTTTGTGAATTCTCGATTCTGAGAACGGCCGAGTGAGCGGATGTCTCCGTAAGAGATAATCTCATCGAGATCGTACATGTGAGCGTCCATTACTCCTGAAAAAGAAAATCAACAAAATTAGCGGACAGACTGATTAAGCGAATTCTTATTAAAAACAGGCATAGGGAGTTAAACTCCTAGAGAGCAATGCTCTGCAGACAGGAGTGACACCTGTCAAAATCAATTATGAGGAGAATTTAAAGAAATTCCTCGAGAACATTGAGAGCCTTGCTCTGAGAAGATGATATAATTCATCAAAAATAAAATTCCATTTTTAATCTTCAAGATCCATGAAAAACTCTTAAGAGTTCTTCTATATGATTTGAAAGGAGCAAAACTCCATTAATTAATTAAGAAATCATAAGTACAATCCTTTTAGAGAGTAAAGCTCTATTAATGGAATCCTAAAAGGGTTCTCTTTAGATCAAAGATCCATGGAGCAAAGCTCTGCTAGTGAAACCCTAAATGGGTTTTCTGTAGATCAAAGATCTATTAAGAGCAAGGCTCTGTTAATGGGTAAAACCCTAACTCATTTTTACCTAAGTTTGAAAAAAAATATTTACTCTTGTGAAGTTCTTAAACAAAAGAGCTGCGCTCTGAATAAAAATTCTTAGGAAAGAAGATGATGATCATCTAGAGGACCAAAGGTCCTATTTATAGGCGTTAAGCCGCCTCTTCAACTTCTGAGTTGATCCAAAGGCTTAGATGTTGCCACCCGCTGCGCTCACATGTGGACCACGTAAGCGCAACGGTGGGGGGGCATTTGTTTCCCCCAATCAGAGCAAAGCTCTGTTCAAATTCCAAGATTTGAAATGAAGCGACGCTTCTGCTTCCCCAAATCAGAGCAAAGCTCTGTTTTAAATTTCAAAATTCAAAAATTGAAGCAACGCTTCAGATTTTGCGCGCTGCGCACCACGTGTCAAACGCAGACGCGCCAGCGTCAGGAGCATTGCGCCCTAGGCAGCGCACCCCAATCAGAGCAAAGCTCTGTTTTGAATTTCAAAATTCAAAAATTGAAGCAACGCTTCAGATTCTGCGCGCTGCGTGCCATGTGCTAAACGCAGACGCGCCAGCGCCAGGAGCGCTGCGCCCTAGGCAGCGCACCCCAATCAGAGCAAAACTCTGTTTTAAAATTCAAAAGTTAAAAGTTGAAGCAACGCTTCAGATCCAGCGCTCTGCACTGTGCGCCACGTGTCAAACACAGGTGCGCTAGCGCAGTTGCGCTGCGCTCTGCGATGCGTGCCACGTGTCAAACACGGGTGCGCTAGCGCAGTTGCTGCGCTGCGCGCCACGTGTCGAACGTAGGTGCGCCAACGCTGGAATTAAAATTCCCCCACCGTTAGATCAAAATATCTACTAATAATAAGTTATTAATTAATCAGAACTAAAATTCTGTTATGGAAAGATCTTTCTAATCTTATTAAAATAAGAAGATTATCTTCTGTAAAACAGAAGCCTTAGGATCACAGATCCAACGGTGGGAAATATTCCCAAATCAATCAGAGAAAAATCTCTTAAAACTGATTTAACAAATCAATTGGTCCTATATAAAGGCCCCTAGACTTCAAGTCTAAGGGAGACAAGAAAAGAGAGATAGAGAAAATCCTATGAAAACTTTGAGAAAAAGAAGAGCAGGCTCTTAGAAAAAAGAAGATCATTTCTTCATATTCAAGGTAAAGAACTATGTTCTTGAACAACAGAGATGAAACCATCTCGTAAAAAGAAGAACCATCTTCTAAAAAGATCATAGATCTGAAAAAAGACCAAGATCTTTAATAAAAAGCAAAAGATCAAAAGATCTAATCATAAAAAATATATATATAAATATAAAAGAAGTATTTTACTTCATTGACAAATCTTTGATCTATAAAGGCAGAGCGTTTTATAAAAACAAGAACTTTTGTTCTTGAATCTTGAGGCAAAGCCTCATTTAAGAAGAACATAAATTAGTTCTTTGATCTTAAATCTGATCAAATGCGCTTGGCGCTATTAGAAAGTGCCTTACACTCATGAACTGCGCTTTTGCGCTCCTTGGATCGGCGCTTAGCGCCAAAACATGCTACGTGTCAACCATAGACACCACTTGCGCTTTGCGCTTTTAAAACAGAGCACTGCGCTCATGGACTGGCGCTCAGCGCCAAGCGCGCCACGTGTCACTCACTGGCGCGCCCCTAAATCGGCGCAAAGTGCTCATAAATTAGAAGCGCAACGCGCTAATAAATTAGTGCTTAGCGCTAAGCGTGACACGTGTCCTCTGCGTGTGCGCTGCCTGACAAAAGCGCAATGCGCTTTTTAACTGGCGCAAAGCGCCTGGCGTGCCACGTAGCGCATTGTCAGAACACACTTTGTTCTGATAAAGGCAAAAGATGTCAGAACCCAATGCTTAGCATTATTAAAAGGGCTGAGCCTAAATAAAGGCTTAATAGTCAGAGCAAGAATAAAAATGTTAAACATTTTTAATTGGACTGAGCCCAATTCTGGCCATAAGTCCTCAACCTATATTGAACTGAGCACATCTGCTCACAAATATTCAACAGATCTTAGTCCCAAACTGGGCTACAGATCTTTCAAACAATTCACACTGGTTCGAGGGTACATCTCGTTACTCCTCTGATATTTATCGTTGTAATCCTTCAACGTTTTCAGAGAGGTGACGGGTCCCGGCGACCACACATTTCCATGGACTGTGGGGTCCTTAAACTCATGGACTATGATGTCCTTAACCTCGACCGTGATGTCTTTAAACTAACGTTGGACTATGAGGTCCTTAAACTCACGGATTATGATGTCCTTAACCTCGACCGTGGTGTCTTAAAACTAACATTGGACTGTGGGGTCCTTAAACCCATGGACTATGATGTCCTTAACCTCGACTGTAATGTCTTAAAACTAACATTGGACTGTGGGGTCCTTAAACCCATGGACTATGATGTCCTTAACCTTGACCGCGATGTCTTTAAACTAACATTGGACCGAGATGTCCTTAAACTAACAATGGACCGTAATGTCCTTAAACTAATCGACCGCAGTGTCACTAAACTAAACAATAGAGTTCAAATGCTCTTTTGTTGGATCTAAATGATCCTGTTAAGTTGATCTTAGTCTAAAATTAGACTAACGTATCCTTAACAAACGTTTAAGTTGATCTTAGTCTCAAAGAGACTAACGTATCCTTAAACCCAACCCCCAAACCCAAATCTAAGAAAATACGAATTTGGACTAATCCACGCCCTACGGGCGACAACATAAATTAGTCTCCGTATACAATCCACGGGCAACCAAACACAAAACAAACACCCAAGACACGAAGTGGCCATCTGGAGAAGGAGAAAGTTGTTACCGCGATACAGTAGCGTAATTAACTGCAGGGGCCTGCGCCTGCAGGGAAAAGCGTCCCCACAATCAAAAAATCCCTCAAACGAGGGGGAATCTGACGAAGTCTGCTACATCGGCCGCATCCGTTTAAACATTCGATACATGATGTCATAAATCAACTTGGCATCTTCGGAGAGGTGGACGGATAGCACCAATTAGCATCTGCCCCGAATTTCAGGCAAGACGGACC
The DNA here is from genome assembly GCA_030015575.1 of Agapanthus africanus. NCBI lineage: Eukaryota > Viridiplantae > Streptophyta > Magnoliopsida > Asparagales > Amaryllidaceae > Agapanthus > Agapanthus africanus. The sequence goes on along the minus strand of JASDDO010000018.1, from coordinate 425,327,536 downwards.
ATGCGCTGTCGCGTCTGCGTCTTTCAGAGGGGAACAGATTCTGGCACGCTCGGTGGGACCTTTTCTTCTTTCCACTCCACACTTCGTGTGTCGTGTTCGCGAACCAATCGCGGTTTGCTAATGGTTGCCCTTGGGTTTCGAGGTACTAAGATTTGGCGTTTTGCTCGGTGCAGAAAGCGAAGGATCAATGGCGTCCACTTGTGCAAAGTGTTCCAACTGCAGTTGCAACTCCCGCTCCGCCCCATCTGGAGGCATAGCTTACGGGCCCCAAGCGGCTTCCCTGTTCACAATGCCGGTGGACCAGGTGACTCAGGCCACCACCGGGTTATTTTTCGGGACCATGCTCCCGCCAACGAGCTTCACCGTTCCTGTGCCAACGCCGGAAGCTGCCAAGAATTCGGTCTTTGATCGGCTTACAACTACTGCGGCCCCTTTCAACGGGTCGCCCAGCTCCAGCACCTCGGTCTTCTCCAGATTGGGCTGAAGTTCCTGTGGGCCCATGTTGAAGCCTGCAGTCCCAGAAAAGGTTGTTCCGAAGAGGATAGCCATCCCTGCTGCTGAAGTCGTCAAGGCGGCTTCTCCTACCAAAGGTCAGTTTTTACAAGACTGGCTGTTCCGGCTCCCACTACGGTTCCCGTCCCTGCTCAGAAGTTTGTTTTTGACCGGTTGGATACCGCTTCTCAATGGACATCAGTCTTCAAGAGGCTGACGCCAGCAACAGCCCCTCACCTGGATAGGGGGCAAGACAAAGCCGTCCCCATCACTGAACCAACCCCAACAGCTCGACACGCTCGACGTCGCCACTGGCGCCGAGTGAGGAAGGCTGGGGGCAACTCCCCCTCTGGGCTAACTCCACCAGCTCCAACGGTGGAAGTCAATGTTGTTGTTCTGACCGGGAATAGTTTTGAACTGCTGAACAAGGTGCGTAGGAACTCGCCTACCGCCATACTGAAAAGATCTCCTTCACCGGTGGAGACTGTCGCAAAAGCAAAACCGGAACAGCCCCCTCAGCGGCTGTCCTCCAAAGTTTACAAAGTCTGGCGACGTGTCCAAGAGTCAGTGATCGATCAAGACTACCTCCGCCGACAGAAGAAGCCGAAGGTTCAGCCGGAAGGGAACCGTCCCAGTAAGCCGCAAAAGACGACTACCACTTGGATGCCCACTACAACGGCCCCCTCCACATCAACTACTCAAAAGAAAAGGAAGCCAAAGAAAGCCCCTGTAAACGTGGCAGACCACAAAAATGCCCAGCCCAAATGCCCTAAGTCTGGGGGCATGGTGGTACATACTGTTTACATGGCTTCCGGAAAAGAGAAAAGCCGCACTTCGACGGGCCACCGACCGCTCACCCGATCAATAACAAGGGCTCAGGAACAACAACAGCAGAAGCTTCAAGAGATGCTGACTGCAATGGCCGCACTTACCGGGCCGAAAGCAAGCCCAGAAGCATCCTCGAAGCAACTCCATGAGCAAGAAACCGATGCCGAATTCCTTCGGAGAATGCTTGAAAAGAAGGACAAGGAGGCTGCGGAACAAGCGGTCAATATAAAGCAAATAGCTCTTCTGTTCTAAGACATGGTGGGTATGATAATCCAGCAGGACCCTCTAGCTGAAGATCCTCCGATTATCCTTGAAGACGACAGAGGAGAAACATCAAATCCACCTCCGGCTCTTTCAGCAGCCAAGGAGGAAACTATTTCTAAGTCCCCCCTGGATGATTATTTCGCTCAGCAAATACGGGTTCACCAGGCAGATGAAGCGGCCGGCCAAGTCGTCAAAACTGGACGACCGTATCCAGGCTGGTATGATCAGATAAAGTACCCGCCGGGCTACACGATCCCTAAATTCCATGTGTACAAGGGGACAGGCAATCCCCATCAACATGTGGCTCAGTTCAGGGCTCTTTGTGGTAACACCGGCGGCGATGATAAACTTTTGCTCCGCCAATTTGTCGGCAGCTTATCGGAGACGGCGTTTGAGTGGTACTCCGAACTTCCAAATGACTCCGTCAAAACTTTCGCAGAGATGGAGTTGTTGTTCAACCAGCGATTCGCGGGTGCTAGTGAACGCACCCCAATAACGGCATTGATCAATGCCAGGGTGAAGCCGGGCGAGACGTGGGTTCAGTACACGATTCGATGGCGGAATATGTGGTCAAAGTGCGAACAACGCATCGAAGAAGCACCAGTGGTGGGCATGTTCGTGGGCACCCTAGACCCTCATGAAACTATTTCACAGATCATGATGTTCTTTAAACCGACCACGTTCCAGGCTTTAATCGACAAGCTAGCCCAGATGGGTCATAGACTATCTCCTCCGAAGCTGGAGCCGCGGAATGAAAAAGGCAAAGGGAAGGCGACCTTCGTTGCAAATACCCAACAGCAGCCCAGTGCCCCAAAATTAACAGATCAACTGGAAGAGAGACGGCGCTATTATAATGAGAAAATGAAGCGCCTTTACTCATTCCCACGGGATAAAACGAAGAGGCTGTTCGAACTAGCGATGCGCAACAGGCTTATCAATCTGCCAGATCCTAAGCGACCACCGCAACCCGGCGAGGCTAATAATCCGAATTATTGCCCTTACCACCAAACGGTATGCCATCCAATCGAAGATTGCTTCGTCTTTAAGGGATGGATCGAGGATCAGTACCAACAAGGTAAGTTTGCGTTGTCTGAGAAGTGGAAAGTGAGCCCACCACAACCGCATACTCCTAAGAAGATGGACCGGGCAGGGAAGCTGCTCGGTGGCCTCGTGAGGAGGGCTTTGATCCGTAGCGTAGATGGGTAGGAACCTACCCGCTAGGGATGGACCGAGAATGGAAGCTGCTCGGTGGACTCGTGAGGAGGGCTTTGATCCTTAGCATAGATGGGTAGGAATCTACCCGCTAGGGATGGACTGGGCAGGGAAGCTGCTCGGTAGCCTCGTGAGGAGGGATTTAATCCTTAGCGTGGATGGATAGGAATCTACCCGCTAGGGATGGACCGGGCAAGAAAGCTTCTCGGTGGCCTCGTGAGGATGGTTTTGGATCCTTAGCGTAGATGGGTAGGAATCTACCCGTTAGGGATGGACTGTAGGGATACTAGGCACACGCACAAGGGTCTATGAGGCATCAACCATGCCCGATTTAAAATTTAGCCATGCCGAACAACCCAAAGCCGGATCTTTAAACTAGAGATTAGGCGAAAACAAGCATGTTAAACACTTTAACACTAAGTGAGAGGGATTACAACCTTTGTAGATCCGGTCCTTCACTTCATAAGCTCCGTGTTGTGGTCTCTTCGCTGCGATCATCGTGTTCCGGACTCTCGAGAGGCTCCACGAAGAGAAAGATGCAAACTTGCTTCCGATCTTCGATAACAAAGATGATCTACCTTGAAGTTTCATTAACACAAGCTCTCACTCACTAAATGAAGTGAACACCCTCATCTAAATGGCAAGAATAGATGAGAATGATGAAGTAGGATTTTTTCTCTCATTTATTTTCTTATTCTCACTCATTTTCATCACTTAGGAAAAACCTAGAAAGCTTTTTCATGAAGCTCAAAGATGAAGAAGAAGAAGAATAGTGATCCTTTTGTAATGAATCATGAGAAGATAATAATGATGAATAATACAACCATAGTTAACAAAACCTTTGTAGAGATTTAACCAGGGCTATGGTTTGAGTTGGGTTAAAGGTGAGTCACTTGAAAATATCATAACACAAAACAAAAAGAAACCTTCTAGAATGTTCATAAATGAACTAACCTAATTCAAACCCAAACCTTGTTTAATCTCCACTAAACATGTTGCATTAGTAATCATATCATGTTACAATATTATATATCACATATATAATATTTATTGTAACAAAATAAAATAATACAATTAACATATATCGCATATATATCAATATATTACCCGAGTGAGAAAAAGAATCTTTTAGTGAGCTAATATTAGTTAATGTAATTTAATATATCATATATATTATTATACATTAAATTATCGAATCAACACTTGATCCGACAATCCGGCTATATCGCATATAACCGACTAATATCTCATTTACCGATTCATCGAATCAACACTTGATCCGATGACCCGGCTGATATCAAATATCACGAGAATAGAATACGGTATCTCATATCGCATTATCCTCGGTCCCGCACATATCACATATGTGCTCCTACTCCATTTTGCCTGAGTCAAGAAACCTCTGTGTAGGACTCTAAAGAATCGTCAATACGCCGGCAGTAGGTGATGATCATATCAAACACCCACAAGCTGCAAGCGGTCAGCTAAACGTAACAGCCACCCAGGTATTGAGCGCTCAGAAGATCAATAAGCAAGCCTGTACATTCTCCTATGAATCCAATCAGTAACACTCCCGTACAGTCCGGTCTCGTCGTCTGATATGTCGCATATCTTGCTTAGGGGTGGTAAACATCCGACCCCAGTAGCTCGATAAGTCGTGTTGATATGAGGTCTATAACAATTCGAGAAACTACTGATAACACATACCAGTAAATCTCAGCAACCCTGGCCAGGGATTTCCAGTTATAGCCAATCGAACACAGCACAACATTAACTCCCTATACCGGGAGAGACGAATCCCCTCCTATCGCTCATTGCCTCCATGTGATTCGGGACTGTACCTAAAAGCCACCTTTTTGCACGCCCTCTTGGACGTGGTATGATGAAATCAAAGTATGGTGGGAATCACATAAGACTCTATGACGATCTCGGGTCAACAGACTAGTCTGTACCAGTGTCACCGTAGAACTGCCATCTGACATGAGGTATAATACCATCTAGGAGTTCTCGGCGAGTCCGTCCAGTGTACCCAGTCTCTACTGATCACCCGTACACCATCCTTGATGTCAAGCATCGATGGATATGGGATCATCCATCGCCCATCATATGGGTCAAGATGCGTATACGCTAGTCTACTCTGGTGTATCGATGCCCTGTCTTGATACACCCTCGACTAAAAACAATTATAAGATGTACTCGTCGACTACCGTGGCCTCACTAGTATGATCTCATCATAGTCCCAGTAGTCGAGTACATATCCTAAGGGCTTTATCAACATGCAACATACAGACAATCAGAGTACATGTTAAGATAAAGTACAACCAGATAGCATACTATCATGTCGAGTAAAAAAGTCCTCCCTATATATGTCCAAGCATCCATTACAATATACATCGTATGTACAGTAATGGACTCTAGGGCATACATATAACTAACAATCTCCCACTTGCACTAGGGCCATCTGTTGTGGTATCACATACCCAACAATTAGATATGGTTCAAGTATCTCATACTCAACCATCCCATAAAAGTCTCTACGGGGAAAATGGCCTTTGTGAGTGGATCCGCGCTGTTGTCCTCTGTGTCTACTCTCCTAATCTCGATCTCCCTGGAGATCAACCATCTCCATGATCAGGTGATACTGCCTAAGAATTATATCTGGATTTCTGATGGGACGGGCGTTCCTTGGCATAAGCCACAACTCCATTGTCCCACAATGGTAGGAACGAAGTTCATCTCATGAACCTATATGTATCCAGACTGCCTCTTTGGTAGCATCTTCGGTAAAGATGTATCTTGCCTTTAATCGTCTAGTAAGTCACGATATCTAGCTTGGAACTCTTCCAACATACCATCCCTCCACTGAGGGTAAAGACAATGCCTGCGACTGACATGCAGTCGTCTTTATCACCTTAGAACCTTTCCAGTGATTCTCCCCAGGATCGATTGATACCATCTCACTACAGCTAGTGAGTATCCTAACATCCAATTAGATCTATCTCATAGATCCAAAACCCAGGATTTAGGAGGTATCACTTTGATCCTATATGGAGAATTCTTGTGATAAGCGGAGATTGACCGATCGTAGCATAGGAAACTTCTTCCCTATCAAGAGTATGTCATCCACGTACTCTACGAGGATCACCATCATACTCCCTACTACCTTTTTGTATATACAAGGTTCATATACCATTTTGATGAAGTCAAACTCTTTGACTACCACATGAAAACAGATGTTCCAACTCCGCGATGCCTGCTTTATCATATAAAATATCTTGCACACGTTTCTGCTGCTCCCACTGTCTATGAAGCCCTCTGGCTGTGTACTTATAGACATTATCTTCTAAAACATCATTTAGAAAAGCAGTCATGACACCCAACCACCAGATATCGTAGTCATGGTATGTAGCCGTGGCAAGTAGGATCGGATGGACTTAAGCATAGCTTTGAAAGTCTCAACTTTTCCATGTACACCAAGTAATCTTCTCAAGATATACTTTCTTCTGATGGGGATTTAATCCTTCAGATAAAGCAACCAAAGTCCATACTTTGTTGGTGTATAAGGATTCCATCTCAGATCGCTAAGCATCCAGCCATTCTTACAGAGTCCCACTCCTGATGGCCTGTTTGAAATAAGTTGGGTCATCATCTCATGATGCAATCCTCGCTCCCACTGTCATAGAGAAAACCGAAGTATCTCTCAGGTGGGTGAGGAACCCTACTAGATCGACGGAGAGGCTGAGGTTCGTTGGAAACTATTGAATCCACATTCAATAGGTATGCAGCTTCTCAAGTGCATAACTCCCAAAAGGAAATAGGAAACTCAGTAGTACTCATCATAGAGCACACCATATCACATAGGGTGCTATTGCTCCGCCCCGATATACCATCGTGCTATGGTGTATACGGAGGAGTAATGCTGAGAGAGAATCTCATTCTCCTTTAGAATAATCCAGAAATCTCCGTGCTTAAGTATTCTCCTTCCTGATCTCATCAAAGGACATAATACTTATACCCATTTTTGGTTCTCTACTTCTAACTTATATTCTGTGAATATTTCAAAAGTTTCGGACTTGTGTTTCAACAGGAACATATGTCTGAATCTTGAGAGATAATCAGTGAATGTAATGAAGTAAAAAGAACCGGTCTTGGCATATGTAGACATGGGACCTTACATACATCATCATGTATCAATCCCAAGAGTTCACTAACTCTTTCTCTGTTTCCAATAAACAGAGCTGTGGTCATCTTATCTTTGTGACATGACCGACAAGTTTCACAAGATGTAAATTCAAACAAATTTAAATATGCATCTTATTGTAACTTCAGCTAGTCGGGTCGCATTGATATGATCTAGTCTACAATACCTCAAGAAGGATCCGTTCATTTCTGAACTCTTCCTCTTGTGTGTGTTCTGTATACTAAGAACTGTGGTTTGATTTAGAACGTCATTGCTTTTAGATAACGTGCCTGAACCGATCAACTCTTGATATAGAAAATGTTTAAAATATTATCCAACAATACAAAATTATATCCTTCTTTACTAATAAAGAGACTGATATGATATTGTATATCAGGTTCGGTATCTAATAACATTCGTTCAGAATCAATGTATTCTGGTAATACAGGGTGATAACTACCAACAGACTTAGCTGCAACACTTGCACCGTTTCTATCTCATGAAATTTATCACCCGTTCTCAGTTCTCTACCTATTTGTAGCCCATGTAACAAATTACATATGTGGGATCCTGATCCGGTATCAAATACTCAGGACGTAAAGGATACTGAGAAACAGTTCTGTGTAATGAACACACCCGAAGAAGATTCATCAACATGTACTTTCTTCGTTTGGACGGCCCGGAAAATCTGGTATTCCCTAATTTCCTGCTCTGTCTTATAACAATTATAAGTTGGAGCGGGACCAACGTTCCCCAGCTCAAAATAACAAGCGGGTTCGGTCAATATATCCATATTATTATCTTGATTAAGGCGTGACATAGTCGTAACCAGGAGAGAGAAAGAAGAAAACACTCAGCGTGCGCTTTTACAAGATTAGATTGGCTACCAATATATCTAATCAGGATGTCTCCCACTATTTTAGTCAAATATTCCTTCAAACCCTAAAAGGAAAGACTAGCCGGGATTAATTACACTCTACAATTTCGCCAATCATTCAGCCAGGCCAGTGCCGGTATTTTGAGGGAGGTTCCCCGTGCTTTCGCACAGACCTAATTAAAGTAAACCTCATTTTCCCAGGGGCGTAACCCCGTTAACACCTTTCTAGACATCTACTTGATCTGTTAATTGTAATGTGTAAAACTCTCCCAGGAGTAACTCTTACTCGCAGCGGGTATCGGGATCCAACTATCTCATAGAAGGTATGCAATCTCATTGCAAATTTCAACACTTAAAATTCCCGATAATATTTTTCCCCAGGCGATCTATGACCTTGACTAAGTCAACAAAACATAGACCGCAAGTAAAGTTCAACCCGTCATTTCCCGATTGAATTAAACCCACCCGCACGACCCTTGACTGAGTCAACAAGGCCACACGACTACCCTAATCCAATCGCATCATATGCTTTGCAGATAAGCACTAATCAGCTACCGCACACTACGCCTTGACTAAGTCAACAAACGCAGCACGAATACTAAAAACTACTTATCTGAAATGACGGAGGGCTAAGACAGGTTTTTAAGAAAACCCTTTGCGTAATGAACTTTATATCGTTGTAGAATCGAGTGATTTTAAATAGAGTGTTTTTGAGGCTTTTCTAGTTTCGCTAAAGAGGTCACTCCCGGTGAAGGGATCGTCGGCTCTTTCCTCATCGAATAAGGTGCAGGATATTTCACAAATATCACTATGCAAAGCAAAAACTATAGAAACAATCAAAAGACAAACCGAGTTTGTAGTATCTGCTGGTTTCGCTAAAGAGGCCACTCCCGGTGAAGGGATCTAGGCTCTTTCCTTATCGAATAAGGTGCTGGATGTTCTATAAGGAACACCACTATGCAAAACAAGAACTAGAGCTACCAGTTTTTAAGACAAGTTTCTACAATATCTTTAGGTTTCTTTTTAGTTTCATAAATCTCATTAATGAAGTCCCATTTTATTATGCTTCACAAGCATTGCATTTGAAACGAAATCTGCACTATAACATATATCTCATATATATAATATAAACATTCGACTCAGGCAGTAATATGATCTCATCACAGAACATTGCAGCAGAAGAACATATATGAAATATTGGATATACTAAGAGGTCCGTATTTTAATACGAGCCTGTATAAAACACGGATTCCACGGTCGCGATGAATAGCCAAACCCACATCCCTAGACCCCTACGAGAGCGGCAAGCAACACTGCCAATTCTAGGGTTAGGAGACCCGGTCTCGACTCCTCGAGATAGTCTCTCACTGGACCCTAAAACCCGGTTACTTGTGCTCCCCGCCTTGGGTCTACCTAATACGGAAAAGTAAATAATATACAATGGTGACATCATCCTCAGCCCGGAAGTGCCCCAATAAAATAATATTACATACAATTGAATTTTACATGAATGAAAAAGAAAAACTCTCATCTCACATAAAACCCCCAGCTATTCAGAACGCGACGATCCAATATAACATATCACAGCAACACATAATATCTCATATCATCAACGTAAGCAAGTATGCGTATCCCGATTGTCGTTGATGTATAGCAACGAAGCCGGCGATACACCACATACTACGCTTACGGTCACAGAAAAGAAATTGTAAAACTACAACAGTTGGAATCCGCAACCTTCTTAGACATCTCATGCCTAACAAAATGAATTCCTTAGACATCGCTTGCCTAACAATTATAAATCCCGCATTTTAGTCTCATTATCGAAAACCCTTTTCAATATCAAGTCGGGCAATTCAACAAGATTCCCGACATCCTGATCGAATGCTCGTCGCAAATTTTAGTAGACGGCCGCACCCCCGGATGCCGTCGACGAAGTGCACTACGGCGGAACACCACTGCCGCGAGCACCCGAACGGATGCTTTTGGCGACGGGGTTCTCCTACAGTCACTTGGTCGGGGCTATGGGGCGTGGCTGTCTGTTAAGTTTACCCAGCGAGTATCCGCGTACGCTACGTGATTGCGACGGACTTTTGATCACATCAAAATTCCGTGGCAATCGATCAATTGAGACTTAACTGCTAGATTTATAACATTCAAATTAGTTATCTCATAACTACTTGTGGATTCCAAATATTGTATCACATTCCAGATAAAAGACATTGTTAAACTTTCCGATCGAATAATCAAACACCCAAGATTTCCTAAATAGTTCTCAACACTTGAAATTAGTTTAAAAACATCCATCACATACCACAGTACCAATGGTCCAGCCGTAGAAGGGTCAAGCCAACGCCTCACATGTGGCACGCTGTACTGCCCCAAACCCTAAGGTTTAGAGGCAGTTCAAGACGGTCGCATAATCGAGTTAAGGTTTGTTGTCTTCTAGAGGGTCTACCGCGTTACTTGCACGACTTAGAACGTTCTTAAACCACGGAAAAATCCAACACTTAGAAATTTTCTGGCAGGGGAGAAAGTGAGTTATTGACATCCGTTCGAACTTTTTAACACGTTCTAAAAAATACCTGGACAAACTAAACAAAGTTAAATTATCCGATCGAATCAACGAGTCCCCAATACAACCCAGAAAACCCAACTCTTGAATAAGAATTAAAAATTCCCAGAAGAAACAGGAAACACCTACGGACGTAACTGTAGAAAAATGAGTCCCTGATCTTTACATACGACCGCGGAACCGCCGCTAAAAGCAGGGTATTGCCGCGGTTCCGCGGCGCTACTGTTGAGTTAGGGAGTCGTATTCTACAGTTATCCTTAGATTTCCCTGCTCAATTTTCTGAGCATTTTTAATACAGAAAAAATAACATTTTTGAAAAATATCCAGAGAAAGGTATATATCGGGGTTTCCAGGTTCGATCGGACTTTAAACATTGCCTAGACTTCGCCTAAAGCTCTAGCTTGGCTCTGATACCACTGTAGGGATGCTAGGCACACGCATAAGGGTCTATGAGGTATCAACCATTCCCGATTTAAAATTTAGCCGTGCCGAACAACCCAAAGCCGGATCTTTAAACTAGAGATTAGGCGAAAACAAGCATGTTAAACACTTTAACACTAAGTGAGAGGGATTACAACCTTTGTAGATTCGGTCCTTCACTTCATAAGCTCCGTGTTGTGGTCCCTTTGCTGCGGTCATCGTGTTCCGGACTCTCGAGAGGCTCTACGAAGAGAAAGATGCAAACTTGCTTCCGATCTTCGATAACAAAGATAATCTACCTTGAAGTTTCGTTAACACAAGCTCTAACTCACTAAATGAAGTGAACACCCTCATCTAAATGGCAAGGATAGATGAGGATGATGAAATAGGATTTTTTCTCTCATTTGTTTTCTTATTCTCACTCATTTTCATCACTTAGGAAAAACCAAGAAAGCTTTTTCATGAAGCTCAAAGATGAAGAAGAAGAATAGTGATCCTTTTGTGATGAATAATGAAAAGATAATAATGATGAATAATACAACCATGGTTAACAAAACCTTTGTAGAGATTTAACTAGGGCTATGGTTTGAGTTGGGTTAAAGGTGGGTCACTTGAAAATATCATAACACAAAATAAAAAGAAACTTTCTAGAATGTTCTTGAATGAACTAACCCAATCAAACCCTAACATTATTTAATCTCCACTAAATATGTTGCATTAGTAATCATATCATGTTACAATATTATATATTACATATATAATATTTATTGTAACAAAATAAAATAATACAATTAACATATATCGCATATATATCAATGTATTACCCGAGTGAGAAAACGAATCTTTTAGTGAGCTAATATTAGTTAATGTAATTTAATATATCATATATATTATTATACATTAAATTATCGAATCAACACTTGATCCGACAATCCGGCTATATCGCATATAACCGACTAATATCTCATTTACCGATTCATCGAATCAACACTTGATCCGATGACCCGGCTGATATCAAATATCGCAAGAATAGAATACGGTATCTCATATCGCATTATCCTTGGTCCCGCACATATCACATATGTGCTCCTACTCCGTTTTACCTGAGTCAAGAAACCTCTGTGTAGAACCCTAAAGAATCGTCAATACGCCGGCAGTAGGTGATGATCATATCAAACACGTACAAGCTGCAAGGGGTCAGCTAAACGTAACAGCCACCCAGGTATTGAGTGCTCAGAAGATCAACAAGAAAGCCTGTACATTCTCCTGTGAATCTAATCAGTAACACTCCCGTACAGTCCGGTCTCGTCGTCTGATATGTCGCATATCTTGCCTAGGGGTGGTAAACGTGAGACCCCAGCAGCTCGATAAGTCGTGTCGATATGAGGTCTATAACAGTTCGAGAAACTACTGATAACACTTACCAGTAAATCTCAGCAACCCTGGCCAGGGATTTCCAGTTATAGCCAATCGAATACAGCACAACATCAACTCCCTATACCGGGAGAGACGAATCCCCTTCTATCGCTCATTGCCTCCATGTGATTCGGGACTGTACCCAAAAGCCACCTTTTTACACGCCCTCTTGGACGTGGTATGATGGAAATCAAAGTACAGTGGGAATCACACAAGACTCTATGACGATCTCGGGTCAATAGACTACTCTGTACCAGTGTCATCGGAGAACTGCCATCTGACGTGAGGTATAATACCATCTGGGAGTTCTCGGCGAGTCCATCCAGTGTACCCAGTCTCTACTGAGCACCCGTACACCATCCTTGATGTCAAACATCGATGGATATGGGATCATCCATCGCCCATCATATGGGTCAAGATGCGTATACGCTAGTCTACTCTGGTGTATCGATGCCCTGTCTCGATACACCCTCGACTAGGAACAGTTATAGGATGTACTCGTCGACTACCGTGGCCCCACTAGTATGATCTCATCATAGTCCCAGTAGTCGAGTACATATCCTAAGGGCTTTATCAACATGCAACATAGAGACAATCAGAGTACATGTTAAGATAAAGTGCAACCAGATAGCATACTATCATGTCGACTAAGAAAGTCCTCCCTATATATGTCCAAGCATCCATTACAATATACATCGTATCTACAGTAATGGCCTCTAGGGCATACATATAACTAACATGGACCGGGCAGGGAAGCTGCTCGGTAGCCTCGTGAGGAGGGCTTTAGATCCTTAGCGTAGATGGGTAAGAATCTACATGCTAGGGATGGACCGGACAGGGAACCTGCTCGGTGGCCTCGTGAGGAGGGCTTTAAATACTTAGCGTAGATAGGTAGGAATCTACCCATTAAGGATGGACTGGGCAAGGAAGCTGCTTGGTGGCCTCGTGAGGAAGACTTTGGACCCTTAGCGTAGATGGGTAGGAATATACCCTCTAGGGATAGACCGGGCAGGGAAGCGGCTTGGTGGCCTCGTGAGAAGGGCTTTAGATTCTTAGCGTAGATGGGTAGGAATTTACCCGCTAGGAATGGACCGGGTAGGGAATTTGCTCGGTGGTCTCGTGAGGAAGGCTTTAGATACTCCCCTGTGCCTTCGTGGGGGAGTTGTTCGATCATCCCTGACCCATAAATCAGGAAGAGTGACCGTCGTGGATGACACATGGCAGAATTATATCGGAAAGGCTCGATATTCTGAAGATTTGCATCGTTCAAGCTTCCGTTGACCGCTTGGGAGCTCGTGAAGACCGGAATGGTCGCCACGTGTCTGTTCTGTATCGGGGAATTGAAAATATCCCGCGGTTCGATTCGCTGTGCACGTAAGTTACGGCCTTTGGAGATTTTTGTTGAGGCTATAAATAGTGAGGGCATGTTGGTTTCTTTCTAGCTTTGTGTTTCTGAAGATGGCCGGGCGTCCTTGTGTACTCATCAGGGAGATTATTTCTCATGAAGACGTGTATCTTTACAACTTCGACCGCTCCGAGCCGACGTATGAGGCGGTGATACACCGCGTGGAGGGGCATTTTGGACGCCTTCTTCCCCGGCGATCTCCACTCTTCCAACTACTCATTTACACGATCTGGAGGATGTCCCCGGGGCTGCACAATGCCCTGTCTCCGCAACTTAGGGACGAGGCTATCAAAAAGTTGCACTCGCTCTACCACCTCGGCTTGATCTCGAAGAGCAGGCAAGACCGATCGGTGGAGCTTCTTCTGGAGTGTTTCCAGAAGAGGCTGAGCACTGATTTTCGTCCAGCGGATGGCACTCCCATGGCAGCCGAGAAAGTTAGGGCTCGGCTGGCGGAGATTTCCTCGGAGTACCATCAACAATTCTTTCTTAATCCCCGGCCCCCCTTGTTGTAAATATTTTTTTTGTAAGGCTGAGGAGCCTATAATACCTCTTTGACGAATAAAAGTTTTTCTTATTGAAGCATTTTGTTTCCTTCTGTCCCTTTTGCATTGTTTATGTGCTTTTTCAAGACGAGCTTAGGGGTCACAGGGCTGAGAAAGAAAACAAAATTTATGGAAGAAGTCTCTTATAACTCGGGAGACTTAATAAAAATTACATCGCTTCAAAAAGGAGAAAATACATACATTTATACAATTTGAGTTTCTCGGCGTTGTAAGGCCGAAGAAACTTTCGTCCCATAGCGTCTTGCAAGCGATATGCTCCATCGGGTAATGTTTCTGCTACGAGAAATGGGTCGTCCTATTTAGGGGAGAATTTGTGCAGCCATGTTTGGTCTACGAGGAAGAAGCAATTTGCTGGTTCCTGTAGGCCCGACCTATCCCCCTTGGTCTAATTGAAATTTTATTGGAAGGTGGTAGGTCGAGATTTGAGCCCGGAGGGAGATTAATGTGGGGCACCCCAGGAGGATATTGTAGGATGAGGGGATTTTAGCGACGATGAATTTCACAGGTACGGTCTTCGTATGGCCTGCTTCTCCGATGTTTAGGAGGAGGGTGCCCACTCCCTCTGCCAGGATGGAATAGTTGGCAAACCCCGAGAGGACATAGGAGGTGGGTCGTAGGTTGGACGGTACCAGCCCCATACGCTTAAAACAGCCGTAGAAGAGGATGTTTGCCGAGCTCCCGGAATCGACCAATATTCTCTGTACCTCGTAACGGTGGACCCAAGCTGTTATAAAGAGAAGGTCGTTGAGAGGCAAGGATATACTGTGGAGGTCTTCATCGGTGAAGACGATGGGCTCGGTCGTCCTGCACTTCTTCCGGGGTGGGTCGCTTGTACCCTCGACTGGTAGGAGCTGGCGGTTTTCGCCGGCTTCCCGAGCAGGTTCCGAGGTGACGACTATGATTTACCTGATCGTTAACTCCCCGGGAGGGGCTGGTTTTCTTGCTCCCGGTCTGTCTGCCGTTTTTCCTGCAGGTACTTCGCTATGTGGCCAGAGCGGATCAACTCCTCGATGTAGTCACGGAGTTGTTTGCAGTTTTCGGTCGAGTGACCCTGCGACCTATGGAAGGCGCAGTACGGTCCCCGAATACGCTTAGCCGCTCTTTGGGTAACTGGCAGGAGCTTGAAGAATCTCTAACCTTTTGCTTCTTCCAACAGCTCGGTCTGGTAGATATTAAGAGGAGTGTACTCTTGGAACTTCGGGGAGTAGGGTTTTGGCCGTTCGACCCTCTTCTTCTCTTCTCTGCCCCTCTTCTTCTGGTCGTCTTGGTCGCCCCGGGGCTGGTTGGCGTTCACCTCCCACTCGAGTTGGATCTCCCGCTCGGTCTAAGATTTTGCCTCGGCCATGGTCTTAGGTTGCGCTAATGCAAAAGAGCAGAGCCACTTTTTGTGCCTAATGTAAGCCGATGTCGCGCACCCTACGGTTTGCGGGGAGGCGGAATTTTCAAAAACGATGATATTTGACTACGCAACACCGGCTAAAACTCCAGGATCTTTACTAAATCCTTAACTAGCTAATCTATCTAGAGGTTTAACTATTATGTTAGTATGGTTATACCTCCATGATCGAGTCCTTCGGGACTTCTAGTGCTTCTCTCCAAGGCTGCTTGGTGATCAGATCGGGCTAGCCCCATCGGCTTTCTTGAGTCAAAAATGATCCACCGCGAGAGAATGTACTCCAAGTTTCAACCTCTAAATGAGGTAACTAAGGTAGATGGTTCGCTAAACCAACTAGGTTAGGAGATGTAGAAAGTCTAATGGATTGTTTGTCTCACTAAACCCTTGGCTCACAACACATGTGAAGCTTAGGGTTTAGTCTTTGAGGAAGAAGGAGATGGAGGAACTTAAAAGAGCAAGAGAGGAGAGCAACTCAAGAAAATGAGCTCAAGAAAATAAAAATGGCTAAAAAGTGTGAAGCATTGTGTAGAGAATGGCTAATAAACTCAACTCAATAATTAAAGCATGCAATAAAATATAATAGAATAAAGCACCCATGCTCGAATAGTGAGTCAAGACCAATATAACAATCCCTTAGCCATACTTTGCACCATGCCTCCTAAAGTCTCCCCATTTCCACCTCATTAATCAATTTAAGTAAATGGATAAAACCAATAATGAGGTGGCTCCTTCTAGAAGCATGCCTTGACAAATTACAAGAATTCCCCTCTTACCGTATATACATACCCGTATCTGTATTCCAAAAAATACGGATACACTGAGACAATAACAATCCAATAATACAATACTAAAATCCGGCTTAAACCAAAACCCACTAGTATTGTCCTCCCGATCAGCATCCGTGTAAAAGTACATGTACGTGATCGAAACCCGGTCGTAAAACCATACGACGTCTACATCAATTTCCTGAACCAGGGAAACCCTCTGTGTGGGACTCTAAAGACTCGACAGTATACTGGCAGTGGGTTTAACCACAAGCCGTCAGCAGTACTAGCTGCTCGTAATGGCTACCCAGGTATCTGTCGATAAGGAGACCGATGAGCAAACTCACCCGGACTCCTACTGAGTCTATCGGTGACAATCTCCATACAGTCCGGTCTGTTTGTCTGAGATACTCGCATATCCGCCTAGGGGGATGGTAAACGTCAGACCCCTAACAACGTGATAAGTCGTGCTGGAGGAGAGCCCAATACACCATGAAAAACTCATGGAGTACCTTACCAGTATTTCTCGATTGTCCTGCCTAGGGACTTTGTGTAATGGCTTTCCGAACACTGCGCGATATCAACCCCCAATACCGGGAGAGACGAATCCTATCTGATCGCTACTGTCTCTAAGTGTTTCGGGACTACACCCAACTACTACATGTTTGCACGACTCCTTTGAGCATGGTAAGGTAGTAATCAAAGTGGAGTGGGAATACACTTGAGATGAAGTAGCGATAGAAAGTCAACGGACTAAGCTGTACTCATGCCACCTGGGAACTGCTACCTGACGATAGGTATAATACCAACCAGCAGTTCCCGATGAGTCCTGTCCAGTGTAACTCATAACCTAATGAGCACCTGCATACCAACTCTAGTACGACGTACTAATGGCTGTGGGACATACCATATCCCCTGCTAGGATGAGAAGCGTATACACTAGTCTACTCCAGAATATCGATGCCCCATCTCGATAATCCAACGACTAAGGACCTGTATAAGGATGTGCTTATAGACTACCAAGCCCCTACGAGTGTGACTGCTATCACAACGCTGGTAGTCAAGCAAAGATCCTAAGGTCTCTACCAATATATATAAGCGTTATACTAAAAGAAACACATGCACATATTGAGGTAGAATCAAACCGGGTAGCATACTACCATATCGAGCAAGACTGTTATTATAACTGTGAAATATCCCAAGTATCCAATATGTACTATACAATCCAGTATGATACAATAATGGTCTCTAAGGTATATATCACTAACAATCTCCTACTAGCACTAAGGCCATGTATTGGTAAATCGCAGACCTATCATCTCGATTAGTCACTCGAACTGTGTCTGAGGGATGGCCTTTGTGAGTGGATCTGCAGTATTGTTCTCTGTCTCTACTCTCCGCACCTCGATCTCCCGTCGATCAATGATCTCCCTGATCAGGTGGAACCGCCTCAGGATGTGTCTGGACTTCTGATGGGACCTTGGTTCCTTTACCAAAGCTATAACACAGTTGTTGTCTCAATACAGCGGTATTGGATCAACAATGGATGGAACCGCCTGAAGCACTGTCACGAACTTCTTGATCCAGTCTGCTTCCTTCGCGGCATCACATGTAGCAATATACTCCGCTTCCATAGTTAAGTCAGCAACGGTTTCCTTCTTGGAGCTCTTCCAAACAACCGCCCCTCCATTGAGGGTAAAGGCATGACCCGATATGGACTTGGAGTCATCCTTGTTAATCTGGAAGCTGGAGTCGGCGAAGGCCTCGATATGGAGGTTTTCCCTGTCATACACCAAGAACATCTCCTTAGTCCTTCTCAGGTACTTGAGAATGTTCTTCACTGCTATCCAGTGCTTCTCCCTTGGGTTTGACTGATACTGGCTTACAACGCTCAGGGCGTATGCTACATCAGGTCTGGTACACAATATTGCATACATTATGGAGCCTACCACAGATGCATAGGGTATAGTAGACATGCGTGTGTTTCCCCAACAAAAGAGCAAAATTTTGTTCAAAATTTTCAAGGTAGCGCTAAGAGTTAAAAACTCTGAGGCAGCGCCTCACGTGCGTTGCACGAGAGCACCAGCGCCAAGAGTTAAAAACTCTGAGGCAGTGCCTCACGTGCCTTGCACGAGGGCGCCAGCGCCAAGAGTTAAAAACTCTGAGGCAGCGCCTCACGTGCCTCGCACGATGGCACCAACGCAAGAACCAAATCTCTCTGCTAAACAGAACAGTTGGATCAAAGATCTAACGGAAATGATAAATCATCAGAGTACAGAATTAAATTCTGTTGAGGAAATATTCCTCAAATCTTTCTAAACAAGAAAAATTACTCTCTGTAAAACAGAGCACCGTTGGATTAAAAAATCCAATGGTGATTAAAAATCACCTATATATACAAAAAGATTCTATATGGGGAAATATTTCCCCAATCTTGTTGAAAACAAGAAAAATATCTTCTGTAAAACAGAAGTACTTGGATCGATGATCCAGCAGCGGATAAAATCCCCAAATCAATTAAAGATCTCTCAATGAGAGATTTCTTTAACTAAATCAACAAATCTGCCTCTACTATATAAGGGACCTAAGACTTCAAGTCTTATAGAGAGAAACCCCCCATAAGATTTGAGAAAACAAAAAAAAGAAGAAGAGCTCTCTTTTAAAAAAAAAAAAAGAAACCCTAGGTAAGAAGAAAGACATAGAGATCATTTTATCTCTTTTTCACCATTCCAAGAGTTTAACTCTTCTAAAAAGAACTTAGTTCTTCCTCTGGTTGAGGTCTGCAGAAGTAGATCTCCACACAAGTTGAGAATTTAATTCTCATCGGGGAGATTTTGTCATGCAGACTCAAAACCTAGGGGAAAAAACTAAATTTGAAAATTTTAATTCTTTCGAAAGATATAGGAATTTAATTCCTCTAATAGAACTAGGGTTTAACCCTGCATAAGAATTTAATTCTTATAAAAATAAGAGACCTGAAATTCTCAAAACTCATATCAAGATTTCCATGCATATAAAAGAAATGATTAGCGTTCAACGCTATCACGACAGATCATGTGTTCTCACGTGAGCACCTCTGAGAAACAAAAAGGAGCGACTGAGATCGAGTCATGTGATCCCACATGACCCCCTAATAGTGCTTAGCACTTATAAAAGAAAAGGGAATAAACCCAAAGACAGTTCCCATTTTTGGGGCGCCTCACATGATCCCACGTGACGCCCTAATAGTGCTTCGCACTTATAAAAGAAAAGGGAATAAACCCAAAGACAGTTCCCATTTTTCAGGCGCCTCACATGATCCCACGTGACCCCCTAATAGTGCTTAGCACTTATAAAAGAACAAGGGAATAAACCCAAAGAAGTAGTTCCTAATCCTCAGGCGCCTCACATGAGCGCTCCAAATTTCAGTGTTTAACACTGCACTAGAGCCTCACGTGGGAGCATGTGAGCGCCGAGCAAATTTTAATGTCTAACACTATGATAGGCCAACCTTAGCCTAAACTAGAAAAGTCTCCCGAGGCCAAAACTCTTTTGATCACCAATTAATCGAGCTTTCCTATGCTCAGGACTCCCCAAATCGATCTCAGTTCTAAAGATGACTAATGATCCCCTAACAGATGATATCTAAAATGGTGTTCACTCCACTATGATCTCTCCCTTCAATCCGGAGTTTGGTTCAAGGGTACATCTCTCCATACCTCTGATTCATGTCGTTGTAATTCTTCAACGTCTTCAAAGAGGTAGAGGGTCCCGACAACCAACAGCTCTTTGGTGCACTCCCAAATCCATGAGCACATCTCTGTGGACTGTAATGTCCTTAAACTAGCTGGGACCGTAACGTCCTTAAACTAAACCCTCACCTAAAAAAATGGTGATCTATGGACCGTAACGTCCCTAAACTAAAACGATAGAGCCCAAAGGCTCTTTTGTTGGATAAAAAATGATCCTGAACCCCCGTTAAGTAGATCTTAGTCCAATATCAGACTAACGTATCCTTAACAAACATTTAAGTTGATCTTAATCTCAAACAAGATTAACGATCCTTAAATCAAACTAAACCCAAATCTAAGAATATACGGATTTGGACTAATCCACGCCCTACGGGCAACAACTTAAATTGGTCTCCGTATACAATCTACGGGCAACAAAAAATAAAACCAAACACACACGACATGAAGTGACCTTCTGGAGCAGGAGAAAGTGGTTATCGCTACGCGATAACGTAATTAACTGCAGGGGTTTGCGCCTGCAGGGAAAAGCGTCCCCACAATCAAAACCCCTCACAAACGAGGGAAAATCTGACGAAGTCTGCTACAACGGCCACATCCGTCCAAACCTCAGATACACAGTACCATAAATCAACTTGGCATCTTTAGAGAGGTGGATGGATAAATCCAAATAGTATCTGCCCCAAATTCAGGCTAAACGTTTATCTTCCTGGCTTTCGGCGGTAAACAGATTCTGGCACGCCCGGTGGGACCTTTTCCTCTTTCCACTCCACATTTCGTGTATCGTGTTCGCGAACAAATCGCAGTTTAATATGGTTGCCCATAGATTCAAGGTACTAAGATTTGGCATCTTGCTCCTGTGCAGAAGATATATCGATGGCTTCCAACTGCACCAACTGCAACGACAACTCCCACTCTGTCCCCGCCGGAGGAGTGACTTACGGGCCCCAAGTGGCCTCCATCTTTGCAATGCCAGTGGAGCAGGTGACTCAGGCCACCACTGGATTGTTCTTCGGGACCGTGCTCCCGCCAATAAGCTTCAATGCTTGAATACCATCACAAGAGGCTCCAAAGAAGTCGGTCTTCAATCGGTTTGCAATTACCATGGCCCCTCTCAACGGGTCGTCCAATTCCAACGCCAGAGTATTTAACAGGCTGAGCTACAGCTTCAGTGGGCCCGCAAAGAGGCTCGTAATACCTGAAGGGGTTATCCCGAAGCGGATAGCCATTCCTGTTCCGACAAACGAAGCCGTCAAATGGGCTTCTCTTGCTAGTAGATCGGTTTTCGCAAGACTGGCCGTTCCAACTCCTACTGCATGCGAGATCGTTAAAAATGCTTCCCCTGCCAGAAAGTCTGCCTTCGACAGATTGACCGTTCCCTCTCAGCGGATGTCAGTCTTCGACAGGATGATACCGAAATTAGCCTCTCATCAAAGCAAGGGGCATGACGAGGTCACTTCCATAAAAGAGGTGGTCCCGTATGCACAACATGCTCGACGTCGCCACTGGCCCCGAGTAAGGAAGACTGGAGGTAGTTCCCCTTCTGGACTTACCTCACCAGCTCTGATGATGGAAACTGATGCTGCTGTTCCAACTGGGAATAGCTTCGAGCTGCTCAGGAGGGTGCGAAAAAACTCTCCAACCGCTATACTGAAGAAGTCTCCTCCGTCTGCTGTAAGCATGACACAGGTGAAGCCGGAACAGCCTCCTTAGCGGTTGTCCTCCAAGATCCACAGGGTCTGGCGGAGAGTCCAAGACTCTATGATTAATGAAGATTATTCTCGCCGGCTGAAGAAAATGAATAGTCGGCAAGAGGAAGACCATCCCTCCGTCGTACCACGGAAGGTATCGTTTGCGTGGGCGCCTGCCGTAACGACCCCTTCAACTTCGATCTCCTGTTAGAGGAGAAGGCCGGAGAAGATCCTCATGCCTACGGTAAATTTCAAATGCAGCGAACCCAAACGCCCTAAGTCTGGGGGCATGGCAATACACACGGTGTACATGGCTTCCGGGAAAGAGGAAAGCTGTACTTTCATGGGTCATCGACCACTCACACGATCGGTGACAAAAGCTCAGGAGCAATAACAAAAACTCCAGGAGATATTGACAAGGATGGTCGCACTCACTGGGCAGAAAGAAAGCCCGGAAGT
The DNA here is from genome assembly GCA_030015575.1 of Agapanthus africanus. Classification (NCBI taxonomy): domain Eukaryota; kingdom Viridiplantae; phylum Streptophyta; class Magnoliopsida; order Asparagales; family Amaryllidaceae; genus Agapanthus; species Agapanthus africanus. Next base: position 425,305,266 of record JASDDO010000018.1, on the reverse strand, counting down.
ATCGTTGGAACAACGCCAGGAACAAGAGACCGGCACCGAATTCCTACGAAGGGTGCTTGAAAAGAAAGATAAATAGGCCGCGGAATAAGCGGCTAATATAAAACAAATGGCACTCCTGTTCCAAGATATGATGGGGATAATGATCCAGCCAGATCCTCCAGCCGAAGACCCTCCAATAATCGTTGAAGACGACAGAGGGGAGACATCAAACCCTCTTCCAGCTCTGTCAGCAGCCAGAAACGAGACGATCTCCAAAGCTGCCCTTGACGACTACATAGCTCAACAAATACGAGCTCATCAGGCAAGCAAAGCGGCTGGCCAAGTCGTCAGAACTGGACGACCTTATCCAGGCTGGTACGATCAAATCAAGTACCCAGCAGGATATACGATCCCTAAATTCCATGTGTATAAGGGGACAGGCAATCCTTATCAACACGTTGCTCAGTTCAGAGCTCTATGCGGCAATACCAGAGGCGACGACAAACTGCTGCTTCGCCAGTTCGTCGGTAGCTTGGCAGAGACAGCATTTGAATGATATTCGGAGCTTCCAAATGACTCCATCAAAACGTTCACCGAAATGGAGCTGCTATTCACATAGCATTTCGCAAGCGCAAGCGAGCGTACCCGATCACTGCATTGATCAATGCCAGGGTGAAACCGGGAGAAACCTTGGTTCAATAGGCAATTCGATGGCGGAACTATGGTCAAAATGCGAACAACGCATAGAAGAAGCTCCTGCTGTGGGTATGTTCGTGGGGACCCTTGATCCTCAGGCGACTATATCCCAATTTATGATGTTCTTCAAGCCGACCACCTTCCAGGCCTTGATCGACAAGCTGGCCCAAATGGACTAGATGGGCCATAGGCCATCCTCTTCAAAAACGGATATCCGGAATGAAAAGGGCAAAGGGAAGGCGGCCTTCGTTGCCAACGCTCAACAACAACCGGGTGACCCGAAACCGGTCGTTCGCCAAAGCAACGCAAGCCGATCCCTCGAAGATAAGTTGAGACGTCCTTACTCATTTTCCCGGGATAAAACGAGGAGACTGTTTGAACTGGCAGTGCGCAACAGGCTCATCACTCTGCCGGATCCAAAACGCCCACTGCAGCTTGGGGACGTCAATAGTCCTAACGACTGCTCCTACCACCGAGTAATGGGCCACCTAATTGAAGATTGCTATGTCTTCAAAAACTGAGTTGAGGACCAGTACCAGCTAGGCAAGTTTGCGTTGTCCGAAAACTGGAAGATAAACCCGCCACAGCAGCACGCTCCTAAAAAGATGGACACGCCGGGGGCATCATGCTCATTTATAGAGGAAGCTCCATGGGAAATTGTCCTTTTGGCTAAGACTAAAAGAATGCTTAAGGATCTTCAAGCATGCCCGGCGATCAGGTCGAAAAGCCCGCTGGAGCCCGAGATCATTGACGGGATGCTGAAACCGTGTCCAACACCGAAAGTTGGTAGCGATGGGCAAAACACCCAGGTCAGGCCTTCAAATTCTTCGAAGAAAAAGAAGAAGACCAAGAAGCCTGTGCATCCTGACGACAAGAGCACGGGCCTGCAAAAGTACATTGACACGCTAGAAGAATACAACCAAAAGGCGCGGACCCCGGTCACTCTCGAAGAGTTCCTCAAGCATATTCTTGAGAACAGAGACAGTGACATTGATGAAAGAGACGGCTCGTCAGAAGAACCTGAGGATAATGTAGCGAGTTGCCACATGATCTCTCACCTGTCAATAAAAGACAAAGAAGCTCCCTCGACGTCGGAAAGCAACACAGAGGAACTGGGGGCAAGACCGGCGTCAAAATCTCTAGAACCGTCAGACAACCTGATCGATAAACTGCTGAACGAAGCCCTTCAAAAGAGCAAAGCTGACCAAGAACGTGAAATGGACATATACGAAAAGGTCAAGCGTCGGCGTCAGCACGAAGAAGCTGCGGCGAGGAAGAGTCACACGGTACTCTAACCAGGTCGAAGCACACCACGGCAGACAAAAGCAGGTTTAAGACGGGGAAACGGTTCGCCAAAGCCCAGTCAATAAGAATGAAGCTGCCACCTTTCGAAGAAAATACTCCCGGGAGTACGTGCATTGATGAAGCGGATGTACATCCGAAATACTGCTTATACCATCGAAGGGCCATACACCCTACCGAAGAGTGCAATGCCTTCAAGAACTGGTGGCAGGGATACGTGGCCCACCGACAACACTTCAAGCGAATGAAGCACAAAGCCCGTCGGGAGCAGAAGAGCATGACAGATGAGCATAAAGGAACATCCGGTAACTGTCATATGGTTGATGCCATCACATCAAAAGGGAAAGCTCAAGTTCTTACCTTCAGGAGCGATTCTGACGAAGAAAAAGCCCTCGTCCCTCTCTTCGAGGAAGCCACCTCTGGAAAAGAAGAAGAGGTGAAGAAATGCGAGAACATTCAACTGCGTAATCGTACATTGCCTGAAAAGAATTTCGGACCCTCAAACAAAGGTTCGGATAAGAGAGACAAGGGGAAGGAAAAAGTCCCTGAGGAAATTGCCTTCGATGATAGAGTCGTCGAAGAGCTCACAGCTAAGGACCCGCCTAAGAAAAACAAGGTGGATTACAATGTCCTGGCATACCTGAGGAAGATACCTTCACAACTGAGCATACTGGATGCTCTCCTCCTGTCCAAAAAGGCACGAGATTCTCTGATCAAGGCATTATAAGAGCCCGATCAGTTTCAAGCCTTCCTTGCAGAAGAAAAGATGAAGGACGGGCTGGAAGAAATTCGCACAACTGACATCACATTCAGCGATGAAGATCTCCTCATCGGAACGTGTGAGCACAACCATTCTCTGTATGTCACTTGGTACTGCCACGACATCAAGATAGGGAAGATCCTGGTTGACAACGGGTCCTCCGTCAACCTTCTCAATGTGAGAGTGTTGAAGGAGATTTGCATGAACGTTCAACACTTGGCGCGGGATAAAATTACTATCTCCGGGTTCGACTCGCAGTCATCACGGACGCTTGGGTCTATAATACTGACATTACGCTTCTGGATGCTCGTCACTGACATCAAGTTTCATGTCATCGACGCCAAGACTTGTTATAACGCTCTATTCGGCCGGTCTTGGTTACACGAGTACAACATTATCCCTTCTACACAACATCAGTGTATGAAGTACTTTAAAGACGGCCTCGAGTACACAGTTACAGGGAAGCTAAACCCATTCTCCGTAAATGAAGTACAAAAATATGAAGACGCCGAGTACTTCCTACCAAACTCGAAGACACTGAAAGATGTCGTAAACCGGAGAACCAACAAAAAGCCGTCACCACCATCCCGGTTTTTGGTAGCGATACCGAGGAAGATGAAGAGATAGTCTACTCGGGGCAATCCCAAGGCGGCAGGCCAAGACCATCTACTCCTATTTTGGTCTTTGGCAGCGACTCTGAAGACGAGGTCAATGCCGTGTTCTCCACTCGTCCATCAATACAAACCTTCATTAGAGATGATCAGGGTTTGCTAATCACCATGGTCCCGCAGTAGTATTACAGGGAACTTGATGCGCTCGATACATACGGCGTGCAAGAACTGCAGACCTTTTACGTCCCTCCTAGGCGGAGAGATGAAAAGGCGATCCTCTTCTATCAATCCATGGAGACCAAAGTGGAGAAAGAAGTCTGGCATGGTGTCAATCTTGCGCTTGACAGGCTTCAACCGATCCGTCTGCCCAGATATTACGCAGATGGATTGAAAAGGCTACTAAAACGCTAGGGTGTGCCCTTCAAACAAACTGCTCGACAAGCCTAATTCTACAACAAGATTTGGGACGTTCCCGGGACTCAACGAAAGATGCCCAAAGGGAGGATGGAGACGACCGGGCTTGAATACGTTCAGTCCAAGGAACGGGAGCAATTCCATGGTTGCCACGTCATAAATAATCCCGGAGGAGAAGGGAATGCTTTTCTAAATAGCACCAATACGCGGTATCCGTAAAAATGCCAAGCCCGTCATTCGAAGAACAAATTGACAAGCTAATAAGGGAAGCGTGTCAAAAGGTTCGGGATGACCACAGTCGCGAAATGGCCATTTACGAGAAAGCCAGGACACAACGTATCATTCAGCAGGCTACGGAGGATGACGATGCCCTTCAACCTCAGCCCGCTGTGCGCTCCCATGGCAAGAAGAAAGCCCGACGTAGAAGCAACAACAAGATCAAGAATGGGAATGACGTTCAAAAACAGCGAAGCGGATCTAAGAAGCCACGCGATCGAGAAAAATTTAGCTGGAATCCATCTTTTATGAAAAAGATGGGTCGGGAATACTCTTTCCCTCAAGACAAGACAAGGAGAATATTTGACCTTGTCATGAAGCATCAAATGATGACACTCCCGGAGTCTCGGCACCCTGAGCAAATAAACGAGATCCATCATCCGGCTTATTGCTCTTACCACCGAGCGATAGGACATCCTCTTGAAGATTGTTTCACCTTCAAAGACTGGGTCGAAGACCAGTATCAGTAAGGCAGGTTTGCTCTGTTCGACAATTGGAAGGTAACCCCACCATGAAAACATGAGCCAAGAGCAACCTACACTGCGAGAGAAGTCCGGATTAACATCGAGCTTGGAAACGAACTCGTACCTGTCACGTAATAACAATCTCAAAGGAGGGAAAGCATGAGAATGTGGACCACCTCTCCCTGTGCTTCTCAAATGAATATGAGGATGAGGTGGTCTCAGAATTTCCACCGGCGCCAAAAGAGCTGGAAGATGGGATACACACCACAGCAGACAATCTGAAGAAGATCAACTTAGGGACGACGAACGATCCGAGGCCAACATTCGTCAGTGAGCTGCTGTCTAAAGAGCAGGTGGCTACACTAAAAGACGTGCTTATGCAGTATAACGAGTACTTCGCATGGAACTATTCCGAGATGCCGGGACTAGATCCAGAAATAGCTGTGCATAAACTGACGATATCGCCGGACGTTAAACCAGTCAAATAGGCGCCAAGAAGAATGCGGCTCGAACTTGAAATGAGTATTAATGCCGAAGTCAAGAAGCTAATTGACTCCGGCTTCATCCAAGAAGTTCAATATCCTGATCGGATCGCCAATATCGTTCTGGTAATAAAGAAAAATGGAACAGTACGCATCTGGGTGGACTTTCGGGATCTCAATAAAGCTTGTCCAAAGGATGACTTCCCCATACCGGTTACCGAGCTGATGATCGATAACACGTCCACTCACGAGGTCTTCTCCTTCATGGATGGATCTTCAGGATACAATCAAATAAAAATGCATCCTGAAGATCAAAAGCACACCGCCCTCCAGACTCCGCTAGGTATATTCTGCTATAAGATGATGCCCTTCGTCTTGAAGAATGCTGGCGCTACCTACCAGAGGGCCATAACGAAGATCATTGATGACCTCATACACGAGATTGTTGAATGTTACATTGATGACCTCGTGGTGAAAAGCAAATCGTACGAGGAGCACTAGGCGCATTTGAAAGTAGTTTTCCAGCATCTTCGGAAATATAATATGAAGATGAACCCTCTGAAATGCGCGTTTGGAGTCTCCTCAGGCAAATTCCTAGGATTCATCGTACGACATTGGAGCATCGAAATAGATCCATCAAAGATCAAGGCAATTATGGAAATGCCTTCGCTAAGAACTCTCAAGCAACCGCGGTCTCTCCAAGAAAAGCTCGCGTATATCCGGCGGTTCATAGCTAACCTCTCAGGTAAATGCCGTCCCTACAGCCATCTAATGAAGAAGGGGACCCCGTTCATTTGGGATCGTAAATGCCAAAGTGCACTGGACAAAATCAAGCAATATCTACAGAACCCGTCAGTACTGACCGCTCCGGTCAAGGGAAACCCCTCATCCTGTACACAACAGCCCATGAAGTTTCTCTAGGCGCGCTATGGGCACAGGAGAACGACCAGAGGAAAGAGAGAGCTCTCTATTATTTGAGTCGAGTCCTTCTGGGAGCAGAAAACAACTACTCCCCCATTGAAAAGTATAGCCTGGCACTAATTTTCACGATAACGAAGCTCAGGCACTATGCCTTGGCACATGAGGTCCATCTCATATCAAAGGTGGATCCTCTCAAATATTTGATGTCATGAGCCATACAAACAGGAAGGCTTGCCAAATGGGCCCTCCTCTTGATGGAGTTCTCGATAATATATCGACCACTCAAGGCAGTAAAAGGCCAGGCTATTGCCGAATTTCTTGTTGAACATCCAATACCAGCCGACTCTCCCTTAAATTGCGAGTTGCCGGATGAACACGCGTTCGATGCAATAGAAGGGAAGATGGAGGAAAATAATGTCCAAAGGCAACTCTACTTCGATGGAGCGTCTTCCATGAAGAAGCGAAAGCAAAACACCCTCATAATCAAAGCTGGGGTGTGCCTTATCTTCGTGACTCCGCAAGGAGGGATAATGCATTTTGCCCTATCCTTAACGGAGCCAATAACAAACAACGAAGCGGAATATGAAGCTTTGATGGCGGGACTTGAGATCGCTGTTGACATGGGAATCGAAAACCTCCTCATATATGGAGACTCCCAGCTAGTCGTTAGCCAAGTAAATAGCGAATATCAGACGTGCAAGCCAGAGTTGGTAAAATATGGCGAAAGGGTGCAGCAACTGCTAACTCGAATCCCATCCTACGTTCTAGAAAGCATACCGCGGGCGGAAAACAGCAAGGTGGATGCGTTAGCCAAACTTGCTAAAGAACTGGCCAACGAAAATCTCGATGACGTAAGGATCATTGTGCAAAACCGTCGGATTCTCGCGCCAGCAAAAATATCTCCGGAGTCGTCTGAAGGAAACGAAGCAACCAAACAAGCAGCATGTCAAATAGAAGACGAAGAAAAGGCTAGGGATTGGAGAGAAGTCTTCATAGACTACTTCAAATCTCATCAACGTCTGAAGACACGTCGTCAAGACATCAGCTCATGAAGAGAGCCTGTCATTCGCTTTCATCAATGATAATCTATATAAGAGATCGTTCGACTGACTATGGCTGAGATGCCTGGGACCAGAAGAAGCAAAAAGGGTCATCCAAGAAACTCACGACGGACTCTGCGGTTCTCATCAGGACGGGCCAAAGATGAAGCTGAAGATCAAAAGAATGGGTTACTATTGGCCCGCAATGATTCAGGGCTGCCTCGAATATGCGAAGCAGTGTCACTCGTGCCAAATTCACGGGGACTTCATCCACCAGCATCCAAATCCGCTACACCCAACAATACCTAGTTGGCCGTTCGAAATGTGGGGGACCGATATAATCGGGCCTATAGAACCAGCATCATCCAGAGGACATCGGTTCATATTGGCAACAACCGATTACTACTCCAAGTGGACCGAAGCAGTGCCGCTAAGAGAAGTGAAGACGGAGAACATCATCCATTTCTTCAGGACACATGTCATCTACCGGTTCGGCACCCCGTGACTGATGGGGTCAAAAATTGCACCCCAGTTGACCAAGTCAAAGTCAAGGTCAATCCCAAGCAAGTGGGCCCATGCCCAGGTCGACCCCGCCGCCGGCCTCCCCCATGCCGAAATAAAAAATCATGTAATAAATAATTTTGATGTAATTTTTTATGCATGAATGGGCATAAAGCCAAATTTTTGTAAAACCCATGACTTATGTGCAAAAGAAATGAGCACATGAGGCATAGGATAGGCAAAATGCCATTTTGTAAAGCCCAAGGGGCTATGTGTAAATGTGTAAGCCTATATAAGGCAACATGATGATGAATAAAAGACACTTTTTCATTCTCCCCTAAAACTAGGGTACCTGTGCCTCCTTCTCCTTCCTCAAGGTTCTAAACCTTATTCTTTCTTTTGAATTAAATAAAGAGTTTTACTCTTCCTTTTCCAAAACTAAATAGTTTTTCACCACAAAACCCACAAAGTGGAACTCAGATCTCCCATCAGATCTCAAAAATAAGAGATTTTTAAAATCTCATACTTCTTCTTCTTCAAGATCCAACCGACAGAAGAGGAGGAAGGAGACCCATCTCCAAAAAATCCCACTTTGGGGAAGATCCAGGGCTCAAGGGAGAAGCCCCTTCATCAGCTCCAAAAATCTCTCAGGAACTCAACTCCTAAGTTAAATCGGGAGCACAGCTCCCAGTACAGGGACCAAGTCCCTTTTGCTGCTGACGCCTAGCGCCCGCGTGCCAGGCATGTGGTGCGCTGGCGCACAGCGCCCGCATGCCAGGCACGTGGTGCGTTGGCGCTCTGGCGTAGCGCCCGCTGATTGTATGTGAAAAATATTTCTAAACCGTAATCAAGGATGGCGTCGTTTGGTAGCTAGCCGGTGAGTACGGGTCGGTCCACAGGGATGTTGTGAATTTCCTAATTGCTCTAACGAGTTAATTCCGATGGGTGCCGGATTGATTAAATCTAAAAACTAAATTAATCTAGATCTAAATCTTGCTAGGGTTAGGTTTAGGTTAAGTTTGGAAAGTCAGTAAATCTCACCGCTTTCTATACCAATATTAAGATCTATTAGCAGTTATGGTAATTATTAATAAAGGGAATTAGAACCATTCGGGAAGATGTTTCTTCCTCTAGGTTCTTGTCCTTCCTTTATCAATCCTTACCCTAACCTCCATGGAAAACATGCTCAACCGGGCCTTTATACTACGGTATCACCGCTACCTCGAGGGATAGGATGCCGTAGGGAGCGGTGTGTGCATGTATGCATGGAGTCCTATTAATTATATGTGATGGGCAAGAAAGGGGTGAGAGATCTTCATCTCTCAAACCTTCCCTAAAACTAACCCTAACAAGCGAGGAGACTACTCGCTCATTAGGGAATTGAAAAACATTTATCTAGGGCAGAGAATAAAAGATCTAACTATCTAACTAGGGCAAGGAATTAAACTGAACTAGGGCAGATAAGAAATTTTAACCTAGGGCAGAAAATAAATTAAGAACTTACAAATTGATGCTCTCCAAAAAGAATTCTGAATTTTATTAATGAAAGGAGGCATGACCTAATACAAGAATTTGGGTCTCTATTTACAGGACATAGAAAACCCTAGGTTTACAATTGCCGCATGTCTGCTATTACAAAAATACCCATAGCAAGACTAGTCAGCGCCGCAAACATTATGGTAAAATTTTTAGCCACTCCGGGCATCACACGGCCGCGGAACCACGGCCGCAGCCTTGGTTTGGCCGCGGTTCTGCGGCCAAAAGAAGAGATTGTGGGCTGAAACTTGCTGTGCTGGCTCTGGTCTTGTTTGGCTTCCTATTTCTTTGGTTAGTTCTTCAGATTGGCTTCTAGGTTTCTTCCAGATCTCCCAGTGAATAATGTAGTGGACTTTTACCGTTGCTTCGTGACGAAGTCTTGAACCTTGCTCTGCCTTTGTGCTTTGTGAACTGATCTTCATGTAGGCTTGATCAAGATTCCACCATTTATTGGTCGTAGTCTCACTTTGTATCATCTTTTTCATCAATTTCACTGTTTTTGCTCCGAGAACCTGTTACCTATAACTAAGTAGCAGACATGGGTCAAAAGCACCTGTTTATTTATAAAATGCATAAGAATGGGGAATACAATAATGCAATATTATGGTATGAACAAATACCCCCAAACTTATCTTTTGCTCATCCTCGAGCAAACCTAGTTTTATTCTCGACAAAATCCTAACCTCACTTTCGCAGGGAAACGTGATTGCACTGAGCTCGTGCAATAAGCCGTTAAACCTCTAGGTGTCCCTAGTAGGAGGAGTGTTGTCTCCTGAGGGTTTTCAGCGGATACTACCCATAAAATCCTATCAATTTGGCCCATTGTCTTTTATTCTCCAATTAGGTTTTCCAACAAGGAATTCTATTATCTTCGACTCATAAATCATCCACCCGTATTCTTCACGCTTCCTTATCATTTAACTTAAGATTATATATGTTGTATAGACTTACTTAGCTTTTGGCATCTTTTAAGTTTTCCTTCTAGGGTTCCATCTCAACTTAGGAATTTTTATCATCTCTATTAAAGATACAAGTCATATTCTTCATTCCTATCTCTTATCTAAACCCCAATCCCATATCCCTACGTGTGTGTGTATATCACCCCTACACTTGGAAATTAAAATCAAACAATCATACTCTTGTCCGTTGTCCAAAGTACTTCTTAATTGGTGAATTTTTAGATGCATTTCGCTCACACATCTTTCATGCGACTGTTAATACTTCTTGAGGTACCAACAACCGATTACAAAATGTGTATGCACAATTAAAGCGTAATTCCTAGTCTTGTAACACCTAAGGCTTTAGCACTGACTCCCAAACCAGTTGGTCTAAGGCACTAGGTGATAAAGCACCCTCGCTAAATTTTTTTTTCCAGCCTTAAGTAATCACAAAAACCAGTGTTCATTTTTTTTATTATCTCTTTATTCACACTTGAATTTTTATTTTATTTTCTTCGTACTAAGAACTTTAGACAAGAGCATTTCAAGGTCTCTCCTACTATTCCAAGTTTCAAGGTTCGTGTTTGTGCAATTTTTAGGGTATACATTTTCAGAATCTAGACTTAAGCTTAGGAATTATTTTTCAAACTTATATTTTAATAAAAATATCAATACTCTCCCCTTGTTTTAACTTAGCCCAAAAAGTGAACTCAAAATTTACCTATTTCTAAATAAACTACAAAAACATATACTTTCTACCGTTAAACTTTATGAAAGGTTATTTTCAGGGTTTTTAATTTACTAAGTCTAGATCTAGTTGTTCCTAGCTAGTTAACCTTTTTGTTAAACTCAAGTAAAATATGGCCAAAATTGAATACATTTATTTTTATAATTTTTGAAAATTTTCAATTTTTATGGGTTTTAAAATAAGTATGCAAATGCAAAAATATACACATGAATGCGAAGGAAGAAGGCTTACCGAGCATACCTCCAAACTTAAACTTGACAGTGTCCTCACTGTCATGCTACATCAAGAGGGTCAAAATGTCGGCACTCCCCTGTTTATTTATTTATAATAATTTTTTTTTTATATTGTTAAAAGAAAACAAAATATATATACAACAAGGTTCCCCCCCCCAAACTTAAGTGAAACAGTGTTTCCACTGTTTAAGCGTTAAAGTTTAGAGTTAGGGAGGAGAAAAATCAAACTATACAAGGCCTTACACAGACCAAAAGTTAGCACCAACCATTCAAAAATCTTATCGTGATAAAGGTAGAGTTGGTGAAAGAATGGAGTGTAAAGAAAGGAAATGAGAAACACATGAGACCGTATGGGAAGAAGAGTGGAATATGGTCTCGGTGGAGGAGAAGAATGACGGAAGGGAAAAAGAAATGGTAGTGGTTCTACTTCTTCGAGTGGAGGTTGATTAATCACAAAATTCGTATCGTTTAAGAATGCGAGTTCGTCGGCGAAAATATCTTCGAAACTTTCATCGAAGGTCCAATTGAAAATTATCGAACTCAAAATATCGGATTGTGATTCATCAACACTCGGTATCATTAAAGGAAGATTAGAAGAACCAAAGAAAGTGGGAATACAAACTTGAGGATGGGGATGGAGTGTATAAATTAGCACAATTTGTAATGACTGATGTGTAAAAAGCGATTGTGCTAATCTATCAACCCGCGGAAAAATGAGATTAAATCCCTCAAGATTCATGAGCAAACATGGGTACGTCGAACTTAGTATTGGAGATGAAAGCGTAACGGTCTCTTATAAGGTCGGAACGATGACGGAGGGAAGTGAGTGAGGAAGGGTAGCAATTAAATATTCAGGAGGGTGTACACAATCAGTGGAAGGGACATAATGAACTGGGAAATCTGACTCATCAAACAAAACTGGTTCATCCTCAATAGTTTCCTCAATATTCTCCTCAAAATTTAGCTTATCCATGCCATTATCATCAAAATCAAGACGCGTATGAAGTTCGGGAGAAACATTTAATGACTTGGGATGATGAATTGGATATAAAATTTCAATCAAATCGACGGGTTCATCATCCAAAATATTCCAGGCGTCTATATCCTCAATCAAGTGAAAATCAATTTTTGCTGACACCTCATCAAAAGCATGGATATTTATCAATTTAAGTTCTAGAGTGGAGGTGTAAAATTCAAAAGGATTAGGTGTGGTTTCACTCGAAAGGGATTCTTCACAATCTGGCAAATCAAGCACTACAAAATCACACAACTCGTTAAATGTTTTATTTTCAACTTGTGAATCATTTGGGATGGTCGATGGAAAACCGGAGTTGTGGGCTTCAAATGGGTATGGGTAGGTTTGATTTGGAACGGTGTAGAACTCACTCTCTCCTCTTAAATTCTCACTCTGTCCAACCGCCTCCTCATACATTGGAATTTGTGGAGCTAGTTGGAAACTAGCTACCGGTTCACTAGGTTGCATAAGGGCGGCCATGGACGCATCCACATTCCTTATCATTTTGTTTGTTGCTAAAATATAAGCTTCCAACGACTGTTCCAAACTAGACATGGGTTGTGAAGGGGTTTCGGTAAAAGATTCGAAATTGTTTGGATACGTGAAACTCCCAAATGGTTGTGTCGAAACAGTGTCGAGATAAGGTGTGAAAGTTGGGTAGGACTGATAGGAATTGGATGGTTGGACAGGAGTAGGATCAACATTTATATAAAAAGGTGACTGGACTTGTTGATCCCTATAACTGGATGTGTGGAGAGAAGTGAAAGATCGGCTACGAGATTGTTCAATATGCTCAGCAATAGACATGGGTCTAGGAGTTACAACAGGACTCGAAAAAGTGGTATCAACGTACGAAGGTGGTGAAGGTTGAAATGGTTGATACAAAGTGGATTGCAAAGTCGAACTGTTTCTCCTAGACGCTTCTATTCGATCTTTCAAAGTTTTGGGCATGGAGGGATCGTCCTTAAATCGACCGAAACAATTGACGTACGAGGCAAAGTTAGGTTCAGGATACCAAAGTTCGGCAAGAGATTTATAAGGTGAGGTACCCATGATGTAAGAAGGAGAAGAGAAAGAAGGTTGGGGTGCACGGATTTCTTAGCGACAGAAGTTGCAAGTCTTTTTATAAAAAATTTCCTTTTTTTTTATTTGTAACTTTTTGCAAAAAAGATTTTCGATAAAGGGCTTAAACACACTTTCAATCAACCAAAAATGCACAATCAGGCCTAGATCTAGGGTCACCTAGGTCAGCTAGACAGCTCCTAACTGTTCCAAAAGGCTAGAAATAGGACCTCAAACCGCCTCTTCACAGCCAATTGCGGCCAGGTAAGTGCCAGGTGAGTGGGAGGCTCTCCACTACAAGTAGTGGCCCTAATTAAGTAACCACTCGCTTTAGACACACTTGCCTAGACACCGCAGAGTCAGGTTAGGATCAACGGCCGATGCCTACAACTAGTCCTCTGTCCTATTGAGCGCGATGTCCTTAGGGCTGAGTCTAGTAATTTTTAATTAAAATTGGTCAATGCAAGATGCCTTTTGTGATTTCTGGGGTCCTGGGAAGGGTGATGAAATCCCCACCCAATCTTGATTGGTTTCAAGCCCCTTAAAGTCCGATTAAAAATATGCAAAGCAGTAACAATCACTTGCAATCAAAAAAAAAAAATTTAAGCGCAGCGCCACAAATTTTACACAAGATTTGTTATTTGGAAGGGAGAAGATTTTTAAGCGCAAAGAATCCTGCAGGAAGATTTGACAGAAGAGATATTTTAGGTTGCAGAGAAGGAGAGAGAAAGACAAACAGTGGGATTTCCACGTGCTGAATCGACCAGACAGCCGCGTTTCCGCGGTCGGAAGGTGCTTCGTGCGGCGGTTCCGCGGTGGAGGCATCGGCGCAGATCCCGAGAATTTTTTTCACGTATTGAATCGACTAGGCCGCGGCGGATGCGCGGTCGGAGGTGGCCTCCAACGGCGGTTCCGCGGTCAACCCTTTGTTTCAGATCCCCAAACTTTTTCTGTTGTTCTGTTGGTAAAATCCTCTGCTGTTCAGATCTGCCTTTTTCTGTTTTGATCTCTGAATTTTTCCGGATCCGAACTCGATTGTAGATCCTGCAAAATTCAAACAAAAATACCCTTCACAAAATACAAAGATGATAAATTTTTATATATATATTTTTAATTTTTCAGTTTTTTTATGATTTTTCAATTTTTTGATTAACCCGAAATTGCAAAAAGGAAATAACACGCCATCCCCGGCAACGGCGCCATTTTATTGTATGTCAAAAATATTTCTAAACTGCAATCAAGAACGGTGTCGCTTGGTAGCTAGCCGGTGAGTACGGATAGGTCCACAGGGATGTTGTGAATTTCCTAATTGCTCTAACGAGTTAATTCCGATGGGTGCCGGATTGATTAAATCTAAAAACTAAATTAATCTAGATCTAAATCTTGCTAGGGTTATGTTTAGGTTAAGTTTGGAAAGTCAGTAAATCTCACCGCTTTCTATACCCATATTAAGATCTATTAGGAGTTATGGTAATTATTAATAAAGGGAATTAGAACCATTCGGGAAGATGTTTCTTCCTCTAGGTTCTTGTCCTTCCTTTATCAATCCTTACCCTAACCTCCATGAAAAACATGCTCAACCGGGCCTTTATACTACGGTATCACCGCTACCTCGAAGGATACGGTGCCGTAGGGAGCGGTGTGTGCATGTATGCATGGAGTCCTATTAATCATATGTGATGGGCAAGAAAGGGGTGAGAGATCTTCATCTCTCAAACCTTCCCCAAAGCTAACCCTAACAAGCGAGGAGACTACTCGCTCATTAGGAAATTGAAAAACATTTATCTAGGGTAGAGAATAAAAGATCTAACTATCTAACTAGGGCAAGAAATTAAATTGAACTAGGGCAGATAAGAAATTTTAACCTAGGGCAGAAAATAAATTAACTTACAAATCGATGCTCTCCAAAAAGAATTCTGAATTTTATTAATGAAAGGGGGCATGACCTAATACAAGAATTTGGGTCTCTATTTATAGGACATAGAAAACCCTAGGTTTACAATCGCCGCATGTCTGCTATTATAAAAATACACCTAGGAAGACTAGTCAGCGCCGCAAACATTATGGTAAAATTTTTAGCCACTCCGGGCATCACACGGCCGCGGAACCGCGGCCGCAGCCCTGGTTTGGTCGCGGTTCCGTGGCCAAAAGAAGAGATTGTGGGCTGAAACTTGCTGTGCTGGCTGTGGTCTTGTTTGGCTTCCTATTTCTTTGGTTGGTTCTTCAGATTGGCTTCTAGGTTTCTTCCAGATCTCCCAGTGAATAATGTAGTGGACTTTTACCGTTGCTTCGTGACGAAGTCTTGAACCTTGCTCTGCCTTTGTGCTTTGTGAACTGATCTTCGTGTAGGCTTGATCAAGATTCCACCATTTATTGGTCGTAGTCTCACTTTGTATCATCTTTTTCATCAATTTGACTATTTTTGCTCCGAGAACCTATAACCTGTAACTAAGTAGCAGACATGGGTCAAAAGCACCTGTTTATTTATAAAATGCATAAGAATGGGGAATATAATAATGCAATATTACGGTATGAACACCCGCGTGCCAGGCACGTGGGGCGCTGGCGCTCTGGCGCACAGCGCCCGCATACCAGGCACGTGGGGCTCTGGCACACTGTGCCCGCATGTCAGGCACGTGGGGCGCTGGCGCACAGCGCTCGCGTGCCAGGCACGTGGGGCGCTAGCGCCTTCTCCCACGCATCCATTGGATGCCCTTTCCCTTTATATATATATATATATATATATATCCTTTTATATATATATATATATATATAGGCACACACACACATACTCCACCACACCGTTCCCGTTAGAAAAAATTTCTAACGGGACGCTGCCCCGCATCCCGCAAGGGGGCTGCTGGCCCCCTTGACCCTTAGCCCGCTATCCGGGTAGCGGGACCCCCGTAAAAACTCTGTGGGCCCCCCCGATATATCCAAAACCCCTTCAAAACACAACGCTGTACATTGAGTTCGCATGATCTGTTTGACCCGTCAATCGAAGGTTCTCTCGCTCCAAAAGCGAGGGGTAATTAACGGCAGCTTAGTCCGCGGCTGCCGGAGATTTAGATCTCCACGATCAATAAACCCCTGCCTACCCTAGGTAGGGGGAATCTGTACTCCGCCTGACAGGCGCGTGTGCATTCCCATCTCAATGGGGTGACGAAAAACACCCTACAGATTCTGGCACACCCGGTGGGACAAATCTCTCCTCCCATATTTCGGGTTAAACCTTCAGACGAACTCAATCAATATATATATATATATATATATTAAAATAATGCACTTTCATGCAGGTTTTCAAGCAATCACTTTTCAACAATGTCTCCAATGATGAACTCAGCTCTCAGCACGGCTTCCATCTCCTATACGATGAAGATGGACGCCAGGATGGTCCTTCCGTCCAGTCTCGGGCGACAGTGGGAGGAGCTGCCACTACCATTTGGCTCTATTCTGTTCGTGCCAGCTAATGCCATTCCTGCACCTCAAGCTCCGGTAACCGACAAACCGGTCTCGAAAGCCAAGAGGCCAAATGTGGTGGTTTCGAGGGCGCCCCATCCCAAACGCAAATCTGTTTCCAAATGTCTCTCCATCGCTCCAGCTGGGGGCAAGGCCATTAACGTCAACGAAGCAACAAGACATCTCGGGCAATCTCCAGCGGCGCCCTTGACAATAGCTCAATTGGGTATCTTCTCTAAGCTTCCCATTAACCGGCTCACGATGGCTTCCTGGATGACGGATGCCCGCCAAGCCCTCAAAATTGAGAAGCTAAAACAGAAAAGGCTCAGGTACAGAGCCAACAAAAGGGCTAGGGCTCCTGCTAGGCTGAACTTCATGAGGTTCGAGGAACAGGGTTACCCCGCCAAAGATAAAGAGATGGCTGGATATGTAGTCCACACTGTAAGTCGATGTACAACACCCCACGACTTGCGGGGAGGCGGAAATATGAAAAACGATCTTGTTCTTTGCTTAAACATCGACTAACCGAAGAATCTTTGCTAAACTATAACTAACGATAAACATAGGAGTTCTAAACTACTATGTGAAGTGATTATACCTAATGAACCGTGTCCTTCGTCTTTTCATTCTCCACCTCCACTTCGGCCTTCTCCAAGTAGTAGACGATCCACCCGAGAGCTTTACTTCAAGCTTCACCTCAAACTTGAGGTAACTAGGTTTCTTAAAGTGCTAATCTAAGTAACTTAGGTGATATAGAGTTGGATTATGGAGTGATTAGTCTATTCTAATCCTTGATCTCAACACATGAGAGAGGAGGATTAGGGTTTGAAGAGAGAGAGAGCTTGAGGAGAGAGAAGGTGAGCATGAGAATGAGAATGAGAATGAGATAATGATCTATCATAATATATATGAAGCATTATTATTTATCCAAAAAAGAAAATAAAGGATTTAACAACCATGCTTCATAAATACAAATGGGTGATTCTTCTCTATGAGTCATTAAGCATTTATGATGCATTAATGACATGGATGAATCACACAAATGAGTCACTAATCTCATTTAATACATATGCCACCTACACCCCCAAGTCACCAACCTTCTAGAAGCTTCTCGTGAAATTACGAGAACGCCCCTCCTATCCGTGAAAACACGGAAAAACTTTAGAATGTATAAATCCAAAATCCCGATACTAGAATCTGGCTTAAACCAAAGCCGGCTAGTAAAAACTGTTCGAAAGTCGTACGTGTGTAAACACACGTATGCGTCCGAACCCTTGTCGTAAAACCATACGACCTCTATATCGTTTCGCCTGGAGCAGGGAAACTCTCTGTGTGGGACTTTAATGACTCGACTACTACGCTGGCAGTGGGTTTAACCACAGACCGCAAGCGGCACTAGCTGTACGTAACGGTCCCCAGGTAGATGTCTATAAGAAGGCCGATGAGGAAACCCATCTGAACTCCTACTGAGCCTGATATGACAATCTCCGTACAGTCCGGTAGGGGGCGGCAAGCGTCAGTCCCCTAATAGCGGTATAAGTCGTGTCGGAGCGTAACCCATTACACCCTGAGAAACTACTGGAACCTACCAGTAAATCTCGCTTTCCCTGGCCAAGGACTTTGCGTAATGGCTCTCTGACACAGCGCGATATCAACTCCCAATACCGGGAGAGACGAATCCTGTCTAACCGCCACTGCCTCTAAGTGCTCGGGACTGTACCCAATTGCTACCTGTTTGCACGACTCCTTTGAGCCGTGGTAGGGTAGCAATCTAAGAACAGTGGGACACACTCGAGGCGAAGTAGCAGTGTCAAGTCTGAGGACTATGCTGTACTCATGTCACCAGGGAACTGTTAACTGACAACTGGTATAAAACCCAACCAACAGTTCTCTGCGAGTCCTGTCCGGTGTACCCGTAACCCAACGAGCACCTGTATACTATCTCCAGTATGACGTACTGACGACTGTGGGACAGACCATCTCCCCAACTGGGATGAGAAGCGTACACACTAGTCTACTCCGGAGTATCGATGCCCTGTCTCAATAATCCTACGACTAGGGACCTGAAAAAGAATGTACTTGTAGACTACCCAGCCCCCACTAGTGTGACTGTCATCACAACGCTAGTAGTCAAGCAAGATCCTAAGAGCTCTATTTATACGTATACTCACATATTAAGGTAGAAAAACTAAGTAGCATACTACCATGTTTTGCAAGACTGTTATATACATGTGAATATTCCAAGCTTCCATTAACTAATATACAAACTAGTATGATACAATAATGGCCCCTAAGGCATATACACTAACAATCTCCCACTTGCACTAGGGCCATGTACTGGCGTATCAAAGACCGATGATCTCGAGTAGCCTCTCGAACTGAATCTGAGGTAGGGCCTTCATGAATGGATCAGCAATGTTATCCTCTGTATTTACTCTCTTTACCTCGATCTCCCGGCGATCTACGATCTTCCTGATCAGGTGATACCGCCTTAAGATGTGTCTGGACTTCTGATGGGACCTGGGTTCCTTCGCTAAAGCTATAGCGCCGTTGTTGTCGCAATACAGAGGTATTGGACCAACACTGGTAGGAACCACCTGAAGTTCTGTGAGGAACTTCTTCATCCAGACAGCTTCTTTTGCGGCATCGCAAGCAGCTATGTACTCCACGTCCATCGTTGAGTCAGCAACGGTCTCCTGCTTGGAACTCTTCCAACAGACCGCCCCTCTATTGAGGGTAAAAACATAACCCGACATGGACTTGGAGTCATCCTTATCACTCTGGAAGCCGGAGTCAGCAAAAGCCTCGATCTGGAGGTCTTTTCCGCCATACACCAAGAACATCTCCTTAGTCCTCCTCAGGTACATGAGAATGTTCTTTACTGCTATCCAGTGATTCTTCCCTGGGTTCGCCTGAACAACACGGCGGATCCGCTCACGAAGGCCATTCCCCAGATACAGTTTGAAAGACTCTTCGGGATGCTCGGTATGCGATACTACAGCAGCTGGCCCTAGTGCAAGTGGGAGTATGTTAGTTGTATGTATGCCCTAGAGGCCAGTATTGTACAGATGATGTATATTATATTGGATGCTTGGACATATATAGAGATGACTTTCTTTCTCGATATGATAGTATGCTATCTGGTTGCTCTTTATCTTAACATGTACACTAGTCTCTTTAAACTGTCTTATAGTTACATGTTGGTAAAGCCCTTAGGATGTGTACTTGACTACCTGGACTATGATGCAGATCATACTAGTTGGGACATGGTAGTCCATAAGTACATCCTTCAAGGTCCCTAGTCGTGGGTGTATCGAGACGGGGCATCGATATACCAGTGTAGACTAGCGTATACGCCTCTCGACCCATGAGATGGGCGATGGATGATCCCATATCCATTGGTGTTTGACATCAGAGATGGTATACGGGTGCTCGGTGGAGACTGGGTACACTGGACGGACTCATCGAGAACTCCCAGATGGTATTATACCTCACGTCAGATGGCAGTTCTCAGGTGACACTTGTACAGGTTAGTCTGTAGACCCGAGATCGTCATAGAGTCTTGTGTGATTCCCACTGTGCTTTGATCTCCACCTTACCACGTCCATGAGGGTGTGCAAAACGGTGGTCTTTGGGTACAGTCCCGAGTTACATGGAGGCAATGAGCGATAGGAGGGGTTTCGTCTCTCCCGGTATTGGGGTTGATGTTGCGCTGTGCTCGATTGGCCGTAACAGGGAAGTCCCTGGCCAGGGCTGATCAGAGATCTGCTGGTAAGTGTTATTAGTAGTTTCTCGACCCGTTATGAGCCTCACATCGGCACGACTTATCGGTTACTGGGGTCTGACGTTTACCACCCCTAGACTTGATATGCGACATATCAGACGAATAGACCGTACTGTACTGTAAGTGTTACTGGTTGGATTCACAGGAGTGTGAGCGGGCTAGCTCGTCGATCTTCTGATCGCTCAGTACCCGGGTGGCCGTTACGTTTAGCAGACCGCTTGCGGCTTGTAGGTGCTTGATATGATCATCATCTGCTACCGGCGTATTGACGAGTCTTTAGAGTCCTACACAGAGGTTTCCTGGCTCAAGCGAAACGAAATAGGGGCGCATATGAGATATGTGCGGGACCGAGAATGATGCATGTATCTGATACCGCATTTCATTCTCGCGATGAATGTTTCGATTGGTTGTATGTGATATAACCTAGTTATCGAATCGAAGATCGATTCGATAAGTCGATACATTGGATACTAGTTGGTTATGTGCGACATGACCGGATCATTGAATCAAGTGTTGATTTAATGATTTAATATATAATTATATATTTGATATATTACTTTGCATTAACTAGTATTGGTTCACTTTAAATGGATTTTCTCACTTGATGTGCAAGTTGTATATGTGATATACTTTTGTGCACTACATTGTGTCATGTTTGATGATGCATGTAAATTGGCTTTGTGTTAAGACTTCAACCATGGTTACGATAATGGTTAGGGTTTTGATTTACTTATTTATTTATCCATTCTTTCTTGACAAATAAATAAAGGAAAACAAAATGGTTTCTTTTTATCATGAAGCTTGTTGAAGCTTCATGAAGCTTTGACTAAAGTGACCATTTTGTCTTCATCCTTAACCCTAACCATTCCCACTAACTATGGTCTATTCTCTACACCTAACCAAGGTTAGAAGATGATAAGTATTCATTTTAATTATTCTTTTTAACAACACTTATGATATTCTATCATCTTCTTCATCTTCTTCTTCAAAGAAAAAGCTTGCTATTAACAATAGCATCTTGAGCTAAAGTGTGAGAAATCCAATTCTAAAGTAAACCCACCTCCTATTTCTTCACCCTCTACCTCTTGCCAAGTAGTATAGGGTGTTTTCTTCACAAGTTTCACAACTTGGTGAAGTTGGAGCTTGATCTTGTGTAACCTCGACGTAGATCATCTTCGGCATCGTAGCCGACGACTTGTCCGCTCATTTCTCCGATGAAGCCGATGCTAGAGTCCGAGATCCGACTAGGACAGCGAGAGGACGTCTACGTGGAGCTAAGGAAGTGGAGAACCGGATCTACAAAGGTTGTAGCTTCTCACTTTTAGTTAAGATGTTAACTAGCTTATTGTTTCGCCTAAAATTCTAGTTAACGATCCGTATTAGGGTTTCTCGGCACCCATAAAATTTGAAATTGGCATGGTTGATGCCTTGTGAGACTTCATTAGCGTGCCTAGGAACCCTACAGTGGTATCAGAGCCTAGCTAGAGCCTTAGGCGATGCTTAGACGATGTTTGAAACCCGATCGAACCCGAAACCCTATATTTTTCACGCTCTCTGGACTTTTTCTAAAAACTGGGTTTTTTCCAGACTAAAAATGTTTAAAAAATTCAGCAGGGAATTCTATGAATTACGGTGCAAATTTTTCCAAGAGATCAGTTCAAAGCGCGGCGGAACCGCGGCAGAAGCCTGGCTTCTGCGGCGGTTCCGCGGCCATATGATGACATCATCATTTTATTTTTGCACAGTAATTCCTACTTTATGATGCTGAGTTTTCTGGGAATTTTTAATTTGACTCAAGAGTTGAGTGTTCTGGGGTTGCAATGGGAATCGTTGATTCGATCGGATTTTTAAACTTCGTCTATGTGTTTTTCCGGGTAACTTTAGAATATGTTAAAAAGTTCGACCGGATATAAATACCCAACTTTTCCCCTGCCGGAATATTTCCAAGTGTTGGATTTTTCTGAGGTTTAAAGACGTTCTAAGTAGTGCAAGTAACGCGATGGTCCCTCTAGAAGACAACAAACCTTAACTCGATTATGTGACCGTCTTGAACTGCCCTTTGAACCTTCGGGTTTGGGGCAGTACGGCGTGCCACATGTGAGGCGTTGGCTTGACCCTTCTACGGCTGGACCGTTGGTACTGAGGCATGAAGTGAATGTCTTTGAACCTATTTCATGTGTTGAACGGTTTCGGGAAAACTTGGGTGTTCGAATGTTCGATCGGAAAGTTTAATATTTTCTATTTATCCGGAATGGGATACAATAATTGGAATTCACAAACAGTTATGAGATAACTGAATGAATGTTATAAATCTAGCGGTTTAGTCTCATTTGATATTGAAAAGAGTTTTCGATAATGGGACTAAAATGCGGGGTTTATAATTGTTAGGCATGTGATGTCTAAGTATTTCATTTGATTAGGCATGCGATGTCTAAAGAGGTTGCGGATTCCAACTGTTGTAGTTTTACACTTTCTTTTCTGTGACCGTAAGTGTAATATGTGATATCGCCGGTTTCGTTGCTATATGTCAACGACAATTGGGATGCGCATATTTACTTACGTTGATGACATGTGATGTTATGTGTTGCTGGATATGTTATATTGGATTGTCGTGTTTGAATAGCCGGGGGTTTTTATGTGAGATGAGTGTTTTTCATTTTCATTCATGTAAAAACTTGTATGTAATATTCTTTTATTGGGGCACTTCCAGGTTGCGGAAGTTGTCACCTTTTGTATATTATTTACTTTTCCGCATTAGGATAGACCCAAGGAGGGGAGCACAAGTAATCGGGTTCTAGGGTCCAGTGGGAGACCATCTCGAGGAGTCGAGTCCGGGTCTCCTAACCCTAGAATTGGTAGGGTTGCTTGCCGCTCTCGTAGGGGTCTAGGGGTGTGGGGTTGGCTATTCATCACGACCGTGGAATCCGTGTTTTATACTGGCTCGTATTGAAAACATGGACGTCCTAGTATATCCAATGTTTCAATATGTTTCTTCTGCTGCGATATCTGTGATGTGATCATATGATGTTCTGTGATAGATACAGTATACAGTATATATGATATATTATATAAACGTTACTTATGTTTTGCACCCGCACTAGCCCTGCCCTGCTCTGTCGTTAGTTACCTAACCTAACGGTGCACGAGGGGACATCGAGGCGAATGCGGATGGCATAAGTGTACGTCGTATTTATCTGTGATGTTTAGGTGACTTAAATGATGGGACTTCATTAATATGATTAATGAAAGAAAAGAAACCTAAGATGTTGTAGAATCAAATTTTAAATAAAAAGGTAGCTACAGTTTTGCTTTGCATAACGGTATATATGATATACCCTGCACCTTATTCGATGAGGAAAGGACCGAGATCCCTTCACCGGGAGTGACTCCTTTAGCAATAACTGGCAGATGCTACACACTCGGTTTGACTTTTGATTGCTTCTATAGTTTCTTCTTTGCATAGAGATATATATGATATATCCCGCACCTCATTCGACGAGGAAAGGGCCGACGATCCCTTCACCGGGAGTGACCCCTTTAGCAAAACTAGAAAAGCCTCAAAATCACTCCATTTCAAAACTGTATTTGATTCTACAACGATATCAAGTTCATTACGCAATAGGTTTTCAGAAAAACCTGTCGTAGCCCTCCGTCATTTCAGATAAGTTGCATATAGTATTCGTGCTACATTTGTTGGCTTTCGTCAAGGTGTAGTGTGCGGTAGCTATGTGCTGCTTATCTGCTGCATATGATGCGACTGGATTAGGGTAGTCATACGGCTTTGTTGGCTTTCGTCAAGGGTCGTGCGAGTGGGTTTAATTCAGTCAAGAAATGTACGGGTTGAACTTGACTAGCGGGCTGTGGTTTGTTGGCTTTCGTCAAGGTCATAGCACGCTAGGGGCAAAAGCATTATCGGGAATTTCAAGTGTTGAAATTTGCAATGAGATTGCATACCTTCTATGAGATAGTTGGATCCCGATACCCACTGCGAGTAAGAGTTACTCCTGGGAGAGTTTTGCGCATTACAATTAGCCGATCAAGTAGGTGTCTAGAAAGGTGTCAACGAGGTTACGCCTCTAGGAAAATGAGGTTTACATTAATTAGGTTTGTGCGAAAGCACGGGGAACCTCCCTCAAAGTACCGACACTGGCCTGGCTGAAAGATTGGCGAACTGGTAGTGTGTAATTAATCCCGGCTAGTCTTTCCTTTTAGGGTTTGAAGGAAGATTTGATAAAAACCAGTGGGAGCCATCCTGATTAGATAAGATAATAACCAATCTGATCTTGCACGAGCATACGCTAAAGTGTTTTCTTCTCTCTCTCTCCAGGTAGCGACCATGTCAGGCCCTAATCAAGATAATAATATGGATGTATTGACCGAACCCGCATGTTTTACAGTGCTGGAGAACGTTGGTTCCGTTCTTTCCTATAAGAGTTATAGGACTGAATAGGATATAGGGGAATACCAGGATTCCCATGCCACCCGAATGAAGAAAGTACATGTTGATGCATTTTCTTCGGGTGTGTTCGTTACAGAGAACTGTTTCTCCATTTGCTCTACGTCTTGGGTATTAAATACCGGGTCAGGATCCCATATATGCAATCAGTTACATGGGCTTAGGAAAGGTAGAGAACTTGGAGAAGGTGGTAAAGACATTAGAGTTGGAAATGGTGCAATTGTTGCAGCTAAGACTGTCGGGGAATATCACCTTGTATTACCAACTGGTAATACATTGGTTCTGAACGAATGCTATTACATGCCGAACCTGATATGCAACATTATATCGGTTTCTTTGTTGAGTAAAGAGGGATATAATTTTGTATTACAGGACAATGTTATGAACATTTTCCGTAACCAAAAGTTGGTTGGATCAGGCACGTTGTGCAATGGCATTTATGTTCTAAATCAATCAACAGTTCTGAGCATAACTAACACACACAAGAGGAAGAGTTCTGAACTGAACGAATCCTTCTTGTGGCATTGTAGACTGGGTCACATCAATGCGACACGACTAGCTAAGTTGCATAAAGATGGATATTTAAATCCGTTTGAATTTTCATCTTATGACACTTGCCAGTCATGTCTCAAAGGCAAGATGACCAAAACTCCGTTTACGGGACACGGAGAAAGAGTTACCGAACTCTTGGGACCGATACATAGTGATGTATGCGGTCCCATGTCTACACATGCCAGGGATGGTTCTTCGTACTTCATTACATTCACTGACGATCTCTCAAGATACGGACATGTGAGCTTTTGAGAAATTTAGAGAATATAAACAAGAAGTCGAGAACCAAACCGGAAAAAGTATTAAAATCCTTCGATCTGATCGAGGAGGTGAATACTTGAGCAATGAATTCCTGGACTTCCTAAAAGAGAATGGGATTCTCTCTCAGCTGACTCCTCCTTATACACCACAGCACAATGGTGTATCAGAACGGAGGAACCGCACCCTATTAGATATGGTGCGCTCTATGATGAGCACAGCTGAGTTACCTATTTCCTTCTGGGGGTATGCGCTTAAGACAGCCATACATCTATTGAATATGGTCCCCACCAAATCTGTGCCTACCACTCCATATGAGATATGGAAAAGAAAGAGACCATGTCTCAACTATGTTAAGATATGGGGTTGTCCAGCCTATGTCAAACGACAAAATCCGGACAAACTCGAGACACGGTCTGTTCTATGCAAATTTATAGGATATCCCAAGAATTCACAAGGGTATATCTTCTACCACCCTGAGGAACAAAGAGTGTTTGTATCTCGGCATGCCACCTTTTTAGAAAAGGAATTTCTTGAAAAAGAGATTAGTGGTCATGAGGTAGAACTGGAAGAGATTCCAGCTACAAAAGCTACAACAGAAGATATGGTGGAACCAGAGGATTCAGTAGCTCCCGATGAACCTCAGTCTCTCTACCGATCTAGTAGGGTTCCTCGCCCACCTGAGAGATACTATGGTTTTCTCATGGATGGTGGGAGCGAGGATTGCATCATGGAGGATGATGACCCAACTAGCTTTAAGCAGGCCATCACGAGTAGGGACTCAGTGAAATGTCTGGATGCTATGCGGTCCGAGATGGAATCCATGTACACCAACAAAGTATGGACTTTGGAAGTTGCTCTTGAAGGGGTAAAACCCATTGGGAGCAAATGGATCTTCAAGAAAAAACTTGGTGTAGATGGGAAAGTGGAGACTTTCAAAGCTAGACTTGTTGCAAAGGGTTTTCGTCAAAGACCAGGTGTGGACTATAACGAAACCTTTTCTCCAGTGGCTATGCTTAAATCCATCCGGATCATGCTTGCCATCGCTGCATATCATGACTACGAAATCTGGCAAATGGATGTTAAGACCGCCTTTCTAAATGGTGATTTTGAAGAGTGCGTGTACATGACTCAGCCAGAGGGCTTCGTAGACAGTGGGAGCAGCGGGAAGGTGTGCAAGCTGCTTAAATCCATTTATGGATTAAAGCAAGCATCGCGGAGTTGGAACATCTGCTTTGACGTCGTTATCAAAGAGTTTGATTTCGTCAAAAACCCAGATGAACCTTGTATCTACAAGAAGGTAGCAGAGAGTAAGGTTGTCTTCCTCGTATTGTACATGGACGACATACTATTGATAGGAAATGATATTCCTATGCTGCAATCGGTCAAGCTCTTCTTATCACAAAGATTCTCAATGAAAGATCTTGGTGATGCCTCCTGCATATTGGGAATTAGGATCTATAGAGATAGATCCAAACGGATATTGGGATTGTCCCAATCCAGGTACATTGACACCATACTAAAGAGGTTTAGTATGGAAGAATCCAAGCGTGGGAATTTACCCACGATCTCTGGAGTCACTCTCTCCAAAGAGATGTCTCCCAAGACTGATTTGGAGAGAGCTCGCATGCAAGGGATACCCTATGCTTCGGCTGTAGGCTCTATCATGTACGCGATGCTATGTACCAGACCCGATGTTGCATACTCACTAAGTATAGTGAGCAGGTATCAAGCTGATCCTGGAGAGAGTCACTGGACAGCTGTGAAGAGCATTCTCAAGTACTTGCGAAGGACTAAAGAGATGCTCTTGGTGTATGGTAACGGAGAACTCCAAGTGGAGTCCTTTACCGATTCAAGCTTCCAGAGTGATAAGGACGACTCCAAGTCGCAGTCGGGATTTGTCTTTACCCTTTACGGAGGGGAGGTTAGCTGGAAGAGTTCCAAGCAGGAAACCGTGGCAGACTCGACAATGGAGGCTGAATACATCGCTGCCAACGATGCTGCTAAAGAGGCTGTCTGGATCAAGAAGTTCATTGCTGAACTTGGAGTGGTTCCATCCATTGGGCATCCAATACCTTTGTATTGCAATAACAATGGAGCGGTGGCTTTGGCCAAGGAACCCAGGTCCCATCAGCGATTCAGGCATATTCTGAGGCGGTATCACCTGATCCGGAAGATAGTTGATCGCCGGGAGATCGAGGTCAGGAGGGTTGACACGAAAAACAACACGGCGGATCCACTCACGAAGGCCATTCCCCAGATACAGTTTGAGAGACTCTTCGGGATGCTCGGTATGCGATACTGCAGCAGCTGGCCCTAGTGCAAGTGGGAGATTGTTAATTGTATGTATGCCCTAGAGGCCAGTATTGTACAGATGATGTATATTATATTGGATGCTTGGACATATATAGAGATGACTTTCTTGCTCGATATGATAGTATGCTATCTTGTTGCTCTTTATCTTAACATGTACACTAGTCTCTTTAAACTGTCTTATAGTTACATGTTGGTAAAGCCCTTAGGATGTGTACTTGACTACCTGGACTATGATGCAGATCATACTAGTGGGGACATGGTAGTCCATAAGTACATCCTTCAAGGTCCCTAGTCGTGGGTGTATCGAGACGGGGCATCGATATACCAGTGTAGACTAGCGTATACGCCTCTCGACCCATGAGATGGGCGATGGATGATCCCATATCCATTGGTGTTTGACATCAGAGATGGTATAGGGGTGCTCAGTGGAGACTGGGTACACTGGACGGACTCGCCGAGAACTCCCAGATGGTACTATACCTCACGTTAGATGGCAGTTCTCAGGTGACACTTGTACAGGTTAGTCTGTAGACCCGAGATCGTCATAGAGTCTTGTGTGATTCCCACTGTGCTTTGATCTCCACCTTACCACGTCCATGAGGGCGTGAAAAACGGTGGTCTTTGGGTACAGTCCCGAGTTACATGGAGGCAATGAGCGATAGGAGGGGTTTCGTCTCTCCCGGTATTGGGGTTGATGTTGCGCTGTGCTCGATTGGCCGTAACAGGGAAGTCCCTGGCCAGGGCTGATCAGAGATCTGCTGGTAAGTGTTACTAGTAGTTTCTCGACCCGTTATGAGCCTCACATCGGCACGACTTATCGGTTACTGGGGTCTGACGTTTACCACCCCTAGACTTGATATGCGACATATCAGACGAACAGACCGGACTGTACGGTAAGAGTTACTGGTTGGATTCACAGGAGTGTGAGCGGGCTAGCTCTTCGATCTTCTGATCGCTCAGTACCCGGGTGGCCGTTACGTTTAGCAGACCGCTTGCGGCTTGTGGGTGCTTGATATGATCATCATCTGCTACCGGCGTATTGACGAGTCTTTAGAGTCCTACACAGAGGTTTCCTGGCTCAAGCGAAACGAAATAGGGGCGCATATGAGATATGTGCGGGACCGAGAATGATGCGTATATGTGATACCGCATTTCATTCTCGCGATGAATGTTTCGATTGGTTGTATGTGATATAACCTAGTTATCGAATCGAAGATCGATTCGATAAGTCGATACATTGGATACTAGTCGGTTATGTGCGACATGACCGGATCATTGAATCAAGTGTTGATTTAATGATTTAATGTATAATTATATATTTGATATATTACTTTGCATTAACTAGTATTGGTTCACTTTAAATGGATTTTCTCACTTGATGTGCAAGTTGTATATGTGATATACTTTTGTGCACTACATTGTGTCATGTTTGATGATGCATGTAAATTGGCTTTGTGTTAAGACTTAAACCATGGTTATGATAATGGTTAGGGTTTTGATTTACTCACTTATTTATTTATCCATTCTTTCTTGACAAATAAATAAAGGAAAACAAAATGGTTTCTTTTTATCATGAAGCTTGTTGAAGCTTCATGAAGCTTTGACTAAAGTGACCATTTTGTCTTCATCCTTAACCCTAACCATTCCCACTAACTATGGTCTATTCTCTACACCTAACCAAGGTTAGAAGATGATAAGTATTCATTTTAATTATTCTTTTTAACAACACTTATGATATTCTATCATCTTCTTCATCTTCTTCTTCAAAGAAAAAGCTTGCTACTAACAATGGCATCTTGAGCTAAAGTGTGAGAAATCCAATTCTAAAGTGAACCCACCTCTTATTTCTTCACCCTCTACCTCTTGCCAAGTAGTATAGGGTGTTTTCTTCACAAGTTTCACAACTTGGTGAAGTTGGAGCTTGATCTTGTGTAACCTCGACGTAGATCATCTTCGGCATCGTAGCCGACAACTTGTCCGCTCATTTCTCCGATGAAGCCGATGCTAGAGTCCGAGATCCGACTAGGACAGCGAGAGGACGTCTACGTGGAGCTAAGGAAGTGGAGAACCGGATCTACAAAGGTTGTAGCTTCTCACTTTTAGTTAAGATGTTAACTAGCTTATTGTTTCGCCTAAAATTCTAGTTAACGATCCGTATTAGGGTTTCTCGGCACCCATAAAATTTGAAATTGGCATGGTTGATGCTTTGTGAGACTTCATTAGCGTGCCTAGGAACCCTACAGAGTAAGCTGAGAGAGAATTCCATTCTCTTTTAAGTAACCCAGGAACTCGGCACTTAAGTATTCACCACCTCGATCAGATCTCAGTGTCTTGATACTTTTGCCTGTTTGGTTTTCCACTTCATTCTTGTATTCCTGGAATTTCTCAATGGCCTCGGATTTATGCTTCATCAAGAAGATATGTCCATACCTAGAGAAATCATCCGTAAAAGTAATGAAGTAGGAATAACCACCTCGCGCATGTGTAGACATTGGACCGCACACGTCACTGTGTATGAGTCCCAAGAGCTCGCTCGCTCTTACTCCGTGTCCAGAAAACGGAGTCTTTGTCATCTTTCCCATGAGACAAGATTCACAAGTAGCATAAGACTGATATTCGAACGGATTCAAATATCCTTCTCTATGTAACTTTGTTAACCGTGTTTCATTGATGTGACCTAGTCTACAATGCCATAAGAAAGCCTGATTTATTTCTGGAGACTTTCTTTTAAGTGTGTTCTGGACATTGAAAACCTGAGCTTGACTCAATACGTATATACCGTCATCTAATATACCAGA
Organism: Agapanthus africanus; assembly: GCA_030015575.1. Taxonomy (NCBI): domain Eukaryota; kingdom Viridiplantae; phylum Streptophyta; class Magnoliopsida; order Asparagales; family Amaryllidaceae; genus Agapanthus; species Agapanthus africanus. Next base: position 425,274,665 of record JASDDO010000018.1, on the reverse strand, counting down.
CCCAATCAAAACTTGATTTAGGTGGATGTGACATCGCTTACGAATGTAAAATCATATCCCTCTTTCGAAAGTAAGGACACTGATATGATATTACAAGTCAAACTAGGTACATATAGACAGTTACGTAGAATCAATATCTGCCCACTTGTCAAACCTAGGTGATATTCCCCCATGGATTCAGCGTCCACGCTTATTCCGTTTGCAACTCTGAGAGACAAATCACCTACCCTTATAACTCTACGGTTTCTCAAAGCATGTAATGATTTATAGATATGAGATCCTGCTCCGATATCTAGTACCCACGAAGTAGAGTTAATTGAAAAACAGTTCTCAATTACAAACACACTTGAGGCCGAAGCCACAACATGCTTCGTATCCTAGCTACTGGCTTCCAAAGCCCTGCAATCCGTCTGCCAATGCCCGTTCCCATAAAATAGGAACATCCCTCCTTACCTACACCAAGTCCCGAAACTTTTGCTCTTCCCTTTCCTCCTACTTTACTGACACCGTGTATCGGCTTTGTAGAGGTCTTCTTCTTTTCACCCTTTGCTTTCGCCCTGGATGTAGAAGAAGAAGGTCCCCCATTAAGCAGAGCTTGTGTCTCCCTGGTTTCTTTCAGGGTGTAAGTAGAGGGTAGGGACTGTGGAAATAAGTCAGCGTATGACCTGTTTCCCAACGTGGTCTCCAGGTCCTTGAGCTCATCAATATAGCTAGTCATTGTAAGGACGTCGTCCCCTACATATTACCCGACAGCCAACCTCGCTTGAATTAATTCGTTTGAGGTCTCATATCTTGTGATATGAGATTGCTCTCCATATAAATCTTTGTTATGGAGAAAGATGGAAAATGTGTTCATCTTCTCGTGCTGCTTCTGGTATATACCATCATCTGAAGCCAACACGAGGCACTTGGCTTTCGCTTTATGCTTTTCCCTTGTCTGACGGATATCCATATCCGCGACGGTGGAAACTGGACCTGGGATGGCGGGATCTTGAGTAATAATAGGGTGGTCCAGCTTGTCATAGGCAATGGACATCTGGACAGACCTTTGCTAGTCAAATAAGTTAGATTCAGTCAACTTGTTATCTAGATGTAACCTAGTCATGGTCACAAGGTCGCTGCAATGAGAGAGAGAGAAGAAAACGCTTTAGCATGATGGTCTTATAAGTTTAGAGTAGTTTTTAATTTATCTAAACTGGATGGCTCCCACTGTTTCTCAAATCCTTCCTCAAACCATAAAAGAAGAATTAGCCAGGACCATTCTCACCGTACAATACTTGCTTAACCGTCCGGCCAAGCCAGTGTCGATACTTCGAGGGAGGTTTTCCAACGCTTTCGCGAAGTTCCTTAATCAAATATGCTCTTTTCTCTGGGGGCGTAACCCCGCTGACACCTTTCTAGGCACCTACTTGATTTATAGCATTGATCGTTAAGTGACGAATCTCCTGATAAGTAGCATATACTCACAGCAGGATCGGGATCCAAATATCATCGTATGATAATGTTGAAGGAATCCTACCAACATTCATCAAACTCCAAATGGTATGCAACACTAGCAAGTTTCAGTTTCTTTAGAAACTCCCGATGTGGATTTTTGCCCCATGTTCTTATGACCTTGACGAAAGCCAACAAATCATAAGTCACATGTCAAGTTCTGCCCATCATTATCTTGTTAATTTGAACCTACCCGTACATACCCTTGACGAAAGCCAACAAGGTAATATGACTGTCCCAAACCAACTCATCTATCTATGCAACAAATGAATACCCCAGCAGCTACCAAACACTATGCCTTGACGAAAGCCAACAAACATAGCTTGAATACTACTGACCATCCATAAGAAATGACGGAGGGCTACGACTGGTTTTGGCGAAACCGTGAACGTAGTGAACTTGATATAATCGAAAGAACCTGATAGCTTTTTAAAAGGAGTCGTTAAAGCTCCGCAATTAAAAAATTCTGCTCTTTTAAAATAACCGAGTGGTTTCTTTTAAATTTGTTCCAACGATTCAACTTTGGTTTATTTTCTTTGCATTAAAATAATGCGTCCCATCATTTAACCTATCATTGCAGAAAACAACGAAAATACAACTTTCTCTTATGCCATCCGCATTGTTTCGCCCAATCAGAGCAAAGCTCTGTTCAAATTCAAAATTCAAAATTTTGAAGCAACGCTTCAAGTCTCGGGTGCAACGCGCCACGTGTCAGGCGCTAATACGTCAGCGCAGCGCCCAAGAAGGCGCGCCCAATCAGAGCAAAGCTCTGTTTAAAGGAAGCAACGCTTCAGTTGCGCAAGCATTGCGCTGCGCGACACGTGTCAGCACGGATGCGCTAGCGCAGTTGCGCTGCGCTTTGCGCTGCGCGACACGTGTCAGCGCGGATGCGCTAGCGCAGTTGCGCTGCGCTTTGCGACACGTGTCATGCGCTGGGGCATCTGCGCCAAATAGAATTAAAGATTTTTAGAGAAATCTTTCTGTTCTTGTTAAAACAAGAAGATTTTCTTCTGTAAAACAGAAGCCCTTGGATCAAAGATCCAACGGTGGGGAAAATTCCCCAAATCACTCTGAGAAAGATCTCTTTAACAAATTCAACAAACTTATGGGCACTATAAAAAGGACCCTAGGCCTCAATTTAAAGGCATCAACATTTTCTTGAAAAATCAAGAGCTTCAAACAGAGAGAACTCTGAGAAAAATTTCAAGAAGAGGTAAAAAACCTTTATAAGGGAGAAGAAATTTCCTCTAATAGATCATTGATCTAAAAACAAGATCAATGATCTTCATATAATAAATAGTGCTTTGCACTTCTTATGAACCACTGGTTCTTTAAAACAGAAAAAAATAAATAAAAAATAGTGCTTTGCACTTTTATGAACCTCTGGTTCTTGAAATGAAAGAAAAATTTATTTTTCTTTGATTCTAATTTGATCAAAGATAAAAAATAGTGCTTTGCACTTCCAAACTGCGCTGTTGCGCTCTTGAGAGAGCGCCACGTGTTAGCTGTAGAACAACTTGCGCTACGCGCTCTTAAGATAGAGCTTTGCTCTCTGGAATTGGCGCAACTCGCTGAGAGCGCGCCACGTGTCAGCAGCGCAACAGCGCAGCGCAACAGCGCAGCGCAACAGCGCAGCGCACTGCGCTGTTACGCTTGCGCTCACCAGAGCATGACACGTGTCCTATCTACAAGCGCTTGTGCTCAGTAATTAGCGCAAAGCGCCTGACAAATGCAATGCATTTCCGAAAGGGCCAGGCCCAAATCAAAAAGACCAAGCAGGCCTAATTAAATTGATGCTCTGCATCATTTATAAATGGGCAGAGCCCAAACAAAATAACAAAAATGTTATGCAGGGCAGAGCCCAATTGAGAGGTCCAATGGACCAAAACAAATGCTCTGCATTATAATAAAAAAGGGCAAAGCCCAGTCAAAACGGGCATAAATGGCCTAAAGTAATGTTATGCATTATTCTAAAAAAGGGAAAGCCCAGACAAAAAAACAAATGCAAATAAAATATTGGACATTTTTAACTGGACGTAGCCCAATCGTGGCCATAAGTCCTTAAATTAAATTAACTAAGCAGAATGGCTCTCCTAAACCAATCCACATCCGGTTCGAGGGTACATCTCCGAACTCCTTTGATATCCATCGTTGTAATTCCTCAACAACGTTAAAGAGGTGATGGGTCCCAACGACCACACACCCATATGGACTGCGGGGTCCTTAAATTCGTGGACCGAAACGTCCCTAAACTAATATCGGACCGAAATGTCCCTAAACTAATGACGGACCACCACGTCCCTAAAATGGAACATGGACCACCACGTCTCTAAACTGGAACAATAGAGCCAATTGCTCTTCTTTCGGATCTAAACGATCCCGTTCAAGTCGATCTTAGTCCAAAATAGGACTAACGTATCCTTGGCGAACGTTTAAGTTAATCTTAGCCGCAACGCGACTAACGCATCCTTAAACTAAAAAACACCAAACCCAAATCTAAATAAATACGGATTTGGACTAATCCATGTCCTACGGGCGACGACATTACTCAGTCTCCGTATACAATCCACGGGCAACCACAAACAAAACAAACACCCATGACACGGAGTGAAACTCTGGAGAAGGAGAAAGTTGTTACCGCAATGCGGTAGCGTAATTAACTGCAGGGGCTTGCGCCTGCAGGGAAGAGCGTCCCCACAATCAAAAACCCCTCAAGCGAGGGGGAATCTGATGAAGTCTGCTACATCGGCCGCATCCGTCTAAACCTCCGATACATGATGCCATAAATCAACTTGGCACCTTCGGAGAGGTGTACGGATAGCACCAAATAGCATCTGCCCCGAATCTCAGCGACAGGCCATCGCGGTCCTGTGCGGCCATCTTTCGGAGGGGAACAGATTCTGGCACGCCCGGTAGGACCTTTTCCTCTTTCCACTCCACACTTCGTGTGTCGTCATCGCGAACCAATCGCGGTTTGTTAAATGGTTGTCTTCGGATTTCAAGTTACTAAGATTTGGTCTTTTACTTGGCGTAGAATTCAAGATTCAATGGCCTCTAACTGCACCAACTGCTCGAAGTGCCACTGCAACGGACGCTCCACCTCACCGGGAGGTGTAGCATATGGGCCCCAAGCGGCTTCCTTCCTCACTCTGCCGGTAGATCAGGTGACCCAAGCCACCACTGGTCTGTTCTTTGGGACCATGATCCCACCTACAAGCTGTTGGAGATAGTGCCCTCATAGTTAATTATTGGATCGCAGGTACGTGATTGCAATGATTGCGGAGGACCTATCCCGGTAGGACAGTCTTACTCGAAATGATAGTATGCTATCTGGTTTGCCTTTATCAGTCGTGTACATGTTCAGGTGACTGATTGCATGTTACACTTTGATAGAGCCCTTAGGATCTTGCTTTACTACCAACTGTATGATGGCGATCATATACGTGAGAGTTGGGTAGTTTATATGCATATCCTTAATTGTGGTCCCTAGTCGTGGGAGTTTCGAGACAGGGCATCGATACTCCGGAGTAGACTAGTGTATACAGTCGAGACCCCGACGAGGGGCGGTGGCCGGTCTCACAAGCCACTAGTGTCAGTTGGATCACCTAAGATGTATACAGGTGCTCATTGGATTATGAGTACACCGGACAGGACTCGCCGGGAATCTGCTAGTTAGTACTATACCTATCGTCAGATAGCAGTTCCCTGGTGACATGTGTACAGGTTAGTTCATCGACCTGAGGTCGTCATTTGTCTCGTGTGAGTTCCCACTGTGCTTTGATTTCTACCCTACCACGGCTCAAAGGAGTCGTGCAAACAGGTAGCTTTTGGGTACAGTCCCGAGCCATATGGAGGCACGTGAGTGGATCGGCAGGGGATTCGTCTTTCCCGGTATTGGGGGCGAGGTCATGCTGTGTCTAGGAGAGCCATTACACAAAGTCCATGGCCATGGCAGGAGATTTACTGGTAGGTACTCCAGTAGTATCTCAGGGTGTTATTGGGCTACACTCCGACACGACTTATACTGCTATTGGGGGTCTGACGTTACTAGCCCCCTAGGCGGATATGCGATACTCATTGACGAACGGACCGGACTGTATATACATTGTCACTGTTAGGCTCAGTAGGGTTTCTGGATGAGTTCGCTCATCGGCCACCCTTGAGTTTGCTCATCAGCCTCCCTTGAGGTCAGTCCATGGGCAGCCGTTATGCATAGCTAGTGCCGCTGACGGTTTGTGGTTAAACCCACTGCCAGGGTACTGACGAGTCATTAGAGTCCCCCACAGACAGTTTCACAAGTTCGGGCGAAACATTGTAGAGGCCGTATGGTTTTATGGCAGGGTTCGGAAAATGCACGTGCGTTTACGCACGTGTCAGTTTTCGGGCAGATGATACTGGTCGGCTTTGGTTTAAGCCGGATCCGAGTATTATATTGAGTAGGTATAATATCTTTGTCTCAGTTGCATTTGTATTCGGTCGTAATACAAATGCGGGTATATTTATACAGTTACGGGGTTATCCTGAAAGTCGTTTCAGGATCACTTTTGGAAGTTGCCAGTTTCCAGTTTTCTATCAGCCGTCTTTTAACATTCTGTTAAAGACGGATTTATCTTTTCTTGGATGAGGGTGAGTCATGCTTCTAGAAGGTTCTAGAAGGTTCTAGATTGGGTGAGGTGTCGTGTGACTCATGCTTTGATATCAACCATTTCTTGTTTTGCTTAAGATCTTTATGCTTGATTTTTCCATGTGTTCACACATGATATTTTCCTTATGGTTACCCCCCTCTCCTACGGTCACCTCCCTCTTTGCTATAAGAGGCCGGCCCCCTCTCTCTCCTCACTCACTCTCTTACTTGAGGTTTTCATATGGTTGTAAAAAGATATGATAGTATTTGGGGTGCATGGAATTTTACAGTTCATTTCATTCCATCACCCGATTCCCTCGGCAACTTCATTAACCGTCCATCCATAGCTTTGGACGGAACGAGACAAAGTCATCTACTCATTCTCTACATCAATCTTGATCGTCTCTTCTAGCAAACTTGACGACCGAGTTGCCTCGAGTCAGAGGCGGGAGCCCGTTTAAAGAATCAGTGATGTGGTGCCACTTGGACGAGGAGATCGGAGATCGACGAGATCGGAGCAGCCGCAACGGAGCGTGGGATGATGGTTAAAGAACGAAGGACTCGGATCGTTCGGTATAACCTTTCTACACTCTTTACAGTTTGTTAGTTTAGCAATAATGGCAGATCCGGGTTAAAGTATACGATAGCGCCAGTTAAAAAGTTTTTATTCCGCATTTGGCGTCTGTAGACGGCCGGGGCGCTAGCGTAGACTTACAGTGGTATCAGAGCCTCACCATTTTGCTATACTAACTTGTGCTAACGCGTTTAAAACATCGATCGAACCGGAAATCGAAAATTGCAAAATCCTAGCTCGACAGTTTCTGTTGATTTTAAATGGTCTCAAAAATTAATTCTACATGTCTTGAAAATCTGTGCAGGCTTTTCTAAGAACCACGTAGAAATTTGGGCACGTAATTCGATGATACAGCCGCTGAAACGCGGTCAAACCTATGGTTTGACCGCACTTCCGCGGCCATACAGTGAGGTCGTGGTCCCAAAATTGTACAGTGGGTTCTCTGTTGGATTTTGTGGTTTTTGGTAAATATCGTTTTGGCCCAGATTTTGTTACTGTTCACCAGTAAGTTGTAGGGCCCACTTTTTGATATTTGGTCGATCGAAATTTAAACATGTTAGTTTACAGTGCTTACATTATATCTCCGACCGGGAATGTCATTTGATCGGTAAACCGCGTCCGACTGCTATAGTTCTTTTAGACGGGTTTGCGAACGTGACATTCGCGTTGATGTTCTGTGTTGTGCTGTGATGTTGCGGATTTGTCGTGGTGGATAGCAGTGTGCAATGGTAGTACAGTTTGAGTTTATTTGTACATTTGATATTGCGGGGCGAGCGTCCAACTTGTGGACTGCCGTCACTGCCTGTTGTATAATATTCTTTTGGGGCACGACCAGGTTGCGGTCGATATACCTGTTGTACTATTTTTCATTACTGTACTAGGTTTTACCCCGCGACGGGGTGCACGGATAGCCGGGTTCTGAAGGGCAACGGGTCCGCATCTCATGGCTTTGAGAGGCAGAGGGGTCCCACTCTAGAATTGGCAGACTATTCGCCGCGCTCGTAGGGGGTACAGGTTGACCCAAGGAGGGGTGCTCAATTTACCGGATTCCGTGAAGTGCCGGGTGTTCCATTCACTATGCTGTGGGGACTACCTCGCTTCAGGTTTTGACGGGTAACTTGCCGCACCCGTAGGGGTCTAGGTTTCATTGCACAGGCTATCCACACGACAGGGGAACGTCGGGTTTCAGCAGCGGCTCTGTGAAACCCGGGGATGCCAGATTATCTGTATTGTTCTGTGATGCTTATTACTTTTCTGTAATGTTGCATATTATCACGCCTGGAGCGATTATGTATATTGGCTTATATACTATTAGATGTTGTATATGTTTTACACCCGCGCTAGTCCAGTCCCCGCTCTGTCGTTAGTTAAGTAACCTAACGGGTGATGACGGGACCCAGTGACGAATGCGGATGGCATATACGTACATTTTATTTTCGTTCTTTTCTGGTGTGATTGATTGATGGAACTGCGTTGATTCTGATCAATGCAAAAAGTTAAACAAACCTGTTTGATGTTGTTGGAACAAATTTAAAAAGTGTTATTGCAAAGACGTTTCCTTTTGTTTTGCATAGCGGTATTCAGTGGAATATCCTGCACCTCATTCGACGGGGCAAGGGCTGATATCCCTTCACCGGGACTGACCCCTTGGGCAGAAGTTTGCGTCAGGGTAATAACTTCACTATAGCCGATTACATGTTGCTTTGCATAGCGGTATTCAGTGGAATATCCTGCACCTCATTCCACGAGGAAAGAGCCGAGATCCCTTTACCGGGAGTGACCTCTTTAGCAAAAGGTTTTCGCCACTATATTTTAAAAAGCTATCAGGTTCCTTCAGCGATATCAAGTTCACTACGCTAAAGGTTTTTCGCCAAAAACCAGCCGTAGCCCTCCGTCACTTCTTTTGGGTATTCAGTAGTATTTAAGCTATGTATTTTGACCAACGCCAAGGCATAGTGTTTGGTAGCTGCTGGGTATTCAATTGTTGCATAGATAGATGAGTTAGTTTGGGACAGTCGTTCTGCCATTTTGGCCAACGTCAAGGGCATGTGCGGGTGGGTTCAAATTGACAAGATAGTGACGGGTAGAACTTGGCATGTGACTTATGACATTTTGACCAACGCCAAGGTTATAAGAGCATGGGGCAAAATTGATATCGGGAGTTTCTAAAGAAACTGAAACTTGCCAAGTATGCGCATACCTTCTGGAGTATGAGTAACGTGGATGCATTCCATCACGTTATCATGCGATGAGAGTTGGATCCCGATTCCCACTGATGAGTTGGTTTACTCTTCGGGTGATCCCGATTGATTCTTCTTTTAGGTTTGGAGGAGAATTTGACAGGACAGTGGGAGGTTTCCGGATTAGATAAATTGATGACCATTCTGATCTAGGTTAGAGTGCACGCAGAGTGTTTCTTTTCTCTCTCTCTCTTTGGCAGCGACCTTTGACCGACCCTAGACTATGACTCAGTGACCAGGTTGACCGAACCTTCTTAAAATACTGGCTTTTGGATTGTCTATGTTGCATAAGTCATTGCCACTCCTTCTTTTACCCTTTGAATTTCTCAGAACACCCGTATTACTACGAATATCCACTTCCATTGGATAGATCCATCGTATGGTTATATACGAACTCGAAGGGACTTCTTCGAGGATGGATCCAGGTTCAGGAGAAATAGAATTGGTTTATTCAATTGTCTTTTATTATCACCTTCTCTCAGGTTGCGAGGGCTCCTTGGTTTAGGAGAGTACACCTATTACGCATATTGGATAGTCTTCTTCCAAACCATAGGCAGGTGCCGAAAGGTAAGGAATGAAGAAAACCAATTAGCCTAAGTAGGGTGTACAGAAGGTAATATGTAAAGACAAAATAAAGGGATTAGAAAGAGGGCAAAGTAAATTGCGATTGATATCATTCACGACCAAAACCGCGTACTTCATCGCCACTCCTATTTCACTTTTAAAAGAATAAGGTATTATTCAGTTGTCTTTTATCATCACCTTCTCTCAAGATACGAGTACTCCTTGGTTTAGGAGGGTACACCTATTATGCTTACTGGATAGTCTTCTTCCAAACCATAGGCTGGTGCCAAACGGTAGGGAAGGAAGAAAACCATTTAGCCTAACGATGGTGTACAGAAGGTAACGACTAAAGACAAATAAAGGGATTTCGAGAGATGGCAATAAAATATACGGTTGAAGTCATGAATTGGATTATGGAAGAGGCATTGCTATGAATACCAGGATACCCCTACGAAACATTTTCATGTTTCAGTGCATTGTTAAAGAAAAACTGTTTTCCCGATTAGACACTTACTCCAAGGGTATGTATTTACCAGGTTTCATTCTCATATCTGTATGGTTTTACAGATGATGAGTGAGAGTAAGATATTGGGAATTAGGTGATTATCCTCATTATATCGGAATTCGTTGTAATTGGTGATATTTGAGGAAATCGCCAGGGTACAGTTTTTCACCTACGACGCACAGGATTTGAGTTGTTCAAACTCAGTGGACTTATACAGAGTATTGTATGTTGTCCAGTATCCATCAGGACAAAGGGGTAGGTCCTCGTACTATGTTCTGTTTACTTATAACTTCTCTAAGTATTTAGACAAGTGTTTCGTAGAAATACAAGGTCTAAGTTTTGAGAAGTTATGGGTATAAGAATAAAGTAGAGAACCAGGTATCACAAGTATCGGGATTCTTCAAAGAGATCGAAGATGTAGATTCTTGTGATTGGTATTCAAATGATAGTGATGGTTTTGAGAAACTTGTTTCTCTTTCAGGTTACTCATAATTGGATGGATTCCTAAGTTGAGTAATGCTGATTAGCCTCTTTCCATTAAGTTGATATGCACTGGAGACAGCTGCATGATTTGAATATGGTTCCAATTAAATAAGTGCCAAAGTTTCTATATTGGATATAGAATGGATCGTACCTTAAAAGATAATAAGGTACGGGGAGTTGTCCAGCTTATGCTTAAAACCAGACTCTGGATAACTCAGGGCACGTTTCTGTAATGGCTGTTTGTGGGTTGACCCTGGCTATGACGAGGGTTGATATTCTACCATTTGGAAGATCAATAGTGATATTGTTCCTGACTCGCCACAGTTTTAGTAAAATGGATCTTTTTCAGAAAACAGTAGTGGGAGTATGGTAGAACTGGAAGTGATTCCAGAACCGCGAATGATTACGGAAAATTTAATAGGACCTATATATTCAATCAGGTTTGACATTCCAATAGCCACTCCGCAGATATGGTGGGTAACCTCAGACACCCGAGAGGTGCTTCGGTAGCCTCAAGGACGGTGAAAGGGAGGTTCTTATCTACCCAGACTTGACACTACTGTTGTTCCAGGATATGAGACCCGGTAGGAGGGTTGTCGTAGTCAGTGGGAGCAGCGGAAGTTTAGTGGGCAAGTAGCTTATGTCTATTTATAGACTAGAGCAGTTATAGCGGAGATAGATCATCTAATTTTGATATGACAGTCATGGGTTTGACTTCAATCAGAATAGGGGATGGATCTGTTAAGAAGGTAGTAGGGTGTGATGTCATGGTATCTGGATGACATACACAAAGTAGAAAGTAAAATTCCTATACTACGATCGGTTGTACTTTGGTCGTCACACAGTTGTTTCTCCAGACAGGATATGGATATAATATTTGACATTCTGGTTTCTGGATCTATGGTTTTAGATCTGGATTTGGGTAGTTTCCCAATGTGGGTACTTTGACAGATATTCTAATGGTTTTTAGAATAGTTGACTCCTAGCATGGTGGTGTACCTGCAGGTGATGGAGTCACCCTCTCTAAAGGTGTCGTATAGACTAAAGGGGAGAGGGAAGTGCATGATTGGCAGATCACTTGCTTAGGCAATTGAGTCAATCATGAGATGTCAAGTACCACACCAGATGTTGTTTTTGCACTAGATGCAATGAGTTTGTATTAATCCAATCCTGGAGAAACATAAGGAAGCAGTTTTAGAACATAAGTACATGTTCTACGGATTTGATTTCGACAGCCTCTTTCGGGAGACGGTTATCGTTCCAGGCTTCAAAGGTGACATGGTTGACAGAGAGATTGTCAGAGTTATAGTTTTCCCTCTGACAAAGAGGGACAGTATTATGGACAGATAGTCCAAGAGGATACTGTAGGAAGCAAGGTGCCCGATACTGATTAGGTTCAGTGATCGATTCGGTCTAAGAAGTTTGGATATGGAGTTCAATTATGAACTAAGGTCCCATCAGATATCCAGACATATTCTAAGACAGGTATTACTCAATTCGGGAGATGGCTTTCTCCGCGAACTTGAGATTAAGAGAGATATAGAAAGATACTTCTAGACGGATCCACTCACTGAGGCTATTTCTCGAACACAATAGTTTTACAAACGGGCTTTGTGAAACTGATTAGTAGAGGAGTTGGATGTTCGGTTTCTCACGGGCTGTGAGTAGTCGACATCGCAATATTAGCCTTGAGTGCAAGTGGGAGATTGTTGGAGATAGTGCCCTCATAGTCAATTATTGGATCGCAGGTACGTGATTGCAATGATTGCGGAGGACCTATCCCGGTAGGACAGTCTTACTCGAAATGATAGTATGCTATCTGGTTTGCCTTTATCAGTCGTGTACATGTTCAGGTGACTGATTGCATGTTACACTTTGATAGAGCCCTTAGGATCTTGCTTTACTACCAACTGTATGATGGCGATCATATACGTGAGAGTTGGGTAGTTTATATGCATATCCTTAATTGTGGTCCCTAGTCGTGGGAGTTTCGAGACAGGGCATCGATACTCCGGAGTAGACTAGTGTATACAGTCGAGACCACGACGAGGGGCGGTGGCCGGTCTCACAAGCCACTGGTGTCAGTTGGATCACCTAAGATGTATACAGGTGCTCATTGGGTAATGAGTACACCGGACAGGACTCGCCGGGAATCTGCTAGTTAGTACTATACCTATCGTCAGATAGCAGTTCCCTGGTAACATGTGTACAGGTTAGTTCATCGACCTGAGGTCGTCATTTGTCTCGTGTGAGTTCCCAGTGTGCTTTGATTTCTACCCTACCACGGCTCAAAGGAGTCGTGCAAACAGGTAGCTTTTGGGTACAGTCCCGAGCCATATGGAGGCACGTGAGCGGATCGGCAGGGGATTCGTCTCTCCCGGTATTGGGGGCGAGGTCGTGCTGTGTCTAGGAGAGCCATTACACAAAGTCTATTGGGGGCGAGGTCGTGCTGTGTCTAGGAGAGCCATTACACAAAGTCCATGGCCATGGCAGGAGATTTACTGGTAGGTACTCCAGTAGTATCTCAGGTTGTTATTGGGCTACACTCCGACACGACTTATACTGCTATTGGGGGTCTGACGTTACTAGCCCCCTAGGCGGATATGCGATACTCATTGACGAACGGACCGGACTGTATATACATTGTCACTGTTAGGCTCAGTAGGGTTTCTGGATGAGTTCGCTCATCGGCCACCCTTGAGTTTGCTCATCAGCCTCCCTTGAGGTCAGTCCATGGGCAGCCGTTATGCATAGCTAGTGCCGCTGACGGTTTATGGTTAAACCCACTGCCAGGGTACTGACGAGTCATTAGAGTCCCCCACAGACAGTTTCCCAAGTTCGGGCGAAACGTTGTAGAGGCCGTATGGTTTTATGGCAGGGTTCGGAAAATGCACGTGCGTTTACGCACGTGTCAGTTTTCGGGCAGATGATACTGGTCGGCTTTGGTTTAAGCCGGATCCGAGTATTATATTGAGTAGGTATAATATCTTTGTCTCAGTTGCATTTGTATTCGGTCGTAATACAAATGCGGGTATATTTATACAGTTACGGGGTTATCCTGAAAGTCGTTTCAGGATCACTTTTGGAAGTTGCCAGTTTCCAGTTTTCTATCAGCCGTCTTTTAACATTCTGTTAAAGATGGATTTATCTTTTCTTGGATGAGGGTGAGTCATGCTTCTAGAAGGTTCTAGAAGGTTCTAGATTGGGTGAGGTGTCGTGTGACTCATGCTTTGATATCAACCATTTCTTGTTTTGCTTAAGATCTTTATGCTTGATTTTTCCATGTGTTCACACATGATATTTTCCTTATGGTTACCCCCCCTCTCCTACGGTCACCTCCCTCTTTGCTATAAGAGGCCGGCCCCCTCTCTCTCCTCACTCACTCTCTCACTTGAGGTTTTCATATGGCTGTAAAAAGATATGATAGTATTTGGGGTGCATGGAATTTTACAGTTCATTTCATTCCATCACCCGATTCCCTCGGCAACTTCATTAACCGTCCGTCCATAGCTTTGGACGGAACGAGACAAAGTCATCTACTCATTCTCTACATCAATCTTGATCGTCTCTTCTAGCAAACTTGACGACCGAGTTGCCTCGAGTCAGAGGCGGGAGCCCGTTTAAAGAATCAGTGATGTGGTGCCACTTGGACGAGGAGATCGGAGATCGACGAGATCGGAGCAGCCGCAACGGAGCGTGGGATGATGGTTAAAGAACGAAGGACTCGGATCGTTCGGTATAACCTTTCTACACTCTTTACAGTTTGTTAGTTTAGCAATAATGGCAGATCCGGGTTAAAGTATACGATAGCGCCAGTTAAAAAGTTTTTATTCCGCATTTGGCGTCTGTAGATGGCCGGGGCGCTTGCGTAGACTTACACAAGCTTCCCTACGCCAATCTTCGACCGGCTCACTGCTACGACGGCCCCTGTCAACGGGTCGCTCACTACCAAACCGACAGCCTCTGTTTTCACCAGGCTAAATCAGAACTCTGAATTGGCTGTCCCGAGGAAGGCGATAACTGTTGCTCCGGAAGTCGTCAAGGCGGCTTCCCCTATCAAAGAGTCAGTATTTTCAAGGCTGACGATTCCTGCTCCTCCCCCTACTCGAGGGTCTGTCTTCGACAGGTTGAATATCACTCCTCAAAAGACAACCTCAGTCTTTAAGAGGTTAACACCGGCGACGCCTCATTCAAACAGGGAGCAAAAAGAAGATGTCTCAATCTCCGAGCCAGTCCCAACGGCTCGTCATGCTCGACGTCGCCATTGGCAACGAGTGAAGAAGGCAGGGGGTAACTCTCCCTCACGGCTAACTCCACCGGCTCCAGTGGTGGAAGTCAACGCTGCTGTTCCAACTGGGAACAGCTTTGAGCTGCTGAGAAAGGTACGGAAGAACTCTCCAACCGCTACATTGAAGAGATCTCCTCCACCTGCGGAGAGAGCTCCAGAAACGAAGCAAAAACATTCCCCTCAACAGCTGTCCTAAAAAATATACAAGGTTTGGCGTAGAGTTCAAGACTCCGTGATTGACCCGGACCACTTTCATCGCCAGAAAAAGGCAAAAGTGGAAAAAGACAAAAACCGCCCCATTAAACAACAGGGGGCAACAATTGCTAAGATGCCCACTTCAACGGTCCACAAAAGAAGGAGGCCAGAGAAAGCTCCCGTGACAATGGCAAAGTCTAAAAGCGGTGAACCTAAACGCCCCAAGTCAGGGGGCATAACGGTTCATACGGTTTATATGGCTTCTGGAAAGGAGGAAAGCCGCACTTCTACGGGTCACCGACCGCTCACCCGATCAGTGACCAAGGCTCAGGAGCAGCAACAAAAGCTCCAGGAGATGATGAATGCTATGGCCGTGCTTACAGAGCCAAAAGAAAACCCTGAAGCGTCCTTAGATGAGCGCCGAGACGAAGAGACCGACGCCGAGTTCCTTCGCCGAATATTGGAAAAGAAGGACAAAGAGGCTGCTGAACAAGCGGCCAACATACAGCGTATGGGCCTCCTCTTCCAGGACATGATAGGGATGATGATACAACAAGATCCCCCGAATGAAGAACCTCCGATCGTCCTTGGAGACGATAGGGGAGAGACATCGAATCCTCAGCCCATTCTATCAACGGCTAAAGAGGATACAATCTCTAAAACTGATCTGGACGAATACATAGCCCAGCAAATAAGGGTTCATCATGCGGCCGAAGCAGCCGGCCACGTCGTAAAAACGGGGCGACCATATCCAGGCTGGTATGACCAAATCAAGTACCCGCCGGGTTACACAATTCCCAAGTTCCATGTCTACAAGGGGACCGGCAATCCCCATCAGCATGTTTCCTAGTTCAGGGCACTTTGCGGTAACACCGGCGGCGATGACAAGCTTTTGCTCCGCCAGTTCGTTGGAAGTCTATCAGATACGGCGTTCGAGTGGTACTCTGAACTCCCTAATGATTCTATTAAAACCTTCGCGGAAATGGAGCTGCTGTTTACCCAACGCTTTGCAAGTGCAAGTGAACGTACCTCGATGACGGCACTGATTAACGCTAGGGTAAAACCCGGCGAGACATGGGTTCAGTACGCTATACGGTGGCTTAATCTATGGTCGAAGTGTGAGCAGCGCATAGAAGAAGCCCCTGCGGTGGGAATGTTTGTTGGAACCCTTGATCCACAAGCAACCATCTCACAGTTTATGATGTTCTTCAAGCCGACTACCTTCCAGGCTTTGATTGACAAACTAGCGCAGATGGACCAGATGGGCCATAAACCCCCTCTCCCAAAGTCGGATTCCCGAAATGACAAAGGAAAGGGAAAAGCGATCATTGTCGCTAATGCTCAACAACAACCGAACGACTCGAAGCCGGTTGCTCGTCCAAACAATACGCGCCCGTACGTACCCCTTGAGGATAGGATGGGACGTCCTTATTCCTTCCCCCGCGATAACACAAGGAGGTTATTCGAGCTGGCGTTGCGCAACAGACTCATAAATCTGGCGAATCCAAAACGTCCGTTGCAACTAAGTGACGTCAACGAGCCCAACTACTGTCCTTATCATCGAGTACTAGGCCACCCGATCGAAGATTGCTACGTTTTCAAGAATTGGCTTGAAAACCAATACCGACAGGGCAAGTTCACGTTATCTGAAAAATGGAAGGTGAATCCCCCGCAGCCCCACACCTCTAAGGGGACGAATACGTCAGGGGCAACATGCTCCGTCATCGAAGAAGCTCCTTGGGAGGTCGTATTATCAGCCAAGACAAAGAGGATGCTAAACGATCTTCAGACATGTCCAGCGGTCAAGTGGAAGAACCCATTGGAGCCACAAATTAGGGAGGGAATGCTAAAACCTCGTCCGATTCAAAAGATTGGTGGAAGTGGCCCAAACACTTATAACCAGCCGTCAAAATCTTCGAAAAAGAAGAAGAAGAAATCTAAGAAGCCCGTGAAGCCTGGCGACAAGCGCACGGACTTACAAAAGCAAATTGACGCGCTGGAGGAATACAATCAGAAGGCACGAACCCCCATTACATTCCAAGAGTTCCTCAGCCATGTCTTTCAAGAGGAGGATGAGGGAGAAAGTTCATCAGATGAATCCGAGGAATATGTGGCGAGCTGTCATATGATTTCCCATTCGATCACGAATGATGAGGAGATTCCTTGCACCGAAAAGCTGGGGGCAGGTCCTGAACCAAAAGTTCTGGGGCCATCAGATGAAGTAATTGACGCACTCCTTAATGAAGCTCGGTTGAAAAGTAAAGCTGATCGGGAGCACGAGGCGGCTATATTTGAAAGGGCCAAGCGCCAGCGACTTGATGAAGGAGCTGAGACGATCCCGCTGGAGCAAAACACCTCCACTACCGAGAAAAGCCAACTCAGGATGAGGAAAAAGTTCGCTAAAGCCATATCAATGGGCATGAAGCTACCATCCTCTGAAGGAAACATCGCCGGTGAAGTGGAAACGCACCCCTCGTATTGCTTATATCATCAGAGGATTTCGCACCCCACTCAAGAGTGCAAAGCTTTCGATAGATGGTGGCAAGGATACGTTGCTCATCGACAACGCTTTAAGCGGGAAAAACGTAAAACTCGTCGGGAGCAGAGAAATACGACCGAATGGCTTAAAAGAACTACTGGCGATTGTCGCATGGTTAACACCGGTGGATCACAAGTGCCTACATTCGGGAGTGATTCTGATCAAGAGCTAGAACTTGCCCCTCTCTTTAAAGAGTCCGCTTCAGGAAAAGAAGAAGAACCGAAGGTCTGCGAAAATATCCAGCTGCGGAATCGGACGCTGCCTGAAAAGAACCTCGGACCCTTGAACAGAAAAGATAAAGGGAAAGAAAAGGTCTCTGAGGATATTACTCTCGATGACCAAGTTGCGGAAGAGTTAACCGCTAAGAACCCACCAAAAAAGAATAAGGTGGATTACAACGTCTTAGCACATCTGAGGAAGCTGCCCTCACAGCTCAGCATTCTTGACGCCCTTTTGCTATCAAAAGAGGCGAGAGATTCGTTGATTAAGGCACTCCAAGACCCGGAACAATTCCAACCATGCCTGGCCGAGGAAAAGATGAAGGATGAATTAGAGGAAGTACACACGGCTGATGTTACTTTTGGTGATGAAGACCTTCTACTTGGGACGTGCGAACACAATCGCCCTCTCTATGTCTCGGGATACTGCCATGATATAAGGATAGGCAAAATCCTGATCGATAACAGGTCTTCTGTTAACCTACTCAACGTGCGGGTGTTGAAGGAAATCTGCATGAGCGTTCAGCACCTTGCTCGAGACAAGATCACCATCTCCGGGTTCGACTCCCAATCGTCAAAGACTCTTGGATCTGTGATACTAACGCTACGCTTCGGGCTACTCGTCACGGACATTAAGTTCCACGTCATAGACGCCAAGACATGCTACAACGCTTTGCTCGGCCGACCATGGTTACACGAGTACAACATCATCCCTTCTACACAACATCAGTGTATGAAGTATTTTAAGGATGATTTCGAGTATACCGTGACGGGAGAACTGAACCCGTTCTCTGTGAACGAGGTCCGCAAATACGAAGATGCCAAATACTTCTTGCCGGATTTCAAAGACACGGAGAAGTGTCACAAGCCGGAAAATAAAACTAACGCCACCATCCCTGTCTTCGGCAGTGATACAGAGGAGGAAGAGGAGATCGTTTATTCGGGTCCGCCCCAACATAACAAGCCAGGACCGTCCACTCCTACATTGGTCTTTGGTAGTGACTCGGAGGATGAGGTCCATGTCGTATTCTCTGCTCGACCTTCAATACAAGCTTCCGCCGACGAAGGGCAAAGTCTGCAAGTCGCCATGGTGCCGCCTAAACATCATAAAGAACTGGACGCACTTAATATCTACAGTGTAGAAGAGCTGCGGACATTCTATATCCCTCCCAGGCGAGAAAACGAGAAGGCAATCCTATTCTACCGTTCTGAAGAAAACAAGGTGGAAAAAGAAGTCTGGCATGGCGCGGATCCCACGCTCGACAGGCTTCAGCCTATCCGTCTTCCCAGATATTATACAGAAGGTTTGAAGAAGCTGCTGAAACGCCAGGGGATATCCTTCAAATAGACCGTTAGAGAGGCCAAATTCTATGACAGGGTCTGGAACATTCCCGGGATCCAACGCAAACTGCCTAACGGGAGAATGGAAACAAGAGGGCTTGGATACATCCGTTCAAAGAAACGAGAGTTACTACCCGGCTGCTACGTCGTATATGACCTTGATGAAGAAGCGGATGCTCAATGGGAGGACGCTAATCCTAAGCCAGTGAAAGTTCCAGATGCAAAAGAACCCGGTCCATCGTTCGAGGAACAAATGGACAGTCTTATAAAGAAAGCTGGTCAAAAGGTCCGAGATGATCACAACCGTGAGACGGCCATCTACGAGAAAGCCAAGATACGACGCCTTCTCCGACAGGCTGTAAAGGATGAAAATGCCGCTCCTTGTCAACCTGTTATAAAGAAGGCTCCGATCAAAAGCAGAAATAAGTCGGAAGGCCAAAAAGGCACTCAACAACAACAAAGCAGGGCTAAGAAGCCACGCAAATGGGAGTCGAGCGTTATTGATCTATCCCTTATGAAGAAAAGGGGGCGAGCATACTCGTTTCCTCAGGACAAGACGAAGAAAATACTTGATCTCGCCCTGAAACATCAAATGCTTACATTGCCGGAGTCTAAACACCCTGAACAAGCAGGCGAAGCCTCACACCCGGACTATTGCTCTTACCATCGAGTAGTAGGTCATCCTCTTGAAGATTGCTTCACCTTCAAGAATTGGGTCGAAAATCAATATCAGCTTGGTAAATTCGCTCTGTCCAACAACTGGAGGGTAGCACCACCACAAAAGCACGAGCCTAAGGCCACGAAAGAAAAACCAGTTCCACATTGGGATTGGAAGCGAATTCGTACCTGTCACATGATAACAATACTGCAAGAAGAATCCGAGAACATGGACAGCCTTCCCTGGTGCCTCGAAAATAGTAATGATGAGGTGATCTCAGAATTTCCCCCAGCTCCGAAAGAACTGGAGGATGGAATACATACCACTGCAGATAACCTCAAGAAAATTGAGTTGGGGATGATAAACGATCCGCGACCGACATTCGTCGGCGAGCTGCTGTCTGAAGAAAAGGTGGCTGCGTTAAAGGACGTCCTTGTACAGCATAAAGATTGCTTCGCATGGAACTATTCCGAGATGCCGGGACTTGATCCAGAAGTTGCTGTACATAAACTGGCAATATCCCCGAGTGTCAAGCCAGTCAAACAAGCGCCGAGAAGAATGCGGCTTGAGCTCGAGATGAGCATCAACGCTGAAGTCAAAAAGCTGATAGACTCCGGCTTCATCCAGGAGGTTCAGTACCCTGAATGGATTGCTAATATCGTCCCAGTGATGAAGAAAAATGGGACGGTGCGCATATGCGTGGACTTTCGGGATCTCAACAAAGCCTGCCCGAAGGATGATTTCCCAGTACCAATCACCGAACTGATGATAGACAATACGTCAACGCATGAGATTTTCTCATTCATGGACGGCTCATCAGGATATAATCAAATAAAAATGCATCCTGAAGACCAGAAACATACGGCTTTCCGGACTCCTTTGGGGATATTCTGTTACAAGGTGATGCCCTTCGGTTTAAAGAACGCCGGTGCCACCTACCAAAGGGCCATGACAAAGATCTTCGATGACCTTATACACGAAATCGTCGAATGCTATATCGACGACCTCGTTGTTAAAAGCAAATCATATGAGGAACATCTCGAGCATCTGAAGACCGTATTTCAACGTCTTCGGCAATATAACTTGAAGATGAATCCGCTCAAGTGTGCATTTGGAATTTCCTCAGGAAAATTCTTGGGATTCATTGTTCGACACCGGGGTATCGAAATAGATCCGTCCAAGATCAAGGCAATCATGGAAATGCCTCCGCCGAGAACTCTCAAACACCTGCGGTCTCTCCAAGGGAAACTCGCGTACATACGGCGATTTATAGCCAATCTCTCAGGAAAATACCGTCCTTACAGCCACCTGATGAAGAAGGGAACCCCGTTCATCTGGGATCAAAAGTGCCAAAGCGCACTAGATGAGATCAAACAGTACCTGCAAAACCCTCCAGTGTTGGCCGCTCCGGTTAAGGGAAAGCCTCTCATTCTTTATACAGCCTCCCTCGAAGGTTCTTTAGGCGCATTATGGGCACAAGAGAACGATCAAGGGAAAGAAAGAGCACTCTACTACTTAAGTCGAGTTCTACTGGGGGCAGAAAGCAACTACTCCCCCATTGAAAAACATTACTTAGCGTTGATCTTCGCGATAACGAAGCTCAGGCACTATGCGTTGGCACATGAGGTCCGCCGCATTTCGAAGGTGGACCCTCTTAAATACCTAATGTCAAAGGCCATATTGATGGGACGACTCGCTAAATGGGCCCTGCTCTTAATGGAGTTCTCGATAACGTACCGACCTCTCAAGGTAGTGAAAGGCCAGGCCATCGCAGACTTCCTTGCTGAGCACCCGATACCTGCCGATTCTCCCCTAAAGTGCGATTTGCCAGACAAACATGCGTTTGACGCAGTCGACAGTAGTGATACCCGTTGGGAGCTTTATTTCGATGGAGCATCTTCCATGAAAAAGCACAAACAAAGTACGCCAATGATCAAATCGGGAGTAGGCCTTATCTTCGTGACCCCACAAGGAGGAATAATGCGCTTCGCTTGCTCCTTGACAGAACCGAGAACGAATAATGAAGCTGAATATGAAGCTTTGATAGCAGGTCTCGAGATCACCATTGACATGGGAATTGAAAGCCTCCTCATATATGGGGACTCCCAGCTAGTCGCCAGTCAAGTGAACGGCGATTACCAAACATGCAAACCGGAATTGGTAAAATACGGGAAAAAGGTGCAACAACTGCTGACCCAAATTCCCTCCTATACTTTGGAAAGTATACCACGCGCAGAAAATAGCAAAGCGGACGCGTTAGCTAAGCTTGCTAAAGAACTGGCTGACGAGAACCTCGATGAGGTTAGAATCATGGTACAAAGTCGTCGGGTGCTCGCCCCCGCAGAAATACCTCCGGGATCGCCCGAAGAAAAGAGAGTGACTGAACAAGCGACCTTACAAATAAAAGACCATGAGAAGGTTGAGGATTGGAGGGAGGTCTTTATAGACTACTTCAAATCCCACCAAATGCCCGAAGATGCATCCGCACGACACCAGCTCATGAAAAGAGCTCTGTCTTTCACCTTCGTCAATGATACTCTATACAAGAGGTCATTCGATTCTCTGTGGCTGAGGTGCTTAGGACCGGACGAAGCGGAAAGAGTCGTTCAAGAAGTTCATGACGGAATCTGCGGTTCTCACCAAGCAGGCCCAAAGATGAAGTTAAAGATCAAACGGATGGGCTATTACTGGCCCACGATGATTCAAGACTGCATCGAATATGCGAAGCAATGTCACTCATGCCAGATTCATGGGGACTTCATCCACCAGCACCCAAATCCGTTGCATCCAACGGTGGCTAGCTGGCCATTCGAAATGTGGGGGACTGACATAGTTGGCCCTATCGAACCAGCATCGTCTAGGGGACATCGTTTCATCCTGGCGACGACTGACTACTTCTCTAAATGGGCAGAAGCAGTACCGTTAAGAGAGGTGAAGACGGAAAATATCCTCCACTTCTTCAAGACGCATGTCATATATCGGTTTGGAACTCCGCGACGGATCATCTCCGATAACGGGCCAGCTTACAGAAGCCACAAGATCAGTCGCTTCGTGCAACAGCATAATATAGACTGGAGATATTCTTCGGTTTATAATCCGCGAGCCAATGGACTAGCTGAAGCCTTCAACAAGACATTGACAAAAATCATAAAGAAAACGGTGTCCCATAATAAGAAAGATTGGCACGAAAGACTGCAAGAAGCTCTTTGGGCATATCGAACTACATTCAAGACGGCCACGAACACAACGCCGTACGCGTTGGTGTTGGGTACGGAAGCAGTACTCCCTCTCGAGATAGAGTTACCCTCTCTACGAGTGGCAGTTCACCACGAACTAACGGACGAAGAAAATGCTCACCTTCGGCTTGAGGAGCTTGACGCCCTTGATGAAACTAGGCTCATAGCACAACAAAATCTGGAAGCTTATAAAGCAAAGATGACGCGCTCATACGAAAGATTGACCCGACCGAGGACATTCCACCAAGGCGAACTCGTGCTAGTGGTCAAAAGGCCTCCCAATCGCGCCAAGCGGGGAAAATTCGAGCCAAACTATGAAGGCCCGTACATCATAGATAAAGTTTACCAGGGTGGGGCCTATCTACTCATGGACATGCACGGTGAAAGGCCTTTCAGGCCGATAAACGGTCGCTTCCTGAAGAAATACTATGCTTAATGAGCCACAGCCTAGGTCAATGATAGATGACGACGACCATGTCCGCTCGCTATCTTCCTAAGCTCAAGTTTTATAAGCAGTAGCCAACCTCTCAATGTCGGACCGAAATGTCCTTAAACTAACAGCGGACCGAAATGTCCTTAAACTAATAGCAGACCGAAACGTCTTTAAACTACTACCGCAGCATCTTTAGACTGACGAGATATAGAAAAAAAACATATGAAAATAAAATAAAATAAAAACGGTATGTCCATAAGCAAAAGGGCACGGATGAAAACCCGAAAGGGCTCCGTGAGTAAAAAACAGCAGGGCTACCGGCGAGTGTTCGTGAAAACCCGAAAGGGCGCGACCTCGTAAAAATAATAATAATAAAAAAAATATAATAAAAAGAATATAAAAAAAATGGTATGTCCATAAGCAAAACGGGCACGGATGAAAACCCGAGAGGGCTCCATGAGTAAAAACAGCAGGACTACCGGCGAGTGTTTGTGAAAACCCGAAAGGGCGCAACCTCGCTAAGAAACACTTGTAGGGTCCTCTCGACCCTATAAGGAGAAACCACCCGCGTGAGATCCTTACGATTCACAAGGGAACAACACACTTAGGAATCCCCACGATTCCTAAGGAGAAAATACACTTGCGAGACCTCACGACTCGTAAGGAGAACGCTCTTATGAGACCCTCACGGCTCATAAGATTTGAAAGTCTTAAGTTACAGAGATCTAAACCTGTGCTTAAGCAACCCCCACAACTTTCGATATTGCCCTACAGGTGGCTCAGCACTGACCCTTGTATACAATCCACGGGCGCGAATAAACATTTCCCTAACTAAGTCCCATCTGAGACTAGGGATATGTCCACACGGTAAACAACCCTTGTAAATCCTCTCGACTTACAAGGAGAAAACCCTCCTGTAGGATCCTTACGACTTACAGAGGAACAAAACACTTAGGAACCCTCACGATTCCTAAGGAGAAAATACACCTACAAGATCCTCACGACTTGTACGGAGAAATACCTTTGTGAGACCCTTACGGCTCATGAAGTCAAAAGCCTTAGTTGACAGGACCTTAACCCTGGTCGCTAAGCCTCCTTTGTTCGACAACAACAGAAGCAAATGATGATTCGCTTCTGGCAATATCCCAGTTGTAGGGTGCTGATGCCAAAATCAGTGTCCAAGTTCAGGTTTACGGCGAAAAGCCAGTAAGCCGCACATGCATACGAAATAGTCGAAATGATAGGGCAACTTGCAATAAAAAGCAGCAAGTAAAATGTATGCATGCGAAATAGCCGAAATGATTGGGCAACTCGCAATAAAAAGCAGCGAGTAAAAATAAAATAAACAGCCGAAATGATTGGGCACCGCGAAAAAAATAGCCGAAATGATTGGGCAATCGCGACCTTCGCGATATAAAAGCTGAAATGATAGAGCATCGCGAAAAAAAAATGAAAGAATGAAACTTTTTGCCCTACAGTTAAGATCACATCGATCCCTGTATACAATCCAAGGGCATAAACAAAGAGGGAACCATACCCTCCCAACAAATTCCTCGACTCACGGATACAAACACTCCTTGACGAGAGCCTCCTGATCCGCGTCGATCCGCAGAGCCACTAGCGCCTCCGTGGAAATCCTCGACTCGTTTCAAACCCCAAGGAAACAAATAATCCTTGGCGCTTGGGAAACAAATAATCCTTGGCGCTTGGGAAGCAAACTCCTCGACTCACGGATACAAACACTCCTTGACGAGAGCCTCCTGATCCGCGTCGACTCGCAGAGCCACCAGTGCCTCCATGGGAAATCCTCGACTCGTTTCAAACCCCAAGAAAACAAATAATCCTTGGCGCTTGGGAAACAAATAATCCCTAGCAAACTCCTCGACTCATGAATACAAACACTCCTTGACGAGAGCCTCCTGATCCGCGTCGACTCGCAGAGCCACCAGTGCCTCCGTGGGAAATCCTCGACTCGTTTCAAACCCCAAGGAAACAAATAATCCTTGGCGCTTGGGAAACAAATAATCCCTAGCAAACTCCTCGACTCACAGATACAAACACTCCTTGACGAGAGCCTCCTGATCCGCGTCGACTCGCAGAGCCACCAGTGCCTCCGTGGGAAATCCTCGACTCGTTTCAAACCCCAAGGAAACAAATAATCCTTGGCGCTAGGGAAACAAATAATCCCTAGCAAACTCCTCGACTCACGGATACAAACACTCCTTGACGAGAGCCTCCTGATCCGCGTCGACTCGCAGAGCCACCAGTGCCTCCGTGGGAATTCCTCGACTCGTTTCAAACCCCAAGGAAACAAATAATCCTTGGCGCTTGGGAAACAAATAATCCCTAGAAAATTCCTCGACTCACGGATACAAACACTCCTTGACGAGAGCCTCCTGATCCGCGTCGACTCGCAGAGCCACCAGTGCCTCCGTGGGAAATCCTCGACTCGTTTCAAACCCCAAGGAAACAAATAATCCTTAGCGCTTAGGAAACAAATAATCCCTAGCAAACTCCTCGACTCACGGACACAAACACTCCTTGATAAGAGCTTCCTGATTTGCGTCGGCTCGCAGAGAAACCAATGTCTCCACGGGAAAATTCCCGATTCGTCTCAACTTGCAAGATGAAGCCTCAGGCAGCAGGGATTGAAAAAACTTTCTTCCTGAACAATGGGACCCTACAAGTCGATCTAAAACGGTCTCTTGTATACTATTCACGGGTCTCACTCTCCAAAGTCGAGTTTCGACAAGGAGGGAAACAACCGCTTACGGGTCCTCTCGACTCATAAGAGGGAAAAATTCTCTTGTAGGATCCTTACGACTTATAAGAGAAAACCACACTTAGGAATCCTTACGATTCCTAAGGAGAAATCCACCTATGAGATCCTCTCGATCCGTAGGGAGAAAAATCTCTATGAGACCCTCACGGCTCATAGAATTGAAAAGTCTTAGGCGGCAGATCTGAACCTGCGGCCTAAGCCATCGCTATCTCTTGGAGAAATTAAGTTGTCTGCCAATCAGGTTCATCGACAACATCATGATGTAAAGGCAGAAAACAAAAGAGCATACAAGATATTGCAAAAGAAAGTGTGTATCTTTATTCATTGACCTCAATCAAATACATGGTGAATCATACAAAAGAGCAAAGAACGGATACATGTTACTCAGAAAAGAAAAATTTTACAAATACATTGATACAAAGGCAGCTATTGGGAAGGAAGCGTCTTAAGTAGCTCTATCAATTGTTCGTACACTTCCTTCCATGCCTTTTCCCGATTGGATACCACTGCCAACTCCGCCTCCACCTGGGCCCGTTGCTGTGCGACGGATGCAAGCTGATCCCTGACGGCTTGATGAGCAGCTTCACGGCCTGGAGTGTCATGCTCGGCGACATCAAGTGCCCGCTTTAGTCTCAGCCCATTCGATATGCGCTCCAGAAGACCCTCGAAGACGGTCTTTACCTCAGCGGCGTTCGCCTCAACTTCGGCACGCAAGCGAGCAGTTCTGCTTGAAAAATCTTGGCACTCCTTCAGCCTCAAAGCCACTTCTTGTTCTAGATGACGGAAATGAGAAGCGCTTTGCTCGAGCCATGCTCCCCGTTGAGTGCTCAAGGCCAAAGTCTCGGGGGACAGGCGCATTGACTCCAGCTGATGAAAGCGAGCCTCGATCTCCCGACAATAGTTAACCCAAGAGGCGACAATGCCCTCGTCATGGAAGGTGGCAAATATCGCCAACATCGGGTTAACCGTCGTGGGGAAGTCCTCAGCAGATACAGGAGCCTCGATGTCGAGTTCCTCGATGTAGTCGCTCAACATGCGCAAACTATTCGCGGCACCTTTTGAGGACGGACGTCGCTGGGAAGGGCCGCCCGGTATTGTAATGCGAGACTCGAAAGGCACCGAGACTGGAACGACAGCTGGAAAAAGACGAAATGCGATTAGATGATGATTCAATAGATTTGAAGGAAGTCATTGATAAGATAGTTTACTATACCGGTGGAGACAGGTGGCAAGGCCGGAAGGGCTGGTGGCGCAGCCGATCTTTCTGCTCCCCCTTCGATTTGCAGCACTGCAGTCAGAACAAGAGAGAGTTAGAAATAATTCTACCACTGAAAAGACAAAGCTACCAATCGGGAACGGTACTCACCAGCGCCACCAGAGGGAGAGGCGAATTCAGATGGGAAGGAGAAGTGTGGGAGCAACACTTGATAGAGATGATCAAAAAGCACTCCTGGAAGATACAACAGTGTGACTTTAGTACACAAATTATACATCTGGAAGATAAGATTAATAAATCGCAAACACATACCTTCCAACATATTCGAGGGTATGAGAGAGGGTTGAGAGGTGACCACCGCCAAGGCAGTCGTTGAAGGCGTTCCCTCGAGCAGTGGGGCATCGGCACTGGCTGCACCTGCGTTACGAAAAGGTGAACTTGTCAGAAAAGATAGTAAAATAAAGAAAAGCAGCAACTTGGGGTTTACCTGAGGAGCTCCCGGCTGAAACAGAGGCGACTCCCTCCTCTATCGACATGAGACCACCGCCCGTGACCTCATCGCCCGACTCGATGGGGACCGTTACGGTGCTCGCGAGACCTGGAGACAGCGGAGGACCATAGATGGGGAGGGCTATGACTGGAGTATTGCCAGATTCCAGAGAAGGAGCGGTTGGCTCATCCTCGGGAATCATGGCCGCCCCACCCACCACTCTCTCAGGTTCAGTAGTGGCGGTTGTATCGTCCACCGTCGCCGGGGGATCGCCGGCCTCGAGCGCTTCATTCGCCACCACCCTGGACTCATTTATAATGATCATATCATCTGCCACCACTTCAGGTTCGGCATCAATGACCTTCTCGGCGGCAGGCCCCTCGACCTCCGCCTCAGGCTCCAAATCCACAACGACGTTGCCCACCGTCGGCTCGAGTTCGGCAGGTACCGCCTCCTCTGCTTCTTTGGGATCAACGGTTTCCGCCTCCCCCTCGATCGGACTCGGCCCTGCAAAATGAGGGATATAAGGACCAATGACATTAAAAACCCTTATAATAAAAACTCTGAGAGAAATATTACCTGAAGCGGATTTACCGTTTGCGCTCCAAACTGCGCGCGCCACCTCTCTGCGGGCAGTGGATAGGACGACAGGGGCCTCTTCGGATGGAGTATCAGCGCGAGGGACGGTGCTGGGGCCCGCTCCCGCAGCCAAGGCAGCCCGGCGCGCCTTCGCCTCACGCCTTTGCCACTTCCTCTCTTCCCGGGTTGTCGCGATGGACCTTAATGACGCCTCCTTCAAGGCGTCGTCATCCTCGTTCAGGGATGCCTCAAGAGCCTTTAAGGCATCCTTCATCGGCTCTTCAAGACGAACCTCCTGCGGTGGCCCAGAGGAAGCGGGAACATCGGCAGCTGGTAAAACATCTGCATCGCTTGGTGGGAACGGCATTGAGGTTTCTGCAATAAAAAGAGAAAGGTTAGATCGACCATAACACGAGGAAGATGGAAACTTGATGGATTAAAACTTACTAAGGCCCATAGACGCTCTGAGACGTTCCTCCTCCTGGAAAGTCTTCAGAGAAGCGGCAATGGCTTCTTCATCAGTGATGCCTGTTAAAAGAAGGGAAAGAAAAGCGTTAGTCAAAGGCAATGGAGAATACATATTGCAATAAAGAAAGGCGATTAGTAGTTACCTGACTGCGCAAGCTTAGCTAACCACGCGTCACGCCTCGCCAACCATGCTGAAGCTTTGAGAGCAGCCTTCAAGTCTGTATCGTCCGGCGGCGGCATCACTAATCCTGCGTTAGTCCCATATTCGAGCAGACCCTCGGCATAAGGAGCATGAGGTTCCTGACCGAACACGACGTCCGCAGCGAAGAGTGACTTCTTTTTCTTTTGCCCTCCGATCCTAGGCTCACGGGGGATCGACTTCCGCTTAGCAGCCACTTTGGGACGACGGGTCCCGATGTCCGCACCCACGCCAGACTCCGGCGAGGGTACAACCACTGTCTCCACTGGAGCACAGGGTGCGTGAGGTGCATCTGCGATATCAGGGAGCGGTAGCTCACGTGGAGGACTTTGCGCACGTGATGGTCTGCCCCCGGCATCTTTTAGAGGAGGAGCCACCAGGGTCCTTGGCGCTAAGGGAGCATTACGGTTGGTGCCGGGAGGTGCTTCTTTACGGTCGATCAGCACTCGCCTCTCCTCCTTTATAACGGCCCCCGTCGCATGATTGTACCACTCTTTATATACGTTAAGGAGGCGTGGAGTGCAGGCTGGCGCGCTAATAAAGAAACGAGAACCTGTGTTCAAGCGCATGAAGTGATGTAACGCGTTCTCCATCCCTTCTTCATTAGCAGCAGGCTCCAGTAAGAAAGCTTCCAAGGATACCCCTTGATCATAACCCAGTTGTTGCGCAAAACGATGCGGGTTATATCTCATAAAGATCGCTGCACCGCCCTGCCTAAAGACTAGGAAGCCCGGTCTGATAGAATACAAGTGGAGGGTCTCCCGGGCCGTCAATACTGAAGCTCCATCCTTAAAGGAGTCCTGTAATGGTTGCGCCGCAGTGGTGGATGCTTTTCCAATGGTTAATACTTTATCAATGAAGGACATCCCGACTCCAACGGTGTGAGGGCGGAGCAATAAGCCTCTAGCATTCCGTGGTGAAGGGGTCACGATTGATGCGCCAATCAATTGAATGATACGAGGGAAACCACACCTGTCAAAGAACGAAGGCCTTTTATGCATTCCAAATACACCCGCCGTATGTAGCTCGAGCCATGACATAAAGTAGTGCATCGGGAAGACCACGTGCAATGCCCCGGGCTCGTTGGCATCCGCGGCTCGGCTGAGACCATGATACAAGTGCGCTAAGCCGGCAATCCCTACGGCCACTTTTACCCCGATGACCATGTGGTGGGCTGGATAAAAGACAGAGGGCCGTATGCGATGAGAGTGCATTGGGATCGCGAACCAACTCAGCCATAGCCCGAGAAATCCTAAGAAAAAGGCCTCCTCGTCCATCCCAGGGGCTGCAATTTCCGCGAAAGATATGGTAGCGAAGTCTGGGAGGAAGAAAGCCATTTGGTCTATATCCTTCGTCGGCAGGTTATCCAAACCTAGACCAAAAGGATCATCCAGGATAGCAGATTTGGCGGCTCCTGGCGAAATGACGCTCGGACGGAGGAAGCGAGCGATGAAGTCCTCAAAATTAACTCCTCGGCTCCCGTGTTCGATGAAGAGGGACTCATAAATGTTCAACACCTTGATTAGGCTCGGGAATTGGTGTTGAACAGCATTTTCCGGCGTGATCCCCCTTACCATAGGCTTAGCGCCGAAGACGTACTCATCTGTCGGGAGCAGCTCTTCATAGTGTTCCCCCATGACCGGTAGACCGGATACCTCCGCGAATTCCTCCAAAGAAATGGACACTTCCCGATCCATGGCAAGGAAAGTGTGGGTGGGAATATTCCATTGCTCTAAGAAAGCCTTGAACCACCAGGTAGGGAGCGAGGGATACTGGAAGAGAGAGACGTAAACCGCGGTGTACAATCCTAATCTTATCAACTGCGACTTCTTCGTCGACAGGATGTACCGGGCCCATGGCAGGTAGCCAATCGGATGACGGGGGATCAGACCAATGTTATACGATTGCCCCCAAGGTCTCGCCTCGCCCTGACAAATACGACGTCCTAGGATATCCAAGACCATAGGACGTTGGACCGGAACCGCATCCATAGCAGGGTGAAGAAAGCTGTTTGCGGTCCAATCCACCATCTCCACGGTGTACTGCACCGGGGGTGGGCTAGCGTAATGAATCGCCGTTATAGGTTCTGACGGCACCGCGCATGTGAAGCTCCGACGGCCCATAATGATCTGATTGTACCATGACCCCCAAAGATGGAGACTCTTGTATTCTGGGTCGAACTCCTTAATCATGGCCAGGACTTCACGGTCCAAGGGCGCCTCAGGAAATCCTTCCTCTGAGCGGACGAACGGGAATGAAGTATCTAGAGACATGATCGCTGCAAAAGAACAATTTAGCCGTTGGTGTTGTAATTCCAATGTTTGGCATTTAAAGAAGAAAATAGATTAAAATTAAATTAAAATTAAAATTAATTAATTACACCACACAGCAGTGCAGTGAGCAGGAGACTAAAAGGGGACCCACAAGATCTGGATGACAATACGTCAGTTAATAAGACAAACTCATCATTGGATGAGATTGTCAGTTGGTCCCCGGGAAAACATTCTCATTAATAAAGAATCCCTAGAGACAAGGAGAAAATCTCCTCCTTCAGAGCAAAGCTCTATCACAGAGTGACACTTGTCAAACTCTGGTCCCAGGGAAATAAGATTCCTTAAAAGTGCATGGCTCAGTGGTAATGATGGAAAAAGTCCATCAGAAAAATTTTGGAATCTTGAAAAATTCATGAAAAATTTATAAAAAAGACTCTTCATTTCTCAAATATAAAAGAGCTGTTTTTTTCCTTTTAGATCTATGAGCAAAGCTCTGTTCATGGGTTAAAACCCATGAATAAGATCTCTGTAGATCTATAAGTTTTGAGAGCAAAGCTCTGTTTATGAAACCCCAATGGGGATTTCTTTAGATCAAAAGATCCGTGAGAGCAAAGCTCTTTGGTCAAGATTAATTTAAATTAATTTTGTTTAAGTTAATTTTTACCTAGAGTTTCTAACTTTGGGAGAGAGCAAAGCTCTGAAGTTCTTAAGAAAGAGCAAAGCTCTGTTGAAATCAAAAATCTTAGAAACGGTAAGATTTTCTAAGGACCAAAGGTCCTATTTATAAGGCGCCTGCGCCTCTTCAGCTCGCCTCTTGATCCAACGGTCAAGGGCTTGCCACCGCTGCACTCACGTGTGCGCCACGTGAGCGCAACGGTGGGGGGCATTTGTTTCGCCCAATCAGAGCAAAGCTCTGTTCAAATTCAAAATTCAAAATTTTGAAGCAACGCTTCAAGTCTCGGACGCAACGCGCCACGTGTCAGGCGCTAATACGTCAGCGCAGCGCCCAAGAAGGCGTGCCCAATCAGAGCAAAGCTCTGTTTAAAGGAAGCAACGCTTCAGTTGAGCAAGCATTGCGCTGCGCGACACGTGTCAGCACGGATGCGCTAGCGCAGTTGCGCTGCGCTTTGCGCTGCGCGACACGTGTCAGCACGGATGCGCTAGCGCAGTTGCGCTGCGCTTTGCGCTGCGTGACACATGTCACGCGCTGAGGCATCTGCGCCAAACAGAATTAAAGATTTTTAGAGAAATCTTTCTGTTCTTGTTAAAACAAGAAGATTTTCTTCTGTAAAACAGAAGCCCTTGGATCAAAGATCCAACGGTGGGGAAAATTCCCCAAATCACTCTGAGAAAGATCTCTTTAACAAATTCAACAAACTTATGGGCACTATAAAAAGGACCCTAGGCCTCAATTCAAAGGCATCAACATTTTCTTAAAAAATCAAGAGCTTCAAACAGAGAGAACTCTGAGAAAAATTTCAAGAAGAGGTAAAAAACCTTTATAAGGGAGAAGAAATTTCCTCTAATAGATCATTGATCTAAAAACAAGATCTATGATCTTCATATAATAAATAGTGCTTTGCACTTCTTATGAACCACTGGTTCTTTAAAACAGAAAAAAAAAATAGTGCTTTGCACTTTTATGAACCTCTGGTTCTTGAAATGAAAGAAAAATTTATTTTTCTTTGATTCTAATTTGATCAAAGATAAAAAATAGTGCTTTGCACTTCCAAACTGCGCTGTTGCGCTCTTGAGAGAGCGCCACGTGTTAGCTGTAGAACAACTTACGCTACGCGCTCTTAAGATAGAGCTTTGCTCTCTGGAATTGGCGCAACTCGCTGAGAGCGCGCCACGTGTCAGCAGCGCAACAGCGCAGCGCACCGCGCTGTTGCGCTTGCGCTCACCAGAGCATGACACGTGTCCTATCTACAAGCGCTTGTGCTCAGTAATTGGCGCAAAGCGCCTGACAAATGCAATGCATTTCCCAAAGGGCCAGGCCCAAATCAAAAAGACCAAGCAGGCCTAATTAAATTGATGCTCTGCATCATTTATAAATGGGCAGAGCCCAAACAAAATAACAAAAATGTTATGCAGGGCAGAGCCCAATTGAGAGGTCTAATGGACCAAAACAAATGCTCTGCATTATAATAAAAAAGGGCAAAGCCCAGTCAAAACGGGCATAAATGGCCTAAAGTAATGTTATGCATTATTCTAAAAAAGGGAAAGCCCAGACAAAAAAACAAATGCAAATAAAATATTGGACATTTTTAACTGGACGTAGCCCAATCGTGGCCATAAGTCCTTAAATTAAATTAACTGAGCAGAATGGCTCTCCTAAACCAATCCACATCCGGTTCGAGGGTACATCTCCGAACTCCTTTGATATCTATCGTTGTAATTCCTCAACGACGTCAAAGAGGTGACGGGTCCCAACGACCACACACCCATATGGACTGCGGGGTCCTTAAATTCGTGGACTGAAACGTCCCTAAACTAATATCGGACCGAAATGTCCCTAAACTAATGACGGACCACCACGTCCCTAAACTGGAACATGGACCACCACGTCTCTAAACTGGAACAATAGAGCCAATTGCTCTTCTTTCGGATCTAAATGATCCCGTTCAAGTCGATCTTAGTCCAAAATAGGACTAACGTATCCTTGGCGAACGTTTAAGTTAATCTTAGCCGCAACGCGACTAACGCATCCTTAAACTAAAAAACACCAAACCCAAATCTAAATAAATACGGATTTGGACTAATCCACGTCCTACGGACGACGGCATTACTCAGTCTCCGTATACAATCCACGGGCAACCACAAACAAAACAAACACCCACGACACGGAGTGAAACTCTGGAGAAGGAGAAAGTTGTTACCGCAATGCGGTAGCGTAATTAACTGCAGGGGCTTGCGCCTGCAGAGAAGAGCGTCCCCACAATCAAAAACCCCTCAAGCGAGGGGGAATCTGATGAAGTCTGCTATATCGGCCGCATCCGTCTAAACCTCCGATACATGATGCCATAAATCAACTTGGCACCTTCGGAGAGGTGGACGGATAGCACCAAACAGCATCTGCCCCGAATCTCAGCGATAGGCCATCGCGGTCCTGTGCGGCCGTCTTTCGGAGGGGAACACGCATTCGTCTCTGGGTCCCGTCATCACCCGTTAGGTTACTTAACTAACGACAGAGCGGGGGCTGGGCTAGCGCGGGTGTAAAACATAAGTGACGTCTAAATAGCTATCATATATAGATATTGTACATTCGTCAGACGCAATAATAGGCATTCCAGATCTCAGATGAACATTATTGGATATACAAGCAATCCGCGTTTTCTTTGAGCCTGCAACAAAAGACGGATTACACAGTTGTAATGAATAGCCATTACCCCACCCTAAACCCCTACGGGTACGGCAAACTGCCCGCCAAATACCCGAAGTGAAGCGGTCTCCCTCAACAAAGTGAGTAGGCCACTAAACACTTCAAAGTACCCGATAGTTTGTGCACCCCACCTTGGGTCTGTCCTAGGAGCAAAAACAGTAAAATGAAATAATACAACGGTGGCAACAACCGCAACCTGGATGCGCCTCGCAAAATAATATTACAACATATTACAATTACAGTGAATGAATTAAAATAATAACCCATCACAAAACCCCAACTAATCATCACAACAATCCAATACAGTTCATAATCACAAACAGTAAAATCCATTACAGAAATGTGCAACCCCCTGCCAACCGATATACTAGCAGTTAGGAGAGGTTTACGAACACATTATACAATCACAGATATAATCAAATTAGCAAACATCGTATAATTTCGATCGAGCAAACATATCAGATTCTACTCCCAAAACTTCTCTGTGCACCTGAGACTTGAGCAGAAAATAAACATTCCAGAAAATACAAAAATATCACAGAAGAGTTACTGGAGCAAACTGGGTTGAATCGGCCCCAACTCGGCCGTGGATCCGCGGCGGATCGGTGGGATCGGCCGCGGTTCCGCGGCTGTATGGGCGATTCAAGAACCCATTTTTCTCCAGTGTTCTTATATTTCTCTGTAGGTTATACTGCAGCTCCGTGAAAAATTTTTAGAGCCTGTTTTAAATTCGACATAAACATGGTGATATCGATGTCTTTTTTGGTTCGTTTTGTGTTCGAAATTCATACAACTTTGCTAATGAGTTAATTATTGTTTAGCGAGGCTCTGATACCACTGTAAGTCGATGTACAACACCCCACGACTTGCGGGGAGGCGGAAATATGAAAAATGATCTTGTTCTTTGCTTAAACATCGACTAACCGAAGAATCATTGCTAAACTATAACTAACGATAAACATAGGAGTTCTAAACTACTATGTGAAGTGATTATACCTAATAAACCGTGTCCTTCGTCTTTTCGTTCTCCACCTCCTCCTCGGCCTTCTCCAAGTAGTAGATGATCCACCCGAGAGCTTTACTTCAAGCTTCACCTCAAACTTGACGTAACTAGGTTTCTTAAAGTGCTAATCTAAGTAACCTAGGTGATATAGAGTTGGATTATGGAGTGATTAGTCTATTCTAATCCTTGATCTCAACACATGAGAAGGGAGGATTAGGGTTTGAAGAGAGAGAGCTTGAGGAGAGAGAAGGTGAGCATGAGAATGAGAATGAGATAATGATCTATCATAATATATATGAAGCATCATTATTTATCCAAAAAAGAAAATAAAGGATTTAACAACCATGCTTCATAAATACAAATGGATGATTCATCTCCATGAGTCATTAAGTATTTATGATGCATTAATGACATGGATGAATCATACAAATGAGTCACTAATCTCATTTAATGCATATGCCACCTACACCCCCAAGTCACCAACCTTCTAGAAGCTTCTCGTGAAATTACGAGAACGCCCCTCCTATCCGTGAAAACACGGAAAAACTTTAGACTGTATAAATCCAATATCTCGATACTAAAATCTTGCTTAAACCAAAGCCGGTTAGTAAAAACTGTCCGAAAGTCGTACGTGTGTAAACACACGTATGCGTCCGAACCCTTGTCGTAAAACCATACGACCTCTATATCGTTTCGCCTGGAGCAGGGAAACTCTCTGTGTGGGACTCTAATGACTCGACTACTACGCTGGCAGTGGGTTTAACCACAGACCGCAAGCAGTACTAGCTGTACGTAACGGTCCCCAGGTAGATGTCGATAAGAAAGCCGATGAGGAAACCCATCCGAACTCCTACTGAGCCTGATGTGACAATCTCCGTACAGTCTGGTCTGTTCGTCTAAGACTATCGCATATCGGGCCTAGGGGGCGGCAAGCGTCAGTCCCCTAATAGCGGTATAAGTCGTGTCGGAGCGTAACCCATTACACCCTGAGAAACTACTGGAACCTACCAGTAAATCTCGCTTGCCCTGGCCAGGGACTTTGCGTAATGGCTCTCTGACACAGCGCGATATCAACTCCCAATACCGGGAGAGACGAATCCTGTCTAACCGCCACTGTCTCTAAGTGCTCGGGACTGCACCCAACTGCTACCTGTTTGCACGACTCCTTTGAGCCGTGGTAGGGTAGCAATCTAAGAACAGTGGGACACACTCGAGGCGAAGTAGCAGTGTCAAGTCTGAGGACTATGCTGTACTCATGTCACCTGGGAACTGTTAACTGACGACTGGTATAAAACCCAACCAACAGTTCCCTGCGAGTCCTGTCCGGTGTACCCGTAACCCAACGAGCACCTGTATACTATCTCCAATACGACGTACTGACGGCTGTGGGACAGACCATCTCCCCAACTGGGATGAGAAGCGTACACACTAGTCTACTCCGGAGTATCGATGCCCTGTCTCGATAATCCTATGACTAGGGACCTGAAAAAGGATGTGCTTGTAGACTACCCAGCCCCCACTAGTGTGACTGCCATCACAACGCTGGTAGTCAAGCAAGATCCTAAGAGCTCTATCAATATGTATACTCACATATTAAGATAGAAAAACCAAGTAGCATACTACCATGTTTAGCAAGACTGTTATATACATGTGAATATCCCAAGCTTCCATTAAGTAATATACAAACTAGTATGGTACAATAATGGCCCCTAGGGCATATACACTAACACACACTGTCTATATGGTGGGCACGCGCAGCAAGAGCAAGGACGGGGCTACCGCATCTCAAATCCATTTTGGTGTGAATATGGCTGCCATATTCCAAGACTAGCCTCCTCTGGAAGGTAATGAAGACCCTTCTATTGAGGCTGATAAGCAGAGAGAGCACAAGGTTCATGAGGAGTCAGGATCGGAAAGCGAAGATGAGCCAATCTTCTTTCCCAAGAACGCAGGGCAGCAACTTCTCCAAGAGCTCCGAAAACAGCTCAGAAGCAAAGATAAGGAGATGGCCAAGCTCTACTCAAAAATTGACGACTTGACAAATGTCGTATTACAGCTCACGGCCTAACTTGCCTCTCAGCCGCCCAATCTGGCGCAGGGCTCTGCTCATGAACCGGGAAACGGTGTCCCAATACAGCCGACGCCTGTTCCCTCAAATCCAAAAGTAGGCGGACCGCATGAAAATC
The DNA here is from genome assembly GCA_030015575.1 of Agapanthus africanus. Classification (NCBI taxonomy): domain Eukaryota; kingdom Viridiplantae; phylum Streptophyta; class Magnoliopsida; order Asparagales; family Amaryllidaceae; genus Agapanthus; species Agapanthus africanus. The sequence continues at coordinate 425,236,695 of JASDDO010000018.1, read as the reverse complement.
AGTCGCATCCTATCTCGGGAAATGTCTTGGCTACCGATGACAGTAGCCCGCTAACTCAAGATCAAATCATGGATTAGGTTGCCAACAAAGTCAAAACATTGGTAGCCGAAGCCGAAGCGCAAAAAGATATCAGCAACAGTGGGAGACCATATCCTGCTCGGTATGATCTGGTAGAATTTCCTAGCGGCTATGTCATCCCTAAATTCGGAAGATTCGATGGGACGGGAAATGCGAATCAGCACATCGCCTACTTTAAAGCTTCATGCGGGAATACCGGGGGCAATGAAGCGCTTCTCCTCCGCCAGTTCGTTGATAGCTTGACCGATGTTGCTTTCGATTGGTACACGAGCATACCGGACGGCTCCGTCTCAACTTTCGTCCAAATGGAATCTTTGTTCCGACAAAGGTTCACGAGCGTCAGCGATAAGATCACCATCGCCGACCTTGTAAGGACCAAACCAAAGAACAACGAAAGCAGCACGGATTTTATAACGCGATGGCGCAATCTCTCCGTCAAATGCGAACCGCCGATAGAGCAGGACCAATCTGTCAGTCTCCTCGTCGGAAATCTTAACAATTGGATAGCCCCGTTTCTATGTACCGCGGGTCTCAAAACATTCCAAGAGCTGACCAGAAAAGTCCAGATATTGGAGCGCTCAAAGCAAGAGTCCTCATCGGATTCCCAAAATAACAATAAGTCATGGAAAAACCGAAAGGACGATAATCGCAAAGGCGGAAATTCCGACGATACTGAATCTTTCAACAATTCGGCTAACCGAAATAAGCGAGGGATGAGCGGGCCTAGTGCCAACCAGCCTCGGAAGCCAGCTTCGGAGAGAGAGGAGAATCTCCACTTAAAGAGAAGCTAGATAAAATTTATTCCTTCAGAAGGGACAAAATCCGTAAAATATTCAAAGACGCCCTGAGGAACGGTCTACAACTGCCAGAGTCAAAAAGACCGCAGGAAGCAAATATGACCGACGACCCCAAATACTGCCCCTATCACAGAGTGATAGGTCATGCCATTGAGGACTGCTTCGTCTTCAAAGATTGGGTCGAAAAGCAATACAAGACAGGAGAGATAGAACTGTCCAAAGGCGTGTTAACAAACAGTCAAGCCGCGACCGCCAATTTCATACAAACGGAGACCGAAGTTCTTCATGAAACTGATTCTCTCAGACATCTGCCTTTCTCTGAAAACAGCCGACCACTACGACGTTAAACTGGGGGAATAATCGACCTCTAAGTCGTTAAACTAGGGATGTAAAAATGTGTAAATAAAACAAAAAAATTATATATATATATATATATATGTAAAGCTGAAATGATGGGGTAACTCGCAATAAAAATCAACGAGTAAAAATAAAGATAAAAATAAAGTCGAAATGATAGGGCAATCGCGACCTCAGCGATAAGAAAAGCTAAAATGATAAAGCAATCGCGGTAAAACAAAAAAAACGGCGAATGATGAGTCGCTCCTGGTACCATATTCCAGTGCAGCGATGCAGACGCCAAGCAAAATCCAATTTCCCAAAATTCTCCCGGCCCTACGGTTGGTCCCCAAGTTGACCACCGTATACAATCCACGGGCTCAAATAATTCTCATCATGCCCATGCCCTACCATAATCACCAGTTACGCAGCCGGTCTCCGCCTTCGGAATTATGCTCCATTGGGAAGACCTACTTATGTGTCCTCACGATACATAAGAGAACAAACCTTCGTGGGATCCTTACGACTCACAAAGGAAAAACACACTTGGGGGTCCTCACGACTCCTAAGGAGAAAATGCACCTACGGGATCCCAGCGACTCGTAGGGAGAAAATGCTTTTATGGGACCCTTACGGCCCATAAAATTGAAAAGCCTTAGGTGATAGGGATCTAAACCTGTCTCTTAAGCCATCGCTCCCCAATCCCCAAGTGGTGAATGATGAGTCGCTCCTGGTACCATATTCCAGTGCAGCGATGCAGACGCCAACCAAATTCTAAATCCCATACCCCAATGGCGAATGATGAGTCGCTCCTGGTACTATATTCCAGTGCAGCGATGCAGACGCCAACCAAATTCCAACTCCCATACCCCAAAGGCGAATGATGAGTCGCTCCTGGTACCATATTCCAGTGCAGCGATGCAGAAGCCAACAAAGCCCCGAAATTTTTCCGGCCCTACGGTCTGGATCATACATCCTGCAAAACCGTATACAATCCACGGGCGTAAAACGATCCCAATCCCTCCCAAGTCCTACCGGCGAGACCACATTCAAAGTCCCACCAGCGATGAAGATTCAAAAAAAAATAAAAAAAAAATAAAGGGTTTGTCCACAAGTAAAATCGGCACGGATGAAAACCCGAAAGGGCTCCGTGAGTAAAAACAGCAGAACTACCGGCTAGTTTCTGAAAACCCGAAAGGGCGCAAACTCGTGAAAAAGAGATGAAATGCACTCGCAAAGTCCTCTCGACTTTGTGAGGAGAAAAATCCCGTGTGAGATCCTTACGACTCACAAAGGAGCAACACACTTAAGAGTCCCCATGACTCCTAAGGAGAAAATACACCTACAGGATCCTTACGACCCGTAGGGAGAAAATGCTTTGTGAGACCCTTACGGCTCACAAAATTGAAAAGTCTTAGGTGATAGAGACCTAAAACCTGTCTCCTAAGCCATCACTTCCTAATAAGCAAACGCAAATGATGATTCTCTCCTGGTACCATATTCCAGTGTAGCGATGCTGATGTCAACCCAAATCACATCAACAAGCTCCGCGGTGAAATCATGCTTCGTCTCAGAATGACCTCCTCGTCAGAATTATGCTCCGCCTTGGAATCAAGTCAACAAGAGACCTCCTCGTCGTAATTAAGCTCCGTCTCGGAATTAAGTCGACCAACAAGCTCTGCATCGAAATCATGCTTCGTCTCAGAGTGTACCCCACGTCGAAATCAAGCTTCTCTTCGGTGTATCTGCCTTCCCTGTCGGAATTATGCTTCGGCTCGGAATCAACAAGCGACCTCCCCGTCAGAATTAAGTTCCGTCTCGGAATTAAGTCGACCAACAAGCTCTGCGTCGGAACCATGCTTCGTCTCAGAATGTACCCTGCGTCAAAATCAAGCTTCGCCTCGGTGTATCTGCCTTCCCTGTCGGAATTATGCTTCGGCTCGGAATCAACCAACAAGCTCTGCGTCGGAATCGTGCTTCGTCTCAGAGTGTCCCCCGCGTCGAAATCAAGCTTCGCCTCGGTGTATCTACCTTCCCTGTCGGAATTATGCTTCGGCTCAGAATCAACCAGCGACCTCCTTGTCGGAATTAAGCTCCGCCTCGAAATCAAGTCGACTAACAAGTTCTGTGTCGGAATCATGCTTCGTCTCAGAAGGTACCCCGTGTCGAAATCATACTACGCCTCAAAGTATCTGCCTTCCCTGTCGAAATTATGCTTCATCTCAGAATCAAGTCAACCAACAAGCTCTGCATCGAAATTATGCTACGGTCAGAATGTTTGCCTCCCATCGGAATTATGCTCCGATCCTGGGAATCATGCTCCGCTCTTCGGAATAATGCTCCGATCCCTGGAATCATGCTCCGCTCTTCGGAATAATGCTCCGATCCCTGGAATCATGCTCCGCTCTTCGGAATTATGCTCCGATCCCTGGAATCATACTCCGCTCTTCGGAATAATGCTCCAATCCCTGGAATTATGCTCCGCACTTCAGGATTGATGCTCCAATCCCTGGAATCATGCTCCGATCCCTGGAATCATGCTCCGCTCTTCGGAATAATGCTCCGATCCCTGGAATCATGCTCCGCTCTTCGGAATAATGCTCTGATCCTTGGAATCATGCTTCGCTCTTCGGAATAATGCTCCAATCCTTGGAATCATGCTCCGCTCTTCGGAATTATGCTCCGATCCCTGGAATCATGCTCCGCTTTTTGGAATAATGCACCGATCCCTGGAATCATGCTCCACTCTTCGGAATTATGCTCCGATCCTTGGAATCATGCTCCGCTCTTCGGAATAATGCTCCGATCCCTGGAATCATGCTCCGCTCTTCGGAATCATGCTCCGATCCCTGGAATCATGCTCTGCACTTCAGGAATGATGCTCCGATCCCGGAATGATGCTCCAACCCTCGGAATTATGCTCCGACTCTTCAGAATGATACTCCGACTCTGGAATTATGCTCCGCAAATCGGAATGATGCTCCGATCCCCGGGAATCATGCTCCCCGAGGGATGCTCCGCCCCCGGAATGATGTTCCACCTCGAAGTCCAGCTTCAAGATCCATCAATTTCATGCACACAACTCAAATGTGCGGTGTGCATTTATTGATGGGGGGCACTTTGTTGGGGTCAAAATTTGCACCCCAGTTGACCAAATCAAAGTCAAGGTCAACCCCAAGCAAGTGGGCCCATGCCCAGGTCGAGCCCCGCCGCCGGCCTCTCCCATGCCGAAATAAAAATCATGTAATAAATAATTTTGATGTAATTTTTTATGCAAGAATGGGCATAAAGCCAAATTTTTGTAAAGCCCATGACTTATGTGCAAAAGAAATGAGCACATGAGGCATGGGATGGGAAAAATGCCATTTTGTAAAACCCAATGGGCTATGTGTAAATGTGTAAGCCTATATAAGACAACATGATGATGAATAAAAGACACTTTTTCATTCTCCACAAAAACTAGGGTTCTTGTGCCTCCTTCTCCTTCCTCAAGGTTCTAAACCTTCTTATTTCTTTTGAATTAAATCAAGAGTTTTACTCTTTCTTTTCCAAAACTAAATAGTTTTTCACCACAAAACCCACAAAGGGGAACTCAGATCTCCCATCAGATCTCAAAAATAAGAGATTTTTAAAATCTCATACTTCTTGTTCTTCAAGATCCAGCCGACAGAAGAGGAGGAAGGAGACCCATCTCCAAAAAATCCCACTTTAGGGAAGATTCAGGGATCAAAGGAGAAGCCCCTTCATCAGCTCCAAAAATCTCTTAGGAGTTCAACTCCTAAGTCAAATCGGGAGCACAGCTCCCAGTGCAGGGACCAGGTCTCTTTTGCTGCTGATGCCTAGCGCCCGCGTGCTAGGCACGTGGGGCGCTGGCGCTCTGACGCACAGCGCCCGTGTGCCAGGCACGTGGGGCGCTGGCGCTCTGGCGCACAGCGCCCGCGTGCCAGGCACATGGGGCGCTGGCGCCTTCTCCCACGCATCCTTTGGATGCCCTTTCCCTTTATATATATATATATATATATATATATATATATATATATATATATATGTGTGTGTGTGTGTGTGTGTGTGTGTGTGTCTATACACACACACACACACACACACACACATACACACACACACACACACATATATACATATACATATATGCACACACACACATACTCCACCACACCATTCCCGTTAGAAAAAATTTCTAATGGGGCGCTGCCCCGCACCCCGCAAAGGGGCTGCTGGCCCCCTTGACCCCCAGCCCGCTATCCGGGTAGCGGGACCCCGTAAAAACTCTGTGGGGCCCCCCGATATATCCAAAACCCCTTCAAAACACAACACTACACATTAAGTTCGCATGACCTGTTTGACCCGTCAATCAGAGGTTCTCTCGCTCCAAAGGCGAAGGGTAATTAACGGCAGCTTAGTCCGCGGCTGCCGGAGATTTAGATCCCCACGATCAATAAACCCCTGCCTACCCTAGGCAAGAGGAATCTATACTACGCCTGACAAGCACGCGCGCATTTCTATCTCAATGGGGTGACGAAAAACACCCTACAGTAACGAATCATCTCGGATAATGAGCCAGCCTACAAGAGCCATAAGATCAGCCGCTTCGCACAGCAGCATAATATAGATTGGAGATACTCTTCAGTCTATAATCCCCGAGCTAACGATCTAGCTGAGGGTTTCAACAAGACCCTGACGATGATCATAAAGAAAACGGTATCCAGGAATAAAAAGGACTGGCACGAAAGGATGCATGAAGCTCTTTAGGCGTATCGAACCACGTTCAAAACGGCCACGAACACAACGCCATTCGCGTTAGTATTTGGCACGGAAGTGGTACTTCCCTTAGAGATAGAGCTACCCTCTCTGCGAGTAGCGGTTCGATACGAGCTGATGGATGAAGAAAATTCCCATCTTCGGCTCGAGGAGCTCGATGCCCTCGATGAAACTCGCCTCGTAGCGCAGCAAAAACTGGAAGCTTACAAAGCAAGGATGACGTGCTCATACGAAAGACTAACTGGGCCAAGAACATTCCGTCAAGGCGAACTCGTGCTAGTTGTCAAAAGATCTATGATCCCCAACCATGCAAAACGGGGGAAATTCGAGCCAAACTACGAGGGCCCATACATCATAGACAAGGTCTACCAAGGTGGGGCCTACTTGCTCATGAACATGCATGGAAAGACCCTTCCGGCCAATAAACGCCCGATTCCTTAAGAAATACTACCTATGACAAGTCACAACTCAGCATAACGATAGATGACGACGCTCGTGTCCGCTCGCTGTCTTTCTGAGTCCAAACTTTATAAGTAGTATCCGACAAAACTTCGCCTCGAAGCTGCAACGGACCGGGAAGTCCTTAAACTAACAGTGGACCGAGATGTCCTTAAACTAATATTGGAACGAAATGTCCCTAAACTAGTACTCTTCGCCCTAAATATGGCGATATCCTTTTTCGGGATCTGTGTTGCAATCAAAGATCCCACGGAGTAAAAAAAAGTCCGCAAGCGAAATGGGCACGGATGAAAACCCGAAAAGGCTCTGTGAGTAAGAACAGCAGGGCTACCGGCAAGTTTGTGAAAACCCGAAAGGGTGCACCCTCGTTAAAATAAAGACACCTGCAAGGTCCTCTCGACCTTGTGAGGAGAAGACACCTGCATGAGATCCTTACGACTCACAAAGAAGAAACACACTTAGAGATCCCCACGATTCCTAAGGAGAAATCACACTTACGAGATCCTCACGACTTGTAAGGAGAATCCCCCGTACGAGAACCTCACGGCTCATAGGATTCAAAAACCTTAAGATACAGGGATCTGAATCTGTTCTTAAGCCATCACACTCCCCAAGTTGTCCTACAAGCGGTCTAATATTGACCCTTGTATACAATCCACGGGCACAAATAAATGATTTCCCTACCAAGATTCCACCAATGACGAGGAATGTTCTCATGTAGTGAACGAAGCTTATAAGTCCTCTCGACTTGTAAGGAGAAAACACTCTTGTAAGATCCTTACGACTTGCAAAAGAAAATATCACTTAGGAGTCCTCACGACTTCTAGGGAGAAACTACACCTACAAGATCCTCACGACTCGTGGGGAGAAATACCTTTATAAGACCCTTACGGCTCATAAAGCCAAAAAGCCTTAGTCGGCAGGACCTTAACCATGTTTTCTAAGCCACCTTTGTTCAAATCGACAAAGGCAAATGATGATTCGCTCCTAGCAATATCCCCGCTGTAGAGATGCTAATGTCTGAATCAGTATCAAATTCCAAGTCCTTTCACGGCAAATGATGATTCGCTCCTGGAAATATTCCAGTCGCAGCGATACTGATGCCAAAATTGGTGTCAGATCTCGAGTTCCATACTCGCAATAAAAATCAGCGAGAAAAAAATGCATATGAAATAGCCGAAATGATGGGGCAACTTGCAATATAAAAATCAGCGAGCAAAATATATGCATATAAAATGGCCGAAATGTTTGGGCAAACTCGCAATAAAAAAACAGCGAGTACAAAGAAAAATAGCCTAAATGATTGGGAACCGCGATAAAATAGCCGAAATGATTGGGCAATCATGACTTTCGCGATATAAAAAGCTGAATGATAGAGCATCGCGGAAAGAAACAAAAAAATGAAATTTCTGCCCTACAGGCGTGTCCACATCAACCCCTGCATACAATCCATGGTCGCAAACGAAAAAAGGAACCACATTTCCCACCAGGCTCCATTAGAAGGAAAGCCAGGTTTCGACGGCAACATCTACAGCCTAGAGATCACAACGGCGTTCCTTCTCACTCCAGCGGGATGCAGACACAATGTCAATAAACGAAGCAAAGGAAGATCCCTAGCTTCAGGGTCTTGACAGCAACTTAAATGAGACCTGAAAGACTATCGGAATCATCCCACACTAGCTCGGAGTGGTCATGACTCATCGGGGCTTCCAAACTGAGCCTAACCTCAAGTAAAAATTGGCATGGAATATCTCTGACGCTTGCTCTTCTGACGGTAATATAACCTGGGAGATTACTTGAAGATCGTCTTGTCCAGCCCCCTAAAGGATCAGAGACACAACAGTCACAAGGATACTCAAACAGCAAGATTGCGTATCGGGGAATGCATCAGCCAAGGCGAAGGATATAGACGTGACGTCAACAAAATGGAGCCATGGCAAAGTCCCTAGTTCTAAGACTCAACGGTTTACCAACAAACTAGAGACAAGCTCGACATTCACCGCAATATGGTGGACACAATGTCAACGAGCGAAGCAAAGGAAGATCCTTAGCTTCAGGGTCTCGACGGCAACATCTACAGCCTAGAGATCAACAACGGCGTTATTGGGGTCGAAAATTGCACCCCGATTAACCAAGTCAAAGTCAAGGTCAACCCCAAGCCAAGTGGGCCCAAGCCCGGATCAAGTGGGCCCATGCCCAGGTCGAGTCCGAACATGAAGCGGCCGGCCCTCCTCCATGCCCAAAATGAAATCATGTAATAAACAATTTTTATGTAATTTTTTATGCATGAATGGGCATAGGCCAAATTTTTGTAAAGCCCATGGCTTATGAGCAAAAAGAAATGGCACATGGGCCATGGGATGGGCAAAATGCCATTGTTGTAAAGCCCAAGGGACTATATATAAAGTGTATAGCCTATAAAGGCCAAGATAATGAAAATATCTAACAACTTTTTCTCTCTCCCAAAAAGCATCAAGATCTATGATCTTCTCCTTCCTCAAGGTTCTAAAATCTTCTTCTTTCTTTTGAATTAAATCAAGAGTTTTACTCTTCTTTTTATAAAACTAAATAGTTTTTCACCATAAAACCCACAAAAGGGAACTCGGATCTTTCATTAGATCTCAAAAAGGGGAGATCTTTAAATCTCACCCCCTTTCTCCAAGATCCGGCCAAACGACAGGAAGAAGAAGGGGACCCATCTCTAGAAACCCCATTTTGGGGAAGATCCAGGGCTCAAGGGGAGAAGCCCCCCTTCATCAGCTTCAAAATATCCTAGGAGTTTAACTCTTCATACATATATATATATATATATACACAAAAAAAAAATAATAAGTGCTCCTTTCTGGGAGTACAACTCCCATTGCAGGGACCAAGTCCCTTTTGCCTCCCGAGCGTCCAAAGCGCTAGCGCCCTTGCGCTCAGAGCGCTAGCGCCCAAAGCGCTAGCGCCCGAGCGCCTACGTACCTGGCACGTGGGGCGCTAGCGCCCAAAGCGCTAGCGCTCTTGCGCCCAGAGCACTAGCGCTCGTGCGCTCAGAGCGCTAGCGCCCGAGAGCCCACGTGTCTGGCACGTGGGGCGCTAGCGCCCAAAGCGCTAGGCCCGAGCGCCCACGTGCCTGGCACGTGGGGCGCTAGCGCCCTTGCGCTCAAAGCGCTAGCACCCAAAGCGTTGGCGCTTTTTCCCACGCATCCTTTGGATGCCCTTTCCTTTTTTTTATATATATGTATATATACATACACACACACTTACTCCACACTAAAATCACCTCCCCCATTAGAAAAAATTTCTAATGGGGTGCTGTCCCATACCCCGCAGGGGGGCTGCTATCCCCCTTGACCCTCAGGCCGCTATCCGGATAGCGGGACCCCAGTAAAAACTCTGTGGGGCCTCCGATAGATCCAAAACCCCTTTTAAAACACAACACACGCACATTACACATTGAGTTCACATGACCAGTTTAACCCGTTAATCGGAGGTTCCCTCGCTCCAAAGGCGAGGGGTAATTAACGGCAGCTTACTCCGCGGCTGCCGGAGATTCGGATCCCCACAATCAATAAACCCCTGCCTACCCTAGGCAAGGGGAATCTGTACTGCGCCTGACAAGCGCACGCGTATTCCCATCTCAATGGGGTGACGAAAAACACCCTACAGATTCTGGCACGCCCGGTGGGACCTATCTTTCCTCCCATATTTCGGGTTAAGCATTCATGCGAACTCAATTAATATGCATATCAATTGCCTGTACTAAAATCATGTTTTTTTTGTTTTTGTGCAGGTTAACGTTCTCCAATTGCAATATTCGGACACAGCAAAAATATCTCCAAGGACAAGCTCAGCTCTCGATACAGCTCCCATCTCCTATACGATGAAGATGGACGCCAGGACGGTCCTTCCAGCCAATCTTGGGCGACAATGGGAAGAGCCACCGCTACCATTCGGCTCTATCATGTTCGTGTCAGCTAACGCCATCCCATCTCCTCAAGCCCCGGTGACAGACAAACCGGTCTCGAAAAGCAAGATGCCAAATATAGTGGTCTCGAAGGCGCCCTAACTCAAACGCAAGTCGGTGTTTGAATGACTCTTCTTGGCCCCAACTGGGGGCAAGGCCATCAACACCAACAAAGCAACAAGGCGTCTCGAGCAAGCTCCGGCGGTGCCCCTGACAACTGCTCGATTGGGTGTCTTCTCTAAGCTCCCCGCTAATCGACTCACGGTGGCTTCCCAGGAAATAGATGCCAGCCAAGCCCTTAAAATTGAGAAGCTAAGGCAGAAAAGGTTCAGATATAGAGCCAACCAAAGGGCTAGGGCTCCTGCTAGGCTGAACCTCATGAGATTCGAAGAACAGGGTTACCCCGCCGAAGATGAGGAAATGGCTGGATATATGGTCCACACTGTCTACACGGTGGGCACGCGCAGCAAGAGCAAAGACGGGGCCACCACATCTTAAATCCAATCTGGCTTGAATGTGGTTGTCGCTTCCCAAGAACAGCCACCTCCACTAGATGATGAAAACCCTCTCGACGAGGATGATAGGCAGAAAGACCCCTCGGTCTATATAGAGTCAAGCTCGGAAAGCGAAGATGAGCCAACTTTCTATCCTAAAACCGCATAGCAGCAACTTCTCCAGGAGCTCCGAAAGCAGCTCAGAAACAAAGACAAGGAGATGGCCAAGCTCTACTCAAAAATTGACGACTTGACAAACGTCGTCTTGCAGCTCACGGCCCAACTTGCCTCTCAGCCGCCCAATCAAGCGCATGGTTCTACTCATGGCCCTGGAAACGGTGTCCCGAGACAGCCGACACCTATTCCTTCAAATCCAAAGGTGGGCGGACCGCAGAAGGCCAGTCGCATCCTATCTCGGGAAATGTCTTGGCGGCCGATGACAGCGACCTGCTAACTCAAGATCAAATCATGGATTTGGTTGCCAACAAAGTCAAAACATTGGTAGCCGAAGCCGGAGAGCAAAAAGATGCCAGCAGTAGCGGGAGACCATATCCTGCTCGGTACGATCTTATGGAGTTTCCCACTGGCTATGTCGTCCCCAAATTTGAAAGGTTCGATGGGACGGGAAATACGAACTGGCACATTGCCCAATTTAAAGCATCATGCGCAAATACTGGGGGCAATGATGCGCTCCTTCTCCGTCAATTTGTTAATAGCTTGACGGATGTTGCTTTCGATTGGTATGCAAGCATACCAGATGACTCGATCACGACGTTCGCTCAAATAGAATCCATGTTCAAGCAAAGGTTCATGAGTGTCAGCGATAAAATAACCATTGCCGACCTCGTAAGGGCAGAGCCAAAGAACAACGAAAGCAATATGGATTTTATAGTCCGATAGCGCAATCTCTCTGTCAAATGTGAACCGCCGTTGGAACAAGACCAATCTGTCAGTCTTCTTATAGAAAATCTGAAGGACTGGATGAAACCTTTCCTGTGCACCACAGGCTTAACACATTCCAAGAGTTGATCAAAAAGGTCCAAACGTTGGAACGCTCAAAGCCCGAGTCCGCTCAGGATCTTCAGTTCACAAACAGACCGGAACCTTGTAGGGACGACAACTGAAAAGGAGGAAGTTCTAACAGCACCAATTCTCTAAATAAGCAGAGAGCGGGCGGAGCAAAAACTAACAAATCTCAAGAGCCAACTTTGGAGGAAAGAAGAAATAAGGTCTACTCATTCCGAAGGGACAAGGTCCACAAAATTTTTAAAGATGCTCTGAAGAATGGCCTGCGGCTACCAGAGCCAAAAAGGCTAAGTGAAGCGAACATGACTGATCATCCCAACTTGTGCCCATACCACAGAATGCTGGGACACACTATTGAAGACAGTTGCATCTTCAAGGATTGGGTCGAGAAGCAATACAAGGCGGGAGAAATATAATTTTCCCCTGGCGTGTTAACAAACAATCAAGCTGCGACCGCCAATTTCATACAAACGGAGACCGAAGTCCTTCAGGGACCTGATTCTCTCAGACATCTGCCTTTCTCTAAAAAGAGCGGACCAAGGCAACAAGCTAAGAACCAAGCGAGCAACATTACCAATGAAGAAGCAATAGACGGGTACACAACCCATACGGTCTATATGATGGAGCTCAGAGGAACAAGTCCTCCTACGCTTATAACCATGACAATGACGCGGTTGTTGCCATCCAACATCGGCCCGATCCAAATGATGAAGAGCTCGCTCAGGCCATTGAGCCAAATGAACCCGTGGTTCATGCTGAATCAAGTTCAGGCGGTAGAGATGACCCCGTTGTCATACCCGGAACTATAAAACAAGCATTATTCCAATGGCTTCAAAGGCAACTTCAGGACAAGGATGAGAAGATGGCCAACGTATATTCTAAAGTCGACAAGCTGGCAAATGTCGTGGCGGATCTCACGACCCAAGTCGCCCGATTGCAATTACAGCAAAATCAAATTTTGGTTCGTGCGCTGGGGATTGATATCCGGAAGCTGCCGACCGATGCTCCCTTCAGCCTGAGAGCGGAACACCTTTGTGAAAAACGGACGCGATCAGCCTCCAGTCCTTCCGATACGTACACCGAACGTGGTAAGCGGACGGTAGGCGAACCAAAGACCGATCGTCCTCAGGGTCCAGCACCAGTAAGGGCACCTACTCTAATGGAGAGAAAGAAGAAAGTATACTCCTTCAGGAGGGATAAAGTCCGTGAAATATTCGTGGACGCCTTGAACAACGGTCTTCAACTGCCTATTCCAAAGAGACCACATGAGATGAACATGACCGGCAATCCCATATACTGCCCATATCATAGAATGGTAAGTCATACCATTGAAGACTGCTATGTTTTTAAAGATTGGGTGAAGAACCAATACAAACTCGGGAAAGCCTCATAGTCGTCAGATGTACCGACAAGCCACAGAGCTACAGTCATCAACACAGCCCCGCCAAGATCAAAGTTCGAGGAGCTGGGATAAGCAAACCACTGACCACCACGTCGTTAAACTGGGAACAATCGACCACCACGTCGTTAAACTGGGAACAATCGACCTCTAAGTCGTTAAACTGGGAATGTAAAAATGTGTAAATAAAACAAAAATAATAAAAAGCCGAAATGATAGGGCAACTCGCAATAAAAATCAGCGAGTAAAAATAAAAATGAAAATAAACAGCCGAAATGATGGGGCAACCGCGAATAAATAGCCGAAATGATAGGGCAATCGCGACCTTCGCGATAAGAAAGCTGAAATGATAGAGCAATCGCGGTGATTAAAAAGAACGGTGAATGATGAGTCGCTCCTGGTACCATATTCCAGTGCAACGATGCAGACGCCAACCAAAATCTAATTTCCCAAAATTCTTCCAGCCCTACAGGTGGTCCCCAAATTGTAACACCCGAGCCCAATACTACTAATTTCTGTTACTGTTTGAGCGTAGGGTGTCACTTATTTCCTTTATCTTGCTTGATTGTTACTTACCGTAAAACTTTACCCGGCAAATTCATTTCTGCATATAACAAATTTTAGCATCTAAAATAAAATTAAAAATATTTATCTTGGCCTGCTTGACACCCCTAACCCCGCTGTAGCATCCGTGCACCGTGTTCTCGTCCCGTTCAGTGAAACGGGCGAGTTTGGACGGCTACACGCGCGTACATGTGTCCGTTTTGGGGGTATGCTTTTTGATCATAAAACACTTCATTTTAAAATTTAGATCCCGCTTAAAATCCTATTATTTCAATTTCAAATTTTTGGACCCGACCCGGGCGCAATTTGGAAATATTTTATTTTGCGCCAAAATCCCAAGTTTTATATTATTTAAACCATCGAATATATTTTCATAACTATATAAAATTACAGTGCTGAATCTATTAAATTTTTATCTAAAATTTCTTAAACCCACAAATCTTTATCGCTCAGCCAATCAACTCTTTCCATTTAATTCCCGTGGGCCCCTCATCCCGTCTCTCTCTCTCTCTCTCTCGTTCTCTCTCTCTCTCTCCCTCCCCCGTATATTTAAAACCCGCTCCCTTCTTTCTTTCTTTTTAAAAAAAAAAACCAAAGCGAGAACCCATCATCGCAGCGAGCCCTAGCCGCCTCCCTCCTCGCCGCCGCAGCCCAACGCCGACGACACCCTCGCCGGCCTCGTTGCCTTCTCATTCTCCCCTCACCAAGCCTCCTCCTCCTTCTCCTTTCTCCCTGTGCATCCCGACCAGACCCGCAACCCCCTGCGCATCCCTGCACACACCGCCGGATCTGTCGCCGCCGACGGCCTCGTCTCCATAGCCCCGACCTCGCAAGCACTCCTCAATGAGCATATTTTCCCCTCCTCTTTCCTTTCCTCCTTCCTTCCCTTCTCTGTAAAAATTTTTCTTGATCTGCAGAAATTGTTGTCGCTGTCGGGTAGGCCACCGCCGGAGTTCTTCGACGCCATCCATCCTCACATCTCCCCTCTAGATAAACCACAGGAGCAGAACCTTTGTAAGCCTTCTCTTCTTCTTTGTTTCTTTTCTTTTCTTGATTGCAAATTCTTGACGTCGCTGTTTTGCATCTCGCCGGAATCCGACCGTGCCGGCGACGCGTCCTGATGTTCCAGCGAGATACCCCGACCCGTGTGGTTCCATTGTTCGTTATTTGGGTTCAATCCGTGAACCGTGCACCCGTCGCGAGTTTCCCCGCCGACATTTATCGTTCCGTTTTTCCCGGTTCGCGACCCGTCGAGGCAAGTACCCCTTGCTACATGCTATACAATATTTGCATATACATTATGACACCCTAAACCTGTAAATTTAGCTTTGGTACAATTATTCCTCATTTTCATGTATAATATTGTATTATATCATTTTACCGCTACACTTGGAACCTATAGTTTGCAAATTGAACCTAATAACTATATTTACCTGTTTAATCACATTTTTAATATTAACATAGCTTGTGGCATTTATCCCTGTAGTTTTGTTCCATTCGGACACTCGTATGCATTTAACCTGTAACAGCTACACTGAACCGTTATATAAATCATTGCACCTCTAAGGGTTTGTTTACACCATAATATTGCATTATTATATTCCCCATTCTTATTCGTTTTATAAATAAACAGGTGCTTTTAACGCATGTCTACTACATATTACAGGCTACAGGTTCTTGGAGCGAAAACAGTGAAAAAGACAAAAGACGACACAAAAAAGGGACTTTGACCAACAAATAGAAGGATCTTAATCAAGCCTACACAAAAGATATAAAGCCCAAATGGAAAAAGATATAAAGAAATAAAAAGCCCAAGAAGCCCAGAATCAGTTCCAAAATTTCCAGACATAAAATTTTACCAAAGCTTGGAAGTCTACTTTGACTAGGTCTTCCTAAGGATATTTTGGTAAATGTAGACATGCGAATCAATTGTAACCTAAGGTTTCTATCTCCTATAAATAGAAGCCCAAATCATTGTATTCTTTTCATGCCTCCTTTTAATAATAAATTCCAAAATTCTTTATGGAGAGCATCGGTGCCTCTCTTCAATTCAGAAATTCAGATCTGACAACCCTGCATTGATGATTGGAGATATGCATCTGTAAGTAATTTAATTTCTTGCCCTAGTGTAGATTTAAATTCCTTACCTTAGGTAGATTTAATTTCATGCCCTAGGAACTTATTTAGAGTTAGCTTTGGGGAAGGATTTTGAGAGATGAGATCTCTCATCCCTTTCTTACCCACCAAATATTTACAATAGGACTCCATGCATACATGCACATACCGCTCCCTACGGCACTCTATCCCTCGAGGTAGCGGTGATACCGTAGTATAAAGGCCCGGGTGTGATGTTTTCCATGGAGGTTAGGGTAAGGATCTCTAAAGGAAGGATAAGAACCTAGAGGAAGGAACACCTTCCCGAACGGATCTAATCCACTTTATTGATAATTACCATAACTCCTCACAGATCTTCATTCGGGTATTGAAAGCGGTGAGATTTAATTACATTTCCAAACCATCCCTAAACCTAACCCTAGCAAGAATAGATCTAGTTAATTGCCCTAGAATAATTAGGTTTTTTAGATTTAATAATTAATCCGAACACCCTTCGGAATTAACTCGTTAGAGCGAATCGGAAATTCACAACATCCCTGTGGACCGACCCGTACTCACCGGCTAGCTGCAAAGCGACGCCGTTCTTGATTGCGGTTACAAATATTTTTGATCTATCTTTTAGAAAGCGCAAGCACGCTAAATCTCTTTCAATCAAATGGCGCCGTTGCCGGGGATGGCGTAGTAATTTTCTTTTTGCAATTTCGGGTTAATCAAAATTAAAAAAATCATGAAAATCAGAAAAATCAAAAAAATATAAAAATATATCATCTGTTATTTTTGGGAAGGGTATTTTTTGTGTGAATTTTGCAGGATCTACGAACAAATTCGGATCTGGAAATCTACAGAGATCAAAACAGCAAATATCAAATCCGAACAAACAGAAGATCACAACAACCGAGGAACAGAAGAAATTTGGAGGATCGAGCAAACAAGAAGAATCGCGGTGATCTGCTCCAAAAAAAAAAAATCGCGCGACCTCTTTCCGACCGCGGTTCCGCGGTTTGAAGCTCCTCCCGCCGCGTTTTCGCGGTTCTTCGGTTCCCAAAAAAGGGCAGAAGTGCGGAAAAAAAAAAACTCTGTAAGTCTTCTGATCTCCTCCCTTGCAAATCTCCGATATATCTTCTGAAAAATCTCCTGCAGAATTCTTTGCGCTTAAAAAAAATCTTTTTCTTTCCAAATAACAAATCTTATGCAGGATTCGTTGCGCTATGCTTAAAATAATAATTGATTGCAAGTGATCTTTTCTGATTTGCATATCCTTAATCTTTTTGCTAAAAATATCTTTCCAAATAAAGAGCAAGAGAAAAAAGGAAAATTTTAATTAGAAAACTTGCAAACTTTGAAATTCACAAAAAAAAAAGATTTGATTGCATGTGATTTACTGTTTTGCATATCTTTAATCGGACTTTAAGGGGCTTTTGACCAATTCAGATTGGGTGGGGATTTCATCACCCTTCCCAGGACCCCAAAAATCACATAAAGTATTTGCATTGACCAATCTTTAATTAAAAAAATATTAGACTCAGTCCTAAGGATGTCGCGCTCAATAGGACAGAGGACTAGTATAGGCATCGGCCGTTTATCCTAACCTGACTCTGCGGTGTCTAGGCAAGTGTGTCAAAGGCTAGTGGTTTTTAATTAGGCCCACTACTGTGGTTCCTTCCCACTTACCTGGCACTTACCTGGCCGCAATTGGCGGTGAAGAGGCGGTTTGAGGTCCTATCTCTAGCCCTTTGCAACAGTTAGGAGCTGTCTAGCTGACCCAGGTGACCCTAGATCTAGGCCTGATTGTGCATTTTTGATTGATCGAAAGTGTGTCATAGCCCTTTATCAAAATTTTTTTTGCAAACTGTTCTAAATAAAAAAAAGGGGAAAATCTTTTATAAATAACTTGCAAATTTTTGCCGCTAAGAAATCTTGCACCACCTACCTTCTTTCTCTCCCCTTTCTTCTAACATGGGTACCCCACATCATAAATCACTTGCCGAACTTTGGTATCCCGAACCTAATTTTGCGTCGTACGTCAATTTGTTCGGTCAATTTAAAGACGATCCTTCCTTACCTAAAATATCTTTGAAAGATCAAATAGAGGCGTCTAGGAGAAACAGTTTGACTTTTCAACCCACTTTGTGTCAACCAAGTCAACCTTTACCACCTACATATGTTGATACCACTTTTTCGAGTCCTTCTGTCACTCCTAAGCCGATGTCCATTGCTGAGCATATTGCTCAATCTCGCAGCCGATCTTTCACCCCTCTCCGCTTATCTAGTTCTAGGGATCAACAAGACTATTCACCTTTTTATCCACATGTTGACCCTACACCTGACCAACCACCCACTTCCTACCAGTCCTACCCGACCGTCCCACCTTCACTAGACACTATTTCTACACAGCCTGTTGGGATTTTTGCATATCCACACCATTTTGAATCTTTTACCGAAACCCCCTCACCACCTAAGTCTAGTTTGGAAGAGTCGTTGGAGGCGTACATCGCAGCAACAAACAAAATGACTAGGAATGTGGAAGCGTCCGTGGCCGTCCTTATGCAACCTAGTGAACCGATAGCTAGTTTCCCGCTAGCTTCAAATTTTGCAATGTATAAGGAGGCGGTTGGACAGAGTGAGAATGAGAGAGGATTTCCAAATCAAACCTACCCTTACCCAATTGAAGCCCACAACTCCGGTTTTCCATCAAATGTCCTAAATGATTCACAAGTTCAAAATAAAAACGAGTTGTGTGATTTTGTAGTGTTTGATTTGCCAAATTGTGAGGAACCCCTTTCGAGTGAAACCGCACCTAATCCTTTCGATCTTTACACCTCCCATCTAGAACCTAAATCGATCGATATCCATGCTTTTGATGAGGTGTCTAAGAAAATTGATTTTCACTTGATTGAGGATATAGACGCCGGGAATATTTCGGATGATGAACCTGTCGATTTAATTGAGATTTTATGTTCAAATCATCACCCCGAGTTATTAAATGTTTCTCCCGAATCTCATATGCGTCTTGACTTTGACGATAATGGCATGGATGAGTTGAATCTTGAGGAGAATTATGAGGATAGTACTAAGGAGAGTCTTGAGGATAATATTGAGGTTGAACCATTTTTGTTTGATATGTCTGATTTTCCAATTCAGCCTCCTGAACCTTTGACTGTTATATCACCCTCCCTCCTTTCCATCGTTCCGACCACGCTTGAAGACTGTGAGCTTGAAAATTTTTCCTTTGAATCTAACACAGTTCTCACAGCCGATAACACGTACGAGTGTTTCACTTTTTCGGACGATGTTGATGACTCACCGCCTGAGTTTGAGTCCTTTACATTTTCAGATGAGTTAGTTGAACCACCAGACTCGATTGCTTACAGTAGTTTTGAACCATTAATGGAATCTTTCAAGTTCGAGACAGTTTACTACGGTGAGAATGATACTATCCCTAGTTCACTTCCTTTCGTCTTTCCCATTGTTCCGACCGTACAAGAGACCGTTACGCTTTCATCTCCAATACCAAGTTCGGCGTACCCATGTTTTCTTACGAATCTTGAGGGATTTGACCCCATTTCCCGACGGGTTGATAGGTTAGCGCAATCGCTTTTAACACATCGGTCATCACATATTGCGCTAATTTATTCACTCAATTTACACCCTCAAGATCGTACTCCACTTCTTTCTCCTTTCCGCCATTCTTCTCCTCCACCGAGACCGTATTCTACCCTTCTTCCCACACGGTCTCGCGTGTTTCTCATTTCTTTCCTCCACACCCCATTCTTGCACCAACTATACCATTACCACGATAAGATTTTTGAATGGTTGGTGCTAACCTTTGGCTTGTGTAAGGCCAAGCTTAAGTTTGGGAGGAGCCTTGTTGTATATATGTATATATATTTTTTGTTTTCTTTTTCTATAAAAATTTAAAAAAAAATCAAAACATTAAAAATATAAAAAAAACTATAAGTAAATAAACAGGGGAGTGCCGACATTTTGACCCTCTTGGTTTAGCATGACAGTGAGGACACTGTCAAGTTCAAGTTTGGGGGTATGCTCGGTACGTCTTCTTCCTTCGCATTCATTTGTACATATTTTTGCATTTGCATACTTATTTGAAAACCCATAAAAAATTGAAAATTTTCAAAAATGATAAAAATTAATGTATTCAATTTTGGCCAATTGACTTGAGTTTGACAAATAGGTTAACTGGCTAGGAACAACTAGATCTTAGACTTAGTAAATTAAAAACCCTAAAAATAACCTTCCTTAAAGTCTAACGGTAGAAAGTATATGTTTTTGTAGTTTATTTAGAAATAGGCAAATTTTGAGTTCACTTCTTGGGCTAAGTCGAAACAAAGGAAAAGTATTGATGTTCTTATTAGAGTATAAGTTTGAAAAATAGTTCCTAGCTTAAGTCTAGATTCTGAAAATGTATACCCTACAATTTGCACAATCACGCACCTTGAAACTTGGAATAGTAGAAGAGACCTTGAAATGCTCTTGTCTAAAGTCCTTAGTACAATGAAAATAAAATAAAAAAAGTGTGAATAAAGAAAAAAATGGAAACTGGTTTTTGTGATTACTTAAGGCTGCAAAAATAGAAAAATATTTAGCGAGGGTGCTTCATCACCTAGTGCCTTAGACCAACTGGTTTGGGAGTCACTGCTAAAAGCCTTGGATGTTGCAAGACAAGGAATTACGCTTTAAAGTGCAAACGCATTTTGTAATCGGTCGTTGGTACCTCAAGAAGTATTAACGGTCGCATGAAGGATGTGTAAGCAAAATTCATTTAAAAATTCATCAATTAATAAGTATTTTGGACAATGGACGAGAGTATGATTGCTTGATTTGAATTTCCAAGTGTAGAGGTGATTTAAACACACACGTGGGGATATGTGATTGGAGTTTAGATGAGAGAAAAGAGTGAAGAATAGAACTTGTATCTTTAGTAGAGTTGATAAAATTCCTAAGTGGAGATGGAATCCTAGAAGGAAAACTTAAGAGATGCCGAAAGCTAAGTAGGTCTACAGGATATATATAATCTTAAGTTAGATGATAAGGAAGTGTGAAGAATATGGGTGGACAATTTACGAGCCAACGATAATAGAATTTCTTGTTAGAAACCCTAATTGGAGAATTAAAGTCGAAAAGCCAAATTGATAGGATTTTGTGGGTGTAATCCGCTGAAAACCCTCAGGAGACAACACTCCTCCTACTAGGGACACCTAGAGGTTTAACAGCTTGTTGCACGTGCTCAGTGCAATCGCGTTTCCCTGCGAAAGTGCGGTTAGGATTTTAGTGAATAAAAATAAGTTTGCTTGAGGACGAGCAAAAGATATGTTTGGGGGTATTTGTTCACACCATAATATTGCATTATTATATTCCTCATTCTTATTCATTTTATAAATAAACAGGTGCTTTTGACGCATGTCTACTACATATTACAGGTTACAGGTTCTTGGAGCGAAAACAGTGAAAAAGACAAAAGACGACACAAAAAAGGGACTTTGACCAACAAATAGAAGGATCTTAATCAAGCCTACACAAAAGATCAGTACAAGGCAACGCAAGGTCCAAGATTACGAAGCAAACGGTTAAAAGTCCACTTCAATTGTTCACTGGAGATCTGGAAGAAATAGAGAAGCCAAATTGAATAAAGATCCAAAGAAATAAAAAGCCCAAGAAGCCCAGAATCAGTTCCAAAATTTCCAGACATAAAATTTTACCAAAGCTTGGAAGTCTACTTTGACTAGGTCTTCCTAAGGATATTTTGGTAAATGTAGACATACGAATCAACTGTAACCTAGGGTTTCTATCTCCTATAAATAGAAGCCCAAATCATTGTATTCTTTTCATGCCTCCTTTTAATAATAAATTCCAAAATTCTTTATGGAGAGCATCAGTGCCTCTCTTCAATTCAGAAATTCAGATCTGACAACCCTGCATTGATGATTGGAGAAATGCATCTGTAAGTAATTTAATTTCTTGCCCTAGTGTAGATTTAAATTCCTTGCCCTAGATAGATTTAATTTCATGCCCTAGGAACTTATTTAGAGTTAGCTTTGGGGAAGGATTTTGAGAGATGAGATCTCTCATCCTTTTCTTACCCACCAAATATTTACAATAGGACTCCATGCATACATGCACATACCGCTCCCTACGGCACTCTATCCCTCGAGGTAGCGGTGATACCGTAGTATAAAGGCCCGGGTGTGATGTTTTCCATGGAGGTTAGGGTAAGGATCTCTAAAGGAAGGACAAGAACCTAGAGAAAGGAACACCTTCCCGAACGGATCTAATCCACTTTATTGATAATTACCATAACTCCTCACAGATCTTCATTCGGGTATTGAAAGCGGTGAGATTTAATTACATTTCCAAACCATCCCTAAACCTAACCCTAGTAAGAATAGATCTAGTTAATTGCCCTAGAATAATTAGGTTTTTTAGATTTAATAATTAATCCGAACACCCTTCGGAATTAACTCGTTAGAGCGAATCGGAAATTCACAACATCCCTGTGGACCGACCCGTACTCACCGGCTAGCTGCAAAGCGACGCCGTTCTTGATTGCGGTTACAAATATTTTTGATCTATCTTTTAGAAAGCGCAAGCACGCTAAATCTCTTTCAATCAGGGTTCTTAAACTTGTTAACATGACTAAACGGCTATCATTGTTATACTGCATGCTTATATGGTTGAAATCGTATCTGTGACGCACTTGATAACGGTATTGCTAATTGAATGAAACTGCCTATTACTTAATTCGTTGCTTATCTCATGTTGTTGATACCCATGCTTGATTATATAACTGATTGTGAGCACACCCACGATATTGTTTACATCTTGACCTGACTTGCTATATATATATATATCGATTGACCCGACATGGTACCGTACACTGCTTGACTTGACCGGATGTACCATGACCTGACCCGTTACCTGATCTTGTGTCTAATGCTAACAAACCTGACATGTAGTCCTCATGGACCGTTCCTGTTGTCTATCCAGACAAACCTGCTTTTACCTGATCCCGTGTTGGCATTAGTTCTTGATTACTAAATACCTGACTTGACATACATAATTTGGGGGTATGGGGAAATCAGAGGTGAAACCTGACTTGTAACTCAACAGTTCGATACCTGTTCTGATCAGTCTTACGGGCTAGGCCAGCCCCGGAGTGATGATGCTGACATCACTCGCCTATACCTGCTACCATTTACTGTCTAGCGGCACGTCTCGGTTTCAGCCCGAGAGTCTTAGACCGTGGTCCCGGGCATGCACGGGATACGATTGAGTTACATCGATGATTCATCAATTGGTTTCAAAGACTTTAGAACAGAAAACCTGATAGAACAGTTCAGTTTACCCACTGCACATTACCCTGCACTGCTCTGACTTATATTGTTGTTACTCTTGTTTTATTCATGTTTATATTGTATTGCCTGCTACCCTGTTCATATTATATTACTTGATGACTTGACGCGCTGACGTCTGGGTTTTGCATGGCCCAGATTCCGTACCGCTGTTGCAGTCCGAGCAGGAGTACTTCAGCCAGCAGGCTGAGCTGTGAATCCTGTATTAGTTAGTTTTTTTTCTTTCCTGCATTTTATTCCTGATGTGAGCCCGCATTATGGAACATACATTCCAGTTATTTTTATTGGATCTTTCGCTTCCGCATTTTATTATTCTTGACTCTTGATTTATCTTGGTTTATGGACATGTTTAGATAGTTTTATTTTGTTCTTGATATCTCTACAGCCGTAATGTGACTGTGGATGGATACTTCCTACCCACAGGTAGCATGGTTGGGTATGTCACGTGCCCATTTTAACGTACTCTGGGAAGCGGGGCATGACACAAATTGACTACCATATACAATCCACGGGCTCAAATAATTCTCGCCATACCCATGCCCCACCGCAATCACCAGTTATGCGGCTGGTCTCCGCCCTCGGAATTATGCTCCATTGGGAAGACCCACTCATGTGTCCCCACGATACATGAGGAGAACAAACCTTCGTGGGATCCTGATGACTCACAAAGGAAAAACACACTTGGGGGTCCTCACGACTCCTAAGGAGAAAATGCACCTGCGGGATCCTTACGACTCGTAGGGAGAAAATGCTTTTATGGGACCCTTACGGCCCATAAAATTGAAAAGCCTTAGGTGATAGGGATCTAAACCTGTCTCCTAAGCCATCGCTCCCCAATCCCCAAGTGGTGAATGACGAGTCGCTCCTGGTACCATATTCCAGTGCAGCGATGCAGACGCCAACCAAATTCCAACTTCCATACCCCAACGGCGAATGATGAGTCGCTCCTGGTACCATATTCCAGTGCAGCGATGCAGACATCAACAAAGTCCCGAAATTTTTCTGGCCCTACGGTCTGGATCATACATCCTGCAAAACCGTATACAATCCACGGGCGTAAAACGATCCAAATCTCTCCCAAGTCCTGCCGGTGAGACTACTTTTAAAGTCCCACTAGCGGAAGGAAAAAAAAGGGGCATGTCCACAAGCAAAACGGGCACGGATGAAAACCCGAAAGGGCTCCGTGAGTAAAAACAGCAGGACTGCCGTCGAGTTTGTGAAAACCCGAAAGGGCGCAAACTCGTGAAAAGAGATGAAATGCACTCGGAAAATCCTCTCGACTTTGTAAGGAGAAAATTCTCGCGTGAGATCCTTACGACTCACAAAGGAGCAACACACTTAGGAGTCCCCAGGACTCCTAAGGAGAAAAAACACCTACGAGATCCTTTCAACTCGTAGGGAGAAAATGCTTTTATGGGACCCTTACAGCCCATAAAATTGAAAAGCCTTAGGTGATAGGTATCTAAACCTATCTCCTAAGCCACCAATTCCCAAATCCTTCCGGGGCAAATGATGAGTTGCTCCTGACAATATTCCAGTGCAGCAATGCAGATGCCAAACAAAAACCAATTCTCAAATCCTCCCGGGGCAAATGATGAGTTGCTCCTGGCATTATTCCAGTGCAGCAATGCAGATGCCGACAGAAAACCAATTCCCAAATCCTCTCATGACAGATGATGATTCGCTCCCAGTACCATATTCCAGTGTAGCGATGCTGATGTCAACTCAAATCAAACCGACCAATTTAGACATCGACCTCTGCTTCAAACAAAGACACTCCGTAACGGGGAAACGTCAAGCAGACACTCCGTCTCGGGGATACGTCAACCGGCCGACACTTCGCCTCGGGGAAATGTCGACCAGCGACAATCCATACCGGGGAAATGTCCAACAAAGACACTCCGTAACGCGGAAACATCAAGCAGACACTCCGTACCGGGGATACGTCAACCAGCAGACACTCCGCCTTGGGGAAACGTCGACCAGCAACACTCCGTACCGGGAAAACGTCACAAACAGACACTCTGTCTCGGGGAAACGTCCAACACATACACTCCGTACCGGGGAAATGTCCAACAGCGACACTCCGTCTCGGGGAAACGTCAAGCAGACACTCCGTGCCGGGGACACGTCAGCCAGCAAACACTCCGTGCTGGAGACACGTCAACCAACCGACACTCCGCCTCTGGGAAACGTCAACCAGCGACACTCCATACCGGGGAAACATCACAAACAGACACTCCGTCTCGGGGAAACGCCCAATACATACACTCCGTACCGGGGAAACGACCAACAGCGACACTCTGTCTCGGGGAAACGTCAAGCAGACACTCCGTGCCTGGGACACGTCAGCCAACAGACACTCCATGCCGAAGACACGTCAACCGGCCGACACTCCGCCTCGGGGAAACGTCGACCAGTGACACTCCGTACCGGGAAAACATCACAAACAGACACTCCGTCTCGGGGAAACGTCCAATATATACACTCCGTACCGGGGAAACGTCCAACAGCGACACTCCGTCTCGGGAAAACATCCAACACAAACACTCCGTGCTGGGGACATGTCAGCCAGCAGACACTCCGTGCCGGAGACACGTCAACCACCCGACACTCTGCCTCGGGGAAATGTGAAGCAGACACTCCGTGCCGGGGACGTGTCAACCAATAGACACTCCGCCTCGGGGAAATGTCGACCAGCGACACTACGTGCCGGGGGCACATCTACCAAATCACTCCGGGCCAGAGAAACGTCTATCACAGACACTCCATCTCGGAGACGCGTCAAGCGTCGACCGTCCATGTCATAAAAAGGGCAGTGCATCCCAAAAATTGGGAACCAAAGCAAGTCGCCTCCACGCGAAAGAAGATCTATCAATTTCATGCACACGACTCACATATGTGGTGTGCATTTATTGATGGGGGGCACTTTGTTGGGGTCGAAAATTGCACCCCAATTGACCAAGTCAAGGTCAACCCCAAGCCAAGTGGGCCCAAGCCCGGATCAAGTGGGCCCATGCCCAGGTCGAGTCCGAACATGAAGCAGACGGCCCTCCTCCATGCCCAAAATGAAATCATGTAATAAATAATTTTTATGTAATTTTTTATGCATGAATGGGTATAGAGCCAAATTTTTGTAAAGCGTATGGGTTATGCGCAAAAAGAAATAGCACATGAGCCATATGATGGGCAAAATGCCATTGTTGTAAAGCCCAAGGGGCTATATGTAAAGTGTATAAACTATAAAGGACAAGACAATGAAAATATCTAACAGCTTTTTCTCTCTCCCAAAAAGCATCAAGATCTGTGATCTTCTCCTTCCTTAAGATTCTAAAACCTTCTTCTTTCTTTTGAATTAAATCAAGAGTTTTACTCTTCCTTTTATAAAACTAAATAGTTTTTCACCACAAAACCCACAAAAGGGAACTCAGATCTTCTATTAGATCTCAAAAAGGGGAGATCTTTAAATCTCACCCACTTTCTCCAAGATCCGGCCAAACGACAGGAAGAAGAAGGGGACCCATCTCCAGAAACCCCATTTTGGGGAAGATCCAGGGCTTAAGGGGAGAAACCCCCCTTCATCAACTTCAAAATATCCTAGGAGTTTAACTCCACACACACACACACACACACACACACACACAAAATAATAAGTGCTCCTTTCTAGGAGTGGGCGCTAGCGCCCAAAGAGCTAGCGCCCGAGCGCCCACGTACCTGGCACGTGGGATGCTAGCGCTCAAAGCGCTAGCGCCCACGTGTCTGGCACGTGGGGCGCTAGCGCTCTTGCGCTTAGAGCGCTAGTGCCCGAGCCCCCATATGCCTGGCACGTGGGGTGCTAGCACTCTTGCGCTCAAAGCGCTAGCGCCCGAGCGCCCACGTACCTGGCACGTGGGGCGCTAGCGCCCGAGCGCTCAAAGCACAAGCACCCAAAGCGCTGGCGCTTTCCCACGCATCCTTTGGATGCCCTTTCCTTTATATATATGTATATGCATATATGTATATGTATATGCATATATGTATATATATATATGTATGTATGTATATATATATATGTATGTATGTATATATATATACATACACACACATACTCCACACTAAAAACACCTCTCCCGTTAGAAAAAATTTCTAACGGGGCGCTGCCCCGCATCCCATAAGGGGGCTGCTATCCCCTTGACCCCCACCCCACTATCCGGGTAGCGGGACCCCCGTAAAAACTCTGCAGGGCCCCCGATATATCCAAAACCTCTTTTAAAACACAACACACGCACATTACACATTGAGTTCGCATGACCAGTTTAACCCGTTAATCGGAGGTTCTCTCGCTCCAAAGGCGGGGGATAATTAATGGCAGCTTAGTCCGCGGCTGCCGAAGATTCGGATCCCCACAATCAATAAATCCCTGCTTACCCTAGGCAGGGGCAATCTGTACTGCGCCTGACAAGCGCGTGCGTATTCCCATCTCAATGGGGTGACGAAAAACACCCTACAGGCGTTCCTTCTCACTCCAGCAGGATACAGATGTAACGTCAACAACCGACCGTAGGGTCAAAACAGGGGATCCATGGCAAAGTCCTTAGTTCCAAGACTCGACGGTTCATTGACAACCTATAGACAACCTCGACATTCGTCGCAATATTGCAGACGCAATGCCAACAAACGAAGCAAAGGAAGATCCCTAACTTTAAGGTCTTGACGGCAACTCAAATGAGACCTGAAAGACTATCGGAGATCATCCCACACCAGCGCGGAGTGGTCATGACTCATCGAGGCTCCCAAACTGAGCCTAACCTCAAGTAAAAAGCGGCATGGAATATCCTTAATGCTTGGTCTTCCAACGGTAATATCACCTAAGAGATTGCTTGAAGATGTCTTGTCTAGCCCCAAAGGGATCAGAGACAAGACAGTCGCGGGGCTACTCGAATAGCAAGATTTCATATCGGGGAATACATCGGCCAATGCGACAGTTCGACGGACAAAAACTCTAGTACCACAGACCTTAACGGACTTCTATCAGCAAAGGTTAACTGTGACGTTAGGACATTCTTGCGAGAACTTCTCGATTCGTCTCGACTCGTAGGGAAAATAATGTTCCTGCGAGAACTTCTCGATACGTCTCGACTCATAGGGAAAATAATGTTCCTGCGAGAACTTCTCGACTCGTCTCGACTCGTAGGGAAAAAACCCTTAGGCAACGGGGATAAGGACCTGTTTCCTAAGTACTAGGGCCCTGCAAGCAAGTCCAAGATGGACTATTGTGTACTATCCACGGGCCACACTCTCCAAAGTCAAATATCGACAAGGAGGGAAAAAACCACATACGAGTCCTCTCGACTTATAAGGGGGAAAATTCTCTTGTGAGATCTTTACGACTCTTAAGAGAAAATACACTTAGGAGTCCTCATGACTCCTAAGGAGAAAATACACCTACGAGATCCTCATGAATCGTAGGGAGAAAAGTCTTTATGAGACCCCCACAGCTCATAAACTTGAAAAGTCTTAAGCGGCAGACCTGAACCTGTTTCCTAAGCCATCGCTGCCCTGCAAGGAGGTCAAGATGGACTATCTACGGGCCACATTTTCCAGAGTTATATGCCAATATGAAATAAAATATGTTTTTTATTCATGAATTCAAGTGAATACAAGATACATTTCATAAAGGAATCAAAATGAATACATGCTATTCATAAATCGCAAGTTTACAGTCAGTACAAAAAAAGGGTACAAAAACAGTTATCAAGGGGGAAACGTCTTCAACAAATCAGCCACCCGCTCGCGTGTTCCTCTCAACCCTTTCTCGTGGTCAGCTACCGCGGCCAACTCCGCTTCAACTTGAGTCCATTGCCGCAAACAGGATGAAATCTTTTCATCGGTTTCTATCATGGCAATTTTGCAGTCTTGTATGAACCGGTCGGTGAAGTAAAGCGTCTGCCTCAGCGTCAGCCCATCTGAGATACATCGTTAGAGGTTGTCGAAAATAGCTTTTAACTGCACATCATTCGCTTCAACCTGGACACGCAATCGGACAGATTCGCTGGAAGCCACCCCGTGTTCCTTTCTTCTCAGGGTCGCCTCTTATTCAAAATGGCGAATGAAAGGAACGCTATGCTCGATCCACGCAGCCCTTTGGGAGTTTGAAGCCAACACCTCAGGAGCGAGACGCTTGAGCTCAATCTCGTGCAGGCAAGTCTTGATCTTTCTGCAGTAATCAACCCAAGAGCCGACGAGAACTTCATCATGGAAGTTCACGAGTGTCGCCAGCATTAAATTGACTTCAACGGAAAAATCCATAGCAGAATTGAGGGCCTCGGCATCGAGATCTTCGATAAATTCTCTCAACATTCGCCGGCTATTTGCGGTGCCCCTAGAAGATATGCGTTTAGCGAAGGACCCTGCGGGCATTGGAATGCGAGACTTGAAAGGAGCTGGAGCCGGTGCAATTGTTGAAAAATTAATTACGGTCAAATATCGACTTAGGAGATAATGAAAATACACGAGGGATGGAGTCTATTATACCAGCTGCGACAGGCGGTAGGATGGGGAGTACCGGTGGCACAGCTATTCTCTCGTCTCCCTCTCCAACCCATGACGCTATGATCAATATGAAGAAGACTTAGCAACAATATGTCTATCCATAAAAGAAAGGGGGATACATTAGCTGAAGAATATACTAACCGATACCAGAAGGTGGAACGACTTCCGACTGAAAAGAGAAATGCAGGTTCAACACCTGGTATAGATGGTCGAAAAGGACTCCTGCAAAGTTGCGACAATATACTGTCAATACAAGGATGATAGTACCCACAGTGAAACAAATAAGTCAAAAACCCATACCTTCCAATATTTGAGGGGGCACAGAAGAAGGAGAGGGGACAGCGACCGGCGACACTTCTTCAGATGGCATAGCCTCAGGATTCACCGCGCCTATACTCAAGACAAACAAAATATCATTAGAAGGGTTGAACAGGATTGAAAAACACGAAAACGGTAACCCAGCGACTACCTGATAGATCATGGACCAAAACCACGACGGAGGCGTCACCAGATGTAACGGCTTCTTCACTCTCTCTCGGAGGAATAGATTCCGCACCCATAGCTTCATCCCCTGACTCAATGAGGGCCGTTGTAACGTTTGCGACGCCCGCCGATACCAAGGAGCCACAGGGAGAAAAAGCAGCGGTCTGGACAGTCCCAGATTCCCTAGAACGAGTAGCCACTTCGGGCTCTGTAATTGCCAGCATTTCGTCTGCCATCCCATCGCCAAGGCTTGGCCCTGAAGAAAATGCGTATGTCAGAATTCGAGGATCAAATTCTAATAAAATACTAGACATTACGTTACCTTGAAGCAGCTTTTCAGTTCCTTCCCCAACTGTGCGTGCAACATGTCTATGGGCAGTATACAGGGCAGAGGGAACATCCGCCGAAGGAATATCAACAGGCGGAATATTGCTCGAGCCTGCACCTATAGCCAAAGCGGCATCGCGCTCCTTCGCCACGTACTTCCTGCGCTTCCTTTCGGTCTGAGCCGTGAGAAATGATATCCTCAAAACTTCCGACAAGGGAACGTCGTCATCCGAACCAAGCTCTGCCTCCGGAGCCGCTACAGCGTCCATCATCGGCTGCTTTAGCAAAGCCTCCGGCGGTGACTTTAGGAAGGCCGTGGCCACGATGGCTGGCTCTAAAAGTTTTGCTAGATCGCCACTCGGGATCGGCACTGCACTTGGAATAGCCTGAGTTGAGGTAGTCCCTACAATAAGGTGAAAGAGAGGGTCAGAGCACGAATAAAAAGAATAAAAGTGTAATGAAGCAACTTATACCAAGGCCCAAAGAAGCGCGGAGCCTCTCTTTCTCATTGAACGTCTTGATTGAAGCCGCGAGAGCCTCTTCGGTAGAAATACCTGTTGAAAAAGAGAGCGTTAGTAAAAGCATAATAACAAGAAAGGGATAGACGCAGAAGAATACAACTGAAGTATACCTGACTTTGCGATGGTGATTAATGCCGCTTCCTTGTGAGCCAGTCGTTCGGAAGCTGCAAGGGCAGTCTGAAGATCAGTGTCGGTCACAGGCGTGTCGAACAAACCCTCGTTGGTACCATATTTGCATAAGCCCTCGCTGTAGGGAGCATGTGGCTCCTGGCCAAATATGACGTCGGCAGAAAATAGCGACTTCTTCCTTTTCTGCGAGTGGACACCGGCGGCCGACAACAAGATTTTTCGCTTGACAGGCATTTTTGGACGGCGGGTTTCGATTTCAGCACCCACACCAGGTTCCGAAGATGCCGCGGCTACCGCAGTTACGGGAACACTAGGCTGAGGCTTCTCAGGAAAGGCGCGTGGGACCACAACCGTAGTGACTTCTCTTAAGGAGGGACGAACGGCGGTCCGTCGCTTCAAAGGAACTGTTGGATTACCAGCTGGGACAGCATCCTTATAATCAAGTAATAGCCGCCTCTCTTCCCAGATAACAGCACCCATCGCATGCCGATACCACGCCACGTAAGCATTCGAAGCTTTTGGCACGTAGCTCGGTTCGCTAATGAGAAAGTTGGATCCCGTATTCAGCATTCGAAGCTTTTGACTTCTCTTAAGAAGGCTCGGAGACGGGTGAGGAGATTGAGGAAGCTCGGAGGCGGATGAGTTGGTAGTCTCCTAGATGAAAGTGGAATGTCTTTCAGAGGGGTCTCCCGAAAGGTCGAGTACGTCCCCCGAGAAGGGGCCCTCAGGAATGTCCCCGATGCGGCTCATTTATTCCACCCCCGTGGAATCCGGAATACGTCATCTGCCACGTGTCGTAATCTGAGAAGACACCACTTGTGAGCATCATCACGTATTGCTCGAAAAACGATTCGATTGATAGGATTTGATGAGTGAGGTTGATACTTAAATATCTCTTCTTAGAATGTATTGATTTGACCATATAAGTGAGACCACCATTTACTCCGGATTCTTCCAGAGCAATTAGAAAGAGATTATATACGAATTCTGTTTAGATGTCCTGCTCCGCTACCAGATGTGGTTTACCACTAATTAATGTAAAGCAGTATCATCTTCTTGTGTTAGCTAAAACATTCATTTGACATTACAAGTGTATTCTCATAAGCCTGTGTTTATATACATAGCTATCAAACAAGAAGGTATATATATGAGTCCAGATAAACATGATTATGCTTTATAATAATGCAATTAGCTAGCTACACGCAGCAAGTAATGTTTCTAATCATAAGACAGCTACCTACTAACCCTATCTGTACAATGTCTTCTATAAATGACAAAAGGCAATGAGAATAATATATCTGATCAAGACCTAGCTAGCAGTGAGCATTCAATCCTGGGCTTATATCTGTCATAAAACCCTAGAAGCTTTGCTCATGTGATGTTAAGAACAATTAAGAAGTAGAGATAGCTAGAGAGATAAATTGCAGATTTTGATGGAAGGAATAAGAGGAGGATCCTCGAGTTCTCGGTGCTTCGTTCTTGAGGTGCCTCCACTGCTCTCAACTCTGCAACAAACGGAATATAATGGATTGCGGCATCAGCAGCAACAAGAAGGGAGCCTTCATGGTTTGATAAGTTTCATGGTGCCATCTCTTCATGGTCAGCTGCAGATCACTCCATTCCTTGATCATGAATCCACCACCACTCTTCCATTTGTTGAAAGCCATCAAGCTGTGGCTTGCAACCCTAGTCCTAAGAGTACTGCTTTGTGTGATGATCAAGAGGTATATATATATGTGCATTTTAACAATCCTTTTCATTCATTTTACAAAGATTTTTCTTCTAATAAGTTTGGAAATATATATATACCATATTGATCACACAAAAGATAATGCCAAATATTATTCACATTATATTGTACAAACAGAATAGTATTAATTATACTGTTAATAATTAATTCAATTAAGCATCAATGCTTTCATTTGATTCTCAACAGGTGAGGATCTCAGATCCCAAAGTCAACATTGATCAACACAACTCAGCTGGTAGAGATGGAGCTAGCTCATGGTAATTAATCTCTCTCTCTCTCTCTCTCTCTCTCACACACACACACACACACACACACATGCATTAATGAGGTTGAATATATCATATAGGTGGAAGAGCTCTGCAAGGCCAAATGAAAAGGGCAAGATGAAGGTCAGAAGGAAGATGAGAGAACCAAGGTTCTGCTTTCAAACAAGGAGTGATGTGGATGTATTGGATGATGGCTACAAATGGAGGAAATATGGGCAGAAAATTGTGAAGAATAGCCTCCACCCAAGGTATCCACTTAAACCCTAATTTGTATGATAAAAGATACAGCTTGTTTTCAATCAAAGTGAAGATGGCTAGCTAAATGTGATTCATGTAATAATATTTTCAGTTACTTTGTTATTTTGTTATTTCAATTAATATTTGTTATAGTACTTCTCAAAGGTAGCTAGGTTTTCTTCTTTTTCTATTTTCACCCCATTCCTTTCGCTGTAATTGTTGCTCCCTTGGTCTTACCTTCATCATTCAAAGCATCTCTCCACTTGGGGTATTTTTGTTTGTTTCCTACAATTTACATTAATTATTTCCTTAGGAATCTTTATGCTATATATGAGAGTAAGCCATGTAGAATATTCACATTTTGAATAATAGTTCAATTTAGTGTATTTTGAGTTGTGACCCACGTAAGAATCGAACCAATAAACTCAATGGTTAAGCTATCATCCGATCAATTGACAATTGATAGAAAATATTAACATTTAACAAATTATTTAATGGATGAATATGTGACAAACTATTCACAGTCAAGAGATAACTCAAATCATTTTAATTATTAATTACATCGCGGAATTGTTGGATATTTGAAATTCTTGAACTCTTTCCATTTTTATCTATTTCAAAAAATTCAAAAAAATAAAAATAGGCTGGACATGCCTACCTGGATATATGCTGCATGCTATAAACTTGCTAATGAAACTGAATTAACATTAATTGTGTATAACAATCACATTATTCATAATATAATACGCACTATCTTTATTATTGATTTGTTTTAATATTTAAAGTGTTTAATTGATTTAATTGTTATGATGATAGAGTTTCCCCTAAATAATTTTGGTAGAATTGTTGGATTTGTTCTAGACAAATCTAGGTAATATAATTACTAGTGCTGTTGAGACGATCTGGCTATATGTATGTAAATTCAAATAAAATGGAGAATTAATCCGTTTTGACATCAAACATTCAAAATTCTTCGGCGTGGACATCTGTAGACTAATTAATACAAAATTTGGATAGAAACACTAATATAAATTGAAGATTAGTAGTTTTACACTAACAATTGTATGTTATTGACACGACTATAACAATGGGTTGCCCTTACGGATATAGCCGTAGGGGCAAACCACTGCCCCTACGGATTAATCCGTAGGACCATAAAATTACCCCATAGGGATAAAGGCCGCAGGTGCAAGTCTTTATCCTGAACATTCCTCTACGGGGTAATAATCGCCCTACGCCTTACTCTGTAGGGACACATATCCCTACGGATAACTCCGTAGGAACAAAATATTTATTTAATTTATTGATTTATAAAATAAAATACTTGTCCTTACGGAGTTATCCATAGGTCCAGATAAATGCCCCTACGGATGCATTCGTAGGGGCAAATTTAACGCTTGTTACTGAGTCCGTAGGGACAAAATATCTGCGGATTGTGTAGTGGCAAATTGTGTATTTTGTCCCTACGGCTAATTGTGTAGTGGCAAATTATGCACCTGCGGATTAATCCGTAGATGCAACAAATGGTCCTACGGATTAATCCGAAAGGACAAAATATCAGGGGCTTTTTCTAAAAATGGGCTTCCTGTTTTTTCCCCGTCCTGTGCACAATAATATATACATCATATAACCAAATACCGCAGTATCCATAATCAACATCTCACGCATAATATATAAAAGAAATAAACAGTCAGAATACAATATCAATATAAATCATAATGAACAAGCAAATAACACCAATTTCGTCCAAAATATATACAATGTGTATCATATAAGTACATACATCCTCAAAATATAAAAAAAAAAGCTACCCTAGCTCGGTCCAGCTCCTCTACTTCTGATAAACGCCGTAATCTGGCGCATCTGCTCCTTGGTGCAGCCCTGAGTCGTCAAAAACTCAACCAATGAAGAAGCGGACTGTGCGGGAGTCTGAGCAGGCTGTGGAACTACAGGAGTGGTCTGCGCAACCGCAGCCGAGATAGTGGCTTGCGGAGCCGCAGCCAAAGGAGATGCATGTGGAGCCGCAGCCGAAGCAGCCTGTAGCATCTGTTAAATTTTATATGTAATAAACGAGTAAGAACGGTGTATTAGATTTTAGTCGAATTTGTATCATTATCAGGTTATTGCGAAACTCCAATCTAAGAATACTTAGGGGCTTAGGCCTTATTTGGGTATCTAGTTTGGAAAACGGTAGTTTATTTTAATTAGACAGTTTTATATAAGTATGATTAATCAAAACTAAGTCTACAACTAAATAAGCTCAGGCTACTAATATTACATATGTTACTATCTATAATGTGATATAATATTTTACTATTAAGTAGTATACGTACTAACATCTCCTTCAACTCCTCGACGATGGCCTTTAAGACGGCAACATCATGTTCTAGACGTCGCTCACGGGGGGTAGGAGAAGTAACCGCCGGAGTGAAGTCCAACCTCATATGGGCCCTGCTAGGACCCAGTCCCCGGCCTCTCTCCCAACTCCGTGGTGCACTCCGTGTGCGGCGTCTAGAACTGAAGTCAGTAACATCGGATCGGTCTGTCCAGTAAAATCGATCCCCGATACCTCTGCCTGCTCCACCACCCACATTAACCATTAAAATATAAGTATATCATTTAAATTTGAACTTTTCAAAACAAAAATTTCAAACTTTTTAGAATAAATATTAACGCTTACGCAATACTCCTGGGTAGCGGTGTTGGGGAATCGAAGCTCGCTCGTGGCGGGAGCTGTCGAGATGCCGTGGACGGCAAGATACGCAGTCAGCACGCTCGGTGTACCACCCTGCGCCATGGTCTGAGCTCTCTGTAATTCGCCAAAAATTTACATATATTATAAAATAACTCTTAATATTACATTATATCAAAATAAATCTATTGTAATTTACCGATACCTCCATGACACGAGTAATGTTCCTCGAGCCTCCTGTATATGTGGGGCGACCCTGTTTCCCCCAATCAGAGCAAAGCTCTGTTTTAAAATTCAAAATTTAAAAGTTGAAGCAACGCTTCAGATTCAACGCTAGGCGCGCTGCGCGCCATATGTCAAATACAGATGCGCTAGCGCAAGATATACTGCGTCCTAGGCAGCGCACCCCCAATCAGAGAAAAGCTCTGTTTTAAAATTCAAAATTCAAAATTTGAAGCAACACTTCAGATACAGCGTTAGGCGCGTTGCGCGCCACGTGTCAAATACAAATGCGCTAGCGCCAGGTGCACTGCGCCCTAGGCAGCGCACCCCCAATCAGAGCAAACCTCTGTTTTAAAATTTGAAATTTGAAATTTGAAGCAACGCTTCAGATCCAGCGCAAGACGCGCTGCGCGCCACGTGTCAAATACGGGTGCGCTAGCGCAGGCTGCGCGCCACGTATCAAACGTAGGTGCGCT
Source organism: Agapanthus africanus (assembly GCA_030015575.1). Taxonomy (NCBI): domain Eukaryota; kingdom Viridiplantae; phylum Streptophyta; class Magnoliopsida; order Asparagales; family Amaryllidaceae; genus Agapanthus; species Agapanthus africanus. The sequence continues at coordinate 425,199,701 of JASDDO010000018.1, read as the reverse complement.
AGCGCTGGAATTAAAAATTCCCCACCGTTAGATCAAAAGATCTAATAATGATAAATCATTAATTAATCAGAATTAAAATTCTGTTATGAAAAGATCTTTCCAAGCTTGTCAAAAACAATAAGATTACTTTCTATAAAACAGAAGCCCAAGGATCAAAAATCCAACGGTGGAGAAATATCCCCAAATCAATCAGAGAAAGATCTCTTTAACTGATTTAACAAATTAATTTGCCCTATATAAAGGCCCCAAGACTTCAAGTCTGATATAAAGAAACCCCCGTACAAACTTTGACAAAATTCAAAAGAAAGAGAGCAAGCTCTTGAAAGAAGATCATTTCTTCAAGGTAAAAAGAATGATTATTGAACAAAGAGATGAAATTATCTCATTAAAACAGAAGAATTATCTTCTTAAAAGATCATAGATCTATAAAAGACCAAGGTCTTATAAAAAGAGATCAAAAGATCTCATCATAGAAACAAAAGAAGTATTTACTTCATTCATAGATCATTGATCTACAAAGGCAAACCCCTTTCAAAAGTAAGAACTGTTGTTCTTGAATCTTGAGGCAAAGCCTCTTTTAAAAAGAACATAAACTTGTTCTCTGATCATAAATTTGATCAAATGCGCTTTGCGCTACTGAAAAGTGTCTTGCACTCATGAACTGTGCTTTTGCGCTCCTTGGACCGGCGCTCAGCGCCAAAACGTGTCACGTGTCAACCACAGATACAACTTGCGCTTTGCGCTTTTGAAACAGCGCACTGCGCTCATGGGCCGGCACTCAGCGCCAAGCGCGTCACGTGTCACTCACCGGTGCGCCACTAAGCTAGCGCAACGCGCTCATAAATTGAAAGCGCAATGCGCTCATAAACTGGCGTCTAGCGCTAAGCGCGACATGTGTCCTTTTCATGTGCGCTACTTGGCAGAAGCGCAATGCGCTCTTTAATTGGCGCAAAGCACCTGGCGTGCCACGTGGCGCGCTGTCAGAACACACATTGTTCTGATGAATGCTATGCATTCAATACAAGACAAAAATAATGTGTCAGGATCTAATGCTCAGCATTATTAAAAGGGCCAAGCCCAAATAAAGGCTCAACAGCTCAGAACAATAAAATATTAAACATTTTAATTTTATTGGACTTAGCCCAATATTGGCCATAAGTTCTCAACTTATATTGAACTGAGCCCATCTGCTCACGAATATTTAACAGATCTCAGTCCTAAACTGGACTACAGATCTTTCAACCAACTCGCACCGGTTCAAGGGTACATCTCTTTACTCATCTGATATCTGTCGTTGTAATCCTTCAACGTCTTCAGAGAGGTGACGGGTCCCGACAACCATACATTCCACGGACCGTGGGGTCCTTAAACTCATGGACTATGATGTCCTTAAACTTCATAGACTACGATATCTTTAAACTACGGACTGTGGGGTCCTTAAACTCATGGACTACGATTTCCCTAACCTCGGACTGTGGGGTCCCTTTAAACCCACGGACTACGATGTCCTTAATCTGGACCGAGATGTCCTTAAATTAGCATTGGACCGTAATGTCCTTAAACTAATTGACCGCAAAGTCCCTAAAGTAAAACAATAGAGCCCAATTGCTCTCTTGTTGGATCTAAATGATCCCGTTAAGTTAATCTTAGTCTAAAATGAGACTAACGTATCCTTAACAAACGTTTAAGTTGATCTTAGTCTCAAATGAGGCTAACGTATCTTTAAACCCAAACCCCCAAACCCAAATCTAAGAAGATACGGATTTGGACTAATCCACGCCCTACGGGCGACAACATAAATTAGTCTCCGTATACAATCCATGGGAAACCACACACAAAACAAACACCCACAACACGAAGTGACCATCTGGAGAAGGAGAAAGTTGTTACCGCGATGTGGTAGCGTAATTAACTGCAGGGGCTTGCAGGGAAGAGCGTCCCTACAATCAAAAACCCCTCAACGAGGGGGAATCTGACGAAGTCTGCTATATCGGCCGCATCCGTTTAAACCTTCGATACATGGTGCCATAAATCAACTTGGCATCTTCGGCGAGGTGGACGGATAGCACCAATTAGCATCTGCCCCGAATTTCAGGCAAGTCGGACCTGCGTGGTCGCGTCTCCGTGTTCGGCGGGGAACGGATTCTGGCACGCCCGGTGGGACCTTTTCCTCTTTCCACTCCACACTTCGTATGTCGCGTTCGCGAACGAATCGCGGTTTGTTAATGGTTGCCCTTGGGTTCGAGGTACTAAGATTTGGTATCTTACTGGGTGCAGAAAACAATGGCGTCTACTTGCATGAAGTGTTCCAGCTGCAATTGCAACTCGCGTTCCGCCTCATCTGGAAGCATAGCTTACGGGCCCTAAGCGGCCTCCCTGTTCACGATGCCGGAGGAATAGGTCACTCAGGCCACCACTGGATTGTTTTTCGGGACCATGCTCCCACCAACAAGCTTCAACGCTCCTATACTAACACAAGAAGCTTCCAAGAAGTCGGTCTTTGATCGGCTTACAACTATAGCGGCCCTCCTCAACGGGTCGTCCAGCTCCAGCGTCTCAGTCTTCGCCAGATTGGGCAAAAGTTCATGTGGGCCTATGATGAAGCCTGCAATTCAAGAAAAGGCTATTCCGAAAAGGATAGACATCCCTGCTCTCGAGGTCGTCAAGGCGGCTTCTCCTGCCAAAGGGTCGGTCTTCACAAGACTAACTGTTCCGGCTCCCACTTCGGCTCCCGTTCCTGCTCAAAAGTCTGTATTTGACAGGTTAAATACCGCTACTCAACGGACATCGGTCTTCAAGAGGCTGGTACCGACAGCGCCTCACCTGAACAGGGGGCATGATGAAGTCACCTCTCAAGCTGAAACAATCCCAACAGCTCAACACGCTCGACGTCGCCACTGGCGCCGAGTAAGGAAGGCTGGGGGCAACTCCCCTCTGGGCTAACTCCACCAGCCCCAACGGTGGAAGTCAATGCTGCTGTTCCAACTGGGAACAGCTTTGAATTGCTGAACAAGGTGTGCAGGAATTCTCCTACCGCCACACTGAAAAAATCTCCTCCACCGATGGAGAATGTTACAGAAATAAAGCCGGATTAGCCCCTTCAACAGCTGTCCTCCAAAGTTTACAAAGTCTGGCGACGAGTCCAGGAGTCGATGATTGATCAAGACTATCCCCGTCAACAGAAGAAGCTGAAGGCTCAGCAGGAAGAGAACCGTCCTGGCAAGCCGCAAAGGACGACAACCACCTGGGTGCTCGCTGCAACGGCCCCCTCAACGTCAACTGCTCAAAAAAGAAGGAGGCCAGAGAAAGCCCTGTGACTACGGCAAATCGCAAAGACGCTAAGCCCAAACACCCCAAGTCTGGGGGCATAACGGTCCATACTGTTTACATGGCTTCCGGAAAAGAGAAAAGCCGCGCTTCGACGAGTCACCGACCGCTCACCCGATCCGTGACAAAAGCCCAGGAACAGCAGCAGAAGCTTTAAGAAATGCTGACACAAATGGCCGCACTCACCGGGCCAAAAAAAAGCCCGGAGGCGTCATCAGAGCAGCGTCACGAACAAGAAACCGATGCTAACTTTTTACGCAGAGTCCTCGAAAAGAAGAACAGAGAAACTGTGGAACAAGCTGCCAACATGAAACGAATGGCTCTTTTGTTCCAAGACATGGCTGGGATGATGTTACAGCCGGAACCTCCAGCTGAAGACCCCCCGATCATCATTGAAGAAGACAGAGGGGAGACATCGAACCCTCCTCCGGCTCTTTCAGCAGCCAAAAAGGAAACTATTTTCAAGGCCGCTCTGGATGACTACATTGCTCAGCAAATACGAGCTCACCAGGAGAATGAAGCGTCTGGCCAAGTTGTTAAAACTGGGCGACCATATCTAGGTTGGTATGACCAAATAAAGTACCCGCCGGGATATACGATCCCTAAATTTCATGTATACAAAGGGACGGGCAATCCTCACCAGCATGTCGCCCAGTTCAGGGCTCTATGTGGCAACACCGGGGGTGATGATAAATTGCTACTTCTCCAATTCGTTGGCAGCTTGTCGGAAACGGCATTCAAGCGGTACTCTGAACTCCCGAACGACTCTGTCAAGACATTTGCGGAGATGGAGCTGTTATTTATGCAAAGATTCGCAAGCACTAGCGAGCGCACCCCAATCACAGCATTGATTAACGCCAGGGTAAAGCCAGGCGAGACATGGGTTCAATATGCAATACGATGGCGGAACTTATGGTCAAAATGCGAACAGCGCATCGAAGAAGCGCCGGCGGTGGACATGTTCGTGGGCACTTTGGACCCTCAGGCTACTATTTCCCAATTCATGATGTTTTTCAAGCCGCCCGCGTTCCAGGACTTGATCAACAAACTGGCCTAAATGGACTAGATGGGTCATAGACCGTCTCCTCCAAAGCCGGAACCTCGGAACGAGAAGGGAAAGGGGAAAGCGACCATCGTCGCCAATGCTCAACAGCAGCCCAGTGGTCTAAGACCAGTTGATCGCCAAAATGATAGAACTCGATCTCTTGGAGATAAAATGAGACGCCCTTACTCGTTCCCTCGAGACAAGACGAAGAGCTTATTCGAGCTAGCACTGCGCAACAGGCTCATCACTCTGCCGGAGCCAAGACGCCCAGCGCAACTAAGCGACATTAGTAGTCCTAACTATTACCCTTATCACCGAATGTTGGGCCATCCGATCGAAAATTGTTACATCTTCAAAAGCTGGATAAAAGATCAGTACCAACAGGGCAAATTCGTATTATCCGAGAATTGGAAGGTGAACCCGCCTCAGCCGCACGCTCTTAAGAAGACGGATACACCGGGGGCATCATGTTCTTTCGTAGAAGAAGCTCCATGGGAGGTCGCTCTTTCAGCCAAAACTAAAAGAATGCTGAAGGATCTTCACACATGTCCGGCAATTAGGTAGAAGAATCCACTGGAACCTGAGATCATCGAGGGGATGCTGAAGCCGCGCCCAACTCCAAAAATTGGTGGTGATAACCAAAGCATTCACGCCCAGCCGTCAAAGTCTTCGAAGAAGAAGAAGACCAAAAAGCCCGTGAAGCCTGGTGACAAGCGCACGGACCTGCAAAAACAGATTGACGCGTTAGAAGAGTATAACCAGAAGGCGCGGACTCCAGTCACACTCCAAGAATTTCTCAGTCACATCCTTGAGGACAGAGATGATGGAGTAGACTCGTCGGATGAATCTGAAGATTACGTAGCAAGTTGCCATGTGATCTCTCACTCATCGATAAATGATGAAGAAGCTCCTTACACAGAGAAACTGGGGGCAGGTCTTGAGCCTGAATTTCCAGGACCATCAGACGAAACGATTGATGCATTCCGTCTGGGATCGCAAATGCCAAAGCGCACTGGAGGAAATCAAGCAATACCTACAGAATCCGCCAGTGCTGGCCGCTCCCGTTAAAAGAAAACCTCTCGTCCTATATACAACAGCCCTCGATGGTTCGCTAGGCGCATTATGGGTACAAGAGAACGACCAAGGGAAGGAGAGAGCCCTCTACTATTTGAGTCGAGTTCTCCTGGGGGCAGAAAGCAACTACTCTCCCATTGAAAAGCACTGCCTGGCGTTGATCTTCGCAATAACAAAGCTCAGACACTATGCATTGGCACATGAGGTTCATCTCATATCAAAAGTGGATCCTCTCAAATACTTCATGTCGAAGGTCATATTAATAGGACGACTCGCTAAATGGGCCCTGCTCTTGATGGAATTCTCGATAACTTATCGGCCTCTTAAAGCAGTGAAAGGCCAGGCCATCGCCGACTTCCTCGCTGAGCATCCGATACCTGCCGATTCTCCTTTGAATTGCGAACTGCCAGACAAACATTCGTTTGACACGATCGACGGTGGTAATACCCGGTGGGAACTCTATTTTGATGGGGCGTCTTCCATAAAGAAGCGCAAACAAAGCACCCCTATAATCAAATCGGGGGTAGGTCTCATCTTCGTAACTCCATAAGGAGGGATAATGCGCTTTGCTTTCTCCTTAACAGAGCCGAGAACGAATAACGAAGCCGAGTATGAAGCTTTGATAGCAGGTCTCGAGATCGCCATCGACATGGGAATTGAAAACCTCATCATATACGGAGATTCCCAACTGGTCGTTAGTCAAGTAAACGGCGACTATCAAACGTGCAAGCCTGAGTTGGTGAAATACGGCGAGAGAGTACAGCGACTGCTGACTCAAATTCCTTCCTTCACCTTGGAAAGCATACCGCGTGCGGAAAATAGCAAAGCGGATGCATTAGCCAACCTCGCTGAAGAAATGGCTGATGAAAACCTCGATGACGTGAGGATCGTTGTGCAAAGCCGGCGGGTCCTCGCACTGGCAGAAATATCTCCAGAGTCGTCCGAAGAAAAGGGAGCGACTGAGCGAATGACTCTGCAAATAAAAGACCAGGAAAAGGTTGCAGATTGGAGAGAAGTCTTTATAGCTTACTTCAAATCCCGTCGAACACCTGAAGATGCATCCTCAAGGCATCAGCTTATAAAACGAGCTCTGTCTTTCGCTTTCGTCAATAATACTCTGTATAAAAGGTCATTTGATTCTCTGTGGCTAAGATGCCTGGGACCTGAAGAGGCAAAGAGAGTCGTCCAAGAAACTCATGACGAACTCTGTGGTTCTCACCAAGCCGGCCCTAAGATGAAGCTGAAGATTAAAAGGATGGGCTACTGTTGGCCCACGATGATTCAAGACTGCCTCAAATATGCGAATCAGTGCCACTCGTGCCAGATTTACGGGAACTTCATCCACCAGCATCTAAATCCACTACATCCAACGGTGGCTAGCTGGTCGTTCGAAATGTGGGGGACTGACATAATCGGCCCCATCGAACCAGCATCGTCCAGAGGACATCGATTTATTTTGGCGACAACTGATTACTTCTCTAAATGGGCAGAAGCAGTACCGCTGAAGGAAGTGAAGATGGAGAATATCCTCCATTTCTTCAAAACGCACGTCATTTATCGGTTCGGAACTCTGAGACGGATCATCTCCGATAACGGGCCAGCCTGTAGAAGCCACAAGATCAGCCGCTTCGCACAACAGCATAACATAGACTGGAGATACTCTTCAGTCTACAATCCCCGAGCTAACGGTCTAGCTGAGGTTTTTAACAAGACCTTGACGAAAATCGTGAAAAAGACAGTGTCCCGAAATAAGAAGGACTGGCACGAGAGACTGCATGAAGCTCTCTGAGCGTATCGAACTACGTTCAAAACGGCCACGAACACAACTCTGTATGCATTGGTATTCGGTACAGAAGTGGTACTCCCCCTCGAGATAGAGTTACCCTCTCTACGAGTGGCAGTTTATTACGAGCTGACGGACGAGGAGAATGCTCACCTTCGGCTTGAGGAGCTCGATGCCCTTGATGAAACCCGGCTCATAGCGCAACAAAATCTAGAGGCTTACAAAGCAAAGATGACGCGCTCATATGAGAGATTGACTAGGCCGAGAACATTCCGCCAATGCGAACTCGTGCTAGTGGTCAAAAGACCTATGATCCCCAATCGTGCCAAACGATGGAAATTCGAGCCGAACTATGAAGGCCCGTATATCATAGATAAGGTCTACCAGGGTGGGGCCTACCTACTCATGGACATGCATGGCAAAAGGCCCTTCAGGCCAATAAATGGCCGCTTCTTGAAAAAATACTACGCCTGACGAGTTACGGCCTAAGTCAATGATAGATGACGACGACTATGTCCGCTCGCTATCTTCCTAAGACCAAACTCTATAAGTAGTAACCGGTAACGGACCGAAACGTTCTTAAACTAACAATGGACTGAAACGTCCTTAAACTAACAACGGACCGAAACGTCCTTAAACTAACAAGGGACCATTATGTCCTAAAACTAGTTGTTGACCGAGACGTCGATAAACTACTGTAGACTGCAGCATCCCGAAGCTGATACAAAAAAAAGAATAAAAAAAAAGGTATGTCCATGAGCAAAATGGGCACGGATGAAAACCCGAAAGGGCTCCGTGAGTAAAAAACAGCAGGGCTGCCGGCGAGTTTTGTGAAAACCCGAAAGGGCGCAACCTCGTTAGAATAAAAAAAAAAGAGAAAAAAAAAGAAAAACGGTATGTCCATAAGCAAAATGGGCACGGATGAAAACCCGAAAGGGCTCCGTGAGTAAAAACAGCAGGGCTGCCGGCGAGTTTTGTGAAAACCCAAAAGGGCGCAATCTCGTTAAAAGACACTTGCAAGATCCTCTCGACTTTGTAAGGAGAAACCACCTGCGTGAGATCCTTACGACTCACAAGGGAGCAACGCACTTAGGGATCCCCATGATCCCTAGGGAGAAATTACACTTGCGAGATCCTCAAGACTCGTAAGGAGAACCCTCTTATGAGACCCTCACAGCTCATAAGATTTGAAAGTCTTAAGCTACAGGGATCTAAACCTGTTCTTAAGCGGCCACCACAACCTCCAACAATGCCCTACAAGCGGCTCAATATTGACCCTTGTATACAATCCACAGGCGCGAATAAACATTTCCCTAACAAAGTCCCATCCGTGGCTAAGGATATGTTTCCACGATGAACAACCCTTGTGAGTCCTCTCGACTCATAAGGAGAAAACACTCTTGTAAGATCCTTATGACTTATAAGAGAACACGCACTTAAGAATCCTCATGATTCTTAAGGAGAAAACACACCTACGAGATCCTCACGACTCGCAGGGAGAAATACCTTTATGAGACCCTTATGGCTCATGAAGTCAAAAGCCTTAGTCGACAGGATCCTAACCCTGTTCGCTAAGACACATTTGTTCGACATCGAACGAGGCAAATGATGATTTGCCCCTGGCAATATCCCAGTTGTAGCGGTGCTGATGCCGGAATCGGTGTCTAATTCCAAGTTTGTAGCAAGAAACTAGCAAGCTATACATGCATACGAAATAGCCGAAATGGTAGGGCAACTTGCAACAAAATCAGCAAGTAAAAATGTATGCATGCAAAATAGCCGAAATGATTGGGCAACTCGCAATAAAAAGCAGCGAGTAAAAATAAAATAAATAGCCGAAATGATTGGGCACCGCGAAAAATAGCCGAAATGATTGGGCAATCGCGACCTTCGCGATATAAAAGCCGAAATGATAGAGCATCATGGAAAGAAATAAAATATATATAAATAAAATTTATGCCCTGCAGGTGATATCACATCAATCCCTGTATACAATCCAGGGGCACAAACAAAGAGGGAACCACGCCTTCCCTCCTCAGGCTCCATCAGTAGAAGAGGCCAAATCTCAACGGTTCACAGACAACCTGGAGACCACTTCGATATTCGTCTCATTACAACAGACGCAACGTCATCCACATGACCCCGTCTCGGAAATACGTCATCAACATGACCCCGTCTCGGAAATACATCATCCAAATGACCCCGTCGCGGAAATACGTCATCTACATGACCCCGTCTCGGAAATACGTCATCAACATGACCCTGTCTCAGAAATACGTCATCAACATGACCCCGTTTCGGAAATACTTCATCTACATGACCCCGTCTCGGAAATACGTCATCAATATGACCCCGTCTCGGAAATACGTCATCCACATGACCCCGTCTCAGAAATACGTCATTCAAATGACTCCGTCACAGAAATACGTCATCAACATGACCCCGTCTCGGAAATACGTTATCCACATGACCCCATTTCGGAAATACGTCATCCACATAACCCCGTCGCGGAAATACGTCATCTACATAACCCCGTCTCGGAAATACGTCATCCACATGACCCCGTCAACGTCATCCACATGACCCCGTCTCGGAAATACGTCATCAACATGACCCCGTTTCGGAAATACGTCATCCACATGACCCCGTCTCGGAAATGCGTCATCCACATGACCCTGTCTCGGAAATACATCATCAACATGACCCTGTGTCGGAAATACGTCATCCACATGACCCCGTCTCGGAAATACGTCAACTACATGACCCCGTCTCAGAAATACGTCATCCATATGACCCCGTCGCGGAAATACGTCATCCACATGACCCCGTCTCGGAAATACGTCATCGACATGACCCCGTCTCGGAAATACGTCATCCACATGACCCCGTCGCGGAAACACGTCATCCACATGACCCCGTCTCGGAAACACATCATCCACAAGACCCCGTCTCGGAAATACGTCATCCAAATGACCCCGTCGCGGAAATATGTCATCCAAATGACCCCGTCGCGGAAATACGTTATCTAAATGACCCCGTCGTGGAAATACGTCATCACATGACCCCGTCGTGGAAATACGTCATCCACATGACCCCGTCTCGGAAATACGTCATCAACATGACCCCGTTTCGGAAATACGTCATCCACATGACCCCGTCGCGGAAATACGTCATCCACATGACCCCGTCGCGGAAATACGTCATCTACATGACCCCGCCTCGGGAATACATCACCCAATGATGCCGTGAAATGCGGATAACGTCAATCTCATTAAACACTTATGGGTCCTCTCGATTCGTAAGGAAGAAAACTCTCTTATAAGATCCTTACGACTTATAAGGGAAAACACACTTAGGAATCCTCACGATTCCTAAGGAGAAATTACACTTACGAAATCCTCATGACTCGTAGGGAGAAAAGTCTTCATGAGACCCTCACGGATCATGAAGTTGAAAAATCTTAGGTAACAGATCTGAACCTGCTTCCTGAGCCGTCACTACCTCTCGGAGAGTTCAAGATGAAACGTTCTTTATTATCTACAGGCCACACTTGCCAGAGTAACATACCAACAACACAGCAAAGAGAAGAAAATGATAGTGGGAGATAAGAAAAATGTGTCTTTATTCATGAACTCAATTGAATACAAGATACATCATATAAAAGAATAAAAAAATGGATACATGTTATTCAAAAGATTACAAGTGTTTAATTGATGCAAAGGCAGCTACTGAGAAGGAGGCGTTTTCAATAAGTCAACCAGTTGCTCGCGCACTCCTCTCAACTCATTTTCAAGGTCAACCGCGGCAGCCAGCTCCACTTCAACTCGGGCCCGTTGCTGCAGACAGGATGAAAGTTTCTTATCAATTTCTTACTGAACATCCTCCTGACTCTGCGCAAACTGTTCAGTAAAGTCAAGATTCTTCCTCAGCACCAGCCCGTCGGAAATACATCGTTGAAGGCTTTCAAAGATGGAGTTCAGCTGCGCAGCATTCGCTTCGACCTGGGCACGCAGTCGGACAGACTCAGCAGAAGTCGCCTCACGTTCCTTTCGCTTGAGGATCGCCTCTTGTTCGAAATGATGAAGGAACAGGGCACTTTGCTCAATCCACGCAGCCCGCTGGGAGTTCCCGACCAGAATTTCAGGAGCAGGACGCCTAAGCTTAAGCTCATGCAGGCAGGCCTCAATTTTCCTGCAATGATTAACCCAAGACTCGACGACGCCTTCATTATGTAAGTTCACAAGCATCGCCAACATTGGATTGACCTCAGCAGCGAAATCTGCGGCAGATGTAGGAGCCTCCGCCTCAAGCTCCTCGACGTATTCGCTCAGCATACGCAGACTGGTCACAGCACCTTTTGAGGATCGACGTCTGGAAAAGGGCCCTGCCGGCATCATAATACGAGACTCGAACGGGGCTGGAGTCGATGTGATTGCTGCAAAATATATCATAGTCAGATATCGGCTCAGGAAATAAAGAAAATACACGAAAAATAGAGTCTACTATACCGGTTGCAACAGGGGCAGAGCTGGGAGTTCCGGAGGCGCAACGATAGCCTCGTCCTCTCCTTCAATTTGTAAGGCTACAAGCAATACAAAGAAGAATTAGGAATAATGTGATTGCCCATTAAAGAAAGGACGCCGTTTAGAAAAGATACTCACCGATACCACCAGGCAGACTAATCTCTGACAGGAAGGAGAAGTGTGGGTGCAGCACCTGATACAGGTGGTCAAAAAGGACTCCTACAAGGACGCAGTAATACAACGTTAGTATAAAAGTTATACAGCTTAAAAAATAAGACTGATAGATCATGAATCCGCACCTTCCAACATCTGAGATGGTACGAGACAGGGTAGAGGAGGTGTCACCGTCAAAGCGGTAGCTGATGGCGCTGCCTCGGGTAGCGCAACCTCAACGCTCGCCACACCTGCATTAGAAATGAGATAAATACTGTCAGGAAAGATTAAAAAGGATTGCAGAATAAAAAGAAAAGCAATGACCCAAAATCTACCTGATGAGTCGCCAGTCGGAACCGCGACGAGGGCGTCACTTGATACAGCGACGTCTTCTCCCTCTTCCATCGGGATGGTCTCACCTCCCATTGCCTCATCCCCTGACTCTACGAGAGCCGTCGTAACGCTTGCGACGCCAGGAGATGGCAAAGAGCCGCAGGCGGAAAGAGCGACGATCGAGGCGGTGCCCGACTCTTGAGAGGGAGCGGCCACCTCGGGCTCAGCAATTCTAGCCATCTCACCCGCCGCCACCTCGAGCTCGACAATGGTAGCCGTCTCACCCATCGCCACCTCGGGCTCGGTAATGGTAGCTATCTTAGGCACAACAATCGTGACTGTCTCACCAGCCGCTACCTCGAGCTCGGCAATTGCAGCCACCTCCCCTACCGCCGCCTCAAGTTCGGCAATCACGGATACCTCCTCTACCACTGTCCCAGGCTCAGCGGTCGCCGCCACTTCTTCGGTAAGACTCGGTCCTGCAAGATAAGATATATGAGAACTGATATTTAAAACTTTAACAACGGAACCCCGTATCACATTACTTTGAGTTGGTCTTCCGACCGCTTCCCGAGCCGCACGTGTTGCCCGTCTATAAGCAGTGGACAAGGCAGCCGGGGATTCCTCTAAAGGGGTAGGGGTAGGGGTAGCGATGCTTGAACCCGCACCCGCAGCCAAGGCAGCACTACGCTCCCTTGCCGCACACATTCTGCGCTTCCTCTCCGCTCGAGCCGTCAAAGCGGATCTTCTAGACGCCTTCATCAATAGGACGTCGTCATCCGCGCCAAGGGTTACCTCTGGAGCCGTTATGGCATCCGTCATCGGTTGCTTAAGTGACGCTTCTTTCAACAATACTGGCGAAACAGAGCTAGCCGGCCCAGCAAGTGTCTCCGCACCGCCTTGCGAAGTCGGTGCTACACCCGGAATAACATGAGCAGAGGTAGTTCCTGTGATAAAAAAAAAGGGGGTCAGATTACTCATAAGAAACGGGAGCGGGAACATGGTGAACTGAAATGTACCGATGCCTAAGGATGCTCGAAGTCGTGCCTCTTCCTCAAAAGTCTTGAGAGAAGCTGCGAGAGCTTCTTCGGTAGAAATTCCTGTTAAAGAAGGAAAAGTATCAGTCAAAACACGATAACAGAAATACGATGCAATGGCGAAAGATACAGCTAATGATTACCTGATCGCGTGAGGATAGCCAACCCCTCTTCGTGGCTTGCCAATTGCTTAGAAGATGCAATGGCAGCCGCCGGATCAGTATCATCTGGCGGCATGAATAAGCCCTCATTTGTCCCATACTCGGTCAGGCCATCGCCGTAAGGATCATGAGACTCCTGGCCAAGTACAACATCGACAGAAAGGATTGACTTCTTCTTCTTCTTTTGTGAGCGAGCTCCGGTCGCTGCCAGCACTAGCTTACGCTTGGCAGGCACCTTGGGACGACGAGTCCCAATTTCTTTTCCTACGTCCGACTCGGAGGACGCGGCAACCACTTCTTTTTCAGACGCGCTGGAAGGAGGAAACCCTCGCGTAGGGCTTAGCACACGAGGGGGCTCAACTGCAGTGACCTCTTTTAGCGAAGGGGGGACAGTGGTCCGTCGCTTCAAAGGGACATTGCGATCGCCGGCAGGAGGTGCACTTTTGCGAACGAGCAACAGCCGCCTCTCTTCCTTAATGAGGGTGCCCATCGAATGCTGGTACCACGCTGTGTACACATTAAGGACCTTCGGGACACAGCTCGGTTCGCTGATAAAGAAATTGGACCCCGTGTTCAAGCGCATGAAATGATGTAGCGCGTTTCGCATCCCCTCTTCAGTGGCAGTGGGTTCTAGCAAGAAAGCCTCCAGTGGAACTCCTTGATTATAGCTCAATTGTTGGGAAAAACGATGCGGATTGTATTTCATGAAAAGCGCCGCATCATTTTGCCTAAACACCAGGAAGCCCGGTCTGATATAATATAAATGGAGGATCTTCCGAGCTTTCAAAACTGAGGCTTCATCTTTAAAAGTATCCCGCAATGGCCGCACCGTTGTGGCGGACTCTTTTCCGATGGTTAAAACCTTATCGGTGAAGGTCATGCCGTCTCCAACCGTACGGGGACGAAGGAGCAAACCTCTAGCATCCCGCGGTGACGGATTTACAATAGATACGCTGACTAGTCACATAATCCGGGGGAAACTGCACCTGTCATAAAATGAAGGCCTTTTATGAATACCAAAAATGCCAAGTGCATGTAGCTCGAGCCATGACATGAAGTAATGCATTGAGAAGTTCACATGCTGCACTCCGGGTTCGGTAGTATCTGCCGCTTGACTAAGGCCGTAATACAAATTGGCTAGACCGGTGACCTCGACAGCCATTTTCACTCCAATAACCATTCGGTGAGCTGGATAGAAGACAGACGGCCTCATACGGCGAAGGTGCATTGGGAGCGCGAACCATCTCAACCATAGCCCAAGAAATCCCAAGAAGAATGTTTCCTCATCAATCCCAGGGACTGCGATCTCCGCAAAAGGAACAACTGGAGTGTTGGGAAGGAAGAAACTCTTCTGATCTACCTCCGTCGTTGGCAGGTTGTTTAAATCTAAGCCGAAAGGGTCGTCAAGCGTGGCGAATTTAACAGCCTCATTCGAGAGGACTTTTGGATGAAGAAAGCGAGCAATGAAATCCTCGAAACTAACCCCGCGGCTCCCAGATTCGAGGAAAAGGCCCTCGTAAATATTCAACACTTTGATCAGACTAGGAAATTGATGTTGAACGGCGTTCTCCGGGGTAAGGCCCATTATCACTGGCTTGGCACCAAAAACGTTTTCATCCGTAGGAAGCAGCTCCTCATAATACTTCCCCATGACCGGTAAGCCGGAAACTTCTGCAAATTCCTCTAAGGAGATTGATACTTCTCGGTCCAGCGAAAGGAAGGTGTGGGTAGGAATGTTCCACTGCTCCAGAAATGCCTTAACCCACCAGGTGGGAAGCGTAGGATACTGGAAGAGAGAAGCATAAACGGCGGGATACAACCCAAGCCTCAACAACTGCGACTTCTTCGCTGACAGAATGTAGCGGGCCCATTGCAGATAACCGGTCGGATGACGAGGAATCAGACCTATATTATATGGTTGCCCCCACGGCCGTGCCTTGCCTTGACAAATACGTCGTTCCAAGATATCTAAAGCCATAGGAGGCTGAACGGGTATCGCAGCCATAGCGGGCTGAAGAAGACCTTCTGAAATCCAATTAACCATCTTCACGGCATAGTTCACCGGGGGTGGGTTGGCGTAATGAATCGCCATGACGGGCTCCGAAGGTACCGCGCACGAAAAGCTTTGTCGACCCTTAATAATATGATTATACCATGTCCCCTAGAGGTGAAGATTTTTGTGTTCCGGGTCATGGTCTCGGATGAGCGCGAGAACCTCCCGGTCTACAGGTGCTCCAGGAAATCCTCCTTCTGAACGAACGAATGGAAACGAGGCATCGAAAGACATGTTGCCTGCAAAAAAGAGGGATAGAAATCAGCTGTCGGTGCTATAATTTAATTTTAAGTTTCTGACACTCGGTACTTTAAAATTTGTATCGCACTACAATGCAGTGGAAAGGGGACCAAAGGAGGACCCACAAAATCTAGATGACAATTCATCAATTAATAATTAATAAAACAGCCTCATCATTGGATGAGACTGTGAATTAATGAGGAAATCCTCAAGAAAATTCTCATTGAATGAGAGATCCCTCGGGAAAAAGAGAAAATCTCCCTTTGAGAGCAAAGCTCTATGACAGAGTGACACTTGTCAAACTCTGATCATGAAGGAATAAAATTCCTTAAAGAGCCTGGCTCTGTAATGATGATGGAAAAATCCATCAGAAAAGAAAATTAAAATCAATTAATCCTGGGATCTTCAAGATCCATGAAAAAACTCTTAAGAGTTCTTCATCTAAGATTAAGAAATATACACATGATTCAAAAGAGCAGGGCTCTGTTTATGGGCTAAGAAACCCCAAAAAGATCTCTTTAGATCTATGGGTTCATGAGAGCAAAGCCCTGCTAATGAAACCCTAAATGGGTTTTCTGTAGATCAAAGATTTATAAAGAGCAAGGCTCTGTTAATGGGTAAAACCCTAATTTATTAAAATTTATTAAAGTTTTTAAAACTTTACCTAAGTTTGGAAAGAGTTTTTACTCTTGAGAAGTTCTTAAAAGAGCTGTGCTCTGAGCAAAAATTCTCAAAGAAAGAAGATAATAATCATCTGAGGGACCAAAGGTCCTATTTATAAGCATTAAACCGCCTCTTCAACTTCTGAGTTGATCCAAGGGCTTAGATGCTGCCACCGCTGCACTCACGTGTGCGCCACGTGAGTGCAACGGTGGGGGGCGCATTTGTTTCCCCCAATCAGAGCAAAGCATTGTTTTAAAATTCAAAATTTAAAAGTTAAAGTAACGTTTCAGATTCAGCGCTAGGCGCGCTGCGCGCCACGTGTCAAATACAGATGCGCTAGCGCCAGATGCACTGCGCCCTAGGCAGTGCACCCCCATCAGAGTAAAGCTCTGTTTTAAAATTCAAAATTCAAAATTTGAAGCAACACTTCAGATCCAGCGCTAGGCGCGCTACGCGCCACGTGTCAAATACAGATGCGCTAGCGCCAGGTGCACTGCGCCCTAGGCAGCGCACCCCCAATCAGAGTAAAGCTCTGTTTTAAAATTCAAAATTCAAAATTTGAAGCAACGCTTCAGATCCAGCGCTAGGCGCGCTGCGCGCCACGTGTCAAACACGGGTGCGCTAGTGCAGGCTGCGCTGCGCACCAAGTGTCAAACGTAGGTGCGCTAGTGCTGGAATTAAAAATTCCCTACCGTTAGATCAAAAGATCTAATAATGATAAATCATTAATTAATCAGAATTAAAATTCTGTTATGGAAAGATCTTTCCAATCTTGTCAAAAACAAGAAGATTACCTTCTGTAAAACAGAAACCCTAGGATCAAAGATCCAACGGCGGAGAAACATCCCCAAATCAATCAGAGAAAGTTCTCTTTAACTGATTTAACAAATTAATTTGCCCTATATAAAGGCCCCAAAACTTTAAGTCTGATATAGAGAAACCCCCAACAAACTTTGAGAAAATTCAAAAGAAAGAGAGCAAGCTCTTGAAAGAAGATCATTTCTTCAAGGTAAAAAGAATGATTCTTGAACAAAGAGATGAAATCATTTCATTAGAACAGGAGAATTATCTTCTTAAAAGATCATAAATCTACAAAAGACCAAGGTCTCTTATAAAAAGAGATCAAAAGATCTCATCATAGAAACAAAAGAAGTATTTACTTCATTCACAGATCATTGATCTACAAAGGCAAATCCCTTTCAAAAGTAAGAACTATTGTTCTTGAATCTTGAGGCAAAGCCTCCTTCAAAAAGAACATGAACTTGTTCTCTGATCATAAATTTGATCAAATGCGCTTTGCGCTACTGAAAAGTGCCTTGCACTCATGAACTGCGCTTTTGCGCTCCTTGGACCGGCGCTCAGCGCCAAAACGTGCCACGTGTCAACCACAGATACAACTTGTGCTTTACGCTTTTGAAACAACGCACTGCGCTCATGGGCTGGCGCTCAGCGCCAAGCGCGCCACGTGTCATTCACCGGTGCGCCACTAAACTAGCGCAACGCGCTCATAAATTGAAAGTGCAATGCGCTCATAAACTGGCGCCTAGCGCTAAGCGCGACACGTATCCTTTTCATGTGTGCTATTTGGCAGAAACGCAATGCGCTCTTTAATTAGCGCAAAGCACCTGGCGCGCCACGTGGCACGCTGTTAGAACACACATTGTTCTAATGAATGCTATGCATTCAATACAAGACAAAAAGAATGTGTCAGGATCTAATGCTCAGCATTATTAAAAGGGCCAAGCCCAGATAAAGGCTCAACAGCCCAGAACAATAAAATGTTAAACTTTTTAATCTTATTGAATTTAGCCCAATATTGGCCATAAGTCCTCAACTTATATTGAACTGAGTCCATCTGCTCACGAATATTTAACAGATCTCAGTCTCAAACTGGACTACAGATCCTTTAACCAACTCGCACCGGTTTAAGGGTACATCTCTTTACTCCTCTGATATCTGTCGTTATAATCCTTCAACATCTTCAGAAAGGTGACGGGTCCCGACAACCACACATTCCACGGACTGTGGGGTCCTTAAACTCATGGACTATGATGTCCTTAAACTTCATAGACTACGATATCTTTAAACTACGGACTGTGGGGTCCTTAAACTCATGGACTACGATGTCCCTAACCTCGGACTGTGGGGTCCTTATAAACCCACGGACTACGATGTCCTTAACCTGGACCGAGATATCCTTAAACTAGCATTGGACCGTAATGTCCTTAAACTAATTGACCGCAAAGTCCCTAAACTAAAACAATAGAGCCCAATTACTCTTTTGTTGGATCTAAATGATCCCGTTAAGTTGATCTTAGTCTAAAATGAGACTAGCATATCCTTAACAAACGTTTAAGTTGATCTTAGTCTCAAATGAGGCTAACGTATCCTTAAACCCAAATCTAAGAAGATACGGATTTGAACTAATCCACGCCCTACGGGCGACAACATAAATTAGTCTCTGTATACAATCCACGGGCAACCACACACAAAACAAACACCCACGACACGAAGTGACCATCTGGAGAAAGAGAAAGTTGTTACCGCGACGCGGTAGCGTAATTAACTGCAGGGGCTTGCGCCTGCAGGAAAGAGCGTCCCCACAATCAAAAACCCCTCAACGAGGGGGAATCTGACGAAGTCTGCTACATCGGCCGCATCCGTTTAAATTTTCGATACATAGTGCCATAAATCAACTTGGCATCTTCGGAGAGGTGGACGGATAGCACCAATCAGCATCTGCCCCGAATTTCAGGCAAGACGGACCTGCGCGGTCGCGTCTCCGTGTTCGGCGGGGAACAGACCCCTCTTTCCCGACTTCCTATTCTTCTTATTTTGATCGGCCTGTTTCTACACAATACATTCAGATTTAGTTTTCTAATTAAGCAACACAAAAAAATAAATTATATACTAAATAACGAATTAAATTTAAATTACAAACCTGTTTGCGTTGAGAGTTGAAATATTGGCACAAGAGAAGCCATATATTTACATCAACTCTCACAAAAACCGGAGTATGTAGGAGAGTTGCTCTCTCTGCCTCGGGGGTCGCCATCCACAGGGAATAGCAGTCGATCTTCAGCTCGTTCCTATTGTATCGGCTCTTTCATTGTATGTTCTTCATCAGGCCCTGGTACAGAGTATGAAGATCGAGCACTCTATCAGGATCGAGGTCGGGTATAGACTGAAAGTCGTAATCCAACTACAAATACAAAAAAAATAATGTATTTAAATTGCAAGTGTTAAATAATAATAAATATATTGGATAAGTCAAATGATAATATATATTAATAGCCGAACCTGATCTCAGAAGAGGGCAAATGAGCGTCGGTGCTGATCGCCACACTCAACGTGAAGTGGATACTTCATTAGGATACGGCTCTCATCACCCATATACCGGCCGAACCTCTCGTCATAATCGCCGGTATAGCGATAATCGGGGGTAAAGAAGAGGGGGAATGGTGCCTCCCCCAAGCTCTGTCGGGCCTCAGCCTGTGGGACTGATTTGGTCCTCGAGTCCCCTCTCGGGATGGGGCTGCCCTGCATCTACAAGAAATATCAAAACAAGTAATATTAAGACAAAGTGGTATTAAGAAATAAAGGATTAACGAAAATTGAAGTGCGATGTATACCTCCGGCTACATCAGCACGAGCCTGGGTCCAGACAGCAGCACGAACGGGACGATAGTTTCTCCGGTGACGAACAGCCGGTGACCCGAACGTGGACGCGTCCCCTGTTAGTTGTATGTATGCCCTAGAGGCCAGTATTGTACAGATGATGTATATTATATTGGATGCTTGGACATATATAGAGAGGACTTTCTTGCTCGACATGATAGTATGCTATCTGGTTGCTCTTTATCTTAACATGTGTACTTGTCTCTTTATACTGTCTTATAGTTACATGTTGGTAAAGCCCTTAGGATGTGTACTTGACTACCTGGACTATGATGCGGATCATACTAGTGGGGACATGGTAGTCCATAAGTACATCCTTCAAGGTCCCTAGTCATGGGTATATCGAGACGGGGCATCGATATACCAGTATAGACTAGCGTATACGCTTCTCGACCCATGAGATGGGCGATGGATGATCCCATATCCATTGGTGTTTGACATCAGAGATGGTATACGGGTGCTCAGTGGAGACTGGGTACACTGGACGGACTCGCCGAGAACTCCCAGATGGTATTATACCTCACGTCAGATGACAGTTCTTTGGTGACACTTGTGCAGGTTAGTCTGTAGACCCGAGATCGTCATAGAGTCTTGTGTGATTCCCACTGTGCTTTGATTTCCACCTTACGACGTCCATGAGGGCGTGCAAAATGGTGGTTTTTGGGTACAGTCCCGAGTCACATGGAGGCAATGAGCGATAGGAGGGGTTTTGTCTCTCCCGGTATTGGGGGTTGATACTGCGCTGTGCTCGATTAACCATAACAGGGAAGTCCCTGGCCAGGGCTGATTTAGAAATTTACTGGTAAGTGTTACCAGTAGTTTCTCGACCCGTTATGAGTCTCACATCGGCACGACTTATCGGTTATTGGGGTCTGACGTTTACCACCCCTAGACTTGATATGCGACATATCAGACGAGGAGACCGGACTGTACGGGAAGTGTTACCGGCAGGCTTTTACAGGAGTTAGAGCGGGCTTGCTTGCTGATCTTCTGATCGCTCAATACCCGGGTAGCCGTTATGTCCAGCTAGTACCGCCGACGGCTTGTGGGTGAGTGATGTGATCATCACTTACTGCCGGCGTATTGACGAGTCTTTAGAGTCCTACATAGAGGTTTTACTGACTCAGGCAAAACGAAATAGAGGCGCATATCTGATATGTGCGGGACCGAGAATAATGCGTGTATGTGATACCGTATTCTATTCTCACGACTTTCTGTATCGGTCGGTTATATATGATATAGCCGGGTTATCGAATCAAGTGTTGATTCGATAAGTCGATACATTGGATGTTAGTCGGTTATATGTGATATGACCGGATTATTAAGTCAAGTGTTGATTTAATAATTTATTGTATAATTGTATATTTGATATACTAGTTTACATTAACTAACACTTGTTCACTTTAGGTTTTTCTCACATGTGCACACTTTAACATATATGTGATATATATTGAAATGTGTTATCTTTATGTATCATGGTTGATGATACACCATCCATGAGTGTGTGAGACTTACACTAAGCTAATTTTTAGTTTGGGTTTTAATATTTAAAGTAAATACAAAATCAAGTGGAGGATTAGAAAATGCATGAAGCTTGTGGAAGCTTGTGGATATATTGACTAATTCAACTTGAGTTTATATTTTACTATAGATATTTATTAACCCAACCATAACAATTAGCCTAAGGTTAAGTTTCTACAAGAGTTAGTATATGATACTCACTCACCATGGTTAGCTCACTCACTTGATCATTATCCTCATCTCTTTCTTTTCTTCTTCTTCATTGCTAAAAAGAAAAAGGTTGCTAGGGTTTGATCCAAAGTGAGAAAGATTGTGAGAAATAAAATTCTAAAGAGAACCTACTTCCTATTTCTCCATCCTCTACTAGACTAGCACCTTAGTTTAGGGTGTTTTCTTCACTAATTCTCAAGTTAGTGAAGTAGAAGCTTGAGTTGGCATCCCCTCGACGTAGATCATCTTCGGCCTTGAAGACTTCAAGCAAGGACGCGTCTTGCGCCTCGTGAAGCCATGCAAGGGTCCGGAAGAACCATGATCGCAGCGAAGTGACTTCAACAAGGAGCTAAAGAAGTGAAGGACCGATCTACAAAGGTTGTATTTCATATTCACTTAGTTGTAAACATAGTTTACTAGCATATGAAACCCTAATCTCTAGTATACGATCTTGCTTAGGGTTATTCGGCATATAAAAATTTAATTTTGGCATGGTCGATGCCTTGTAGAGCCTTGTTAGTATGCCTAGTAACCCTAAAGTGGTATCAGAGCCTAACTAGAGCATTAGGCGATTTGTTAACGAAGTTAAAACCCCGATCGAACCCGGAAACGTCAAAGTTAACCCCTCTCTGTACATTTTTTCAAAACTGTGTATTTTCAGTATTAAAAATACCTAAAAAATTCAGCAGGGTTTTCTAAGCATTATTGTGCAAAACGAGCACCTGAATCGTACGGACCACCGTGGTTCCGCGGCAAATCCTTGCTTCTGCCGCGGAACCGCGGCAGTAGAGTGATAATGGGCCTTTTTGTTTGTAGAGTAATGTTCAATTCTGCTGTTGGAATTTTATGGGTATTTTAAATTTGACTCAAGTGTTGAGTATTCAGGGGCTTATTTTGTAATCATCGATTCGATCGGGAATTTTAAATTCGTTTTTGTTTTCCGGATAATTTAGAAAGTATTAAAATGTTCGAACGGATATCATTAACTCAATTTTTCTCGGCACGAAAAACATTCAAGTGTTGAATTTTTCCCGAGTTTAAATCTTTCGGAAAAACATGCATGTGACGTGATGGACCCTCTAGAAGACAACAAACCTTAACTCGATTATGTGACCGTCTTGAACTGCCTTTTGAACCTTAGGGTTTGGGGCAGTACGGCGTGCCACATGTGAGGCGTTGGCTTGACCCTTCTACGGCTGGACCGTTGCTACTGTGACGTATTCTTGAATTTTTGAACTCCGCTCAAGGGTTGAGCTATTATGGAAATCTTGGGTATTTGATTATTCGATCGAAAAATTTAATACTGTCTATTTATCTGGAATGTGATACAATATGTGGAATTCATACAGTTAGGCATGAAATGCGAAATATGTGATATTTCGGATTTACGATGTCTAAAGAGATTGTGGATTCCAAATATTGTAGTTTTACACTTTCTTTTCTGCGACCGTAAGTGTAATATGTGATATCACCGGTTTCGTTGCTATATGTAAACGACAATTGGGATGCGCATATTTACTTACGTTGATGACATGTGATGTTCTGTGTTGCTGGATATGTTATATTGGATCGTCGCGTTCTGAATAGCCGGGGTTTTTTTATGTGAGATGGGGGTTTTTATTTTCATTCATGTAAAATTAAATGTATGTAATATTCTTTTATTGGGGCACTTCCGGGATGAGGTTGATGTCACCTTTTGTATATTATTTACTTTTCCGCACTAGGATAGACCCAAGGAGGAGAGCACAAGTAATCGGGTTCTGGAGTCCAGTGGGAGACCAACTCGAGGAGTCGAGTCCGGGTCTCCTAACTCTAGAATTGGAAAGGTTACTTGCTGCTCTCGTAGGGGTCTAAGGGTGTGGGTTTGGCTATTCGTCACGACCGTGGAATCCGTGTTTTATAGAGGCTCAAAATAAAACACGGACGTCGTAGTATATCC
Organism: Agapanthus africanus; assembly: GCA_030015575.1. Lineage (NCBI taxonomy): Eukaryota > Viridiplantae > Streptophyta > Magnoliopsida > Asparagales > Amaryllidaceae > Agapanthus > Agapanthus africanus. Next base: position 425,175,961 of record JASDDO010000018.1, on the reverse strand, counting down.
AATATTTCATATGTTTCTTCTACTGCGATATCTGTGATGCGATCATTTGATATTCTGTGATAAATACTGTATATAGTATATATGATATATTATATAGGCGTTACTTATGTTTTACACCCGCGCTAGCCCTGCCCTGCTCTGCCGTTAGTTACCTAACCTAACGGTGCACGAGGGGACATCGAGGCGAATGTAGATGGTATAAGTGTACGTCGTATTTATTTGTGATGTTTAGGTGATTTAAATGATGGGACTTCATTAATGTGATTAATGAAAGAAAAGAAACCTAAAAGATGTTGTAGAATCAATTTTTTCAAAAAAAAAGGGTAGCTACAGTTTTGCTTTGCATAGTGATATATATGATATATCCCGCACCTTATTCGATGGGGAAAGAGCTGAGATCCCTTCACCGGGAGTGACCTCTTTAGCAAAACTGGCAGATGCTACAACACTCGGTTTGCTTTTGATTGCTTTTGGAGTTTTGCTTTGCATAGCGATATATATGATATATCCTGCACCTTATTCCATAAGGAAAGAGCCGAGATCCCTTCACCGGAAGTGACCTCTTTAGCAAAACTAATGAAAGCCTCAAAATCACTCCATTTCAAAATTCACTCGATTCTACAACGATATCAAGTTCATTACGCAATAGGTTTTCAGAAAAACCTGTCGTAGCCCTCCGTCATTTCAGATAAATCCTACTTAGTATTCGTGCTACGTTTGTTGGCCTGCGTCAAGGCGTAGTGTGCGGTAGCTAACTAATATTTATCTGCTAATGCATATGATGCAGATTGGAGCAGGGTAGTCGTGCGACTTTGTTGGCCTGCGTCAAGGGTTGTACGGGTGGGTTTAATTCAATCAAGAAATGACGGGTTGAACTTGACTAGCGCACTATGGTTTGTTGGCCTGCGTCAAGGTCATGGGACGCTAGGGGCAAAATATTATCGGGAATTTCAAGTGTTGAGATTTGCAATGAGATTGCATACCTTCTATGAGATAGTTGGATCCCGATACCCACTACGAGTAATTGTTACTCCTGGGAGAGTTTTACACAGGACAATTAGCCGATCAAGTAGGTGTCTAGAAAGGTGTCAACGGGGTTACGCCTCTGGGAAAACGAGGTTTACTTTAATTAGGTCCGTGCGAAAGCACGGGGAACCTCCCTCAAAGTACCGACACTGGCCTGACTGAAAGATTGGCGAAATTGTAGGGTGTAATTAATCCCGGCTAGTCTTTCCTTTTAGGGTTTGAAGGAAGATTTGATAAAAACAGTGGGAGCCATCCTGATTAGATAAAATAATAACCAATCTGATCTTGCAAGAGCATACGCTAAAATGTTTTCTTCTCTCTCTCTCTCCAGGTAGCGACCATATCATGCCTTAATCAAGATAATAATATGGATGTATTGATCGAACCCGCATGTTATACTGTGCTGGGGAACGTTGGTCCCGTTCTTTCTTATAAGAGTTATAGGACTGAACAGGATATAGGGGAATACCAGGATTCCTATACCACCCGTGTGAAGAAAGTACATGTTGATGCATTTTCTTCGGGTGTGTTCGTTACGGAGAACTGTTTCTCCATTTGCTCTACGTTCTGGGTATTAGATACCGGGTCAGGATCCCATATATGTAATCAGTTACATGGGCTTAGAAAAGGTAGAGAACTTGGAGAAGGTGATAAAGACATAAGGGTTGGAAATGGTGCAATTGTTGCAGCTAAAACCGTCGGGGAATATCACCTTGTATTGCCAACTGGTAATATATTGGTTCTGAACGAATGCTATTACATGCCGAACCTGATATGCAACATTATATCGGTTTCTTTACTAAGTAAAGAGGGATATAATTTTGTATTACAAGATAATGTTATGAACATTTTCCTTAACCAAAAGTTGGTTGGATCAGGCATGTTGTGCAATGGCATTTATGTTTTAAATCAATCAACAGTTCTGAGCATAACAAACACACACAAGAGGAAGAGTTCAGAACTGAACGAATCCTTCTTGTGGCATTGTAGACTAGGTCACATCAATGCGACACGACTAGCTAAGTTGCATAAGGATGGATATTTAAATCCGTTTGAATTTTCATTTTATGATACTTGCCAGTCATGTCTCAAAGGAAAGATGACCAAAGCTCCGTTTACAGGACACGGAGAAAGAGTTACCGAACTCTTGGGACTGATACATAGTGATGTATGCGGTCCCATGTCTACACATGCCAGGAATGGTTCTGCATACTTCATTACATTCACTGACGATCTCTCTAGATTCGGATATGTGTTCCTGATGAAACACAAATCAGAACCTTTTGAGAAATTTAGAGAATATAAACAAGAAGTCGAGAACCAAACCGGAAAAAGTATCAAAATCCTTCGATCTGATCGAAGGGGTGAATACTTGAGCAATGAATTCCTGGACTTCCTAAAAGAGAATGGGATTCTCTCTCAGCTGACTCCTCCATATACACCACAGCACAACGGTGTATCGGAACGAAGGAACCGCACCCTATTAGATATGGTGCGCTCTATGATGAGTACAGCTGAGTTACCTATTTCTTTCTGGGGGTATACACTGGAAACAGCTGCAGACCTATTGAATATGGTTCCCACCAAATCTGTGCCAACCACTCCATATGAGATATGTAAAGGAAAGAGACCATGTCTTAATTATGTTAAGATATGGGGTTGTCCGGCCTATGTAAAAACACAAAATCCGGACAAACTCACGGCAAGGTCCATTCTGTGTAAGTTTATTGGATATCCCAAACATTCACGCGGATATATCTTCTACCACACCGAGGAACAAAAGGTGTTTGTTTCTCGACATGCCACCTTTTTAGAAAAGGAATTTCTTGAAAAAGAGATTAGTGGTAAGGAGGTAGAACTGGAAGAGGTTCCAGCAATACAGACTACGACAGAAGAATTAGTGGAACCAGAGGATTCAGTAGTTCCCAACGAACCTTAGCCTCTCCGCCGATCTAGTAGGGTTCCTCACCCACCTGAGAGATACTACGGTTTTCTCATGGATGGTGGAAGTGAGGATTGCATCATGGCTGATGATGACCCAACTAGCTTCGAGCAGGCCATCACGAGTAGAGACTCAGTGAAATGGCTGGATGCAATGCGGTCCGAGATGGAATCCATGTACACCAACAAAGTATGGACTTTGGAAGTTGCTCCTGAAGGGGTAAAACCCATTGGGAGCAAGTGGATTTTCAAGAAAAAACTTGGTGTCGATGGGAAAGTGGAGACTTTCAAAGCTAGACTTGTTGCAAAGGGTTTTCGTCAAAGTCCAGGTGTAGACTATGACGAAATCTTTTCTCCAGTGGCTATGCTTAAATCCATCCAGATCATGCTTGCCATCGCTGCATATCATGACTACGAAATCTGGTAAATGGATGTTAAGACCGCCTTTCTAAACGGTGATTTAGAAGAGTGCGTGTACATGACTCAGCTAGAGGGCTTCGTAGATAGTGGGAGCAGCGGGAAGGTGTGCAAGCTGGTTAAATCCATTTATGGATTAAAGCAAGTATCGCGGAGTTGGAACATCTACTTTGACGTCGTTATCAAAGAGTTTGATTTCGTCAAAAACGTAGATGAACCTTGTATCTACAAGAAGGTGGCAGAGAGTAAGGTTGTCTTTCTCGTATTGTACGTAGACGACATACTCTTGATAGGAAATGACATTCCTATACTGCAATCAGTCAAGCTTTTCTTATCACAAAGATTCTCAATGAAAGATCTTGGTGATGCCTCCTGCATATTGGGAATTATGATCTATAGAGATAGATCTAAAAGGATATTGGGATTGTCCCAATCCAGGTACATTGACACTATACTAAAGAGGTTTAGTATGGAAGAGTCCAAACATGGGTTTTTACCCACGATCTCAGGGCTCACTCTCTCCAAAGAGATGTCTCCCAAGACTGATTTGGAGAGAGCTCGCATGCAAGGGATACCCTATGCTTCAGCTGTAGTCTCTATCATGTACGCGATGCTATGTACCAGACCCGATGTAGCATACTCACTAAGTGTAGTGAGTAGGTATCAAGCTGATCCTGGAGAGAGTCACTGGACAGCTGTGAAGAGCATTCTCAAGTACTTGCAAAGGACTAACGAGATGCTCTTGGTGTATGGTAACGGAGAACTCCAAGTGGAGCCCTTTACCGATTCGAGCTTCCAGAGTGATAAGGACGACTCTAAGTCGCAGCCGGGATTTGTCTTTACCCTTTACAGAGGGGCGGTTAGCTGGAAGAGTTCCAAGCAGGAAACCGTGGCAGACTCGACGATGGAGGCTGAATACATCGCTGCCAACGATGCTGCCAAAGAGGCTGTCTGGATCAAGAAGTTCATTACTGAACTTGGCGTGGTTCCATCCATTGAGCATCCAATACCTTTGTATTGCGATAACAATGGAGCGGTGGCTTTGGCCAAGGAACCCAGGTCCCATCAGCGATCCAGGCATATTCTGAGGCGGTATCACCTGATCCGGGAGATAGTTGATCGCCGGGAGATCGATGTCAGGAGGGTTGACATGAAGAACAACACTGCGGATCCACTCACGAAGGCCATTCCCCAGATACAGTTTGAGAGACTCTTCGGGGTGCTTGGTATGCGATACTACAGCAGCTGGCCCTAGTGCAAGTGGGAGATTGTTAGTTGTATGTATGCCCTAGAGGCCAGTATTGTACAGATGATGTATATTATATTGGATGCTTGGACATATATAAAGAGGACTTTCTTGCTCGACATGATAGTATGCTATCTGGTTGCTCTTTATCTTAACATGTGTACTTGTCTCTTTATACTGTCTTATAGTTACATGTTGGTAAAGCCCTTAGGATGTGTACTTGACTACCTGGACTATGATGCGGATCATACTAGTGGGGACATGGTAGTCCATAAGTACATCCTTCAAGGTCCCTAGTCGTGGGTGTATCGAGACGGGGCATCGATATACCAGTGTAGACTAGCGTATACGCTTCTCGACCCATGAGATGGGCGATGGATGATCCCATATCCATTGGTGTTTGACATCAGAGATGGTATACGGTTGCTCAGTGGAGACTGGGTACACTGGACGGACTCGCCAAGAACTCCCAGATGGTATTATACCTTACGTCAGATGGCAATTCTCTGGTGACACTTGTGCAGGTTAGTCTGTAGACCCGAGATCTTCATAGAGTCTTGTATGATTCCCACTGTGCGTTGATTTCCACCTTACCACGTCCATGAGGGCGTGCAAAACGGTGGTTTTTGGGTACAGTCCCGAGTCACATGGAGGCAATGAGCGATAGGAGGGGTTTCGTCTCTCCCGGTATTGGAGGTTGATGTTGCGCTGTGCTCGATTGGCCATAACAGGGAAGTCCCTGGCCAGGCTGATTTAGAGATTTACTGGTAAGTGTTACCAGTAGTTTCTCGACCCGTTATGAGCCTCACATCGGCACGACTTATCGGTTATTGGGGTCTGACGTTTACTACCCCTAGACTTGATATGCGACATATCAGACGAGGAGACCGGACTGTACGGGAAGTGTTACCGGCAGGCTTTTACAGGAGTTGGAGCGGGCTTGCTTGCTGATCTTCTGATCGCTCAATACCCGGGTAGCCGTTACGTCCAGCTAGTACCGCCGACGGCTTGTGGGTGAGTGATGTGATCATCACCTACTGCCGGCGTATTGACGAGTCTTTAGAGTCCTACATAGAGGTTTTACTGGTTAAGGCAAAACGAAATAGGGGCGTATATGTGATATGTGTGGGACCGAGAATAATACGTGTATGTGATACCGTATTCTATTCTCGCGAATTTCTGTATCGGTCGGTTATATATGATATAGCCGGGTTATCGAATCAAGTGTTGATTCGATAAGTCGATACATTGGATGTTAGTCGGTTATATGTGATATGACCGGATTATTAAGTCAAGTGTTGATTTAATAATTTATTGTATAATTGTATATTTGATATACTAGTTTACATTAACTAACACTTGTTCACTTTAGGTTTTTCTCATATGTGCACACTTTAACATATATGTGATATATATTGAAATGTGTTATCTTTATGTATCATGGTTGATGATACACCATCCATGGGTGTGTGAGATTTACACTAAGCTAATTTTTAGTTTGGGTTTTAATATTTAAAGTAAATACAAAATCAAGTGGAGGATTAGAAAATGCATGAAGCTTGTGGAAGCTTGTGGATGCATTGACTAATTCAACTTGAGTTTTTATTTTACTATGGATATTTATTAACCCAACCATAACAATTAGCCTAAGGTTAAGTCTCTACAAGAGTTAGTATATGATACTCACTCACCATGGTTAGCTCACTCACTTGATCATTATCCTCATCTCTTTCTTTTCTTCTTCTTCTTCATTGCTAAAAAGAAAAAGGTTGCTAGGGTTTGATCCAAAGTGAGAAAGATTGTGAGAAATAAAATTCTAAAGAGAACCCACTTCCTATTTCTCCATCCTCTACTAGACTAGCACTTTAGTTTAGGGTGTTTGCTTCACTAATTCTCAAGTTAGTGAAGTAGAAGTTTGAGTTGGCATCCCCTCGACGTAGATCATTTTCGGCCTCGAAGACTTCAAGCAAGGACGCGTCTTTCACCTCGTGAAGCCATGCAAGGGTCCAGAAGAACCACGATCGCAGCGAAGGGACTTCAACAAGGAGCTAAAGAAGTGAAGGACCGATCTACAAAGGTTATATTTCGTATTCACTTAGTTGTAAATATAGTTTAATAGCATATGAAACCCTAATCTCTAGTATACGATCTTGCTTAGGGTTATTCGGCATATAAAAATTTAATTTTGGCATGGTCAATGCCTTGCAGAGCCTTGTTAGTGTGCCTAGTAACCCTAAAATTCAACTAGAAAATAAACATTGACGATAAAATTATATAGAGTTCATGTTTATTCTTAGAGAATATGTAAAATGAATAAATATTTTATATTTATTCATACTAATCTGTAGACTGAACGGAGGGTACAGAAATGACGTGAGTGGCCTCTACACCAGATGTGGACGCACCACCTATAATTAGATAATTAAAAATAGATTATATAAGTAATTGCAAAAAGAATGTGTATATCAATAATATAACATTCTAAATTAATATGCATAATATATGATATATAAACATACCCACAGGTGCGGTGATGGCCTTTGCCCGAGATTTGGAGGCACCACCTATAGCTAAACAATCAAAAAATGATTATCTAAGTAAGAGCAAAAAGAATATGTGTATATTTATGATATAACATTCTAAATCAATATGCATGCACTATACGATATATAAACATACCTGCAGGTGCGGTGGTGGCCTCTGCCTCTGATGTGGATGCACCACCAACAGCTAGACAATTAAATATTGACTATATAAGTAATTTTGAAATAAATATGCGTGTATATCTATAATATTACATTCAAAATGAATATGCGTGTAATATATCTGGAGGTGTGGTAAAGTCCATACGGAAGGAGTCATCCGAAGGGGATACCGATCGGGGTGCAAGATCGCCTCTATGAAGCTCCATACGCAGCACTCTGGACGGCAGAACCACTCTGCCTCCGCCTCCGCCTCTGCCGCTGTATCGGCTAGTGGTCATGCCGCCTCTCGCTGCTCCGGTTAACATCATCAAACCTAGATAAGAGTACAATCATTACATATGCATGAAAATATATGTATAGATCGTATAAATGTGAATTAATAATATAAAATTGCTGATAACCATTTTCGTTTCGTGGACGGATTAGACATATCTACTTGCATTTCATCATCGATATCATTTCTAACCCACGTAACTTCACGATCAGCCGAAAACAATCCGTCTTTTGAAACAGACGGTTGGAGCACTATAAGTTTTCTCTCTTCTTCATCCTCGTCACTGTCCTCCATACGATCCTCGAATTCTGGAATATCGTAAACATCCCTGGGTTTCCAATGGTATTCGACACTCCATTCCAGATGCTTTAAGCACCGTGAGTAGTATACTTGGAACGCTTGGTTCGGAAAGATTAATGGATCGTCCTGACCGTAAAATTGAAATGTGTTCACACTTTCATCTTTTCAAGTTCCCAGATTGTTTCTCCATTTATCCGTATCGGTTCGTGTATCGTACTAAGTACACTAAAATATATAAAACGATTTTGATCCATCCGGGATATTGGATGCCAAGTATGCAATTTAAGTATCCATAATAAATCACACTATCCGATCCTACCGTCGCAATCCCACTATTATGAGTGGTTCGAGATGTTTATATGTTCTTAACTTCAAATTTGTATCCAAGAACACCGAATCTTTTATCACCGAGTATCCTACTAAAGCAACTAGTGCATCCTAAACCCTAATCCTAATTAACCTAAATTAACCATAATCATCACCCTAACTCAAATTATCCCTAATTAACCCAAAATTAACACTAATTAACCTAATTAATCCAAATTAACCCTAATCATCACCCTAATTCAAATTATCCCTAATCAACCCAAATAAACCCTAATCAACACCCTAACACAAATACACTCTATTTTATCTAATTCACCCAAATTAACCCGAACCCAAATTAACCTAACCCTAATCATCACCCAAACCAAACCCAAATTAACCCTAACCCAAACCAAAATTAATTATAATTAATCTAATTAACCCTAATCCTAATCATCACCGACCCAACTTTACCTAATTAACCCTAACCCTACCTACCCTAACCCTAAACCGAACCCTAACCCTACCTAATTAACCCTGACCCTCAGGCTAACCCTAATTAATCCCCAATTACCCCGGAACTAACCCTAACCCTAAAATCAACAATAACACAAAAAATAAGAATAATTAATAGTTCAAAATGGAATTAACTCACCTCACTTGTAGTTTTGCCAGCGGATGGAGCTCGACGAGGTGGAGGAGGCCGGGGATGGAGCTCAACGAGATCCTATGGTGGCGGCAAGATGGCGACGAGCGTGCGTGTGGTGACGAGACAGAGATGGAGACGGCGGCCGACGGAAAATTTTGGCGACGAGAGGTGGAGGAGACGACTGGCGAGAGATGGAGGAGGCGTGGGTGATCAATCGCACGCGGGGGGAGTTGGTGAGGAAATAATTAGGGGGCGGTGGAAATTACTGGGTTTTTTTTTTATAAATAACCCTTTGATGTCCCTACGGATTAATCCATAAAGCCTTTTTTGCGGCTCCGTAGGGACAACTAAAAAATTACATTTTAAAATATTTTAATTAATCCGTAGGACACCGTAGGATAAAACGATGGCCTTAAGGATTAAGCCGTAGGGGCAATAAAAAGTTGTCCCTACGGATTTCTATCTCTGTAGGGGCAACTCCTTATTATAGTAGTGTAATAATTCTAAATCGATATTCTTCAATGAAAGCTTTTGTCCCTTTTTATAAAAATAGTGGTAATGATTCACGGAGCTTCATTAAAAAAAAAAAAACTTTTGTTCCCAGTTAGGTTATAGTGAACAGATATAATTTTTAAAAAACTATTGCTTTTGACCTTAATCCCATCAAAAGCTGCTATCCGTATACTAATTACTTAATTAGCTACCAAGAAAAGATCTTGGAGACCAACCATTGCACCACATATAAGTTAATGAAATAGCTAGCTCATAGTTAAATAATTTTGTACGCGTACCATGCATCCTATGTTTCGCAAAAATAGTAAAATAATATCAAATTTATTGCATTAGCAAGCAGTATAATATTGTACAATGAATCCAATATTTCACTTAAAAGGGAAGTTGTACTACAAGTTTAGATACATGCAGAAGTTTTTGCATGAGTAGAAAATTTATTCATGTCCTGATTATTGATTGGAAAACTTCATTACAGCTGCCTTTTTCCTGTGATGTGTTTTTATAACAGGAGCTATTTTCGCTGCACTCATCATAATTGTCGAGTAAAGAAAAGAGTTGAACGATTATCAGAGGATTGCCGCATGGTTATCACCACATACGAGGGTAGGCATACGCATTCTCCATCGGACGATACAAACTCATCCGAAAATGAATGCTTCACCTCGTTCTAGCTAGCTAGGTGGCAACTTAATTATAAATGTTTAAATATATATGATATATATCTTCTTTGAAGTAAATTGATCTACGGTAATATCATGTATTTAATTCAAGAAATTTATGCAAACTTAAACAAATCATTCCTCATTGGTGTTTTGGTGTTTTGCACGCAGCGTTGTTAAAAATTCCATATTGCAAATTGAAATACCTTCAAATCGCATGTAAATATTTAAACAGGCTTATTGTTGCGGGACCGTCATGGTTTTTAATTAAATCAATAGTTTATTAATTTTAACTGTAAATATTTTGGATTTATTTGCAAAGTCCAAGCAGATTGTTATTTTGATTTTGTTTAGGGTTTGTTTGAATAATGTAATAAGCCTCTTCCTATTCTATTTATTGAGAGAGACATTTTTTTTGGGGAATGAATGAATAGAATTTTCCATTGAAATATGAGTTATGAATTCTCTGTGGAGAGTTACAATATCGGCTGTGGATCGATCCCTCTTCTTCAAGTGCGGTCAAAGTTTTTATGCTATCGATATCAACAAAGTTCTCATTTCTACATCAAATCTCTAGTGTTTGATTCTACAACAACAAAAGTACCATCTTTGATTTGCTGACGATCAGATCCAAGCATCAGAAGAAGAGAAAACTACGACGACGACTTGCGCGCACTAGCCCTTTCTTCGGCGTCAAATCCGATCATCAAAAGTGAAGTTTTATAATCATTGGCACAACAATTATTTTCACATCTATTTTGGAGCAAACGAAGAAAGGCAATTAAAGCCTTTAGGCCTCTGTTTCTGTGCTGCATCAAGGTAAACAAAGCTTGCAACTACTAATTTCTTTGGAATAATTAGTAAATGAAATCTAACTGGTTAATGATTCGGGTTCAAAATTCTTCAATTATTGATCACATGATTGAATGCTAGACTACTGTTTGAAGTGAAAAATTAGCAAGACAAAGATGAACATTCATTTGATAAACATCCGAACATTCATTTCGTTGCATTAAAATAAATCGTCAAATACAGGATCAGAATTACATGGATGATCAAAGCAAATTTCAAGATTCTAGAGTTCCCTTTCGGCCTTCCCCATCGTGTTGTAGCGACGCCCCTCACGAGAAGTATCCGTTCACCTATCAGCGGTATATCCGTTGGCAAACGAAGACATGACAGCGTGTCGAGCCTGTATCTGGCTCAAAATATGGACGGAGCGGTCTCTCATAGCCTTCGTGATTAGACATGCCTTATGGATGGAGTCGACTTTCACAAATGAAGAAGAAAGACAGACACTCTTCAATTTATAGAGAAGACATTTAAACCAAGCATACAAAACGTTGTATGTTGTTAAAAATGGAATGCTTCTCAAGCGTTGACCGAGAAAACATAAGAAAAGAGGAGAGATGGTTCAGAAAATCATGAAGGATACAAAAAGGAGGCTCCCGCCATGCAAAAAGAAGGCCCCCGCCGTTCTCTAGAGGGTCCCCGACACGAGATATCAACCGCACTCAAATGGGTTTCCGACATGAGGCCGCCGTCATGCACATGAGGGTCTCTAACGTAAGATCCCCACCGTTCTCTAGAGGGGTCTTCGATGTCGGGAGGGTTCTCGCAGAACGTGAAGAGACGGTTATATCATCCCCCATGTCTTCATTTCGTGGCCTATCTTCAGGGCCACGATCTCAATTGCCACCTAGGCTATAAAAATCCTCATATGCCTCCGCGAGGAGGTTAACTACTATGAATTATTTTCTATTACCAAATAATCGCTGTTGATTATCAATAAAAGGAAAAAGCACTTGAAAAATTATGATTCCAGAGGAAGAAGAAGAGAAGACTAAAACTTCATGTAAGTGTGGAGCAAAGAAAACTCCTCTTCTCTGCAATTCCCTCTGCTTCAGTGATGCACTCATTATTTGCCATGAAATCTGAGATTAACGGGATGCTCGATAAGAGTTATCCCAATGGCTGTTTTGAACTATTCGTTGACTTGGGAAATCTTTAAAAACCTCATGATGTCTTTAAAATTACACTATTGGATGCTTGCAAAAGTTATCTCCCTTGGATGTTCTTCGGAATTATTCCCATGTATATAGATACTCATTTGAGTTATATATCCATTGTAAGATTGTCCCCATAACGAACTCCACGAACATATACATGGACAGAAAATGAACAAATGAACATGCATACATACTGGACATGAACCGCATGATGAAAATTTAAATGTTTTGTTGACAAACTAATCAACTGCGGGTACCCTCTATGCAACCAACGGCGGTCACCCCCATGAAATCAACCTATGGCGGAGACCCCCCAGCTGGCCCCATGCTTACCAAATTAATGGCAATGACCCCTCGAAGGTCCCCGCCCCTACTAAACCAATGTCGAAGCCCCAGCGCCCCCCTCACCTACCAAATCAGTGGTGGCGCCCTTCAAAGGTCATCGCACCCCTCTAAAATTAGTGGCAGCGCCCTCCATAGGTTCCCACACCTCCAAAAATCTATGGCGGTGACCCTCCATATCTCCCCGACCCTATTAAATTCAATGGCGGAGACCCCCAGAGGTCTACGGTCCTACCATATTCAACGGCAGAGACCCCCAAAGGTCTCCGCCCCCATCAAATTCAATGGCGGAGACCCCTAGAGGTCCCCGCCCCTACCAAAATCAACGACGGAGACCTCCAAAGGTCCCCGTCCCCACCAAATCCAATGGCAGGCACCACTTAGAGGTTCCTGCATTTGCTGCTTCTAACACATATCTCCGCCCCCATCAAATTCAATGGCGGAGACCCCTAGAGGTCCCCGCCCCTACCAAAATCAACGACGGAGACCTCCAAAGGTCCCCGTCCCCACCAAATCCAATGGCAGGCACCACTTAGAGGTTCCCGCACTTGCTGCTTCTAACACATATCATATGAAAACTTTATGTTTTGCTCTATGGCAGGTAAACATGACTTTAACCTACCATATACAATCCACAGGCTACTGTCGTGACATAGAAGTCAACCCAAACATACTAACCTACCCCATTCATATAAAACCGCCCTACGTTTTGCTTAAATCTCGCTATTGTATACTATCCACGGGCGTCTATTGTGATATTGAAATCAACTATATCCAAAACCCCAAAACGACCTACGGGCCTGACGCTTCAAGCGCGCCGTATGCGATTCATGGGAAACCTTCGTGACACAGAAGTCAATAAATATATACCCCTTGCTGCTCTATGGCTAGTCTAAAATCGACTTACATATACTATCCACAGGGATCTGTAGTGATGTAACCTCCTAAAACGATTGTACGATATTTCTTGAATAACGTCATATTAATAAGTATGTTGGGCAATTTAAATTATTATGGATAGTAGATTTTAGTATTGTTATTGTTATTGGATTATTATGACTTGGATTATTCTTACCATGGGCTTCTTTCTTGGTTATTCTTGAGTCATGGTAATTTATTAGGTTCATTAAGAAATTGTTATTGGTTTATGGTGGCTTGGGCTTTGTATTATTTTATTAAGGTTGGTGTGTGTGTGTGTGTTTGTTTATTGTTTTATTTGGTTATGAGTAATTGATTGTTTTAAAAGGATATACATTATTTATCATATGAATGATAATTATATTTTTACTATATATATCTCTTAATCTCTAATCCTAATTGATATAGACTTAGGAAATATCTGGCCCAGGTAAATAACTTATACTATTTAAATCATATATCCTCATCCATAACCCTGATCTCTCATATTTTCCTCTCATCTAAAAAACCTAGCCTCCATCTTTTAATCGAAAACCCTAACCCTAGTTCAAGCTGATCCCATCACCATCATCATCGCCGTGATCATCGTCATGCTCGCCATCATCTCGTCACCATCGCCATTGTCGTCTTCTTCTACTCGGTTGAAATCTTGCAGACGGATGAAGCATCGTGTCTTCATCATCATCGTTCATGTCCGTGAGATCATCATTTTGAGGCAAGTATCTCTACATACTTATTATATGCTAGTTATGATCGGATCAGATCTGGCATAACATTATTATTGTTATTAATTTATATAGCTATGTTGATGCTTAACTTTAATTAACGATGTATCGAGATCCGAACCACGATAGGTCGACAACTTGATCTAGTTATAAAACTCGACAATGATTACTACAGATATTGTTAATTATTATATTGGAACTTAGAGGAATCAATGAAATAGTAGTTGTTATCGCATGCATTGAATTTAAATAGAAACCCTAATTTTAAACATCCGATCGCCTCAAGAAATATCACGTGGAAACGTCTATTGTCTGAGCACCAAATGTCTTTGAAATGGATTACAGTGCTTAATTTTGAGCTACAGACGTCTACCAACATGGACAAGACGTCTCTGAAATTAATTTTCAGTAACTTGATTCGAACTGCAGACATCTGCCCCAAACGTCTGTCATTCATATACTTAGGGACTAGACGTCTGATTGATTGTGAAAAAGTGTTTTTGTAAATAAGCGCAATCAAGACAGTATCGCTAGTACCTAGCCGCGATGAGTACGGGTCGTTTCGCAGGAAAACATGAATTCTTTTCTTGTTTTAGACGAGTTGATAAAAGAGATGGGTGATTGTTGTTATGCTATTTTAATACGGATATAAAATTTATAATAAAAATACTTGTAGGGTTCATAGGACTTAGTAGCTAATGGATGAATATTAAAAATGACTCATTTTATTTTTTAATAGTTTAAAACTAGAACGATAGCGATGAATGTGGATTAGGGTTCTGGGAAAGAATTTGGGTTTCCTACTACCGACCCTTGTCCGTCCATTGATCTCTATTCATGGCAAGCCCTTAACAAAGCAAAAGTTTAACCAATCTCAAATTGCGGTCGTGATTTATCAATAAATTGATAGCACGCCCGATAAGGAGGTTAATATTTATTTTGTTAAAGTTTCTAAACTTTAAAATGTTAAAAAGAAGTTAAAAGATTTTGTATGCATTATTTTACCCTATCCTACAAATTCTAGCAAGTAAGAAATTACTCGCTCATGGTTGATTTATAAAAGAGGTTGAAGATGAATGAAAGCATAATGAAGATACAGAAAAGTAATGTGTAAAAAGTAAAGCGTAAAAGTAAGTGCAAAAATAATTAAAATAAAAACTACATTTATTAATCAACTATTGTATTACAACTTCTCTTTAGAAAGTATATTATAAGAACCCTATTTTGTTTTAGATCTCTCTCTTTATGGAAGTAGATGAATAGATGATTATGCGATCACTTGGATGGTTTTGAATGCACAACTCTCGGTCTTTTATATAGTCCTTCAAACCAGAAACCCTAGATGCTATATGTGAGTATATGCAGTTAAGATAATATCACCAAAATCCTACATCCAACGGTCCAGATTCGACCGCGCTTCCGCCGCATAATACCTACTTTGGCCACGGATCCGCCGCTTCCTGGTGGCATTGGGTTTTGAGATTTTTTATGGCCTTTTGTGTCGATATTTTGAGATCCTTTTGATGTATAGATCCTGAAAATATTGCTCTGAGTCTCTGTCGTTGCTTGATTCCTCGATTTACTTCTAAAATTTGGCAGATTCGGTTTCGATATCCCGATTTGACTTGGATCTCTTACTTGGAGTCCAGACCTGAGCTAATACCTGCATAATATCTCAAATCAAGTGGTGAGTATCATTTGGTATTTTTGAGATATTATCCTAACCATTTATATGATATTAAATCTTAAGAATATTGATTAGGAATATTTGATATAATATACATATTTTAATTATTAATATTTCATTTAAATATTATATGCATATATTTTTCCTTATTATATTAATTATAAATGTAGAAACATATGATAATAAACTTTTTACAAATAAACCCACATATGTTCTATATTTACAATAAATACCATTTAGCATTTAACAATAGTAGGGAAAATGTTCATTCAAATATGCAATTTTTTGACTAATCAAATACCCCCAAACTTATCTTTGATCGTCCCGAGTAAACTAATTATTAAAGAGATAAAACATAACTAACACAATTTCGTGGGCAACACGATTGCACTTAGCACGTGCAACAAACCTTTAAACCTATAGGTGTCCCTAGTAGGATGAGTGTTGTCTCCTAAGGGTTTTCAGCGGATTACACCCACAAAATCCCATAATAAAAGAAAGAACATGAAAATTACATGTAAAGATAAGAACATATAAAAGAAAAACTTGAAAAAAAAGTTTCAAACTACACTAGCGTTTTAGTTTCTATGAGCCCTATCTTAATAGTCTTGAAAAGATATCAGAAATCACATCATCTCTCAATAAAACATCGTCTTTAGTTTTCCTCCCTACCTATCTTCCAAACATCGATCATATACCCATATGTGTGTGTAAAAGACATCCCTACACTTAGAGAATTCAATTCAAGGTATCATACTCTTGTCCATCTTTCTTAGTACTTTTTAGTCGGTGAATGTTTTGATGGATTTGCTCACACATTCTTCATGCGACCGTTAATACTTCTTAAGGTACTAACCAACCGATTACCAAATATGCTCACTCATTAAGGCGTAGTTAGCAATATCCTAATCTTGCAACACTTAAGGTTTAGCAGTGGCTTCCAAACCAGTTGGACTAAGGCATTAGGTGATAAGACACCCTCGCTATATTTTTTTTATGCCGGCTTAAGTAATTATAAAACCAGTGTTCATTTTTCTTCACCATTTATATTTTCTGTGTTATTTATATTTTGTTTATTTATATTTTTTCTTCATACTAAGGCTTTTAGACAAGAGCATTTCAAAGTATTCTCTATTATCCCAAGTTTCAAGATGTGTACAAGTGCGTATAGTAGGGTATCAACGTTCAGATGTTTGGATTTAAGACTAGAGACTGTTTTTCAGACTTATTTCTATACGCAGATTAGTAATTCCTTTCATCTTACTAACCCTTGGGACAACAGCTCATGACTATCTATTACTAATTTCGTTTTAAAACATCTAATTTTCTTGCATTTCTTAAATTTCTTCCTATATTTCATATGTATTTTTCACTTTCTAATTTTTATTTTCAAAAAAAATAAAATTTAGTGCTTTTATTTAGTATAATGTAAAATGATACGTGAATAAGCACAAACCTCCCCCTAAACCTATTTGCAGCAGTGTCCTCACTGATATCATCTTTTAAGCTCAAAACCTGTAGACTTGGGAGGAAAAGCTCTCGATGATTAGTAAAAAGGAGACGAGTTAATGACAGTGAAATTCTCCCCCAAACTTATTTTTGGCTCACAATCGTGCAAAAATTTCTATTCTTTCAAGAATCATTTTCAAAATATTTTTCTTCTCTCCCCAAACTTAAGTAAAACAATATTTTTAAGCATTGAAATTTATCATAAGTGGGGGGAAATATTATTGGTCTATATAAAGCTTTACAAAGACCAAAATTCAACACCAACCATTCGAATATTTTATCCAGGTAACACCATGGTTGGTAGAAGATCATGTTATAGATAGACGTGACGAAGTGGGGAGGAGATAAGAGGTGTAATTGGACGGTTTTACGTCTCGGTTGGTAGAGACGAAACAGTAACAGTGGATGAAAACGAGAATGTGAAAGATACAGAATAGGTGGAATATTCACATTCTCGTACTTGATAAGAAGAAGGGGTGGCGGTTCAGCTTCTTTGGGTGGAGGTTGATTCATCACAACATCCATGTCTTTTAGGAATGCGGGTTCTTCAGCGAAAATGTCTTCGAAACTTTCATCGATATTCCGAATGATAATCTCATCGGAAAGAAGAGTATAATACTCGGACTCCATAAGAGGTTCATATCAAGTGTAAAAGACTTACTCGGATAGCTCGACTAAGTCATTTGACAAGTCAAAAGATTCAGACTCGGGGGGTAGACTTGTCGTCAGAAAGGTCCTCACTCGTATAATAAATAGCTGGATCAAACAATAACGCACTAGTGGCGTCAAGATCATTATCAGAAAGCAAGAACTCCTCAAATTTGCAACTTTCAGAAGTTATCTTGTCGACAGACCATATATCAATTATATGAGCAGAAGGTTCGGAGGGTTGACTTCCTACCCTATAAATGTTAAGCTCAATTGTCCTCTTCCCAAAGGACGGGTTCATGGAACCGTTACGACAATTGATTATCGCGTTAGAAGTTGCTAGAAAAGGTCGACCTAGAATCACCGGAATTTGGTTCCGTGGATTTGCCACAGGCTGTATATCTAAAACTATAAAGTCCACAGGGAATATAAATTCCCTGAATTTGATCAACACGTCCTATAGCTTACCCCTGGGATGGGTGATAGATCGACCGGCCATCTGGAGAGTGCAGTATGCAGGTTTCAACTCTCCTATGTCTAATTGCTCATAAACAGAATACGGAAGCAAGTTAACACTAACACCTAAATCGAGTAGAGCACGATAGATATTTTCCCCCAATAGCAATAGATATTGTAAGACAACCGGGGTCCTTATATTTCTTGGGCACCAATTGGGTAAGAGAATTGCCCATATTACTCGCTAAGAAAACTTTTTTAGGTACTTGAATTTTCCTTTTCCTAGTGCATTAGTCCTTTAAAATTTTCACATAGGATGGAACTTGTTGGATAGTATCTAAGAGAGGAATATTTATGTTTACTTACTTAAAATTTCCACAATCTTCTCCATTTGTGGACTTGATCTGTTGGGCTCAACCGGTTTGGAAAAGGAGCTTTATTAACAAGGGTTGGGTCCAACTCTTGTGGAGAAGTTTGTGGGGATGGAATGGATCCCAAAATTTGATTTGGGATGGTCGTAGATGGTAATTCATTCAAGGAAGTGGGCTAAGAGTTCGAGCCTAGTGGAAAATGGAGAATAGGCTCGGAAAAAGATGTTGGATCAGACAAAGTAGGAGTAGAAGTAGTAGCCGGGGTATCATCAATATCATCAACTTCAACTTGTTCATCGACTTGGTTATTCGGCACTCTTCTCGATCTCAACGTGGTTATGACACTCACATTATGATTTTGAAGGATGAGATTTGCGCTTTGTGAGTGGCCAGGATTTGGTAGAGCTTGAGATGGAAGTTTCCCTTTCTCTCTCTCATTCATTGCGATATTTAACTATGCAATTTGTGCTTCTATCGATCTTATGCTTTAACGTTTGGATAGATGATGTTAAATTAGCCGTCGTCTGTATGGATTGTTTAATAAATGTTTCTAAGCTTCATTCGAGTGCAGAGATTTTATTGGTATCAGCCGTCGAAATATTATTATAAGGAGCAAAGTTGTTGGCCGGATTTTGAAAAGCTTGCGATTGAAAGGGCTGTTGAATTTGTTGTTGTGGCGGTTTTTGCTGTGGAGGAAGTCTTTGATAGTTATTTTGGCTTGAGAACTTATTTTGATTTTGAGATTGGTTTTGGTTCCAAGCAAAATTAGGATGATTTATCCATCCCTGATTATATGTGGAGGAATAAGGATCGTTTCTAGGTCGTTGCTGTAAAGCGCCATTAGTTTGTTCTTGACTTTGAGACGAAGGATTCAAAGGGCATTCTTCTGTTAAATGTGATGGGTCAAAATAATAACCACACACGGTTTTGGGGAGCGTAACTTGGTTTAGGGAGGCTGAAGAGAATTTGCTTTCCATAGCTTCGAATTTCTTTTGCATCGCAGCCATTTCGGCTTTCACTGCGATAGAAACATTGAGATGATGAATACCTGCCCTAGATGAAGACGATGTTAGTTTAGTACTCTCCCACTGTAATGTTTGTTCGGCAAGATCTTCCAAAAATTGCCATGTTTCGCCGTCGTCTTTTGATATGAAATGACATTGATAAATGGTTTCTAGCATTTATTTTGTAGCTGGATTAATACCCTCATACATAATTCGGCAAAGTTGCCATCTGTCAATTTCGTGATGAGGGCATTGGACAAGAAGATCTTTAAACCGTTTAAAGCATTTCCAAAAGGGTTCATTGGGAAGTTGGGGAAACTGGTTAATCTCGTTCCGAATACGGGCGGTCTTGTGATGAGGATAAAGTTTCTTAAGGAATGCTTTGACGAATTCATCCCATTTAGCGATAGAATGTGCAGTGGTGCTATAAAGCCACTTTTCTGTGAGATCGCACAAGGTAAAAGGGAGAAGACGTAATCGCAGAGCATCCCCTGAAAGTTGGGTTGTGCTCATCATTGTACATACATTTTCGAATTTGGTTATAAAAACGTATGCGTTTTCAGATTCAAGCCCGTGAAATTTAGGCAACAAGTTGATGAAGTAGGGTTTAATTTCAAAATTATCCCTGTTGGCTGGTGGAAGAGACAGACACGTAGGAAGGGGTCCGCGTACGGGATAGCATCTGTCTTGTAAAGTGATGTGTGGTGGATTTTGCGCACCTAAGGGTGGTGGCAAGGTGGTATCGTTAAAACCCAATGGAGATCCATCCATCTCGGAAGATGTGGTAGGTGGAGGAGAAATAGAAAATGAAGCAGTACCGACTTCAGAGTCGATAGCAAAAAACGCGGACAAAACGGGCACTAGAATCCCGTGCCCAGCCGATCATGCACTAAGCGGGTTTAGTACATATGGAAGCGTGTGGTATGTGTGAGAATGATTTTTAGAGGGCTTGTTTTGAAAAAGATGTCGGACGTAAGGTTTGACTCAATAAATCACAAAATGCACAATCAATCCCTAGAACTAGGGTCATCTGGGTCAAATCACTAAACCGCTCCTAGACTTCCAAAGGACAAGTCGCAGGATCAATCCTTTACTACCTCATTATCAATCTTGTAGTCAGGTAAGTGCCAGGTAAGTGGGAGATATCTGCTATACGAATCACCGAAATAGCGGGCATAATTAAGTAATCACTTTCCTTAGTCACACTTACCTAGACACCACAAGAGAAATGCGGATAAGTAATAGATTACCCACGACCTTCCTTTGTCCTAATTGAGCGTGACAGTCCTTAAGGGCTTGGTCTAGATATTTTTTATTAATGTAGGGTGATAGTATACTTGTTTGTGATTTGTGGGGCCTAGGAAGGGTGATGAAATCCCCACCTAATCTGAATTTGGGTTTCTTGCCCCTTAAAGTCCGGTTTAAATATGCAAAAACAACCCGAAATCAAAACACGTAAAAAGATTTTTGAGCAGCGATGTTTGCAAAGAATCCTGCAGGTAAAATCAGATTATTGGAGATTTAGGGGAGAGAGAAAGAATATAGGAAAATACCACAGAAGATTGGGGGGCAACTCTTCAAAATTATCGCGGTTCCGCCGCCAAATGTACCTATTGCCGCGGTTCCGCCGCCGTTCTGAAGGATCTTCTTCTAGAATTTCTTCAGAACACCCCTATGCTCCTCTAGTCCAAGTTTAAAATCTCTGAATTTCTTTTGGTTTGCTCTAATTACTCCAGATGTTCTTGCAAAACTCGCACAATAATTGTTAAAAACACATGATGCGGTTTTGTTTCTCGTTTATTTTATATTTGCTGGTTTTTATAAGAAATCAATTCGAATAACACGAAAAAAATTACGACCGTTTCTCCGGCAACGGTGCTATTTGATTAATCGTGCGAAAAAGTGTTTTATAAATAACCGCAATCAAAACGGTGTCGCTAATAGCTACTCGCGATGAGTACGGGTCGTCCATAGAGAAACGTTAACTCTTTTCTTGCTTTAGACGACTTGATAAAAGAGATGGATGATTGTTGTTATTCTATTTTGATACGGATATAAAGTTTATAATAAAAAGGCTTGTAGGGTTCATAGGACTTAGTAGCTAATGGTTGAATATTAAAAATGACTATTTTTATCTTTTAATAGTTTAAAACTAGAGTGATAGCGATGAATGTGGATTAGGGTTTTTAGAGGGAATTGAGGTTTCCCACTACCGACTCTTGTCCATCCATTGATCTTTATTCATGTCAAGCCCTTAACAAACAAATGTTTAACCAATCTCAAATCGCGGTCGTGACTTATCAATAAATTGATAGCACGCCCGATAAGGAGATTAACATTTTTTTGCTAAATTTTCTAAACTTTAAAATGTTAAAAAGAATTTAAAAGATTTTTCATCTATTATTCTACCCTATCCTACAAACCCTAGCAAGTAAGGAATTACTCATTCATGGTTGATTTAGAAAAGAGGTTGAAGATGAATGAAAGCATGATGAAGATGTAGAAAAGTAATGCGTAAAAAGTAAAGCGTAAAAGAAAGTGCAAAAGTAATTAAAATAAAAACTACATTTATTAATCAACTATTGCATTACAACTTCTCCTTAGAAAGTAGATTACAAGAACCCTAATTTTTCTCTATATCTCTCTTTATGGAGGTAGATAAATAGATGATTATGCGATCACTTGGATACTTTTGAATGCACAGCTCTCGGTCTTTTATATAGTCCTAGAAAGCAGAAACCCTAGATGCCATATGTGAGTATATGCAGTTAAGATCATATCACCAAAATCCCACATCCAACAGCCCAGATTCGACCGCGCTTTCGTCGCATAATACCTACTTTGACCGCGGATCCGCCGCTTCCTAGTGGCACCGGGTTTTGAGATTTTTTCTGGCATTTTGTGTCGATATTTTGAGATCTTTTTGATGTATAGATTCTGAAAATATTTCTCTGAGTCTCTGTCGTTACTTGATTTCTCGATTTGCTTCTAAAATTTGGCAGATTCGGTTTCGATATCCCGATTTGACTTTGATCTCATACTTGGATTCCAAGCCTGAGCTAATACCTGCATAATATCTCAAATCAAAGTGTGAGTAGCATTTGGTATTTTTGAGATATTATCCTAACCATTTATATGATATTAAATCTTAAGAATATTGATTAGGAATATTTGATATGATATGCATATTTTAATTATTAATATTTTATTTAAATATTATATGCATATATTTTCCCGTATTATATTAATTATAAATGTAGAAATATATGATAATATTTTTTTACAAATAAACCCACATATGTTCTATATTTACAATAAGTACCATTTAGCACTTAACAATAATAGGGAAAATGTTCATTCAAATGTGCAATTTTTTAGGCTAATCAACGTCTCTTACAGACGTCTGGAATATAAAATGCTATGAACCAGACATCTGAAATAGAATATAATGTAAACCAGACGACTCTTACAGACATCTTCTGTTTAGAAACATGGATTAGACGTCTGCCACAGACGTCTGATGAACAAATCTGCTGAAACTGATATTTAAAATCGATATATATTAGATCGTATTACACATGCGATATATGTTACCTGCCATGTACCATGATATGATTATGACATATATTACGTGGTTGAGTATTCTATTCTTGAATTGCTAGTATATTTATAATGACTCTGAAATCCTTGTACAAATGTAACTTATTCAAATGTATCGAAAGGGTATTTCAGCCCGATTTTGAGTTATAAGTTATTTTTGTTTAAGTAAGTACCGAGTAATATTAGGGAAGAATAGCGGCGTATTGGAATGAGTTCGAGATACCTGAGTCGTCTGGAAAAAAGGGTTTATATAGTGGTCGCATAGAGTGAGCCGATACGAGATTATTGCCTTCCGTTATGCCCCTGCGCCATGTTCGCGTTGATGGCGGGATACGTCCATTAATGGCGAGATACGCTCATTAATGGGGAGATATGCTAGCGGGGAATGCGGGACATGGAGCGGCGGAGATCTCGTCGTGGCGAGATACATGGAGCCGTTACAGGGCGTTTGGGTTCCGTGCTCCTGGCCAAACAGGGATGCTGAGGAATCTTAAACATAAGATAGCCCGGAGATGAGCAAGTGAGCTGAGGAGTCTCAACTATAAGTCGCTCGGATATGAGCTACTGGCTGACAATCAGCCGAAGAGGGAATATGCTCCGGATAGGTTATTTGAAAGGTTAGGCGCAATCTCGGAGCCGAGGCGTCGAGGAACGTCCCCTATATATCATATTTATTCCAGCTCTGCAGTTTCCAGGAATCTAGCGAGCTTATGTGGATGACACGTCATCTGCTACGTGTCGTGATCCGGAGAATTCCCACTTACGAGCACCATCATTAACCCCCACTCTCATTCAGACCTATTATAGGTCAGGTCGAGAGTGGTCTGCTCGGTCTTCAACGTTCAGTTTAGTGCCGAGGATTCTTCGTAGTAGGTTGTCTGGGAACGTCACGGTGCTTGACGGTCATGTCTCTTCGATCTCCGGATCCACATGGCGTTTCACGACGCGTCTTAATTTTCGCGCGTATCCTTGATGACGTCAGCAAATCAGCGAAATGGTGGCGCCATAAAGGAGACGTCGCTTCACTTGCTCAGGCCATCGATCTTTGTGCCACATGGACCTAATTGGGTGGCGGGTTATGAGACGTTGCTTCCACCAGTTGGATCCGTATGAGGGGGAAATGCCCAATGGTTGGTTACCATCGGGGTCAGGGATGCGACGCTTCATTTAGGCGGGAGCGGATTTAGGCCATCGGATGGATTTTACTGAGTGTATAAATAGAGGAGGCCTTTCCCTAGGAAACACCTTTACTTCGCTTGCCTCCTGTCATCTGAGGATTGCTCAGCACTTTATCCCTTAGGTCAGATGCTCAGTCAAAATCCACCCTTAGCCACTCTTTTCTTGAATCGGGTCAGATGTCTTCCTCTGATATTTTTGTTGATATAGTTGAGTTGGGCGTCTGCCTCTGAAGCTGAGCCCAGTGGGTCATCTTCCTCTTCCCCGGCTTCTGAAAGCCGAGGAAGTTCTTCTTCTTCCTCCATGTCGGGCTCGCCCCCAAGGGGTAGTGATGCTCTAGTTCTTCGTCGTCGGGGAGCAAAAAGGGCTCCCAAAGTGCGCATCGAGAATACTCATGATGCGCTCTCTATGTTGAATCGGTCGGATGAGCTTTCCGATATCCGGGTGTTGGGGTCAAAATTTGCACCCCGGTTGACCAAGTCAAAGTCAAAGTCAACCCCAAGCCAGGTGGGCCTAAACCTAGGTTAAGTGGGCCCATGCCCGAGTTGAGCCCGATCATGAATCGGCCGGCCTCCCCATGCCAAAATAAAAATCATGTGATAAATAATTTTGATGTAATTTTTTAATGGGCATAAAGCCAAATTTTTGTAAAGTCCATGGCTTATGTACAAAAAGAAATAGCACATGAGACATGGGATGGGCAAAATGCCATTTTGTGGCTATGTATAAATTTGTAAGCCTATAAAAAGGCAACATGATGATGAAATGAAGGACAATAATTCATTCTCTCAAATTCTAGGGTTTGTGCCTCCTTCTCCTCTTTGCTCAAGGTTCTAAACATTCTTCCTATTTTGAATTAAATCAAAAGTTTAACTCTTCCTTTCTCAAAAATAAATAGTTTTCACCAAAAAATCCACAAAGAGGAACTCGGATCTCCCATCAGATCTCAAAAAGGAGAGATTTTTAAAATCTCATACTTCTTTTTCTTCAAGATCCGGCCAACAAAGAGGAGGAAGAAGGAGACCCATCTCCGAAAATCCCGCTTTGGAAAAAATCCAAGACTCAAGAGAAGATCCAAGGCTTAAGAGAGAAGAACCTCTGAAGATCTTTAGGGAGGTCAACTCCAAGACCCAAATCCTCAAAGGAGTTTAACTCCTAATCCAAATCCTTTAGGAGTTTAACTCCAAATCTAAATCTTTTAGAGTTTAACTCCACTCAAGATCCTCTTTTGGAGTTTAACTCCTATTTTCGGGGGTAAAAGCCCCTTTCTTTTCGCCAGTGCCTAGTGCCCAAGCGCCCACGTGCCGGACACATGAGGCGCGGCGCCCAAAGCGCCCAGTGCCCAGGCGCCCACGTACCGAACACCCAAAGCGCCAGCGCCCAAAATGCCAGCGCCAGCGTCCAAGCGCCCACATGCCGGACACGTGAGGCGCTCACGCCCAAAGCACTAGCGCCAGCGCCCAGGCGCCCGCGTACCGGACACGTGAGGCACTAGCACCCAAAGCGCTAGCGCCAGCGCCCAGCGCCCAAGCGCCTACGTGCCGGGCACGTGAAGCGCCAGCGCCCGGCGCCTGCGCCGGCGTGCTAGGCACGTAGGTTCTGGCGCTCACGCATCCTTTGGACGCCACTTTTCCCCTCATTTTTATATACACTCCACACTAATAATGTCTCCCCCGTTAGAAAAAATTTCTAACGGGGCGCTGCCACGCACCCCGTAAGGGGGCTACTAGCCCTCTTGATCCACAGCCCTCTATCTGGGTAGCAGGACCCCCGTAAAAACTCTACGAGGACCCCGATATATCCAAAACACCTTCAAAACACAACACTGCACATTGACTTCGCATGACCTGTTTGACCCGTCAATCGGAGATTCTCTTGCTCCAAAGGCGGGGGGTAATTAACGACAGCTTAGTCCGCGGCTGCCAGAGATTTGGATCCCCACAATCAATAAACCCCAGCCAACCCTAGGTACGGGGAATCTATAGTACACCTGACAAGCGCGCGCGTAATCCCATCTCAATGGTGTGACGAAAAACGTCCTACAGATTCTGGCACGCCCGGTGAGACTTATCGTTCCCCCCATATTTCGGGTTAAACGTTCATGCGAACTCAATCAATATACATATCGATTGCCTGTACTGAAATCATGCTTCTTTGTGCAGGTTAACAAATTTCAAATTGCAATCTTCGGACGTAGCAGAAATGTCTCCAAGGACAAACTCAGCTCTCGACACACTTCCATCTTCTACACGATGAAGATAGATGCCAGGACGGTCCTTCCGGCCAGTCTCAAGCGACAGTGGGAGGAGCCGCCGCTACCATTTGGCTCTATTCTGTTCGTTCCAGCTAACGCCGTCCCTGCTCTTCAAGCCCCAGTGATGGATGAACCAGCCTCAAAGGGGAAAAGGCTGAATGTCATGGTCGCGATGGCACCTCAGCCCAAGCGTAAGTCCGTTTCTGAATGACTCTCCATTGCTCTAGCTGGGGGCAAGGCCATCAACACGAACAAAGCAACGAGGCATCTCGAGCAAGCTCCAGCGGTGCCCTCGACAACTGCTCGATCGGGTGTCTTCTCTAAGCTCCTCGCCGATCGACTCACAATGGCTTCCTGGATAACGGATGCTCGCCAAGCCCTCAAAATTGAGAAGCTAAGACAGAAAAGGCTCAGATACAAAGCCAACAAAAAGGCTAGGGCTCATGCTAGGCTGAACTTCAGGAGGTTCGAAGAACAGAGTTATCCCGCTAAAGATGAGGAAATGGCTGGATATGTGGTCCACACTGTCTATATGGTGGGCACGCGCAGCAAGAGCAAGGACGTGGCCACCACATCTCAAAGCCAATTTGGTGTGAATGTAGTTGTCACTTCCCAAGACCAGCATCCTCCGGAGGGTGATGAAAATCCTCCCAATAAGGCTGATAAGTAGAGAGATCCCTCGATTCATGAGGAGTCGGGCTCGGAAAGCGAAGATGAGCCTACTTTCCATCCTAAGACCGCAGAGCAGCAACTTCTCCAGGAGCTCCGAAAGCAGCTCAGAAACAAAAGACAAGGAGATGGCTAAGCTCTACTAAAAAATTGACGACTTGACAAACGTAGTCTTACAGCTCACGGCCCAACTTGCCTCTCAGCCGCCCAATCAGGCGCAGGGCTCTGCTCATGAACCGGGAAACGGTGTCCCGAGACAGCCGACACCTATTCCCTCAAATCCAAAGGTGGGCAGACCACATGAAAGTCAGTCGCATCCTATCTCAGGAAATATCTTGGCTACCGATGACGGTAGCCTGCTAACTCAAGATCAAATTATGGATTTGTTTGCCAACAAAATCAAAACATTGGTAGCCGAAGCCGAAGCGCAAAAAGATGTTAGCAGTAGCGGGAGACCATATCCTGCTCAGTATGATCTGGTAGAATTTCCTAGCGGCTATGTCATCCCTAAATTCGGAAGATTCGATGGGATGGGGAATGCGAATCAGCACATCGCCCACTTTAAAGCCTCATGCGGAAATACTAGGGGCAATGATGCGCTTCTCCTCCGCCAGTTCGTTAATAGCTTGACCGATGTTGCTTTCGACTGGTACGCGAGCATACCGGATGGCTCCGTCACAACTTTCGTCTAAATGGAGTCTCTGTTTAGGCAAAGGTTCATGAGCGTCAGCGATAAGATCACCATTGCCGATCTCGTAAGGACCAAGCCAAAGAACAATGAAAGCATCACGGATTTTATAACCCGATGGCGCAATCTCTCCGTCTAATGTGAACCGCCGATAGAGCAGGACCAATCTTTCAGTCTTCTCGTCGGAAATCTCAATAATTGGATGGCCCCGTTTTTATGCACCGCGGGTCTCAAAACATTCCAAGAGCAGACTAGGAAAGTTCAGATGTTGGAACGCTCGAAGCAGGAGTCCTCCTTTGACTCCTAAAGTAACAATAGGTCCTGGAGAAACCGAAAAGACGAAAATCGCAAAGGCGGAAATTCTGACGATGCTGAATCTTTTAACACTTCGGCTAACTGAAATAAGCAAGGGATGAGCGGGCCTAATGCCAACCAGTCTCGGAAGCCAGTGTTCGGAGAAGGAGAAAAATCTCCACTGAAAAAGAACCTGGATAAGGTTTATTCCTTCAGAAGGGACAAAGTCCGTAAAATATTCAAGGATGCCCTAAGAAACGACCTACAATTGCCGGAATCAAAAAGACCGCAGGAAGTGAATATGACCGACGACCCCAAATATTGCCCCTATCACAGAGTGATAAGTCATGCCATTGAGGACTGCTTCGTCTTCAAAGATTGGGTTGAAAAGCAATACAAGGCAGGAGAGATTGAACTGTCTAAAGGCGTGTTAACAAACAGTCAAGCCGCGACCGCCAATTTCATACAAACGGAGACCGAAGTCCTTCGTGAAACTGATTCTCTCAGACATCTGTCTTTCTCTGAAAACAGCTGACCACCACGTCGTTAAACTTGGAACAATCGACCTCTAAGTCGTTAAACTAGGGATGTAAAAATGTGTAAATAAAACAAAAAAAGATTAAAAAATAAAAATAAAAATAAAAAGCCGAAATGATGGGGCAACTCGCAATAAAAATCAGCGAATAAAAATAAAGATGAAAATAAAGCCGAAATGATGGGGCAACCGCGAATAAATAGCCGAAATGATAGGGCAATCGCGACCTTCGCGATAAGAAAAGCTGAAATGATATAGCAATCACGGTAAAAAAAACAAAAAAAAACAAAAAACGGCGAATGATGAGTCGCTGTTGGTACCATATTCCAGTGCAGCGATACAGACGCCAACCAAAACTCAAATCCCCGAATATCCCAATGGCGAATGATGAGTCACTCCTGATCCTAAATTCCATTGCAGCGATGCAGACGCCAACCAAAATCCAAATTCTAAAACGGCGAATGATGAATCGCTTATGGTATCATATTCCAGTGCAGCGATGCAGACGCCAACCAAAATTCAAATTCCTAAAACTCTCCCGGCCCTACGGTTAGTCCCAAAATTGACTACCGTATACAATCCACGGGCTCAAATAATTCTCCTCACACCCATGCCCCACCGCAGTCACCAGTCCAGCAACCGGTCTCCTCCCTTGGAATTATGCTCCATTGGAAAGACCCACTCATGTGTCCTCACGATACATGAGGAGAACAAACCTTCATGGGATCCTTACGACTCACAAAGGAAAAACACACTTAGGAGTCCTCACGACTCCTGATGAGAAAATACACCTGCGGGATCCTTTTGACTCGTAGGGAGAAAATGCTTTTATGATACCCTTACGGCTCGTAAAATTGAAAAGCCTTAGGTGATAGGGACCTAAACCTGTCTCTTAAGCCATCGCTCCTCAACAGAAAAAAGGCAAATGATGAATTGCTCCTGGCACGTGTGCTCTAGTGTCAGCAACGCTGATGCTGATCCCAACCCCAAAATTTCAAACTTCCGATCCAATAGACCCCTAAGTCTTTAAACTGGGCACATGTGACCTCTAAGCCGTTTAACTGGGCACAATAGACCCCTAAGTCTTTAAACTAGGCACAGATGACCTCTAAGTCGTTAAACTGGAAACAGATGACCCCTAAGTCGTTAAACTAGGAACAGATGACCTCTAAGTCGTTAAACTGGGAACAAATGACCCCTAAGTCATTAAACTAGGAAGAGAGAAATCCCCTCACGGCAAATGATGATTCGCTCCTGGTACCATATTCCAGTGTAGCGGTGCTGATGCCAAACCAAAACCAAAATCCCCAAATCCTCTCATGGCAAATGATGATTCGCTCCTGGTACCATATTCCAGCGTATTGATGCTGATGTCAACCCAATTCACATCAAATCAGCAAGACAACCCATGACCTCCCTGGCAGAATCAAGCCCCACCTCGGAAACAAGCCAAATCCTGACACCGCGGAAAGCGGAGCAAGTCAAATCGAATTCTAACATCGCAAGAAGTGGAGCATGCCAAATCAAGCACCGACCGTCCACGTCGCTAAAAGGGCAGAACTGACTGTCTAAGTTGCAAAAAGGGTAGCACCGACCGTCCAAGTCGCTAAAAGGGCAGCACCGACCGTCCAAGTCGCAAAAAGGGCAGCACCGACCGTCCAAGTCGCTAAAAGGGCAGCACCGACCGTCCAAGTCGCAAAAAGGGCAGCACCGACCGTCCAAGTCGCAAAAAGGGAGCACCGACCGTCCAAGTCGCAAAAAGGGTAGAATCGACCGTCCAAGTCGCAAAAAGGGCAGAACCGACCGTCCAAGTCGCAAAAAGGGCAGAACCGACCGTCCAAGTCGCAAAAATGGCAGAACCGACCGTCCAAGTCGCAAAAAGGGCAGAACCGACCGTCCAAGTCGCTAAAAGGGCAGCACCGACCGTCCAAGTGGCAAAAAGGGCAGCACCGACCGTCCAAGTCGCTAAAAGGGCACCACCGACCGTCCAAGTCGCAAAAAGGGCAGCACCGACTGTCCAAGTCGCTAAAAGGGCTCCACCGACCGTCCAAGTCGCTAAAATGGCAGCACCGACCGTGCACGTCGCTAAAATGGCAACACCGACCGTCCACGTCGCTAAAAGGGCAGTATCGACCGTCCACGTTGTTAAAAGGGCAGCACCAACCGTCCACGTCGCTAAAAAGGTAGTAACGACCTCCTCGTCGGAATTATGCTCCGCCTTGGAATCAAGTCAACCAGACACTTCGCCTCGGGGACACATCAACTACCAACACTCCATCTCGGAGACACGTCAAGCATCGACCGTCCATGTCGTAAAAAGGGCAGTGCCAGCTTCCCAAAAAGCGGGAACCAAATCAAGTCGCCTCCACGTGAAAGAAGATCCATCAATTTCATGCACACGACCCACCTGTGTGGTGTGCATTTATTGATGGGGGCACTTTGTTGGGGTCAAAATTTGCACCCCGGTTGACCAAGTCCAAGTCAAAGTCAAAGTCAACCCCAAGCCAGGTGGGCCCAAGCCGAGGTCAAGTGGGCCCATGCCCGAGTCGAGACCGAACATGAAGTGGCCGGCCTCCCCATGCCAAAATAAAAATCATATAATAAATAATTTTGATATAATTTTTTAATGGGTATAAAGCCAAATTTTTGTAAAGCTCATGGCTTATGTGCAAAAAAAATAGCACATGAGACATGGGATAGGCAAAATGCCATTTTGTAAAGCTCAAGGGGCTATGTATAAATTTGTAAGCCTATAAAAAGGAAACATGATGATGAAATGAAGAACAATAATTCATTCTCTCAAATTCTAGGGTTTGTGCCTCCTTCTCCTCTTTGCTCAAGGTTCTAAACCTTCTTCTTCTTTTGAATTAAATCAAGAGTTTAACTCTTCTTTTCTAAAAAATAAATAGTTTTTCACTACAAAACCCACAAAGGGGAACTCGGATCTCCCATCGGATCTCAAAAAGGAGAGATTTTTAAAATCTCATATTTCTTGTTTTTCAAGATCCGGCCAACAAAGAGGAGGAAGAAGGAGACCCATCTCCGAAAACCCCGCTTTGGAAAAGATCCAAGGCTCAAGAAAAGATCCAAGGCTTAAGAGAGAAGAACCTCTGAAGATCTTTAGAGAGTTCAACTCCAAGACCCAAATTCTGAGTTTAACCCCTAATCCAGATCCTTTAGGAGTTTAACTCCAAATCTAAATCTTTTGGAGTTTAACTCCACTCAATATCCTCTTTAGGAGTGTAACTCCTATTTCCGGAGGTATAACCCCCCTTCTTTTTGCCAGTGCCCAGCGCCCAAGCACCCACGTGCCGGATACGTGAGATGCGGCACCTAAAGCGCTAGAGCCAGCGCCCAAAGCGCCCAGCGCCTAGACGCCCACATGCCGGACACGTGAGGCGCTAGCGCCCAAAGCGCTAGCGCCAACGCCCAAGAGTCTAAGCGTCCACGTGTCAGACACGTGAGGCGCTAGCGCCCAAGCGTCCAGCACCCACGTGCCGGACACGTGAGGCGCTAGCGCCACCGCCCAAGCGCCCACGTGCCGGACACGTGAGGCGCAGGCGCCAGCGCCCAGCGCCTAAGCGCCCACGTGCTGGATACGTGAGGCGCTGGTGCCCAAAGCACTAGAGCGAGCGCCCAAGCGCCCAGCGCCCAAGCGTCCACATGCCGGGCACGTGAGGCGCCAGCACCCAGTGGCAGCGTGCTAGGCACGTGAGGCGCTGGCTCTCACGCATCCTTTGGACGCCACTTTTCCCCTCATTTTTATATACACTCCACACTAAAAATGCTTTCCCGTTAGAAAAAATTTCTAGCGGGGCGCTGCCCTGCACCCCGTAAAGGGGCTGCTAGCCCTCTTGACTCCCAGCCCGCTATCTGGGTAGCGGGGCCCCCGTAAAAACTCTGCGGGGCCCCTGATATATCCAAAACCCTTTCAAAACACAACACTGCGCATTGGGTTCGCATGACCTGTTTGACCCATCAATCGGAGGTTCTCTCGCTCCAAAGGCGAGGGGTAATAACAGCAGTTTAGTCCGCGGCTGCCGGAGATTCGGATCCCCACAATCAATAAACCCCAGCCTATCCTAGGCAGGGGGAATCTGTAGTACGCCTGATAAGCCCGCGCGTATTCCAATCTCAATGGGGTGATGTAAAACGCCCTACACCGGGCTCATTTCCATATCCCCTGGTTATTCGCTCCGTCTTGCCAGGAAGGGTGAACGGGTAGACCGGGTACAGAGCAATGAGATTGCTCTGTATTTGGATGTGTTCTGAGCAGGGATGCGTATGCCCTTCTTGTTGGATATATATGCCCTAGAGGCTTTCATTGTATAGGATGCTAGGGATATGTATGTACAGGACAATCTTGCTTGATATGATAGTATGCTATTTGGTTTATCTTTATCTTAACATGTGATATGTTTTACTTTGTATTTCATATCTTATATACATGTTGATAAATCCCGTAGGATATTTGCCTGACTACCAGCGTTGTGATGGAAATCATACTTGTGGGAGCTGGGTAGTCGATAGGCACATCCTTAAAATGTCCCTAGTCACAGGAGTATCGAGACTGGGCATCAATACTCCAGAGTAGACTAGTGTATACATATCCAGACCATGACGAGGAGCGATGGATTGGTCCCGCAACCATTGGTAAGGTGCACCTAAGATTGTATACAGATGCTCACTTGGTGTGAGTTCACCGGACAGGACTCGCCGAGGACTGACTAGATGGTAGTATACCTAGCGTCAAATAGCATTTCTCTGGTGGCATGTGTGCAGATAGTCTGTCGACCTGAAGTCATCATTTGTCTTGTGTGAGTTCCCACTGTGCTTTGATTACTACCCTACCACGGCTTTACTAAGTCGTGCAAACAGGTTTTAGTTGGATACCGTCCCGAGCCATATGGAGGCAGTGAGCGACTGTTGGGGATTCGTCACTCCTGGTATAGGGAGTCGATGTCGCGCTGTGATCGGTTGGTCATCACCATAAGTCCCTGGCCAGGGTGGATTGAGAATTACTGGTGGGCAGACCAGTATATTCTCGGATGATCTTGAGCCATACCGACACAACTTGCTGGGTTATTAGGGGTCTGATGTTTTCCATCCCTAGACCTTACATGCGATACTCTCAGACGAACAGACCAGACTGCACGGATATTGTCATGGACAGGCTCAGTAGGGGTTCGGATGAGTTCGCTCGTCGGCCTTCCTTTTCGAGAAATACCTGGGTAGCCGTTATGTGCAACTAGTACTGCTGACGTGCTTGTGGTTAAACCCACTGCTAGCGTACTGTCAAGTCTTTAGAGTCCCACACAGAGGGTTTCTCTGCTTCAAGCAAAACGATATAGAAACCGAATGGTTTTATGGCAGGGTTTCGATCACATACGTGTACTGGCTACACGGATGATGATCGGACGGATTATACTAGTAGGCTTTGGTTTAAGCCAAATACTAGTATCGGATTATTGGATTGTTTTTCGTCTCTTTATATTTGTATTTTTCGGAATACGGATACGGGTATGTATATACAGATAAGGGGTATTCTTGTAATTTTGTCATCTAGAAGAAGACACCTCATTAATTTAATAACCATTTATTTTAAATGGTTAATGAGGTAGAGGGTGAGGTGTTATTTACAATTAATGAAGCATGGATACTTGGTGACTTATGTAGTAAGTCATGGATTACTATTGAGGCAAGGGTAATATCTAGATATTTTATAGAAAATATCTTTGCTTATTAGTTATCACATTAGCCATTCTTCATTCCTTCTATCATTAACACTCTCTCTCATCCAAGCTCTCTTCTTCTTCTAAAACCCTAATTTGTCTTATGAGTTGAGAAACCTAGGGTTCAAGAGACTAAACAATCCCTAATCACTCTCTACATCTTTTAGGTTATTTAGACTTGCACACTAGGTATCCTAGTTACCTCAATTAAGAGGTAGCAACTCAAAGTTGACACTCTCGGGTGGATCATCTTTGGCGTGGGAAGATCGACGATCGAGCGAGATCCGTTCACTCTTCAGGGAGCTTAAGAAGAGGAGGAGGAAAACACGAACCGAAGGACTTGATACTACGAGGTATAACTTTTTTCAGAGTAGTTAGAACCTCATAGTAGTTGTGTTAGTTAAGGTTTATTTAAAGATCCTGTTGATTCAAGTCGTTGTTGCTTGTTCAAAAATTGTTTTTTGTTAATTCCGCCTCTCTACAAACCCTGTAGAGTGTTCAACATCCACTTACAGTGGTATCAGAGCCTAGTAAACCTTAACCAATAGACGACAAGTTAAACTACGAAACCGAAATAACTCCGAAACATGAAACCAAAGATCCATGTTTCTGTCGAAATTTTTTGAGCCTCTAAATTTTTTTTAAACAATTGCAGAGTGCTCTTTTAGTTGTGAGATGAACATAGAAGAAAAACGAGATGAAACCACCTTACTTTGGCCGGCCACATGCTTGAAAAAACCGGCGTGGCCGGCCCAAGTAAAGTGTTTGTGTCGTATTTCATTTGGTGTTCCAGTCACTTGGATTTAGGGTTTCAAGTGTTTAATTTTGCCAAAATTGCATATACTGTTATTTTTCTGCTGTGCCAATACGGAGTATTTTGAAGTCGTAGTTTTAACATCGTTTAAGAGTTTTCAATTGATATATGTGTTTCGAAACGTCCTCTAATCTCTATACGTCGATTAGTGGAGGTTGCACATATCTGTGTTGCTGTTATGATGGTTTGTGTGTATGAAATATTGGATCGTTGATGATGAATAGCCGGGGGATGTGAGAAGAGAGTTTATTCTTTCATTCGATATAAATTTATAATATTGATGTAATATTATTTTGCGGGGCACATCCGGGTTGAGATTGTGGCCACCATTGTATTATTTCATTTACTGTTTTTTGCTCCTAAGATAGACCCAAGGTAGGACGCACAAACTACCGGGTTCTTGAAGTGCCAAGTGGCCTACTCATTTTACTGAGAGAGGTTGCTTCACTTCAAAAATTTGGCGGATAGTTGCCGCACCCGTAGGGGTTTAGGGTGGGGTTTGGCTATTCATCACGACCGTGGAATCCGTCTTTCATCATGGGCTTAAACGAAACGCGGAATTCCTAATATATCCAATATATTCATCTGTGATCTGGAATGCCTATTATTGCGTGAGACGAATGTGTGTGTGTGTGTGTGTGTATAGTAGACGTTGCTTATGTTTTGCACCCGTGCTAGTCTTGCCCCCGCTCTGTCGTTAGTTAAGTAACCTAACGGTGCATGACGGGACCCCGTGGCGAATGCGGATGGTATGAGCGTATGTTGTATTTTCGTTTCTTTCTGTAATGTTAGGATTAAATGATGGGACAACACTGATTCATTAATGCAAAGAAAACAAACCTAAAATGAATTGTTGGAACAATTTCAAAACCACTCGGTTTTCTTCAAAAAGCAACTTTTAAATGCGGAGCCTAAACCACTCCTTTAAAAGCTATCATGGTTCCTTCGATTATATCAAGTTCATTACATTCACGGTTTCGCCAAAAACCAGCCGTAGCCCTCCGTTGTTTCAAATGAACAACATATCGTATTTATGCTATGTTTGTTGGCCTTCGTCAAGGCGTAGTGAATGGTAGCAATGTGTTGCTTATTTGTAGCATAGATAGATACATTAGTTTAGGACAATCGTACAGCCTTGTTGGCCTTCGTCAAGGGCGAGTACGGATGGGTCTAAATTAATCAGGATAATGACGGGAAGAACTTGACTTGCATCTTATGATTTGTTGGCCTTCGTCAAGGTCATAAGAGCTTGGGGCAAAAATCACATCGGGAGTTTCAAATATAAAGGAAACTTGCAGATTTAGCATACCTTCTAGAGTGTGGTGACTAGAGTGGCTTCCATCTAGGTCATCACACAATGATGGTTGGATCTCGATCCCACTGATGAGTAAGATTACTCTCGGGAGAATTTTTCACTTAACAATCAATGCTATAAACCAAGTAGGTGTCTAGAACGGTGTTAGCGGGGCCGCGTCTCCAGGAAAAAGAGGTTATTTAATTAAGGAACTTCGCGAAAGCGTTGTAAAACCTCCCTCGAAGTACCGACACTAGCCTGGCTGAAAGGTTAAGCAAGTATTGTGACATGTGATTAATCCTGACTAATTCTTCTTTTAGGGTTTGAAGAAGAATTCGAGAAAACAATGGGAGTCATCCTGTTTAGATAAACTAATAACCAATCTAAACTTGCAAGAGCATACGCTGAGTGTTTCTTTTCTCTTTCTCTCTGGCAGCTACCATGACGGGACTCAAACTATTACTTGAAAAAAAATACACTGACTGGGCCAAACTATAAGGATTGGCTGAGAAACGTCAACATTACACTTACTTATGACAAAATGGCATATGTCCTCACCAGTACAGCTCCCCCTGTCCCAGGACCAGATTCCTCAGTTGCGGAAAAAAGGTCCGCAAAACTTAGGATCTGAATTGCGACAAAGCTAAGTGCATCGTGCTGGCGTCCATGAATAATGAACTCCAGAAGCAGCACGAGGATATGGATATCAAATCCATTTTTCTCCATTACAAGGAACTGTATGGAGAGCACTCTTGTATCACAAGGTACGAGACCTCAAGGAAGTTATTCCAGATGAGCTTAGCCGCAGGATCACCTATAGGAGAGCACGTCCTAAAGATGATCAGTCTTATTGAGGAACTCGCAAACATGGGATGCGTGCTAAAAAACGAGTTATACATTGACTTAATTTTAAAGTCCTTTCCTTACACCTTCTCTCAGTTCGTGTTGAACTTCAACATACATAATATGGAAGCTGATCTTCCAAACCTCCTCAACATGTTGAGGATAGCGGAGAGCTCCTTAAAAAAAGAGAAGAAACCCATTCAGTATGTTGGCCAATCATTCTCTTCTAAATCCAAAGCGAAAGCTCAGGGGAAGAAGAAGATGATCGCCACCAAATCGAAAGGAGGTGTCAAAAAGGTGCAGGGAACGAACAAAGCGGGGAGAGTAAAAGCGGATAAGGATGAGTGCTACTATTGTCATAAGAAGGGGCACTGGAAGAAGGATTGCAATGCTTTTAAAGCCAAGGACACGAAGCAAGCTGATGCTTATGCTTCAGGCGTGTTTGTAATCGAAAACTGTTTTTCAGTGAACGCTACATTATGGGTACTAGATACCGGTTCTGGTTCTCACATCTGTAATTGTTTGCAGGCTCTGAGAAACCGTAGAACATTGAAGGCAGGTGATATGACCCTCCGGGTTGGCAACGGAACAAGCATTGATGCTGTTGCAGTAAGCGATTATCACCTGGGGTTGACTAATGGGCACATTTTGGTGTTGTATAGCTGTTTTTGTATTCCCAATATACTATGTAATATTATATCAGTGTCTTTATTATCTAATAAAAGATATAATTTTGTACTTGAAAGAAATGTCATGAACGTTCACCTAAATCAAGAACTGATTGGGTCTGGGACACTAGAAAACAACATATATGTACTCAATCAACATCAAGTTTTTAATACCCAAAACACACTCAAAAGAAAGGCTCCATATTCAAACCAAGCCTTCTTATGGTATTGTAGACTTGGTCATATAAATGAAACAAAGTTGACTAAGTTGTATAAAGATGGATATTTAGATCCGTTTGAATATACATCATATGCAACTTGTCAATCATGTATTAAAAGAAAGATGACCAAATCTCCGTTCACAGGACAAGGAGAAAGAGCCACTGAGCTCTTGGGACTTATACACAACGATGTATGTGGTCCGATGTCTACGCATGCACGAAGCGGCCACTCCTACTTCATCACTTTTACTGATGATTTCTCAAGGTATAGATATGTGTTCTTAATGAAGCATAAATCTGAGGCCTTTGAGAAATTCAAAGAGTATAAAAATGAAGTGGAGAAACAAACTGGTAAAAGTATCAAGACACTTCGATCTGATCGAGATGGAGAATACTTAAGTACCAGTTTCCTTGAATGCTTAAAAGAGAATAGAATTCTCTCTCAGCTTACTCCTCTATATACACCTCAGCATAATGGTGTATCGGAGAGGAGGAATCGCACGCTACTTGATATGGTGCGTTCAATGACGAGTAATGTTGAGTTGCCACTTTCTTTCTGGGGTTTTGCGCTGGAATCAGCAGCATACCTATTTAATAGAGTTCCAACTAAGCCTGTGCCTACCACTCCATATGAAATGTGGAGTGGGAAGAAATCATATCTCAAGTATCTCAAGAAATGGAGGTGTCCAGGTTTTGTCAAAAAGCAGAATCTGGACAAGCTCGAGGCACGATCGGTTTTGTGCAAATTTGTGGGATATCCCAAGAATTCAAGAGGGTATCTTGTCTACCACACTGAAGAACAAAAGGTGTTTGTCGCTCGCCATATAGTCTTTTTAGAGAGCAAATTTCTTGCAAAAGAAATTAGTGGGAGCGCGGTAGAACTGGAAGAAATTCCAGAACCCCAAACTACTGCCGAGGACTTAGTAGATACTCAGGTTTCAATAGAACCTAACGAACCGACACCGCTCTGCAAATCTAGTAGGCTTTCTCATCCGCCTAAGAGATACTATGGGTTTCTCGTAGATGGGGATCGAGAGGATTGCATTATCAATAATAATGAGCTTACTAATTTTCAGCAGGCTATCACGGGTAAAGACTCGGTGAAGTGGCTGGATGCTATGAGATCTGAAATGGAATCCATGTACACCAACAAAATATGGACTTTGGATGTTGCTCCTCCTGGGGTTAAACTAGTTGGATGCAAATGGATCTTCAAAAGGAAGATTGGTGTAGATGGACAAGTGGAAACCTACAAAGCTAGACTTGTTACAAAAGGTTTTCGTCAAAGACCAGGATTGGACTATAATGAAACCTTTTCTCCAGTGGCTATGCTTAAATCCATTTGGATCCTGCTTGCCATTGCTGGCTTCTATGACTATGAAATCTGGCAGATCGACGTAAAAACAGCTTTTCTAAATGGATATTTAGAAGAAAATGTTTATATGGATCAACCAGAAGGTTTCTCAGACAGTGGGAACAGTGGAAAGGGTGCATGTTGCTTAAATCCATTTATAGATTAAAGCAAACATTTCGGAGTTAGAACATCTGCTTTGATAAGACGGTCAAAGAATTTGACTTTATCAAAAATGTAGATGAGCCATGCATTTATAGGAAGATTGTAGGAGGAGCAGTGGTCTTCCTCATACTGTACGTTGACGGCATACTCCTGATAGGGAATGGCATCCCTATGCTACAATCAGTCAAGCTCTTCTTATCACAAAAGTTCTCCATAAAAGACTTAGGTGATGCCTCCTACATTCTGGGGATTAAGATCTATCGTGATAGGTCTAAAAGAATGTTGGAACTTTCACAGTCCATGTACATTGACACCATACTAAAGAGGTTTAGTATAGAAGATTCCAAGCGTGGTAATTTACCCTCTTGTCATGGGATCACCCTCTCCAAAGAGATGTCTCCAAAGACTGATGAAGAGAAGGCTCGCTTGGGCATCATACCCTACGCGTCGGCGGTAGGATCAATAATGTATGTGATATTATGTACCAGACTAGATGTAGCTTACGCACTTAGTGTGGTAAGCAGGTATCAGTTTAACTCGAGTGAGAAGCATTAGATATTGGTAAAGAACGTTCTCAAGTACCTAAGAAGGACTAAGGAGATGTTCTTGATTTACGGTAATGGGGACCTCTAGATCGAGACTTTTACCGATTCCAGCTTCTAAAGTGACAAAGATGACTCTAAATCCATTTCGGGTTTTGTGTTTACCCTCAATGGAGGGGTGGCATGTTGGAAGAGTTCCAAACAAGGCCCCGTCGCAGACTTAACGATGGAAACTGAGTATATAGCTGCTAACGATGCTGCAAAAGAAGCTGTTTGGATGAGAAAGTTCATCTCTAAACTTCAGGTGGTTCCGTCCATTGCCAATCCAATACCCTTGTATTGCGATAACAATAGGACTTTAGCATTAGCGAAGGAACCAAGGACCCATTAGAAATCCAGACATATCTTGAGGCGGTATCACCTGATCAGGGAGATCGTGGATCACCAGGAGATCGAGGTGCGGAGAGTGGACACAAAAGAAAACACAGCAGATCCATTCACAAAGGCCATCCCTCAAGTCCAGTTCGAGAGACCGTTTGAGATGTTGGGCATGCGGCACGCCAGCAACTGGGTCTAGTGCAGACAGTGTATAATTATTGCACCAATTACAGGCCTTAGTGCAAGTGAGGGATTGTTAGATATATATACCCTAGAGGCCTTCATTGTATAGGATGCTAGGGATATGTATGTAAAGGACAATCTTGCTCGATATGATAGTACGCTATTTGGTTTGTCTTTATCTTAACATGTGATGTGTTTTACTTTGTATTTCATATCTTATATGCATGTTGATAAATTCCGTAGGATATTTGTCTGACTACCAGCGTTGTGATGGCAATCATACTTGTGGGAGCTGGGTAGTCGATAGGCACATCCTTAAAATGTCCCTAGTCACAGAGTATCGAGACTGGGTTTCAATACTCCAGAGTAGACTAGTGTATACATATCTAGACCTTGATGAGGGGCGATGGATTGGTCCCGCAACCATTGGTGTGGTGCGCCTAAGATTGTATACAGATGCTCACTAGGTAAGAGTTCACCGGACAGGACTCGCCGAGGACTGACTAGATGGTATTATACCTAGCTTCGGATAGCGGTTCTTTGGTGACAAGTGTGCAGATAGTCTGTCGACCTGAAGTCGTCATTTTTCTTGTGTGAGTTCCTACTGTGCTTTGATTACTACCCTACCACGGCTCTACTGAGTCGTGTAAACAGCTTTTAGTTTGGTACAGTCCCGAGCCACATGGAGACAGTGAGCGACTGTTGGGGATTCATCACTCCTGGTATAGGGAGTCGATGTCGCGCTGTGATCGGTTGGTCATCACCATAAGTCCCTACCCAGGGAGGATTGAGAATTACTGGTAGGCGGACCAGTAGATTCTCAGACGGTCTTGAGCCACACTGACACGACTTTCTTGGTTATTAGGGGTCTGACGTTTTCCACCCCTCTAGACCTTACATGTGATACTCTCAGACGAACAAACCGGACTGCACGGATATTGTCACGGACATGCTCAGTAGGGGTTCGGATGAGTTCGCTCGTCGTCCTTCCTTTTCGACAGATATCTAGGTAGCCGTTACGTGCAGCTAGTACCGCTGACGTGCTTGTGGTTAAACCCACTGCCAGCGTACTGTCGAGTCTTTAGAGTCCCATACAGAGCGTTTCTGTGCTTCGAGCAAAACGATGTAGAGGCCGTATGGTTTTACGGTAGGGTTTCGATCGCATATGTGTACTGGCTACACAGATGATGATCGGGCGGGTTATACTAGTAGGCTTTGGTTTAAGCCAAATACTAGTATCGGATTATTGGATTGTTTTTCGTCTCTTTGTATTCGTATTTTCGGAATACAGATACGGGTATGTATATACGGATGAGGGGTATTCTTGTAATTTTGTAAAGAGTGCTTCTAGAAGAAGACACCACATTAGTTTGATAACCATTTATTTTAAATAGTTAATGAGGTGGAGGGTGAGGTGTTATTTACAACTAATGAAGCATGGCTACTTGGTGGCTCATGTAGTAAGTCATGGATTACTATTGAGGCAAGGGTAATATCTAGATATTTTGTAGAAAATATCTTTGCTTATTAGTTATCACATTAGCCATTCTTCATTCATTCTATCATTAACACTCTCTTTTTCCAAGCTCTCTTCTTCTTCTAAAACCCTAATTTGTCTCATGAGTTGAGAAACTTAGGGTTCAAGAGACTAAACAATCTCTAATCACTCTTTACATTTTCTAGGTTACTTAGACTAGCACACTAGATACCCTAGTTACCTCAATTAAAAGGTAGGAGCTTAAAGTTGACACTCTCGGTTGGATCATCTTTGGTGTTGGAAGACCGACGATCGAGCGAGATCCGTTCACTCTTCCAGGAGCTTA
Organism: Agapanthus africanus; assembly: GCA_030015575.1. Classification (NCBI taxonomy): domain Eukaryota; kingdom Viridiplantae; phylum Streptophyta; class Magnoliopsida; order Asparagales; family Amaryllidaceae; genus Agapanthus; species Agapanthus africanus. The sequence goes on along the minus strand of JASDDO010000018.1, from coordinate 425,133,026 downwards.
AGAAGAGGAGGAGGACAGCAAAACCCGAAGGACTTGATACTACAAGGTATAACTTTCTTCAGAGTAGTTAGAATCTCATAGTAGTTGTGTTAGTTAAGGTTTATTTAAAGATCATGTTGATTCAAGTCGTTGTTGCGAAGTTTGAAAATCATTTTTTGAAAATTTTGCCTCCCCGCGGACCCGCGGGGTGCGCGACATCGACTTACACTTCTCATTCGAGACTTGTGGCATCCTCCATTGCTTCCAATTTGCCCCGGGTCAGCTAGCACCAAATTCGTGAAGGATTCTCCTCGGGTTCATGGTCCGGTGGAAAATTGATCGGATCCTTTTCAACTTATGTCTTCACCTCTCCTTCCCTTGCTACAGGAATCACCCCGGTACTAGTAAAGACGAGCCGAGTTGGGTTTATTTCTCTTTTATAAAGTATAAGGGTAGGACAGACGGGTCAGGGGTAGTAGTCGTCCCTTCTTCTATCCATGAGTGGAAGGAGAAGTTCTTGTTCGTCGGCCCTTCGAAGGTAAAGAAATGGCCAGTGCCCACCAAGTGGCATAGGGCATATTGCCCGAGGGCCAAGCAGTCAAGTGCCCCGGAGGTTAGGCTCGTGTCTCGGTGGGAACCGATCCAGCATGCCGACGCCTTGCTTTCCGAGCAGGCTCTGAGCTGGACAGGACTCAGTTCCACGTGCTTCAAGGGTAAGTTAGGACTTTGCCGACTAATTTAGACTTAGCATAATTTATCGTTCCTATTGCTGGCCTTTTCTTTCGCAGAGCCTATGGATCGATTGAAGATCATGGCCGCCTTGGCTGCCAAGGTGCAAGGAAGGAAGGGCGGCAGTGGCAGTTCATTCAGGCCCACACTGGGCACAGAGCCCCAGCAAGGTCCTCCTGCCAAGGTCACCGCCGCTCTCCCTGTCCCAGAGGAGCGCAGGAGTGGAGGGCAGAAGCATGCCCGGGAATAGGCTCCTTGGGTGAAACTGGAGGCACCTTCCTCCGCCGAGTCTCCGGCCAAAAGACTCAAGAAAGTGGTTTCCTGACCGCCCTTAGCTGGGATACAGGTGTAGGAGGGCGACTTCTACATCGAGGTGCCATCGGGGCTTTCCGTAGTCGATAGCCTGCTGGCGGATATGGAGAAGGTAGCGGGGGCCAAGATTCCCCAGGACACCATGAAGGCCCAAGTCACAGGGATAGCTTAGGAGGCCATCCAGGTTGGTAATCCTCAAAAAAAATTCCAAGTGATTTTTCCTCTGTTTAGTTCCTGACGAATGTGGTTTGTGTTGTTCTACAAGTCCTTCAACATTGTGCCCTCCGAGCCACCATGGAGGTCGAGGAGGTTGACCCGATGATGAAAAAGGCCGAAGTGTCATCCTCCCTTGAGTCGAGGCTGGTCTCGGAGGGCTTGAAGGCCATGCGGATGAATGAATCGCACCGGGGCCTGACCGAGTCTAACCGGGCTCTCCATGCGCAGATCAACGAGGTTAACGAGCTCTTCGAAGCCATGAGGAAGCAGAGGTACTTGTTCCAGGGGGATGCCCGGGCAGCCCATAAGATGGCGCAGTGGGGATGACAAAGGCCGTGGAAGACTACAAGGCATCCGACCAATTCTACGTCGACCTTGCTGATTCTGCAGCCGCCGGGTGCCATAACTCCCTCGACGCTGTCAAGGAGGCGGTGCCTGGGTTCGACGATTAGGAGCTTTGTGCAAGGATCCCCTTACGAAGGAAGGACCCCACGGCGGTAGTACTGAGCCGGCAGGTGGAGGCAAGCCTGGTGGCGTAGGCGCCGTGTAGGCAGACGGCGGGTTGCCTTGGCCGAGTAGGTGGTTTGAAACCGTCGTTCTCCCAACTTTCTATCTCCCCCCTTTTTTTCTTATTTTTGTAAGCCTTCGGGTATTTTGTAAAGCTGAGAAGCTTATAATACCTTGTATATAATTTGGAACATTAACGAAGTATTTTCAGCTCGTCTTTGATGCGCCGACTATAATGTGGATTTTCTCGTTTATTTCCCAAGTATAGGGAGACCGGTTTCCCTCCTCACCCCGGAATCGAGGTGACTTGAGGCGTGCGAGCACTAAGTATAGGTAAACCGGTGTCCCTCCTCATCTCGGAGTCGAGGTGACTTGAGGATAGTGAACACTAAGTATAGGTAGACCGGTGCCCCTCCTCACCCCGGAGTCGAGGTGACTTGAGGCTAGCGAGCACCAAGTTTAGGTAGACCGGTGTCCCTCCTCACCCCGGAGTCGAGGTGACTTGAGGTGAGCGAGCACCAAGTATAGGTATACTGGTGTCCCTTCTTACCCCAGAGTCGAGGTGACTTGAGGCGAGCGAGCACCAAGTATAGGTAGACTGGTGTCCCTCCTCATTGGGCACCCACTGTGGTGACGTGCTATCACTCCTTCGGATTTGAATGGGGTTGGAGCTGGGTTGGCTATCGACAGAACCCGAGCTTTATTTACTTGGGTCATGTTAGGAGTTTGCTGTTGGGTATGAGATACTACAACAACTGGCGTATACGGGTGCTCAGTAGAGACTGGGTACACTGAGCACCCGTATACCATCTTTAATATCAAACACCAATGGATGCGGGATCATCCATCGCCCATCATATGGATCAAGATGCGTATACGCTAGTCTACTCTGGAATATCGATGCCCTTTCTCGATACACCCTCGACTAGGAACAATTATAGGGTGTATTTGTAGACTACCATTGGCCCCACTAGTATGATCTCCATCATAGTCCTGGTAGTCAAGTACACATCCTTAGGGCTTTATCAACATGTGAGAGACAAACAGCATCACTTATACAAGTCAACATGTTAAGACAAAGAGCAACCAGATAGCATACTATCATGTCGAGCAAGAAAGTCCTCTCTATATATATCCAAGTATCTACTATAATATACATCGCATGTACAATAATGGCCTCTAGGGCATACATATAACTAACATTTGCCTACTTCGTGTTCGTACGCCGGGTAGAGGTTGGCCTACTGGTTTTAATGCGTGGCCTCAGGTTCCACCATTGGGGCCTTGCTGGAAACTACACGGCTGCCTCGTGGAGAGGGCTTTGGATCCACGACGTCGTTGGGCAGGAAGCCACCTGCTGTGGATGGGCAGGAATCTATCCGGCTACCTTGTAGAGAGGGCTTCGGATCCATAGCATCGTTGGGCAGAAAGTTACCCGTTGTGGATGGGCTGGGCAGGAATCTACTCTGCTGCCTCACAGATAGGGCTTTGGATCAACGACATCGTTAGGCAGGAAGCTAACCGCTGTGAATGGGCCGGGCAGGAATCTACCCGGCTAGCTTGTTGAGAAGGCTTTGGATCCACGGCGTCATTGGACAGGAAGCTACCCGCTGTGGACGGGCCAGGCAGGAATCTACCCGGCTGCCTCGCGGAGAGGGCTTTGGATCCACGACATCGTTGGGCAGGAAGCTACCTGCTATGGATGGGCCGGGCAGGAATCTACCCGGCTGTCTCGTCGAGAGGGCTTTGGATCTACGGTGTCGTTGGGCAGGAAGCTACCCGCTGTGGATGGGCCGGGCAGGAATTTACCCGGGGTCCTCCCGATCAGGAATTCATTCGTGTTGATTGGTCAGTCGATGGTGGGATTGCCATGATGCCAATGTTTGCGCATTCCCAGTGCCACGTGGCGTGCGGCAGGTATCTCGAGATCCATGTGAATCTCCCGAAGACGTCGTTCAATCTTCCTAAATCCGTGTGAAAGGCAGGGGGGCAATAGTCATGCGTCGCGTGGCAGCTCCGTATCAAGTGGTGTGATACATATGATAATACTCCATGATCCACGCCTTGGTGGGAGAGGATCTCGACCGCTTGTGTCACGCCCGCTTCCCAGTGTATGGAGAAGAAGACGTGACGGGCACGCGGCGTATTTACTCAAAAGTAAACACGCTAAGCGTAAATAAGATATATATATATATATATATATATATATATATATATATATATATATATATATAATGCACAAGAAATGACAAGAGATATAAAATGAACAGCAATTTTTATTAACATTCATCTTTACAATACAACTGATTTGAAAAGGAAATGTACAATGATAAAGGCAGCGCCTAAACAGTGGCATACAAACTGGAAGATAAGTACAAGTAAGCTAGTAGTCTGGCTGTCCCTCAATCTGCTCCAAGTACTCCTAGCTGGGCTCGGTCTCCTGAGGGTCCGATCCTCCTGACGAACATTCCAAAGAAAGAAAGAGACAAGAATGTAGTTAGCGAACTAGCGCTCAGTAAGTCCCAAAAGAAAGGAAGGAATACAACAAGTAATGTGGAAGGAAACTGTTAAGTTATACAGGTATCAGATTATTATTCTAATGTAGTTATTTGTACCTTGGTACAGAAGGTATCAGTGTATACGAGAGGATTCCAACTGTCCCGTGGACTATGGTAACATGTAAGTATAAGGCCCCGTCAAAACCCATGGAACAACGGCATGATAGTTCATGTAGGTGTCTTTTAGTGACCATCATCGTGCCACTTTTAATACATTCCGTACCAATCTACCACGTTAACCCCTTAATGTGTTTTATATATATTATAATTATTAGACTTGCTGAGACAATGGATACAAGTTGTTCATGTAATCAGGTTCAGGAGGTAAACAAGTAGTCATGTAATTAAGTCAAGTTATAGCCATGGTTCGGTCAAGTCAAGTCATGTTTGCATGTTGATCTTGTTCTGGTATTCATGTTTAAGTTCAAGTATACATGTTAAGGTTTGGATTCATGTTTGAATTGGATTGAGTTTGGATTCAAGCTTGATTTAGACTTAGACTTGAGTCAGAGACCTAGAACTGATTTGGATCCTGAATTATGTTCGGGAGTTATCGGTAACTGCTGCACATGGACGATAGGATTTGTGTCTTTTTCCAAGAAAATTACCATTGATAACACCGTTAAGTTTTTCTACCTTAAATAGGCAAGCACTCATTTTCTCCAGCTCCCTGAGGCTCAAGAGAATTGATCCCGTTTAAACCCATATTTACTAAAGTCCTTAACAGTGTTTTATACAGCTCGAGGAGGTTTTATGAAAAATATTTTTAATATAGTTCAAAATAACCTCGAGAAATTTATTTATATTCTTTAGGGTTTCCATGGATGTGTATTTTAAGAATTGGGGTATTTTAGTGATAATTACCTTAACTTGAATAGTTCATGGTATTTTACTGTAAACTTGTCTTGTATTGATATCTTGATGGTATTTTGATGAAACTTGTAATTCTTTTATTTAAAAAAATTATAAGTTATTATATTTTGAAAATATACAGATTTGTAATATTTATATAATTAAAAATTAATTTTGATTATTAAGTAGAAAATATAGTTTTTCTTAAAAATCGTATTAAAAACCATTCGAGACCGAATGCTTCGTGAGGAGGTCTGCATCTCGCTCTACTAGTCTAAGGATATGCGATAATTCGCAGCATCCAATAGTGGGTCCCCTAAAGAGGGTTGTAGAGGTTTATTTGCAAAGGATTTTGACATACAATTCAAAGAAAACCTTTTTTTTTTATAGTTGATGGTAATGTAATACGGTAACAAAAGTATGTTCAAGATATATCGTGCTATAGAAACATGTGTGTATGTGAAGGGTATAGGTTTATTAGGCACTATCACAAGGTACTACAAGGCATCAATCATGCCAAAATCAAAATTTTCAAGTGCCGAACGATCCTAACCAAGATCTTAGACTAGAGATTAGGCGAAATAAAAAGCAAGTAAACAACTTTACTTCTAAGAGTTTGGAATTACAACCTTTGTAGTCCGTTCCTTCACTTCATAAGCTCCGTGTTGAAGTCCCTTCGCCACGATCATCATGTATCCGGACTCTAGAGAGGCTCCATGAAGAGAAAGATACAAGCTTGCTTTCGATCTTCAATAACTAAGATGATCTACCTTGAAAAAACTCAAACCCAAGCTCTTGTTTTGCTAATCAAGTATTAGCAAAGCAAACACCATAATCTAAGTGGCTAGAATAGATGAGGACGATGAAGTGGGAATTTAGCTCTCATTTGTTTTCGATTTCTCACTCATTTTCATCACTTCATAAAAATCTAGAAAGCTTTTTCAAGAGAGAAGAAGGAAGAAGAAGAAGAACAAAACCATTTGTGATGAATAATGAAATCAAGTGTGTGGCTAGAATTGCAACCATGGGTTAAGAATATAAACTTAACCCTTGTAGAGAAATAACTATGGTAAAGGGTTTGGGTTGGGTTAAGGAAATATCTTCACAAATTATCAAGCTCGAAGTCAAAGCTTCAAGAAGTTTCTTGAAAGCTTCATGCAATCTTAACCCTAATCCAAACCCTAACCATATTTAAACTCCACAAAACATGTTGCATTTGTAACCATAACATGTTACAATATTATATATCACATATACAATATTTATTGTAACAAAATAAAATAATACAATTAACATATATCACATATATATCAATGTATTACCCGAGTGAGAAAAAGAATCTTTAAGTGAGCTTATATTAGTTAATTTAATTTAATATATCAAATATATAATTATACATTAAATTATCGAATCAACACTTGATCCGATAATCCGGCTATTTCACAAATAACCGACTAATATAATATGTATCAGTTCATCGAATCAACACTTGATCCGATGACCCGGCTATATCACATATACCCGGCCGGTATCACATATCACGAGAATCTAATACGGTATCACACACACGTATTGTTCTCGGTCCCGCACATATTACATATATGCTCCTACTCCGTTTTGCCTGAGCCAGGAAACCTCTGTGTAGGACTCTAAAGAATCGTCAATACGCCGGCAGTAGGTGATGATTATATCAAACACCCACAAGCTGCAAGCGGTCAGCTAAACGTAACAGCTACCCAGGTATTGAGCGATCATAAGATCAACAAGTAAGCCTGTACATTCTCCTGCGAATCCAATCAGTAACACTCCCGTACATGCCGGTCTCTTCGTCTGATATGTCGCATATCTCGCCTAGGGGTGGTAAACGTCAGACCCCAGTAGCTTAATAAGTCGTGTCGATTTGAGGCCCATAACAGTTCGAGAAACTATTGATAACACTTACCGGTAAATCTCAGCAACCCTGGCCAGGGATTTCCAGTTACAGCCAATCGAACGCAGCGCAACATCAACTCCCTATACCGGGAGAGACGAAACCCCTCCTATCGCTCATTGCCCCCATGTGATTCAGGACTGTACCCCAAAGCCACAGTTTTGCACGCCCTCTCGGACGTGGTATGATGGAAATCAAAGCACAGTGGGAATCACACAAGACTCTATGACGATCTCGGGTCTACAGACTAATCTGTACCAGTGTCACCAGAGAACTGCCATCTGACGTGAGGTATAATACCATCTGGGAGTTCTCGGCGAGTCCGTCCAGTATACCCAGTCTCCACTGAGCACCCGTATACCTTCTCTGATGTCAAACACCAATGGATATGGGATCATCCACCGCCCATCATATGGGTCAAGAAGCGCATACGCTAGTCTACTCTGGAGTATCGATGCCCTGTCTCGGTACTCCCACGACTAGGAACATTTGAAGGATGTACTTAACGACTATAGTGTCCCCACTAGTATGATCTGCATCATAGTCCTGGTAGTCAAGTACTCATCCTAAGGGCTTTATCAACATGTAACATAGAGACAATCAAAGTACATGTTAAGATAAAGGGCAACCAGATAGCATACTATCATGTCAAGCAAGAAAGTCCTACCTATATATGTCCAAGCATCCACTACAATATACATCGTATGTACAGTAATGGCCTCTAGGGCATACATATAACTAACAATCTCCCACTTGCACTAGGGCCATCTGTTGTAGTATCTCATACCCAACAATAAGCTGTGGTTGAAGTTCTCATACTCAACCATCCCATAAAAGTCTCTACTGAGAAATAGGCCTTTGTGAGTGGATCCGCGCTGTTGTCCTCTGAGTCTTCTCTCCTAACCTTGATCTCCCTGGAGATCAACCATCTCCATGATCAGGTGATACTGTTTAAGAATATATCTAGATCAATGATGGGACGGGGGTTCTTAGGCCTTAGCCACAACTCCATTGTCACACAATGGTAGGAACGAAATTTATCTCATGAACTCTTATATATCCAGACTGCCTCTTTGGTAGCATCCTTGGAAGTGATTTATCCTGCCTTTATCGTCTAGTATGTCACGGTATCTAGCTTGGAACTCTTCCAACATACCGTCCCTCCACTGAGGGTAAGGACAATGCCTGTGACTGACATTCAGTCGACCTTACCACCCTGGAACCATTCCAGTGATTCTCCCCAGGATCGAATGATACCATCTCACTACAACTAGTGAGAATCCTAAGATCCAATTACATCTATCTCATATATCCAAAACCCAGGATTTAGGAAGTATCATTTTGATCCTTATGGAGAATCCTTGTGATAAGAGGAGATTGACCGAGCGTATCATAAGAAACCTTCCCTATCAAGAGTATGTCATCCACGTACAATACGAGGATCATTACCATACTCTCTACTACCCTTTTGTATATACAAGGTTCATCTACCATTTTGATGAAGTCAAACTCTTTGACCACCACATCAAAATAGACGTTCCAACTCCGCGATGCCTGCTTTATCACATAAAGCAACTTGCACACGTTTTCGCTGCTCCCATTGTCTATGAAGCCCTCTGGATGTGTACTTATAGACGCTCTCTTCCAAATCATTATTTAGAAAAGCAGTCATGATACCCAACCGCCAGATATCGTAGTCATGGTATGTAGCAGTGGTAAGTAGGATCTGGATGGACTTAAGCATAGCTTTGAAAGTCTCAACTTTTCCATGTACACCAAGTAATCTTCTCAAGATATACTTGCTTCTGATGGGGATTTAACCCTTCAGATAAAGCAACCAAAGTCCATACTTTGTTGGTGTATAAGGATTCCATCTCAGATCGCATTAGCATCCAGCCATTCTTACAGAGTCCCCACTCTTGATGGCCTGCTCGAAACTAGTTAGGTTATCATCTCATGATGCAATCCTCGCTCCCACTGTCATAGAGAAGATTGAAGTATCTCTCAGGTGGGTGAGGAACCCTACTAGATCGGCGGAGATGCTGAGGTTCGTTGGAAACTATTGAATCCTTTGGTTCTACCAAATCATCAGCTGCAGTTTGTATAGCTGGAACTCTTTCCAGTTCTACCTCATGACCATTAATTTCTTCACAAGAAATTCCCTTTCACAAAGGTGGCATGCTGAGAAACAAAACATCTTTTGTTCCTCGATGTGGTAGAAGATATTCCCATTCCATATCACATATGAAGAGGTATGCATCTGATTTGATTGGAACCCTATTCAATAGGTATGCAGCTTCTCAAGTGCATAACTCCCAAAAGGAAATAGGAAACTCAGTAGTACTCATCATAGAGCGCACTATATCTAATAGGGTGTGATTGCTCCGTCCCGATACACCGACGTGCTGTGGTGTATACGGAATACTGAGAGAGAATCTCATTCTCTTTTAGAATAGTCCAGGAATCCCGTGCTCAAGTATTCTCCTCCCTGATCACATCAAAGGACATAATACTTATACCCGTTTTGGTTCTCTACTTCTAAAGTACAAAGAACCAGTCCTGGTATGTGTAGATAGGGGACTTTTATACATCAGCATGTATTAATCCCAAGAGTTCACTAACTCTTTCTCTGTTTCCAATAAACAGAGCTGTGGTCTTCTTATCTTTGTGACATGACCGACAAGTTTCACAAGATATAAATTCAAACAGATTTAAATATGCATCTAAATGTAACTTCAGCTAGTCGGGTCACATTGATATGACCTAGTCTACAATACCTCAAGAAGGATTCGTTCATTTCTGAACTCTTCCTCTTGTGTGTGTTCTATATGTTAAAAACCGTGGTTTGATTTAGAACGTCTATGCTTTTAGATAACGTGCCTGAACCGATCAACTCTTGATATAGGAAATGTTCAAAACATTTTCCAACAATACAAAATTATATCCTTCTTTACTAATAAAGAGACTGATATAATGCTGTATATCAGGTTCGGTATCTAATAATATTCGTTCAGAATCAATGTATTCTGGTAATACAGGGTGATAACTGCCAATAGACTTGGCTGCAACACTTGCATCATTTCCAACTCTTGAAACTTTATCACATGTTCTCAGTTCTTTACCTTTCTATAGCCCATGTAACAGATTACATATCCGGGATCCTGATCCGGTATCAAATGCCCAGGACGTAGAGGATACTGAGAAACGGTTCTTTGTAATGAAACACACCCGAAGAAGATGCATCAGCATGCACTTTCTTCGCTTGGGCGGCACAGGAATTCTGGTAATCCCGAATTTCCTGCTCGGTCTTATAACATTTATAAGTTGGAGTGGGACCAATGTTTCCTAGCGCAGTATAACAAGCGGGTTCGGTCAATACATCCGTATTATTATCTTGATTAAGGCATGGTATAGTCGCTACCTGGAGAGAGAGAATAAAACACTCAGCGTATGCTCTTGCAAGATTAGATTGGTTATTAATATATCTAATCAAGATGGCTCTCACTATTTTAGTCAAATCTTCCTTCAAACCCTAAAAGCAAAGACTAGCCGGGATTAATTACACGCTACAAGTTCGCCAATCTTTCAGCCAGGCTAGTGCCGGTACTTTGAGGGAGGTTCCCTGTGCTTTCGCACGGACCTAATTAGAATAAACCTCGTTTTCCCAGGGACGTAACCCCGTTTAACACCTTTCTAGACACCTACTTGATTGACTAATTGTAATGTGTAAAACTCTCCCAGGAGTAACTCTTACTCGCAGTGGGTATCGGGATCCAACTATCTCATAGAAGGTATGCAATCTCATTGCAAATTTCAACACTTGAAATTCCCGATAATATTTTGCCCCTAGTACTTATGACTTTAACTATAGTCAACATATCATAAGCACTAGTCAAGTTCTACCCGTCATTTCATGATTAATTAGACCCACCCACATGATGCTCAACTATGGTCGACATAATCACATGACTGTCCTAATTAATCGCATTATATGCAGTGTAGGAAGACATCACTTAGCTACCGTACACTACGCCTCAACTATAGTCGACATACGCAGCACGAATACTAAGTACTCTACTTCCTAAAATGACGGAGGGCTACGACAAGTTTTTAATAAAACCTTTTGCGTAATGAACTTGATATCGTTGTAGAATCGAGTGATTTTGAACAATGAATGTTTTTGAGGCTTTTCTAGTTTCGCTAAAGAGGTCACTCCCGGTGAAGGGATCTCGGCTCTTTCCTCATCGAATAATGTGCACGATATTTCATAAATACCGCCGTGCAAAGCAAGAACTATAGAAGCAATCAAAAGACAAACCGAGTGTGTAGCATATGCTAGTTTCGCTAAAGAGGTCACTCCCGGTGAAGGGATCTCGGCTCTTTCCTTATCGAATAAGGTGCTAGATATTCTACAAGGAATACCGCTATGCAAAGTAAGAACTAGAGCTACCGGTTTTTAAACAAATTTCTACAACATCTTTAGGTTTCTTTTATTTCATTAATCTCATTAATGAAGTCCCATTTTGTTATGCTTCACAAGCATCACATTTGAAACGAAATCAGCAATATAACATATATCTCATATATATAATATAAACATTCGTCTCAGGCAGTAATATGATCTCATCACAGAACATTGCAGCAGAAGAACATATATGAAATATTGGATAAACCAGGAGAACCGTGTTTTAATACGAGCCTGTATAAAACACGGATTCCACGGTCGCGATGAATAGCCAAACCCACATCCCTAGACCCTTACGAGAGCGGTAAATAACCCTGCCAGTTCTAGAGTTAGGAGACCCGGTCTCGACTCCTCGAGATGGTCTCCCACTGGACCCTAGAACCCGGTTACTTGTGCTCCCCGCCTTGGGTCTAACCTAATGCGGAAAAGTAAATAATATACAATGGTGACATCATCCTCAGCCCGGAAGTGCCCCAATAAAAGAATATTACATACAATGAATTTTACATGAATGAAAAAGAAAAACTCTCATCTCACAAAAAAACCCCGGCTATTCAAAACACGACGATCCAATATAATATATCACAGCAACACATAATATCACATATCATCAATGTAAGTAAATATGCATATCCCAATTGCCGTTGATGTATAGCAACGAAACTGGCGATACACCACATATTACACTTACGGTTGTAGAAAAGAAAGTGTAAAACTACAACAGTTGGAATCCGCAACCTCCTTAGACATCGCATTCCTAACCAAATGAATTCCTTAGACATCGCATGCCTAACAATTATAAACCCCGCATTTTAGTCTCAATATCGAAAACACTTTTCAATATCTAGTCGGGCAATTCAACAAGATTTCCGACATCCTGATCGAATGCTCGTCGAAAACTTTAGTAGACGGCCGCACCCCCGATGCCGTCGACAAAGTGCACTAAGGCGGAACACCGCTGCCGCGAGCACCCGAACGGATGCTTTTGGCGACGGGGTTCTCTTACAGTCACTTGGTCGGGGTTATGGGGCGTGACTATCTATTAAGTTTACCCGGCGAGTATCCGCGTACGCTACGTGATTGCGACGGACTTTTGATCGCATCAAAATCCCGTAGCAACCGATCATTAGAGACTAAACTGCTAGATTTATAGCATTCAAATTAGTTATCTCATAACTACTTGTGGATTCCAAATATTGTAACACATTTCAGATAAATAGACAAATGTTAAACTTTTCGATCGAAAAAAAACAAACACCCAAGATTTCCCAAATAGCTCAACACTTGAGAGGAGTTCAAAAAGTATCCATCACATGCCACAGTACTAATGGTCTAGCCATAGAAGGGTCAAACCAACGCCTCACATGTGGCAACGCCGTACTGCCCCAAACCCTAAGGTTTAGAGGCGGTTCGGACGATCACATAATCGAGTTAAGGTTTGTGTTCTTCTAGAGGGTCCACCGCGTTACTTACATGATTTTCCGGAAGTTTCAAACTCGTGAAAAAATCCAACACTTGAAAATTTTTCGTCAGGGGAAAAAGTGAGTTATTGATATCCGTTCAAACTTTTTAACACATTCTAAATTACCCGAAAAACTAAACGATGTTAAACTTTCCGATCGAATCAACGAATACAAAAGATCTCCAGAAAACTCAACACTTGAGTAATATTAAAAAATCCCAGAAGCATGTAGAAATACATACGGATGTTACTGTGAAAAATCCAACCCTAATACCCAAGAACGGCCGCGGAACCGCCGCGCATGGCAAATTATTGCCGCGGTTCCGTGGCGCTTTAAGGGAATTATGATCTCGTATTTCACAGTAATCCTTAGAATTCCCTGCTTAATTTTCTGTGTATTTTTAATACATAAAAAATCAACATTTTAAAAAATTTCCAGAGATGGGGTAAAACGCGATGTTTCGGGGTTCGATCGGACTTTAAACTTCGTCTAGACGACGCCTAAAGCTCTATCTTGGCTCTGATACCACTGTAGGGTTATTAGGCACTATCACAAGGTACTACAAGGCATTAACCATGCCAAAATCAAATTTTTCAAGTGCCGAACGACCCTAACCAAGATCTTAGACTAGAGATTAGGCGAAACAAAAAGCAAGTAAACAACCTTACTTCTAAGAGTTTGGGATTACAACCTTTGTAGTCCGTTCCTTCACTTCATAAGCTCCGTGTTGAGGTCCCTTCGCCACGATTATCATGTACCCGGACTCTAGAGAGGCTCCATGAAGAGAAAGATGCAAGCTTGCTTCTGATCTTCAATAACTAAGATGATCTACCTTGAAGAAACTCAAACCCAAGCTCTTGCTTTGCTAATCAAGTATTAGCAAAGCAAACACCCTAATCTAAGTGGCTAGAATAGATGAGGATGATGAAGTAGGAATTTAGCTCTCATTTGTTTTCGATTTCTCACTCATTTTCATCACTTCATAAACAGCAAGAAAGCTTTTTCAAGAGAGAAGAAGGAAGAAGAAGAAGAACAAAACCATTTGTGATGAATAATGAAATCAAGTGTGTGGTTAGAATTGCAACCATAGCTTAAGAATATAAACTTAACCCTTGTAGAGAAATAACTATGGTAAAGGGTTTGGATTGGGTTAAGGAAATATCTTCACAAAATATCAAGGTCAAAGTCAAAGCTTCAAGAAGCTTCTTGAAAGCTTCATGCAATCTTAACCCTAATCCAAACCCTAACCATATTTAAACTCCACAAAACATGTTGCATTTGTAACCATAACATGTTACAATATTATATATCACATATATAATATTTATTGTAACAAAATAAAATAATACAATTAACATATATCACATATATATCAATGTATTACCCGAGTGAGGAAAAGAATTTTTAAGTGAGCTTATATTAGTTAATGTAATTTAATATATCAAATATATAATTATACATTAAATTATCGAATCAACAATTGATCCGATAATCCGGCTATTTCATAAATAATCGACTAATATAATCTGTATCAGTTCATCGAATCAACACTTGATCCGATGACCCAGCTATATCACATATACCCAGCCGATATCGTATATCGCGAGAATCTAATACGGTATCACATACACGTATTGTTCTCGGTCCCACACATATCACATATGTGCTCCTACTCCGTTTTGCCTGAGCCAGGAAACCTCTGTGTAGGACTCTAAAGAATCGTCAATACGCCAGCAGTAGGTGATGATCATATCAAACACCCACAAGCTGCAAGCGGTCAGCTAAACGTAACAGCTACCCATGTATTGAGCGATCAGAAGATCAACAAGCAAGCCTGTACATTCTCCTGCGAATCCAATCAGTAACACTCCCGTACATGCCGGTCTCTTCGTCTGATATGTCGCATATCTCGCCTAGGGGTGGTAAACGTCAGACCCCAGTAGCTTGATAAGTCGTGTCGATTTGAGGCCCATAACAGTTCGAGAAACTATTGATAACACTTACCAGTAAATCTCAGCAACCCTGGCCAGGGATTTCCAGTTACAGCCAATCGAACGCAGCGCAACATCAACTCCCTATACCGGGAGAGACGAAACCCTTCCTATCGCTCATTGCCCCCATGTGATTCAGGACTGTACCCCAAAGCCACAGTTTTGCACGCCCTCTCGGACGTGGTATGATGGAAATCAAAGCACAGTGGGAATCACACAAGACTCTATGACGATCTCGGGTCTACAGACTAATCTGTACCAGTGTCACCAGAGAACTGCCATCTGACGTGAGGTATAATACCATCTGGGAGTTCTCGGCGAGTCCGTCCAGTATACCCAGTCTCCACTGAGCACCCGTATACCTTCTCTGATGTCAAACACCAATGGATATGGGATCATCCATCGCCCATCATATGGGTCAAGAAGCGCATACGCTAGTCTACTCTGGAGTATCGATGCCCTGTCTCGGTACTCCCACGACTAGGAACATTTGAAAGATGTACTTAACGACTATAGTGTCCCCACTAGTATGATCTGCATCATAGTCCTGGTAGTCAAGTACTCATCCTAAGGGCTTTATCAACATGTAACATAGAGACAATCAAAGTACATGTTAAGATAAAGGGCAACCAGATAGCATACTATCATGTCAAGCAAGAAAGTCCTACCTATATATGTCCAAGCATCCACTACAATATACATCGTATGTACAGTAATGGCCTCTAGGGCATACATATAACTAACAAAGGGTAGGTTATTATCCCGTGAAGTTTTCTAAAGATATGGAATTAATAACATACTAAAAGGTGATACGTAAAGTTCGTGGTATTTTAACGAAAAAATTAAATTAAAGTTATTTAGCATGGAATTCTAGGTTAAAATTTATTCTAAACATTTATAATAATATTACAAGTATTGTGTAAAAGTTGTATAAACAATATGTGAGAAAAATGGTGAGTTTTTAGGGTTTAGAATACCTACATCGGTATTAACTCCACTTACCGATGTTCGTTTTAAAAAATATTTTCAAAGAGGAAGAAGAGAGATTGGGAGGGACTTTCAAGTGGATTAGGGTAAGGAAAGGTAGAAGAAGATAGCTTGGTAGTCGTGGCGTCGCGGCGTCCTCGATTCCTCGCCAGAAATTGGTCGTTGGCTAACTCCTCTTCTACTTCACTTGTACTTGAGAAAATTTGAGGGTTTTGGTTAGAATTTTCAGAATGAGGAGGGGCTAGAGTATGGGATAGTATTTATAGTGTGGAATCAGGGTTTTAGGATTAAATGAGTGAATTAAAATGCATTAAAATATGATAAATTGGGGAAATGAGGGGTCTCTGTTTGATTTCAGAGCAATCATACCGTGTAGGGGTACTGGGGGTAGAGGAAACGATACTTGTGCAAAGCCTGAGGACTTTTACCCATGGGGGGCCCGTCCCCGCCAGCCCATAATCAAATCTCGCCGGTCGTTTTTGTGGTAGGGGCCGGTGGATTCTCGCCATGTGTACTCCTCTGTGTTTACAATATTGTGCACATGTTTATTTTGGGTTTCCAAAAAGTTTTTATGTGCAGTGCACGTGTAAAATTTTGGGTTTCCAAAAAGTTTAAAATAAAAATCAGAAAAAATATAATGTGCCTGATGGGATTCGAACACAGGGGCTACGTCACAGCAGTGCAAGGTTTTACCAGTGAGTTACAAGTTGTTTCTTGTTATTCTTAAACAAAAATTAACTTTTAAATTGTACTTAGGCTTGTAAACTCCTTTCTGTACGTTAAATTGAAAAAATTTCGTACAGTAAAATTAGAGTCGTTACATTCTACCCTCCTTATAAAAATTTCATGCTCGAAATTTACAATTACATCAGGACTAGTTTATAAAAAAGAAATGGTATCTTGCACGCATGTCATCTTCTCGTTCCCATTTTGATTCTCCTGGTGAATCTTTTTTCCACATCACTCGGACTAAGTTTACTTCCTTGTTCCGAAGTGTCTTTACCTTTCTGTCCAGAATTTCAACGGGTTATTGCTCATAAGATAGGTCCATCTGTACATGCGCTTGGAGTGATCAAGGATGTGGCTGGGGTCGCTCACATATTTTCGGAGCTGGGATATGTGGAACACGTTGTTGGGTTCTTAGGCACAACCACAAGATTTCACAAAGCATCAAACATGCCGTATTTAAAAGTTAGTGTGCCAAACAACCCTAACCTAGGATCTAACTAGAGTTTTAGGAGCAAAACAACAAGTAAATCTAAGAGATAACGCAATACAACCTTTGTAGACTGGTCCATCACTTCAATAGCTCCTTGTAGTGGTCCCTTCGCTGCGATAATGGAACGCCTGGACTCTTGCATGGCTTCTCAAGGTGAAAGGAACGATCTTGCTTGAAGTCTTCGAGGCCGAAGATGATCTACGTCGAGGAGACACTAACTCAAGCTACTACTTCACTAATGAGAGATTAGTGAAGCTAACACTCTATAATCAAGTGCTAATCTAGTAGAGAATGATGAAGTAGGAAGTGGGCTCACTTTAGTTTTATTTTTCTCACAATATTTTCTCACTTTGGAAAAATCTAGCAAGATTTTTCTCAAGGATGAAGAAGATGATCAAGAGATGAGAATGAACTAATGAGGTAAGAGAATGAATCATAGGTGAGTTTGTATCATATAGCTAACTCATGTAGAGACATAACCATGACTAAATTATAATGATTAGGTTAATAAATATCTTAAGTAAAACAAAATTAGTGGACTAAGTCAATGCATCCACAAGCTTCTACAAGCTTCATGCATGTGGCTATTTATCCACTAATTTGAAATTACTTTAAATACTCAAACCCTACATTATAATTAGTATGGTGTAAGTCTCATACACCCATGTAGTGTGTGTCAACAACCATGACACAAAAAAGAACACAATTAATATATATCACATATATATTAAGTGTGCACATGTGAGAAAAATAAATGCTTAAGTGAGCTAATATTAGTTAATATAAACTAGTATATCAAATAGACAATTATACACTAAATTATCAAATCAACACTTGATTTAATAATCCGGCTATATCACATATAACCGACTAATATAATATGTATCAACTTATCGAATCAACACTTGATTCGATAACCCGGCTATATCTCATATAACCGACCGATACAAATATCGTGAGAATAGAATACGGTATTACATACTCGTATTATTCTCGATTCCGTACATATCACATATGTGCTCCTACTTCGTTTTGCCTGAGCCAGTAAAAGCTCTATGTAGGACCCTAAAGACTCGTCAATACGCCGGCAGTAGGTGATGATCACATTAAGCACCCACAAGCCGTTAGCGGTACTAGCTGGACATAACGGCTACCCGGGTATTGAGCGATCAGAAGATCAACAAGCAAGTCCGCTCTAGCTCCTGCAAAGCTGTCAGTAACACTACCGTACAGTCCGGTCTCTTCGTCTAAGATGTCGCATATTAAGTCTAGGGGTGGTAAACGTCAGACCCCAATAACTCGATAAGTCATACCGATGTGAGGCACATAACGGGTCGAGAAACTACTGATAACACTTACCAGTAAATATCTAAATCAGCCCTGGCTAGGGACTTCCCTGTTATGGCCAATCGTGCACAGCGCAACATCAACCCCTAATACCGGGAGAGACGAAACCCCTTCTATCGCTCATTGCCTCCATGTGACTCGGGACTGTACCCAAAAACCACCGTTTTGCACGTCCTCTTGAATGTGGTAAGATGGAAATCAAAGTATAGTGCGAATCACACAAGACTCTATGACGATCTCGGGTCTACAGGCTAACATGTACCAGTGTCACCTGAGAACTGTTATCTGACGATAGGTGTAATACCAACTAGGAGTTCTCGGCGAGTCCGTCCAGTGTACCCAGTCTCCACTGAGCACCCATATACCAATTCTGATGTCAAACACCAATGGATATGGGATCATCCATCGCCCATCTCATGGGTCGAGAAGCGTATATGCTAGTCTACTCTGGTATATTGATACCCCGTCTCGATACACCCATGACTAGGAATATTAAAGAATGAACTTATGGACTACCATGGCCCCACTAGTAAGATCCGCATCATAATCCTGGTAGTCAAGTACACATCCTAAGGGCTTCACCAACATGTAACCATAAGACAGTAATAAGAGACAAGTATACATGTTAAGATAAAGAGCAACCAGATAGCATACTATCATGTCGAGCAAGAAAGTCCTCTCTATATATGTCCAAGCATCCACTATAATATACATCATATGTACAATAATGTCCTCTAGGGCATATATACAACTAACAATCTCCCACTTGCACTAGGGCCAGCTGCTGTAGTATCTCATACCCAACATCCTAAAGAGTCTCTCAAACTGTATCTGGGGAATGGCCTTCATGAGTGGATCCGCTGTGTTGTTCTTCGAGTCAACTCTCCTGACCTCGATCTCCCAGCGATTAACTATCTCCCGGATCAGGTGATACCGCCTCAAAATATGCCTGGATCGCAGATGGGACCTGGGTTCCTTGGCCAAAGCCACCGCTCTATTTTTATCACAATACAAAGGTATTGGATACTCAATGAATGGAACCACTCCAAGTTCAGTTATGAACTTCTTCATCCAGACAGCCTCTTTGGCAGCATCGTTGGCAGCGATGTATTCAGCCTCCATCGTCGAGTCTACCACGGTTTCCTGCTTAGAACTCTTCCAGCATACCGGCCCTCTATTGAGGGTAAAGACAAATCCCGAGTACGACTTAGAGTCGTCCTTATCACTCTGGAAGCTCGAATTGGTAAAGGACTCTACTTGGAGTTCTCCATTACCATACACCAAGAGCATCTCTTTTGTCATTCTCAAGTACTTGAGAATGCTATTCACAGCTGTCCAGTGACTCTCTCCTGGATCTGCTTGATACCTACTCACTACACTTAGTGAGTATACTACATCGGGTCTTGTACATAGCATCACATACATGATAGAGCCTACTGCCGAAGCATAGGGTATCCCTTGCATGCGAGCTCTCTCCAAATCAGTCTTGGGAGACATCTCTTTGGAGAGAGTGAGTCCTGAGATCGTGGGTAAAAACCCACGCTTGGATTCTTCCATACTAAACCTCTTTAGCATGGTGTCAATGTACCTGGATTGGGACAATCCCAGTATCCGTTTAGATCTATCTCTATAGATCTTAATCCCCAAGATGTAGGAGGCATCCCCTAGATCTTTCATTGAGAATCTTTGTGATAAGAAGAGCTTGACCGATTGCAGCATAGGAATGTCATTTCCTATCAAGAGTATGTCATCCACGTACAATACGAGGAATACAACCTTACTCTCTGCCACCTTCTTGTATATACAAGGTTCATCTACGTTTTTGACGAAATCAAACTCTTTGGTAACGACATCAAAACAGATGTTCCAACTCCGCGATACTTGCTTTAACTCGTAGATGGATTTAAGCAGCTTGCACACCTTTCCGCTGCTCCCACTGTCTACGAAGCCCTCTGGCTGAGTCATGTACACGCACTCTTCCAAATCACCATTTAGAAAAGCGGTCTTAACATCCATTTGCCAGATTTCGTAGTCATGGTATGCAGCAATGGCAAGTAGGATCCGGATGGACTTAAGCATAGCCACTGGAGAAAAAGTCTCGTCATAATCCACACCTGGACTTTGACGAAAACCCTTTGCAACAAGTCTAGCTTTGAAAGTCTCAACTTTTCCATCTACACCAAGTTTCTTCTTAAAGATCCATTTGCTCCCAATGGGTTTTACCCCATCAGGAGCAACTTCCAAAGTCCATACTTTGTTGGTGTACATGGATTCTATCTCAGATTGCATTGCATCCAACCACTTCATAGAGTCTCCACTCGTGATGGCCTGCTCGAAACTAGTCGGGTCATCATCCTCCATGATGCAATCCTCGCTTCCACCATCAATGAGAAAACCGTAGTATCTCTCAGGTGGATGAGGAACCCTACTAGATCGGTGGAGAGGCTGGGGTTCGTTGGGCACTACCGAATCCTCTAGTTCCATTAAATCTTCGGTTGTAGTTTGTGTAACTGGAACTTCTTCCAGCTCTACCTCTTTGCCACTAATTTCTTTTACAAGAAATTCCTTTTCCCAAAAGGTGGCGTATTGAGAAACAAACACTTTTTGTTTCTCAGCGTAGTAGAAAATATATCCTTGTGAATTCTTTGGATATCCCACAAACTTGCAAAGAATTGATCGTGCCTCGAGTTTGCCGGATTTTGCCTCTTGACATAGGCCAGACAACCCCATATCTTAACTCGTTTAAAACATGGTCTCTTCCCACTCCATATCACATATGGTGTGGTAGGTACAGATTTAGATGGAACTTGATTCAATAGGTATGCTGCTGTCTCAAGTGCATAACCCCAAAAGGAAATAGGCAACTCAGCAGTGCTCATCATAGAGCGCACCATATCTAATAGGGTGTGATTCCTCCGTTCCGATACACCGTTGTGCTGTGGTGTATACGAAGGAGTAAGCTGAGAGAGAATCCCATTCTCTTTTAGAAAGTTCAGGAACTCTATGCTCAAGTATTCACCTCCTCGATCAGACCGTAAGATTTTAATACTTCTATCCGTTTGGTTCTCGACTTCAGATTTATATTCCTTGAATTTCTCAAAAGCTTCAGACTTATGTTTCATCAGAAACACATGTCCGTATCTTGAGAGATCGTCGGTGAATGTAATGAAGTATGAGGAACCATTCCTGGCATGTGTAGACATGGGACCACATACATCACTATATATCAGTCCCAACAGTTCCGTAACTCTTTCTCCATGTCCTGTAAACGGAGTTTTGGTCATCTTGCCTTTGAGACATGACTGGCAAGTGTCATAAAATGAAAATTTGAACGGATTCAAATATCCATCCATATGCAACTTAGCCAGTCGTATTGCATTGATATGACCTAGTCTATAATGCCACAAGAAGGATTTGTTCATTTCTGAACTCTTCCTCTTGTGTGTGTTTTGTACATTAAAAACTATGATTTGATTTAGAATGTATATGTCATTATTTAACGAGCCTGATCCAATCAACTTTTGATTCAGGAAGATATTCATAACCTACAAAATTATATCCTTCTTTACTTAATAATGAAACTGATATAAGATTGCATATCAGGGTCAGAATGTAATAGCATTCGTCCAGAATCAATGTATTACCATTTGGTAATATAAGGTGATATTCGCCAACTGCTTTGGCTGCAACATTTGCCCCATTCCCTACGCTTACGAAATGATCACCCATTCTCAGTTCTCTACCTTTCCTTAGCCCATGTAACATGTTACATATGTGGGATCCCGATTCGGTATCTAATACTCAGGACGTATAGTGAACTGAGAAACAGTTCTCGATGACTAACACACCCAAAGAAGATGCATCAACATATTTCTTCTTCGTTTGGGCGGCGTGGGAATCCGGATATTTCCCTATTCCCAGTTCAGTCTTATAACAATTATAAGAAAGAATGGAACCAACGATTCTCTGCTCAGTATAACATGCAGGTTCGGTCAATACATCCATATTATTATCTTGATTAAGGCCTGACATGGTCGCTACCTGGAGAGAGAGAGAAGAAAACACTTTAGCGTATGCTCTTGCAAGATTAGATTGGCTATTATTTTATCTAATCAGGATGGCTCCCACTGTTTTTATGAAATCTTCCTTCAAACCCTAAAAGGAAAGACTAGCTGGGATTAATTACACCCTACAATTTCGCCAATCTTTCAGCCAGACCAGTGCCGATACTTTGAGGGAGGTTCCCCGTGCTTTCGTACGGACCTAATTAAAATAAAACTCATTTTCCCAGAGGCATAACCCTGTTGACACCTTTCTAGACACCTACTTGATCGGCTAATTGTCCTGTGTAAAACTCTCGCAGGAGTAATGTTCATACCAGAATATTGCATTTATTACCGTCCATTCTTACGCTCGTTTGTTTATTGGTAGGTGTTTTTAATCCGTGTTTGCTATATATTTACAGGCTACAGGTTCCTAGTCCAAAATAACGCAATTGATATAAAATCTCCACTGTTACGCCAAATTATAGAACATCTGTTGACAGCAGATAAAAGCCGGGTTCCAGTCATCCGTATCCGTCCAGTGCCGCGTACCAGTTCCAGAGACAAAATATATGACAGTGGTCATTCGTGTCTCGGACAAGCACAGAGCATGAGGGGGGCAGCACAAGAATCAATGGGTGCGCGGAGCTCGAGGGAGAAAAGGTCAAAAGTATTATTTTTGATGCCATTTTTGACCGTTGCAGATCTGAAACAATTGTGGAAGAAATTTGCAATTTGGTACATGTAGAACAACATAAGATGGCAACACAAGGAAACCCAGAAAATTCAAGACCACAATTCCACAAAAGCGCGGCGGAACCGCCGCCAAATGTGGGTTTCCACGGCGGATTCGCCGCGGTTTTGTGTCATCATCTGACCAAATTTTGGGGGTAGTTTTTTCATTTCATTTGGGGCCAGAATGTTGCCCTAGGGTTTCAGCACGCAGCCTATAAATAGCCCAGTTTTGTGCAAGCCAAAGGGCTTTTTCATGTCTTCTTCTCCCATCTCTTTTTGTAGGATTTAGTTTAGCTTCTCCTTCTTCTTCATTCTTTCCTCCATGAAAATTGTAGTAAGAGCTTTTTGAGTGGATGATGAAATGAAGATGAGGGTTGTTTTTCTTATCTTGTATTTTTATTTCATTGCGTTGTAATTTAATTTCTTGTATTGTAATTTTATTATTTGTTGTTAACTAGTTGTTGTTATTTCTTTTCTTGTTCTCTTTTCTTTTCTTCTTTTATCCGTATTTTCAAGCGATGATACTCGACGGAATTCCTTGCTAAGGTGAGGACCCAAGAGTTAGCTTGCTTCACTTGTAAAACCGTATTTTCCTCTTTTCTTCCTTCTTGTTTTGTTTTCTTTTCTTTTATGATGTGTGAATAATTTCCCTCTTGTTAAGGCTAAGGAAGGTGGTATGAGGGACGGAGAAATCCATTATGCTTCTCTTCGCCAAATATCTTGAAACGAACCCCGACCAAGCAACCACAACCCCCTCGCTTAGGCGTGCTATACGTGACATGTAGCCGCGACCTAAGTCGAGAAGTCCTTTAACCGCACTACAACGTGACATGTAGTTGTGACTTATTTGGATACATGGTTGCGGGTGTTTGGCCGAGGGTTGGAAATAAGCGTATTTAGCGGACGGATAAGGGGCACTAGGAATGGATTTAGCGTTGGAAAGCTTGCTTAAACTCGCAAATCCCATTCCTATGTCCTCCTAATCCCCGCTACTTTCGATTATCCCAACATCGTTTTAAGAATGGCAAAAGATAAGTACAAGACTAATTCTAACTCTACTAACCAACCTTGACCTTAACAAGCTTACTTGAACATAAATACGAACACTTAGGATAGAACTAAACAAACATATACACATTCTTTATTGACTCGTCTAAAACTTGAACGGACATACAACCATCTCCCTGTGGATAGACCCGTGCACAACCGGCTAGCTGCATAGCGACACCGTCCTGATCGCGGTTATAACTTTAGAACTTTGAACATCTGACACGCCAAAAGCGTGCGATCAAATGGCACCGTTGCCGGGGAGACGGTAACGTATTTTCTTTCTTGTTATTCGGGTTAATATTCTTTTTGTATATATTTATAAATAAAAAATAAAATCTTTTTGTTATTTTTGATCATTTTTGTGTGCAAGTGTGCAGGCTAATCTGGAGCAAGTACAGTAATCCAAAAAGAAAACAGTGGTTTTTATTTTGGAGAAGAAAAGAAGTGGAGTTCGTTGACCAAAGACAAATCCCCAAGTCAACATTTTGACCGCGGAACCGCGGTCAAAAGGTGCCTTGCGCGGCGGTTCCGCGGTCCCATTGAGGCCTCTGTGCCCAATTTTTTCTCCACCCCTTTTTCTTTTCTTTTATCTTCTCTGTGAATTCCACTATACTGTATTTTCTGCAGGTTTCTTTGCACAGATTGCGCAGCCGCCAAATAAATTTTTGTTGTTTTAGATTTTGTTTGTTTACCGCTTTGCATATATTAATACGGACATTAAGGGGCTATAACACCAATTCAGATTGGGTAGGGATTTCATCACCCTTCCTAAGACCCCACAAATCACTAATTGCATACGCATTACCTTGAGCTAATAAAAAAAATACTAGATTCAGCCCTAAGGACGTCGCGCTCAATAGGACAGAGGACTAGTTGTAGGCATCGGCCGTTTATCCTAACCTGATTTTGCGGTGTCTAGGCAAGTGTGTCTAAGGCAAGTGGTTACTTAATTAGGACCACTACTTTCGTAGTGGGGAGCCTCCCACTTACCTGGCACTTACCTGGCCGCAATTGGCGGTGAAGAGGCGGTTTGAGGTCCTATTTCTAGCTCTTTGGAACAGTAGAAGCTGTCTAGCTGACCTAGGTGACCCTAGCTCTAGGTATGTTTGTGCATATTGTGATTGTGATTGTGCTTGTAAATTTTAGTCCCATAATTCCGTATTCTTTCAAAAAACAAACAATTTCAAAACTCCAAAAACAAACATTTTTTTCTTTTAATAAAAATTTAAAAAAATCCATATTCTTTTTCCCTTCCTTTTCTTTTCCTTTCTTTCTTTCTCTCTTCATATCATGGGTACCCCACCTAGAAAAATTCTTGCCGAACTTTGGTACCCACAACCAGACATAACTTCCTACGGTTCTTGCTTTGGTCGAATTTCGAACGACCCCTCCATGCCCAAAATTTCACTGAAAGATCGCATAGAAGCGTCTAGGACAAACACTTGCACTCCGCATTCCACTTTGTATCAATCTTTTCAACCTCCCCCACCCTCTTATGTTGATACCTCTTTTGCAAGTCGTCCTTTGTCCATCGCTGAACATATTGAACAATCCCATAGCCGATCTTTCACTCCTTTCACCACTACAGATTCTTGGGATCAACAATTCCATTCACCGTCTTATCCAAATGTTGATCCTGCTCCTGTCCAGCCATTCAATTCCTACCAGTCCTACCCAACTTTTGCACCTTCCCTAGACATTGCTTCTGAACCGCCATTTGGGAGTTTTCAGTATCCAAAAATTTTTGAATCTTTTACTGAAACCCCTTCACAACGCATGTCTAGTCTGGAACAGTCATTGGAAGACTTTAGGGTAGCGTCGTACCAACAGATGAGGGATTTGAATGCGTCCATGGCCGCCCTCATACAACTTAGTGACCTGGTAGCTAGTTTTCAACTAGCTCCAAATTTTCCAATGTATGAAGAGGCGGTAGGACAGGTTGAGAATTTGAACGGAGAGAGTGAGCCGTACACCCTTCCAAATCAAACCTACCCGTTTCAATTTGAATCCCACAACTCCAGTTTTGAATGTCTATTTAGTGTTCCCAACGATTCACCGATTGAAGATAGAATAATTAATGAGTTGTGCGACTTTGTAGTGTTTGATTTACCTGATTGTGAAGGGTCCCTTCCAAGTGAAACCAATCCTAAACCTTTTGACCTCTACACCTCCACTCTAGAACCTGAATCGATTGATATCCATTCTTTTGTTGAGGTGTCTGAGAATATAGATTTTCACTTGATTGAGGATATTGACGCTGGGAATATTTTGGATGATGAACCCGTAGATTTGGCTGAGTTTCTCTCCCCAATTCATCATCCCGAGTCATTAACTGTTTTTCCCGAACTCCATATGCGTCTAGATTTTGAGGATAAATGCGTGGATGTGCTGAATTTTGAGGAAAATTTTAAGGATAGTTTTGAGGATGAACCAGTTTTGCTTGATGAGTCAGATTTCCCAATTCATCCTGTCCCTGTCATTGACTGTGTACACCCTCCTGAACCCTTAATCGATACCCTTCCTCAATCACTTCCCTCCATCCTTTCCATCATTCCGACCTTGCAAGAAACCGTATCATTTTCATTTCTTATGTCTGGTTTACCAAATTCGGCATACCCATGGTTTCTCACGAATCTTGAGGGATTTGACATCATTTCTCGACGGGTTAATAGATTAGCACAATCGCATGTTACACATCGGTCATCACAAATTGTGCTAATTTATTCGCTCCATTTCCACCCTCAAGTTCGTATTCCACTTCTTTCTCCCTTCCGCCATTCTTCTTCTTATATACCGAGACCGTATACCACTTCTATCTCCATATGGTCTCGCGTATTCTCAATCTCTTTTCTCTACGCCTTCTTCCACCAACCTGTACATTATAGCGATAAAATCTTTGAATGGTTGGTGCTCACTTTTGGCCTGTGTAAGGCCTTGTATAGCTTGATACTGTTCTTTCCCCCCGATCCTGAACTTCAACGCTAAACAGTGGAAACACTGTTTCACTTAAGTTTGGGGGGGAACCTTTTTATGTATATATTTTTGGTTTTCTTTTTTATTTTATTTTGTATAAAATTTTCTTTTAGAGAGCGCCGACAATTTTGACCCTCTTGGTATAGCCTGACAGTGAGGGCACTGTCAAGTTTAAGTTTGGGGGTGTGCTCGGTAAGTTTTCTTCCTTCGCATTCATTTATATATTCTGCATTTGCATACTTTATTAAAAACCCACAAAAATCGAAATTTTTTGCAAAAATATAAAAACTTTGTCGTCAAGTTAGCTAATAAGGTAACTTAGATTTTTATTTCGAAAGTTTAGTTGATATGTGAGAAATAACTAAATTCTGGGTTTAGGAATTGAAAACCCTTAAAATAACCCTCATTCTGCTTAACCTTGGTAAGTATACGTCCTTACTATTTTTTTGAGAAATAGGTAATCTTGAGTTCAGTTCTTGAGTTAAGTCAAGATGAAGGGAAAGTATTGAAGTTTTACTGAAGGATAAGTCTGAAAAATAGTTTCTTTTCTTGAGTTCAAATTTAGAAAGTATATACCCTACAAACTGCACTTACACGCACCTTGAAACTTGGGATAGTAGAGGATACCTAGAAATACTCTTGCCTGAAAACCTAGTATGAAAGAAAAAACGGTATTTAAAGCTAAACACCAAAAGAGCATTATTGGAAAATATATCCGGTCTTGAAAACGAAAAAGAAAAAAAAGAAAAAGAAAATTAGAATAAAGTCAAGACCTGAAAACTGCTATTTACGCTTTAAGTTCACACATTCAGTAATCGGCTGTTAGTGCCTCAAGAAGCATTAATAGTCGCATGAAAGGTGTGTGAGCAAATCCGTCCATCCTTAATGAAAACAAGTAGTATTAGGTATTAGGGCAAAGGTATTATAGCTTGAATTGAATTCTTGAGTGTAGGGGTGCAAATACACACACACATAGGGGTATACAATCGATGTTTGGATAAAAGATAGAAATAAAAGTTAAGACTTATGTTTTCTGTAAAGTTTATAAAAATCCCTGATTTAAGACTGCACTTTAGAAGGAAAACTCAGGAGATACCAACATCTTTCTAAACTTTTTGGAACGTATAGGATCTAGGGTTAAATAGATAGGAGGCATGAAAAATAAGGGTTGGATATTTCTAACTTAGGATGATAGAATTTCTAACGTAAATACTGAACTGTAGGAGTAGAATCGACGTTAACTTATAACACTAGCTTGACGGGATTTTGTGGGTAGTATCCGCTGAAAGCCCTCAGGAGACAACACTCCTCCTACTAGGGACACCTAGAGATTTAATGGATTGTTGCACATGCTCAGTGCAATCGCGTTCCCTACGAAAGTGCGGTTAGGACTTTTTTTGTGAATAATTGGTTTTCCTCGGGACGAGCAAAAGTTAAGTTTGGGGGTACTTGTTCATACCAGAATATTGCATTTATTACCGCCCATTCTTACGCTCGTTTGTTTATAGGTAGGTGCTTTTAATCCGTGTTTGCTACATATTTACAGGCTACAGGTTCCTAGTCCAAAATAACACAATTGATATAAAATCTCCACTGTTACGCTAAAATACAGAACATCTGTTGACAGCAGATAAAAGCCGGGTTCCAGTCATCCGTATCCGTCCAGTGTCGTGTACTAGTTCCAGAGACAAAACATATGACAGTGGTCATTCGTGTCTCGGACAACCACAGAGCACGAGGGGGCAGCATAAGAATCAATGGGTGCACGGAGCTCGAGGGAGAAAAGGTCAAAAGTATTATTTTTGATGCCATTTTGGACCGTTGCAGATCTGAATCAATTGTGGAAGAAATTTGCAATTTGGTACATGTAGAACAACATAAGATGGCAACACAAGGAAACCCAGAAAATTCGAGACCACAATTCCCCAAAAGCGTGGCGGAACCGCCGCCAAATGTGGGTTTCCGCGGCGGATCCGCCGCGGTTTTGTGTCATCATCTGACCAAATTTTGGGTGTAGCTTTGTCATTTCATTTGGGGCCAGAATGTTGCCCTAGGGTTTCAGCACGCAGCCTATAAATAGCCCAGTTTTGTGCAAGCTAACGGGCTTCTTCACGTCTTCTTCTCCCATCTCTTTTTGTAAGATTTAGTTTAGCTTCTCCTTCTTCTTCATTCTTTCCTCCATGAAAATTGTAGTGAGAGTTTTTTGATGGATGATGAAATGAAGATGAGGGTTGTTTTTCTTATCTTGTATTTTTATTTCATTACATTGTAATTTAATTTCTTATATTGTAATTTTATTATTTGTTGTTAACTAGTTGTTGTTATTTCTTTTCTTGTTCTCTTTTCTTTTCTTCTTTTATCCGTATTTTTAAGTGATGATACTCGACGGAGTTCCTTGCTAAGGTGAGGACCCAAGAGTTAGCTTGCTTCACTTGTAAAACCGTATTTTCCTCTTTTCTTCCTTCTTGTTTTGTTTTCTTTTCTTTAATGATGTGTGAATAATTTCCCTCTTGTTAAGGCTAAGGAAGGTGATACGAGGGACGGAGAAATCCCTTGTGCTTCTCTTCGCTAAATATCTTGAAACGAATCCCTACCAAGCAACCGCAACCCCCTCGCTTAGGCGTGCTATACGTGACATGTAGCCGCGACCTAAGTCGAGAAGTCCTTTAAGCGCACTACAACGTGACATGTAGTTGTGACTTATTTGGATACATGGTTGCGGGTGTTTGGCCGAGTGTTGGAAATAAGCGTATTTAGCGGACGGACAAGGGGCACTAGGAATGGATTTAGCGTTGGAAAGCTTGCTTAAACTCGCAAATCCCATTCCTATGTCCTCCTAATCCCCGCTACTTTCGATTATCCCAACATCGTTTTAAGAATGGCAAAAGATAAGTACAAGACTAATCCTAACTCTACTAACCAACCTTGACCTTAACAAGCTTACTTGAACATAAATACGAACACTTAGGATAGAACTGAACAAACATATACACATTCTTTATTGACTCGTCTAAAACTCGAACGGACATACAACCATCTCCCTGTGGATCGACCCGTGTTCAACCGGCTAGCTGCATAGCGACATCGTCCTGATCGCGGTTATAACATTAGAACTTTGAACATCCGACACGCCAAAAGCGTGCGATCAAGTAACACTTACTCGCAGTGGGTATCGGGATCCAACTATCTCATAGAAGGTATGCAATCTCATTGCAAATTTCAACGCTTGAAATTCCCGATAATATTTTACCCCTAGCAACTTATGATCTTAACATAGTCAACAAATCATAAGCGCTAGCCAAGTTCAACCCGTCATTTCTTGATTGAATTAAACCCACCCGCACGATCCTTAACATAGTCAACAAAGTCGTACGACTACCTTAATCCAATCGCATCTCATGCATAAGCAGATAAGCACTAATTAGCTACCGCACACTACGCCTTAACATAGTCAACAAACGTAGCACGAATACTAAGCAGTATTTATCTGAAATGACGGAGGGCTACGACAAGTTTTTCAGAAAACCCATTGCGTAATGAACTTGATATCGTTGTAGAAATATGCGATTTTTGAAAAGGTGTGTTTTTGAGGCTTTCACTAGTTTTGCTAAAGAGGTCACTCCCGGTGAAGGGATCTCGGCTCTTTCCTTATCGAATAAGGTGCAGGATATTTCATAAATATCACTATGCAAAGTAGAAACTATAAAAGCAATCAAAAGACAAACCGAGTGTTGTAGCATCTGCTAGCTTTTGCTAAAGAGGTCACTCCCGGTGAAGGGATCTTGGCTCTTTCCTTATCGAATAAGGTGCTGGATATTCTACAAGGAATACCACTATGCAAAGCAAAAACTAGAGCTACCCTTTGTGAAAATTTGATTCTACAACATCTTTTAGGTTTCTTTTCTTTCATTAATCTCATTAATGAAGTCCCATCATTTATACTTCCTAAGCATCACAGAAGAAACGAAAATACAACGTATGCTTATACCATCCGCATTCGCCACAGTGGCCCGTTATGCACCGTTAGGTTACTTAACTAACAGCATAGCGGGACGGGACTAGCGCGGGTGAAAAACATAAGCAACGTCTACTATATATCTCATATATAATGTATATCCATTCGTCTCAGAATCCACAGTGATCACATCACAAAGCAGCAGAAGAAACATATGAAATATTGGATATACTAGGAGGTCCGTATTGTATTTTGAGCCTGTATAAAACATGGATTCTACAGTCGCGATGAATAGCCAAACACATATCCCTAGACCCCTATGAGAGCGGCAAGCAACCCTACCAATTCTAGAGTTAGGAGAATCGGACTCGACTCCTCGAGTTGGTCTTCCACTGGACACTAGAACCCGGTTACTTGTGCTCCCCTCCTTGGGTCTATCCTAATGCGGAAAAGTAAATAATATACAACAATGGTAACATCATCCTCAACCCGGAAGTGCCCCAAAAAAAGAATATTACATACAATTAATTTTACATGAATGAAAATAAAAACTCTCATCTCACATAAAACCCCGGCAATTCAAAACGCGACGATCCAATATAATATATCCAGCAACACATAACATCATATGTCATCAACGTAAGTAAATATGCGTATTCCAATTGTCGTTGACATATAGCAATTAAACCGGTGATACACCACATATTACATTTACGGTCGCAGAAAAGAAAATGTCAAACTACAACATTTGGAATCCATAATTGTAGGGTTCCTAGGCACACTAGTGAGGTCTCACAAGCCATCAATCATGCCAATTTCAAAAATTCTAGGTGCCGAGAAACCCGACTACGGACCGTTGGCTAGAAATCTAGGCGAAAATATAATCTAGTTAACAACTTAACTACAAAGAAACGGAAATACAACCTTTGTAGATCCGGTGCTCCACCTCCATAGCTCCACAACGAAGTCCCTTTGCTGTCCAAATGAATTCCCGGGCTCTAGCGTCGGCTTCGTCGGAGAAATGGCGAGCTAGGTCGTCGATGTCCATGCCGAAGATGATCTACGTCGAGGCATCGCTAAATCAAGCTCCACCTTCACCAAGTCATGAAAACTTGTGAAGGAAACACACTCTACTACTTGGCAAGAGGTAGAGGATGAAGAAATAGGAAGTGGGTAGACTTTAGAATTGGATTTCTCACTCATTTCCATCAATCACCATTGATGGAGCTTGCTTTCTTCAAGTGAAGAAAGGAAGAAGAAGAAGAATTATGTTATGATAAGTTCATTAAAAAAGAAAAGAATAATCAATCCTTATCATAACATGACCATAGTTAAGTGTAGAGAACTAATCATGGTTTAATGCAATGGTTAGGGTTAAGCTAAAAACAAAAAGGTCATCAAGTCAAAGCATTCATAAAGCTTCATGAATGAACAAAAGAAATGCCACCATTTTATCATTTCATTTCCTTTTTCCATTAAGAAAAAGATTAATAAATAAATGAATAAAATGAATAAGCAAATAGTAAACCCTAACCATTCCATTAACCAAGGTTTAATTCTATACACTTAATTAAAAAGGCATGTATCATCAAACATGATACAAGCATGTGCACAAAATCATATCGCATATGCAATGCGCACACCCGAGCGAGAAAA
This sequence comes from Agapanthus africanus, assembly GCA_030015575.1. NCBI lineage: Eukaryota > Viridiplantae > Streptophyta > Magnoliopsida > Asparagales > Amaryllidaceae > Agapanthus > Agapanthus africanus. The sequence continues at coordinate 425,100,059 of JASDDO010000018.1, read as the reverse complement.
TCCATTTAAAGTGAACCGATACTAGTTAATGCAAAGTAATATATCAAATATATAATTATGCATTAAATCATTAAATCAACACTTGATTTAACGATCCGGTCATATCGCATATAACCGACTAGTATTATTAGTAACAACTTATCGAATCAACACTTGATCCGATAACCCGGCTATATCGCATATAACCGATCAATGTCACATCGCGAGAATCGAATACAGTATCACATACTTGTATTATTCTCGGTCCCGCACATATCTCATATGCGCTCCTATTTCGTTTTGCTTGAGCCAGGAAACCTCTGTGTAGGACTCTAAAGACTCGTCAATACGCCGGCAGCAGATGATGATCATATCAAGCATCCACAAGCCGCAAGCGGTCTGCTAAACGTAACGGCCACCCGGGTATTGAGCGATCAGAAGATCGACGAGCAAGCCCGCTCACACTCCTGTGAATCCAACCAGTAACACTTACCGTACAGTCCGGTCTGTCCGTCTGATATGTCGCATATCTCGCCTAGGGGTGGTAAACGTCAGACCCCAATAGCTTGATAAGTCGTGTCGATATGAGGTCTATAACATTTCGAGAAACTACTGGTAACACTTACCGGTAAATCTCAGCAACCCTGGCCAGGGATTTCCTGTTATAGCCAATTGAACACTGCGCAACATCAACTCCCTATACCGGGAGAGACGAATCCCCTCCTATCGCTCATTGCCTCCATGTGACTCGGGACTGTACCCAAAAACCACCGTTTTGCACGCCCTCTTGGACGTGGTAAGATGGAAATCAAAGCACAGTGGGAACCACACAAGACTCTATGACGATCTCGGGTCAACAGACTACTCTGTACCAGTGTCACCAGAGAACTGCCATCTGACGTGAGGTATAATACCATCTGGGAGTTCTCGGCGAGTCCGTCTAGTGTACCCAGTCTCTACTGAGCACCCGTATATCATCTCTGATGTCAAACACCGATGGATATGGGATCATCCATCGCCCATCTGTATGGGTCGAGAAAGTATACGCTAGTCTACTCTGGTATATCGATGCCCCATCTCGATACACCCACGACTAGGGACTTTCAAGGATGTACTTATGGACTACCATGTCCCCACTAGTATGATCCGCATCATAGTCCAGGTAGTCAAGTACACATCCTAAGGGCTTTACCAACATGTAATAGAGAAACAATCTGTGTACACATTAAGGTAAAGAGCAACCAGATAGCATACTATCATGTCGAGCAAGAAAGTCCTCCCTATATATGTCCCAGCATCCACTACAATATACATCCAATGTACAGTAATGGCCTCTAGGGCATACATATAACTAACAATCTCCCACTTGCACTAGGGTCATCTGTAGCAGTGGTTGTAGTATCTCATACTCAACCATCCCATAAAAGTCTCTCTCTGGGAACAGGCCTTTGTGAGTGGATCCGCCGTGCTGTCCTCTGAGTCTACTCTCCTAACCTCGATCTCCTTGGAGATCAACCATCTCCATGATCAGGTGATACTGCCTTAGAATATATCTGGATCACTGATGGGACCTGCGTTCCTTGGCATAAGCCACAACTCCATTGTCACACAATGGGAGGAACATAGTTCATCTCATGAACCAATATACACCTAAACATCCTCTTTTGGTAGCATCTTAAGTAGCGATGTATCCAGCCTTTATCGTTTAGTATGCCACGGTATCTAGCTTGGAACTCTTCCAACATACCGTCCCTGTACTGAGGGTAAAGACAATGCCTGCGACTGACATTCAGTCGTCTTTATCACCCTGGAACATTTCCAGTGATTCTCCCCAGGATCGATTGATACCATCTCACTACAACTAGTGAGAATCCTAACATCCTATTAGATCTATCTCATAGATCCAAAACCCAGGATTTAGGGGGTATCACTTTGATCCTATATGGAGAATCATTGTGATACGCGGAGATTGACCGGGCGTAGCATAGGAAACTCCTTTCTTATTAAGAGTATGTCATCCACGTACTCTACGAGGATCAACACCATACTCCCCATTACCTTTTTGTATATACAAGGTTCATCTACCATTTTGATGATGTCAAACTCTTTGACTAATTCATCAAAACAGACGTTCCAACTCCGCGATGCCTGCTTTATCCTATAAAGTATCTTGTACACGTTTCCGCTGCTCCCACTGTTTACGAAGCCCTCTGACTGTGTACTTACAGACGCTCTCTTCTAAAACATCATTTAGAAAAGCTGTCATGACACCCAACCGCCAGATATCGTAGTCATGGTATGTAGCCGTGGCAAGTAGGATCTGGATGGACTTAAGCATAGGTACTTGAAAAGGTTTCATCATTATCCACAGCTGGTCAATGATGCAAACTTTTAACAAGTCTAGCTTTGAAAGTCTTAACTTTTCGATGTACACCAAGTAATCTTCTCAAGATATACTTGCTCCTGATGGGGATTTAACCCTTCAGATATAGCAACCAAAGTCCATACTTTGTTGGTGTACATGGATTCCATCTCAGATCGCTAAGCATCCAGCCATTCTTACAGAGTCCCACTCCTGATGGCCAGCTCGAAACTAGTTGGGTCATCATCTCATGATGCAATCCTCGCTCCCACTGTCATAGAGAAACCGAAGTATCTCTCAGGTGGGTGAGGAACCTTACTAGATCGGCGGAGAGGCTGAGGTTCGTTGGTAACTATTGAATCCTTTGGTTCTTTCAAATCATCTGCTGTAGTTTGTATAGCTGGAACATTTCCAGTTCTACATAACAGATCTTGCCTCGAGCTTGTCCGGATTTTGCTTTTAGACATAGGCCGGACAACTCCAAATCTTAACTAACTTAAGATATGGGCGCTTCCCTTTCCATATCACATATGAAATGGTAGGCAACTGATTTGATTGGAACCCTATTCAATAGGTATGCAACTTCATAAGTGCATAACCCCCAAGAAGGAAATAGGTAACTCAGTAATACTCATCATAGAGCACACCATATCATATAGGGTGTGATTGCTTCGCCCCGATATACCATCGTGCTATGGTGTATACGGAGGAGTAATGCTGAGAGAGAATCTTATTCTCCTTTAGAATAGTCCAGTAATTCCGTGCTCAAGTATTCTCCTCTTTGATCACATCAAAGGACATAATACTTATACCCGTATTCTGGTTTTCTACTTCTCGTTTATATTCTGTGAATATCTCAAAAGGTTCGGACTTGTGTTTCAACAGGAACATAGGTCTGAATCTCGAAAGATCATCAGAGAATGTAATGAAGTATAAAGAACCAGTCTTGGCTAATGTAGACAGGGGACCTTACATACATCAACATGTATCATCCCAAGAGTTTACTAACTCTTTCTCTGTTTCCAGTAAACGGAGCTATGGTCATCTTATCTTTGTGACATGACTGGCGAGTTTCACAAGATGTAAATTCAAACTGATTTAAATATGCATCTATATGTAACTCTAGCTAGTCGGGTCACATTGATCTGACCTAGTCTACAATGCCTCAAGAAGAATTCGTTCAGTTCTGAACTCTTCCTCTTGTGTGTGTTCTGTATACTAAGAACTGTAGTTTGATTTAGAACAGCAATGCTTTTAGATAACGTGCCTGAACCGATCAACTTTTGATATAGGAAATGTTCAAAACATTATCCAACAATACAAAATTTTATCATTTCTTTACAAATAAAGAGATAGATACGATTTTGTATATCAGGTTCGGTATCTAATAACATTCGTTCAGAATCAATGTATTTGTAATACAGGGTGACAGTGACCAACAGACTTGGCTGCAACATTTGCCCCGTTTTCTGCCTCATGAAACTTATCACCCGTTCTCAGTTCTCTACCTATCTGTAGCCCTATGTAACAGATTACATATCTGGGATCCTGATCTGGTATCACATACCCAGGACGTAAAGGATACTGAGAAACAGTTCTGTATAATGAACACACCCGAAGATGATGCATCAGCATGCACTCTCTTCGTTTGGGCGGCACGGGAATTCTGGTAATCCCCAATTTCCTGCTCTGTTTTATAACAATTATAAGTTGGAGCGGGACCAACGTTCCCCAGCTCAGTATAACAAGCGGGTTCGGTCAATATTCCGTATTATTATCTTGATTAAGGCGTGATATGGTCGCTACCTGGAGAGAGAGAGAAGAAAACACTCAGCGTGCGCTCTGTCAAGAATAGATTGGTTTTATTTTATCTAATCAGGATGGCTCCTACTGCTTTTTATCAAATCTTCCTTCAAACCCTAAAAGGAAAGACTAGCCGGGATTAATTACACACTACAAGTTCGCCAATCTTTCAGCCAGGCCAGTGTCGGTACTTTGAGGGAGGTCCCCCGTGCTTTCGCACGAACCTAATTAATGTAAACCTCGTTTTGCCAGAGGCGTAACCTCGTTAACACCTTTCTAGACACCTACTTGATCGGCTAATTGTAATGTATAAAACTCTCCCAGGAGTAACTCTTACTCGCAGCGGGTATCGGGATCCAACTATCTCATAGAAGGTATGCAATCTCATTGCAAATTTCAACACTTGAAATTCCCGATAATATTTTGCCCCTAGCGTCCTATGACCTTGACGCAGGCCAACAAACCATAGTGCGCTAGTCAAGTTCAACCCGTCATTTCCTGATTGAATTAAACCCACCCGCACGACCCTTGACGCAGGCCAACAAAGTCGCACGACTACCCTAATCCAATCTGCATCATATGCATAAGCAGATAAATACTAGTTAGCTACCGCACACTACGCCTTGACGCAGGCCAACAAACGTAGCACGAATACTAACTACCACTTATCTGAAATGACGGAGGGCTACGACAGGTTTTTCTGAAAACCTATTGCGTGATGAACTTGATATTGTTGTAGAATCAAATGATTTTAAAAAATGGAGTGTTTTTGAGGCTTTTCTAGTTTTGCTAAAGGAGTCACACCCGGTGAAGGGATCGTCGGTCCTTTCTTCGTCGAATGAGGTGCTGGATATATCACATATATCACTGTGCAAAGCAAAAACACTTAAAAGCAATCAAAAGACAAACCGAGTGTGTAGCATCTGCCAGTTATTGCTAAAGGAGTCACTCCCGGTGAAGGGATCTCGGTCCTTTCCTCATCGAATAAGTGCAGGATATATCACATATACCGCTGTGCAAAGCAAGAACTGTAGCTACTTGTTTTATTTTGAAATTCGATTCTACAACATCTTAGGTTTCTTTTATTTCATTAATCACATTAATGAAGTCCCATCATTTAAATTACCTAAACATCACAGATAAATACGACGTACACTTATGCCATCCGCATTCGCCTCGATGTCCCCTCGTGCACCGTTAGGTTAGGTAACTAACGGCAGAGCGGGGCAGGGCTAGCGCGGGTGTAAAACATAAGTAACGCCTATATAATATATCATATATACTATATACTGTATCTATCACAGAACATCACATGATCACATCACAGATATCGCAGCAGAAGAAACATATGAAATATTGGATATACTAGGACGTCCGTGTTTTCAATACGAGCCGGTATAAAACACGGATTCCACGGTCGTGATGAATAGCCAAACCCACACCCCTAGACCCCTACGAGAGCGGCAAGCAACCCTACCAATTCTAGAGTTAGGAGACCCGGACTCGACTCCTCGAGTTGGTCTCCCACTGGACTCCAGAACCCGGTTACTTGTGCTCCCCTCCTTAGGTCTATCCTAGTGCGGAAAAGTAAATAATATACAAAGGGTGACATCTTCCGCAACCTGGAAGTGCCCCAATAAAAGAATATTAAATACAGGTTTTTACATGAATGAAAATGAAAAAACACTCATCTCACATAAAAACCCCCGGCTATTCAAACACGACGATCCAATATAACATATCCAGCAACACATAACATCACATGTCATCAACGTAAGTAAATATGCGCATCCCAATTGTCGTTGACATATAGCAACGAAACCGGCGATATCACATATTACACTTACGGTCACAGAAAAGAAAGTGTAAAACTACAACAGTTAGAATCCGCAACCACCTCAGACATCGCATGCCTGACCAAATGAATTCCTTAGACATCGCATGCCTAACAATTATAAACCCCGCATTTTAGTCTCAAAATCGAAAACACTTTTCAATCTCAAGTCGGGCAATTCAACAAGATTCCCGACATCCTGATCGAATGCTCGTCGCAAACTTCTGTAGACGGCCGCACCCCCGATACCGTCGACGAAGTGCACCAAGGCGGAACACCGCTACCGCGAGCACCCGGACGGATGCTTTCGGCGACGGGGTTCTCCTATAGTCACTTGGTCGGGGCTATGGAGCGAGGCTGTCTATTAAGTTTACCCGGCGAGTATCCGCGTACGCTACGTGATTGCGACGGACATTTGATCACATCAAAATTCCGTGGCAACCGATCAAGTGAGACTAAACTGCTATGTTTATAACATTCATTCAGTTATCTCATAACTCTTTGTGAATTCCAATTATTGTATCCCATTCCGGATAATTAGAAAATGTTAAACTTTTCGATCGAACAGTCAAACACCCAAGTTTTCCCGATACAGCTCAACACATGAAATAAGTCTAACAACATTCAGTTCGTGCCTCAGTACCAACGGTCCAGCCGTAGAAGGGTCAAACCAACGCCTCACATGTGGCACGCCGTACTGCCCCAAACCCTAAGGTTCAAAGGGCAGTTCAAGACGGTCACATAATCGAGTTAAGGTTTGTTGTCTTCTAGAGGGTCCATCGCGTTACTTGCACTACTTAGAACGTCGTTAAACTACGGAAAAATCCAACACTTGGAAATTTCCCGACAGGGGAAAAATTGGGTATTTATATCCGGTCGAACTTTTTAACATATTCAAAAATTATCCGGAAAGACAAATAGACAAAGTCTGATAAACCCGATCGAATCATCGAAGCTCCAAAACATCCCAGATTATTCAACTCTTGAATAAATATTAAAATTACCCAGAGAACTCATCACTGTAAAATAGGAATTACTGTGCAAAAGTCAACGCAAGAGGAGACCATAAGGCCGCGGAACCGCCGTACATGCCAAGCACGTGCCGCGGTTCCGTGGTGGTTTAATTGAATTAGGCCCCCGTATTTCACAGTAATTCATATAATACCCTGCTTAATTTTCTGCATATTTTTAATGTGGAAAAATTCACTGTTTTGAAAAAAGTACAGAGAGCATGGGAAAAATGGGGTTTAGGGTTCGATCGGGATTCAAACGTCGTCTAGACTTCGCCTAAGGCTCTAGCTAGGCTCTGATAACACTGTAGGGTTCCTAGGCACACTAGTGAGGTCTCACAAGCCATCAATCATGCCAATTTCAAAAATTCTAGGTGCCGAGAAACCCGACTACGGACCGTTGGTTAGAAATCTAGGCGAAAATATAATCTAGTTAACAACTTAACTACAAAGAAACGGAAATACAACCTTTGTAGATCCGGTGCTCCACCTCCATAGCTCCGCAACGAAGTCCCTTTGCTGTCCAAATGAATTCCCGGGCTCTAGCGTCGGCTTCGTCGGAGAAATGGCGAGCTAGGTCGTCGATGTCCATGCCGAAGATGATCTACGTTGAGGCATCGCTAAATCAAGCTCCAACTTCACCAAGTCATGAAAACTTGTGAAGGAAACACACTCTACTACTTGGCAAGAGGTAGAGGATGAAGAAATAGGAAGTGGGTAGACTTTAGAATTGGATTTCTCACTCATTTCCATCAATCACCATTGATGGAGCTTGCTTTCTTCAAGTGAAGAAAGGAAGAAGAAGAAGAATTATGTTATGATAAGTTCATTAAAAAAGAAAAGAATAATCAATCCTTATCATAACATGACCATAGTTAAGTGTAGAGAACTAATCATGGTTTAATGCAATGGTTAGGGTTAAGCTAATAACAAAAAGGTCATCAAGTCAAAGCATTCATGAAGCTTCATGAATGAACAAAAGAAAGGCCACCATTTTATCATTTCATTTCCTTTTTCCAATAAGAAAAAGATTAATAAATAAATGAATAAAATGAATAAGCAAATAGTAAACCCTAACCATTCCATTAACCAAGGTTTAATTCTATACACTTAATTAAAAAGGCATGTATCATCAAACATGATACAAGCATGTGCACAAAATCATATCGCATATGAAATGCGCACACCCGAGCGAGAAAATCCATTTAAAGTGAACCGATACTAGTTAATGCAAAGTAATATATCAAATATATAATTATGCATTAAATCATTAAATCAACACTTGATTTAACGATCCGGTCATATCGCATATAACCGACTAGTATCATTAGTAACAACTTATCGAATCAACACTTGATCCGATAACCCGGCTATATCGCATATAACCGATCAATGTCACATCGCGAGAATCGAATACAGTATCACATACTGGTATTATTCTCGGTCCCGCACAAATCTCATATGCGCTCCTATTTCGTTTTGCATGAGCCAGGAAACCTCTGTGTAGGACTCTAAAGACTCGTCAATACGCCGGTAGCAGATGATGATCATATCAAGCATCCACAAGCCGCAAGCGGTCTGCTAAACGTAACGGCCACCCGGGTATTGAGCGATCAGAAGATAGACGAGCAAGCCCGCTCACACTCCTGTGAATCCAACCAGTAACACTTACCGTACAGTCCGGTCTGTCCATCTGATATGTCGCATATCTCGCCTAGGGGTGGTAAACGTCAGACCCCAATAGCTTGATAAGTCGTGTCGATATGAGGTCTATAACATTTCGAGAAACTACTGGTAACACTTACCGGTAAATCTCAGCAACCCTGGCCAGGGATTTCCTGTTATAGCCAATCGAACACTGCGTAACATCAACTCCCTATACCGGGAGAGACGAATCCCCTCCTATCGCTCATTGCCACCATGTGACTCGGGACTGTACCCAAAAACCACCGTTTTGCACGCCCTCTTGGACGTGGTAAGATGGAAATCAAAGCACAGTGGGAACCACACAAGACTCTATGACGATCTCGGGTCAACAGACTACTCTGTACCAGTGTCACCAGAGAACTGCCATCTGACGTGAGGTATAATACCATCTGGGAGTTCTCGGTGAGTCCGTCCAGTGTACCCAGTCTCTACTGAGCACCCGTATATCATCTCTGATGTCAAACACCGATGGATATGGGATCATCCATCGCCCATCTGTATGGGTCGAGAAGGTATACGCTAGTCTACTCTGGTATATCGATGCCCCATCTCGATACACCCACGACTAGGGACTTTCAAGGATGTACTTATTGACTACCATGTCCCCACTAGTATGATCCGCATCATAGTCCAGGTAGTCAAGTACACATCCTAAGGGCTTTACCAACATGTAATAGAGAGACAATCTGTGTACACGTTAAGGTAAAGAGCAACCAGATAGCATACTATCATGTCGAGCAAGAAAGTCCTCCCTATATATGTCCCAGCATCCACTACAATATACATCCAATGTACAGTAATGGCCTCTAGGGCATACATATAACTAACAATAATAACCTTAGACATCATAAACCCAAAATATCACATACTTTGGATTTCATGCCTAACTATATGAATTCCACATATTGTATCACATTACAGAAAGCTAGACGATGTTAAACAATTCGATCGAATCAACGAATTCCCAAAATTCCAAGAGAGCTCAACACTTAAGCAGAATTAAAAATGCCCAGAAGCATGCCCCAGTACCTACGGACCAACAACTAAAGAGCCCGACCCAAGCCTCTCAAGTGGCGCCGCGGATCCGCCGCCAAAACTATGTTTTGGCCGCGGATCCGCGGTCACTTAGACGAGTTAGGGTTTCGTTCTTCAAGTGTGTCCTTAGAATTACCTGCATGATTTTCTGAATATCTTTAACATGGAAAAATCCAACTTTTTGAAAAAATTCCAGAGAAGGGGTCCGTTTCGGATTTTCTGGGTTCGATCAGAATTCTAACTTCGCCTAGACAACTCCTAATGCTCTAGCAAGGCTCTGATACCACTGTTGGGTTCTTAGGTACAACCACAAGGTTTCACAAGGCATCAAACATTCCGTATTTAAAACTTAGTGTGCCAAACAACCCTAACCTAGGATCTAACTAGAGTTTCAGGAGCAAACAACAAGTAAATCTAAGTGATAACAGAATACAACCTTTGTAGACCGGTCCTTCACTTCAATAGCTCCTTGTAGTGGTCTCTTTGCTGCGATCATAGAACTCCCGGACTCTTGCATGGCTTCTCAAGGTAAAAGGAACGATCTTGCTTGAAGTCTTCGAGGCCGAAAACGATCTACGTCGAGAAGACACTAATTCAAGCTACTACTTCACTAATGAGAGTTTAGTAAAGCTAATACCCTATACTAAAGCACTAATCTAGTAGAGGATGATGAAGTAGGAAGTGGGCTCACTTTAGTTTTATTTTTCTCACAATATTTTCTCACTTTGGAAAAATCTAGCAAGCTTTTTCTCAAGAATGAAGAAGATGATCAAGAGATGAGAATGAACTAATGAGGTGAGAGAATGAACCATGGGTGAGTTTGTATCATATAGCTAACTCATGTACAGATATAACCATGGCTAAATTATAATGGTTAGGTTAATAAATATCTTAAGTAAAACAAAATTAGTGGACTAAGTCAATGCATCCACAAGCTTCTACAAGCTTCATGCATGTGGCTATTTATCCACTAATTTAGAATTACTTTAAATACTCAAACCCTACATTATAATTAGTATGGTGTAAGTATCATACACCCATGTAGTGTGTGTCAACAACCATAACACAAAAAAAGAACACAATTAATATATATCACATATATATTAAGTGTGCACATGTGAGAAAAATAAATGCTTAAGTGAGCTAATATTAGTTAATATAAACTAGTATATCAAATATACAATTATATACTAAATTATCAAATCAACATTTGATTCAATAATCCAGTTATATCACATATAACCGACTAATATAATATGTACCAACTTATCGAATCAACATTTGATTCGATAACCCGGCTATATCTCATATAGCCGACCGATACAAATATTGCGAGAATAGAATACGGTATCACATACTCGTATTATTCTCGGTCCCGCACATATCACATATGTGCTCCTACTTCGTTTTGCCTGAGCCAGTAAAACCTCTATGTAGGACTCTAAAGATTCGTCAATACGCCGGCAGTAGGTGATGATCACATCAAGCACCCACAAGCCGTCAGCGGTACTAGCTGGACATAATGGCTACCCGGGTATTGAGCGATCAGAAGATCAACAAGCAAGCCCGCTCTAGCTCCTGTAAAGCCTGTCAGTAACACTACCGTACAGTCCGGTCTCTTCGTCTAAGATGTCGCATATCAAGTCTAGGGGTGGTAAACGTCAGACCCCAATAACTCGATAAGTCATGCTGATGTGAGGCTCATGACGGGTCGAGAAACCACTGATAACACTTACCAGTAAATCTCTAAATCAGCCCTGGCCAGGGACTTCCCTGTTATGGCCAATCGAGCACAGCGCAACATCAACCCCCAATACCGGGAGAGAAGAAACCCCTCCTATCGCTCATTGCCTCCATGTGACTCGGGACTGTACCCAAAACCACCGTTTTGCATGTCCTCTTGAACGTGGTAAGGTGGAAATCAAAGCACAGTGGGAATCACACAAGACTCTATGACGATCTCGGGTCTACAGACTAACCTGTACCAGTGTCACCTGAGAACTGTTATCTGACGATTGGTATAATACCAACTAGGATTTCTCGGTCAGTCCGTCCAGTGTACCCAGTCTCCACTGAGCACCTGTATACCGTCTCTGATGTCAAACACCAATGGATATGGGATGATCCATCGCCCATCTCATGGGTCGAGAAGCGTATATGCTAGTTTACTCTGGTATATCGATGCCCTGTCTCGATACACCCACGACTAGGAACATTAAAGGATGAAGTTATGGACTACCATGGCCCCACTAATATGATCCGCATCATAATCCCGGTAGTCAAGTACACATCCTAAGGGCTTTACCAACATGTAACCATAAGACAGTAACAAGAGACAAGTATATATGTTAAGATAAAAAGCAACCAGATAGCATACTATCATGTCGAGTAAGAAAGTCCTCTCTATATATGTCCAACCATCCACTATAATATACATCATATGTACAATAATGGCCTTTAAGGCATACATACAACTAACACACGTTGTGCACTTCTTCCAATGAGGGTGGTAGGCTAAACGATATGCCACTTCTCCGACTCGTTCGAGAATTTCGAACGGTCCTATGTATCTGGGACTGAGCTTACCCCTCTTGCCAAAGCGGATTACTCGTCGGTTTGGAGAGATCTTTAAGAAAACATGATCTTCATGTAGGATTACTAGGCACACACATAAGGGTCTATAAGGTATCAACTATGCCCGATTTAAAAATTAGCCGTGCCGAACAACCCTAAACCAAGATCTTAGACTAGAGATTAGGCGAAAACAAGCATGTTAAACACTTTAACACTAAGTGAGAGGGATTACAACCTTTGTAGATCTGGTCCTTCACTTCATAAGCTCCATGTTGAGGTCCCTTCGCTGCGATCATCAAGTTCCGGACTCTCGAGAGGCTCCACGAAGAGAAAGATGCAAGCTTGCTTCCGATCTTCGATAACAAAGATGATCTACCTTGAAGTTTCATTAACACAAGCTCTCACTCACTAAATGAAGTGAACACCCTCATCTAAAAGGCAAGAATAGATGAGGATGATGAAGTAGGAATTTAGCTCTCTTTTGTTTTCAATTACTCACTCATAATCATCACAAAGATCAAAGCTAGAAAACTTTGCAAAGGAGGAAGAAGAAGAAGAATGAATAATCATGATAATCCTTTTGTGATGAATAATGAAAGTAATGATAAGGTTAGAAATGCAACCATGGTTCAAGTAACCTTTGTAGAGATTTAACTAGGGCTAGGGTTTAGGTTGGGTTAAAGTATGAGTCACTTAAAATATCAACACAAATATCTTTGCACAAAACAAAACAAAACCTTCTAGAAACTTCTAGAAAAGCTTAACCCAAATCAAACCCTAACCATGTTTAATCTCCACTAATTATGTTGCATTAATAACCACATCATGTTACAATATTATATATCACATATATAATATTTATTGTAACAAAATAAAATAATACAATTAACATATATCGCATATATATCAATGTATTACCCGAGTGAGAAAAAGAATCTTTTTGTGAGCTTATACTAGTTAATGTAATTTAATATATCATATATATAATTATACATTAAATTATCGAATCAACACTTGATTCGAAAATCCGGCTATATCGAATATAACCGACTAATATATCATGTACTGATTCATCGAATCAACACTTGATCCGATGATCCGGCTCATATCAAAATAATGCGAGAATATAATACGGTATCTCATATCGCATTATCCTCGGTCCTGCACATATCACATATGTGCCCCTACTCCGTTTTGCCTGAGCCAAGAAACCTCTGTGTATGACTCTAAAGAATCGTCAATACGCCGGCAGTAGGTGATGATCATATCAAATACCTACAAACTGCAAGCGGTCAGCTAAATGTAACAGCCACCCAGGTATTGAGCGCTCAGAAGATCAACAAGCAAGCCTATACATTCTCCTGTGAATCCAATCAGTAACACTCCCGTACAATCCGGTCTCGTCGTCTGATATGTCGCATATCTCGCCTAGGGGTGGTAAACGTCAGACCCCAGTAGCTTGATAAGTCGTGTCGATATGAGGTCTATAACAGTTCGAGAAACTACTGATAACACTTACCAATAAATCTCAGCAACCCTGGCCAGAGATTTCCAGTTATAGCCAATCGAACACAGCACAACATCAACTCCCTATACCGGGAGAGACGAATCCCCTCCTATCGCTCATTGCCTCCATGTGATTCGGGACTGTACCCAAAAGCCACCTTTTTGCACGCCCTCTTGGACGTGGTATGATGGAAATCAAAGCACAGTGAGAATCACACAAGCTCTATGACGATCTCGGATCTACAGACTAACCTGTACCAGTGTCACCGGAGAACTACCATCTGACGTGAGGTATAATACCATCGGGAGTTCTCGGCGAGTCCGTCCAGTGTACCCAGTCTCTACTGAGCACCCGTACACCATCCTTAATGTCAAACACCGATGGATATGGGATCATCCATCGCCCATTATATGGGTCAAGATGCGTATACGCTAGTCTACTCTGGTGTATCAATGCCCTGTCTCGATACACCCTCGACTAGGAACAGTTATAGGATGTACTCATCGACTACCGTGGCCCCACTAGTATGATCTCATCATAGTCCCAGTAGTCGAGTACATATCCTAAGGGCTTTATCAACATGTAACATAGAGACAATCAGAGTACATGTTAAGATAAAGTACAACCAGATAGCATACTATCATGTCGAGCAAGAAAGTCCTCCCTATATATGTCCAAGCATCCATTACAATATACATTGTATGTACAGTAATGACCTCTAGGGCATACATATAAATAACAATCTCCCACTTGCACTAGGGCCATCTGTTGTGGTATCACATACCCAACAATTAGCTGCGGTTGAAGTATCTCATACTCAACCATCCCATAAAAGTCTCTACTGGAAAAAAAAGGCCTTTGTGAGTGGATCCGCGTTGTTGTCCTCTGTGTCAACTCTCCTAACCTCGATCTTCCTGAAGGTCAACCATCTCCATGATCAGGTGATACTGCCTAAGAATTATATCTCGATTTCTGATGGGACGGGGGTTCCTTGGCATAAGCCACAACTCCATTGTCACACAATGGTAGGAACGAAGTTCATCTCATGAACTTATATATATCCAGACTGGCTCTTTGGTAGCATCCTTGGTAACGATGTATCTTGCCTTTAATCTTCTAGTAAGTCACGGTATCTAGCTTGGAACTCTTCCAACATACCGTCCCTCCACTGAGGGTAAAGACAATGCCTGCGACTGACATTCAGTCGTCCTTATCACCCTGGAACCTTTCCAGTGGTTCTTCCCAGGATCGATTGATACCATCTCACTGCAACTAGTGAGAATCCTAACATCCAATTAGATCTATCTCATAGATCTATAACCCAGGATTTAGGAGGTATCACCTTGATCCTATATGGAGAATCCTTATGATAAGCGGAGATTGACTGAGCGTAGTATAGGAAACTCCTTTCCTATCAAGAGTATGTCATCCACGTACTCTACGAGGATCACCACCATACTCCTTACTACCTTTTTGTATATACAAGGTTCATATACCATTTTGATGAAGTCAAACTCTTTGACTACCACATCAAAACAAATGGTCCAACTCCGCGATGCCTGATTTATCACATAAAATATCATGCTCATGTTTCCGCTGCTCCCAATGTCTACGAAGCCCTCTGGCTGTGTACTTATAGACGCTCTCTTCTAAATCATCATTTAGAAAAGCAGTCATGACACCCAACCGCCAGATATCATAGTCATGGTATGTAGCCGTGGCAAGTAGGATTTGGATGGACTTAAGCATAGCTTTGAAAGTCTCAACTTTTCCATGTACACCAAGTAATCTTCTCAAGACATACTTGCTCCTAATGGGGATTTAACCCTTCAGATAAAGCAACCAAAGTCCATACTTTGTTGGTGTACAAGGATTCCATCTCAGATCGCTAAGCATCCAGCCATTCTTATAGAGTCCCACTCCTGATGGCCAGCTCGAAAATAGTTAGGTTATCATCTCATGATGCAATCCTCGCTCCCACTGTCATAGAGAAAACCGAAGTATCTTTCAGGGTGGGTGAGGAACCCTACTAGATCGGCGGAGAGGCTGAGATTCGTTGGTTACTATTGAATCCTTTGGTTCTACCAAACCATCAGCTGCAGTTTGTATAGCTGGAACTCTTTCTAGTACTACCTCATGACCACTTATTTCTTCATAAGAAATTCCCTTTCACAAAGGTGGCATGCTGAGAAACAAAACATCTTTTATTCATCGGTTTGGTAGAAGATATTCCCTTGTGAATGCTTGGGATATCCAACAAACTTCCACAGATCTGACTTTGCCTCGAGCTTGTCTGGATTTTGCTTTTTAAACATAGGACGGACAACCCAAATCTTCACAAACTTAAGATATGGGCTCTTCCCTTTCCATATCACATATGAAGTGGTAGGCAACTGATTTGATTTGAACCCTATTCAATAGGTATGCAGCTTCTCAAGTGCATAACTCCCTGAAAGGAAATAGGAAACTCAGTAGTACTCATCATAGAGCGCACTATATCAAATAGGGTGTGATTGCTCCGCCCCGATACACCGACGTGCCATGGTGTATTCGGAGGAGTAATGCTGAGAGAGAATCTCATTCTCCTTTAGAATAGTCCAAGAATTCCGTGCTCAAGTATTCTCCTCCTTGATCTCATCAAAGGACATAATACTTATACCCGTTTTTGGTTCTCTACTTCTAACTTATATTCTGTGAATATCTCAAAAGCTTTGGGCTTGTGTTTCAACAGGAACACATGTGCGAATCTTGAGGGATCGTCAGTGAATACAATAAAGTATAAAGAACCGGTCCTGGCATGTGTAGACAGGGGACCTTCATAAATCAGCATGTATCAATCCCAAGAGTTCACTAACTCTTTCTCTGTTTCCAATAAACAGAGTTGTGGTCATCTTATCTTTGTGACATGACCGGCAAGTTTCACAAGATGTAAATTCAAACTAATTTAAATATGCATCTAAATATAACTTCAGTTAGTCGGGTCGCATTGATATGACCTAGTCTGCAATGCCTCAAGAAGGATTCGTTCATTTCTGAACTCTTCCTCTTTTGTGTGTTCTGTACATTAAGAACTGTGGTTTGATTTAGAACGTCTATGTTTTTAGATAACGTGCCTGAACCGATCAACTCTTGATATAGGAAATGTTCAAAACATTATCCAACAATACAAAATTATATCCTTTCTTTACTAATAAAGAGACTGATATGATGTTGTAAATCAGGTTCGGTATCTAATAACATTCGTTCAGAATCAATGTATTTGTTAATACAGGGTGATAACTACCAACAGACTTGGCTGCAACACTTGCACCGTTTCTATCTCATGAAACTTATCACCTGTTCTCAGTCCTCTACCTTTCTGTAGCCCATGTAACAGATTACATTTGCGGGATCCTGATCCGGTATCACATACCCAGGACATAAATGATATTGAGAAACAGTTCTCTGTAATGAACACACTCGAAGAAGATGCATCAATATGCACTTTCTTCATTTGGGCGGCACGGGAATTCTGGTAATCCCCAATCTCCTGCTCTGTCTTATAACAATTATAAGTTGGAGCGGGACCAACGTTCCTTAGCGCAGTATAACAAGCGGGTTTGGTCAATACATCCGTATTATTATCTTGATTAAGGCGTAACATAGTCATAACCAGGAGAGAGAGAGAAGAAAACACTCAGCGTGCGCTTTTACAAGATTATATTGGTTATCAATTTATCTAATCAGGATGTCTCCCACTGTTTTAGTCAAATCTTCCTTCAAACCCTAAAAAGTAAGACTAGCCGGGATTAATTGCACGCTACAAGTTCGCTAATCTTTCAGCCAGGCCAGTGCCGGTACTTTGAGGGAGGTTCCCCGTGCTTTCGCACGGACCTAATTAAAGTAAATCTCGTTTTCCCATGGGCGTAACCCCGTTGACACTTTTCTAGACACCTACTTGATCGGCTAATTGTAATGTGTAAAAGTCTCCCAGAAGTAACTCTTACTCGCAGCAGGTATCGGGTTCCGACTATCTCATAGAAGATATGCAATCTCATTGCAAATTTCAACTCTTGAAATTCCCAATAATCTTTTGCCCCAAGCGTTGACTAAGTCAACAAACCATAGACCGCAAGTAAAGTTCAACCCGTCATTTCCCGATTGAATTAAACCCACCCGCACGACCCTTGACTAAGTCAACAAGGCCGCACGACTACCCTAATCCAATCACATCATATGCTTTGCAGATAAGCACTAATCAGCTATCGCACACTACGCCTTGACTAAGTCAACAAACGCAGCACGAATACTAACTATTACTTATCTGAAATGACGGAGGGCTACGACAGGTTTTTAAGAAAACCCTTTGCGTAATGAACTTGATATCGTTGTAGAATCGAGTGATTTTAAGTGGAATGTTTTTAGGCCTTTTCTAGTTTTGCTAAAGAGGTCACTCCCGGTGCAGGGATCGTCGGCTCTTTCCTCATCGAATAAGGTGCAGGATATTTTACAAATATCACTATGCAAAGCAAAAACTATAGAAACAATCAAGAGACAAACTGAGTTTGTAGCATCTGCTAGTTTCACTAAAGAGGTCACTCCCGGTGAAGGGATCTCGGCTCTTTCCTTATCGAATAAGGTGCTGGATGTTCTACAAGGAACACCGCTATGCAAAGCAAGAACTAGAGCTACCTTTTTTTAAACAAGTTTCTACAACATCTTTAGATTTCTTTTATTTTCATTAATCTCATTAATGAAGCCCCATTTTATTATGCTTCACAAGCATCACATTTGAAACGAAATCTGCAATACAACATATATCTCATATATATAATATAAACATTCGTCTCAGGCAGTAATATGATCTCATCACAGAACATTGCAGCAGAAGAACATATATGAAATATTGGATATACTAGGACGTCCGTGTTTTAATACGAGCCTGTATAAAACACGGATTCCACGGTCGCGATGAATAGCCAAACCCACATCCCTAGACCCCTACTAGAACGGCAAGCAACACTGCCAATTCTAAGGTTAGGAGACCCGGTCTCGACTCCTCGAGATGGTCTCCCACTGGACCCTAGAACCCGGTTACTTGTGCTCCCCGCCTTGGGTCTACCTAATGCGGAAAAGTAAATAATATACAACGGTGACATCATCCTTAGCCCGGAAGTGCCCCAATAAAAGAATATTACATACAAATGAATTTTACATGAATGAAAAAGAAAAACTCTCATCTCACATAAAACCCCCGGCTATTCAGAACGCGACGATCCAATATAACATATCACAGCAACACATAATATCTCATATCATCAACGTAAGCAAGCATGCGTATCCCGATTGTCGTTGATGTATAGCAACGAAACCGGCGATACACCACATACTGCGCTTACGGTCACAGAAAAGAAAGTGTAAAACTACAACATTTGGAATCCACAATCTCCTTAGACATCGTAAATCCGAAATATCCCATACTTCGCATTTTATGCCTAACTACGTGAATTCCACATATTGTATCACATTCCAGATAAATAGACAATGTTAAACTTTCCGATCGAATAAACAAACACCCAAAATTTCCCAAATAGTTCTCAACACTTGAGTGGAGTTCAAAAAGTATCCATCACATGCTACAGTACCAATGGTCCAGCCGTAGAAGGGTCAAGCCAACGCCTCACATGTGGCAACGCCGTACTGCCCCAAACCCAAAGGTTCAGAGGCGGTTCAGACGGTCACATAATCGAGTTAAGGTTTGTGTTCTTCTAGAGGGTCCACCACGTTACTTGCATGATTTTCCGGAAGTTTCAAACTCGAGAAAAAAATCCATCTTTTGAAAAAATTTCCGACAGGGGAAAAAGTGAGTTATTGATATCCGTTCGAACTTTTTAACAGTTTCTAAAATTATCCGGAAAAAACTTAAAACGAAGTTAAATTATCCGATCGAATCAACGAGTCTCCAATACAACCCAGAAAACTCAACACTTGAGTATAAATTAAAAACACCCAGAATCATTAGGAAGTACCTACGGTTATTACTGTAGAAACCCGAGCCCATAAACTTACTGTTTTGCCACGGAACCGCCGCGCAAGCAGGGGTACGACCGCGGTTCCACGGCGCAATGAAGGTATTATTGGGTCGTTTTTACAGTAATTCCTAAAATACCCTGCTGATATTTTTGAGTATTTTTAATATGAAAAAATCAACAGTTTTGAAAATTTTCCAGAAACTAGGGTATATCGGGTATTCGGAGTTCGATCGGAATTTAAACTTCGCCTAGACTTCGCCTAAAGCTCTAGCTTCGCTCGGATACCACTGTAGGGTTACTAGGCACATGCATAAGGATCTATAAGGCATCAACCATGCCCGATTTAAAAATTAGCCGTGCCGAACAACCCTAAACCAAGATCTTAGACTAGAGATTAGGCGAAAACAAGCATGTTAAACACTTTAACACTAAGTGAGAAGGATTATAACCTTTGTAGATCCGGTCCTTCACTTCATAAGCTCCGTGTTGAAGTCCCTTTGCTGCGATCATCAAGTTCCGGACTCTCGAGAGGCTCCACGAATAGAAAGATGCAAGCTTGCTTCCGATCTTCGATAACAAAGATGATCTATCTTGAAGTTTCATTAACACAAGCTCTCACTCACTAAATGAAGTGAACACTCTCATCTAAATGGCAAGGATAGATGAGGATGATGAAGTAGGAATT
Source organism: Agapanthus africanus (assembly GCA_030015575.1). Taxonomy (NCBI): domain Eukaryota; kingdom Viridiplantae; phylum Streptophyta; class Magnoliopsida; order Asparagales; family Amaryllidaceae; genus Agapanthus; species Agapanthus africanus. The sequence continues at coordinate 425,079,552 of JASDDO010000018.1, read as the reverse complement.
TAGCTCTCTTTTGTTTTCAATTACTCACTCATAATCATCATAAAGATCAAAGCTAGAAAGCTTTCCAAAGGAGGAAGAAGAAGAAGAATGAATAATCATGATAATCCTTTTGTGATGAATAATGAAAGTAATGATAAGGTTAGAAATGCAACCATGGTTCAAGTAACCTTTGTAGAGATTTAACTAGGGCTAGGGTTTGGGTTGGATTAAAGTATGAGTCACTTAAAATATCAACACAAATATCTTTGCACAAAACAAAACAAAACCTTCTAGAAACTTCTAGAAAAGCTTAACCCAAATCAAACCCTAACCATATTTAATCTCCACTAATTATGTTGCATTAATAACCACATCATGTTACAATATTATATATCACATATATAATATTTATTGTAACAAAATAAAATAATACAATTAACATATATCGCATATATATCAATGTATTACCAGAGTGAGAAAAGAATCTTTTTGTGAGCTTATACTAGTTAATGTAATTTAATATATCATATATATAATTATACATTAAATTATCGAATCAACACTTGATCCGACAATCCGGCTATATCGAATATAACCGACTAATATATCATGTACCGATTCATCGAATCAACACTTGATCCGATGATCCGGCTCATATCAAAATAACGCGAGAATATAATACGGTATCTTATATCGCATTATCCTCGATCCTGCACATATCACATATGTGCCCCTACTCCGTTTTGCCTGAGCCAAGAAACCTCTGTGTAGGACTCTAAAGAATCGTCAATACGCCGGCAGTAGGTGATGATCATATCAAACACCCACAAGCTGGAAGTGGTCAGCTAAACATAACAGCCACCCAGGTATTGAGCGTTCAGAAGATCAATAAGCAAGCCTGTACATTCTCCTGTGAATCCAATCAGTAACACTCCCGTACAGTCCGTCTCGTCGTCTGATATGTCGCATATCTCGCCTAGGGGTGGTAAACTTCAGACCCCAGTAGCTTGATAAGTCGTGTCGATATGAGGTCTATAACAGTTCGAGAAACTACTGATAACACTTACCAGTAAATCTCAGCAACCCTGGCCAGGGATTTCCAATTATAGCGAATCGAACACAGCACAACATCAACTCCCTATACCGGGAGAGACGAATCCCCTCCTATCGCTCATTGCTTCCTTGTAATTCGGGACTGTACCCAAAAGCCACCTTTTTGCACGCCCTCTTGGACGTGGTATGATGGAAATCAAAGCACAGTGGGAATCACACAAGTCTCTATGACGATCTCGGGTCTACAGGCTAACCTGTACCAGTGTCACCGGAGAACTGCCATCTGACGTGAGGTATAATACCATCTGGGAGTTCTCGGCGAGTCTGTCCAGTGTTCCCAGTCTCTACTGAGCACCCGTACACCATCCTTGATGTCAAACACCGATGGATATGGGATCATCCATCGCCCATCATATGGGTCAAGATGTGTATACGCTAGTCTACTCTGGTGTATCGATGCCCTGTCTCGATACACCCTCGACTAGGAACAGTTATAGGATGTACTCATCGACTACCGTGGCCCCACTAGTATGATCTCATCATAGTTCCAGTAGTCGAGTACATATCCTAAGGGCTTTATCAACATGTAACATAGAGACAATCAGAGTACATGTTAAGATAAAGTACAACCAGATAGCATACTATCATGTCGAGCAAGAAAGTCCTCCCTATATATGTCCAAGCATCCATTACAATATACATCGTATGTACAGTAATGGCCTCTAGGGCATACATATAACTAACACTTCAGGTTGGAACTCCAGGTGTCGGCGCTTTGCATCAGCCCAATGCTTCTGTCGGTATTGAGCTGTGCGCATTCTTTCCCTGATCGTGCGAACTACATCCACAGTTGCCACGATCATCTCTGGTCCTAAGAGTTCATGATCTCCGATGTCGTCCCAACTTAGTGGTGAACGACACTTCCTTCCATAGGGAGCTACAAATGGTGTCATTCTAATACTCACCTGATAGCTGTTGTTGTATGAAACTCCACAAGATGTAGGTGATCTTCCCATGAACCTCCGAAGTCTAACATACAAGCTCTTAGCTTGTCCTCCAGAATCTGAATTGTTTGCTCAGACTGTCCGTCCGTTTTTAGATGGTAAGCTGTGCTGAAGTTTAAACTCGTTCCCAGGCTAGCTTGTAGACTCTGCCAAAACTGTGATCGGAATCTGGTATCACGATCGGAGACGATGCAAACCGGTACTCCATGTAATCTTACGATCTCCTGCATGCGTTCATGGGTATAAAAAATATAGTACACTTTAAGGTTAAATCTTAATTTAGATTCATGCTTACCTCCATGTACTTCTTTGCTAACGTCTCGGTAGATTGACCAACTCAAAATGAAATAAAGTGAGCCGACTTGGTGAGTCGATCAACAATAACCCATACTGCGTCGTTACCCTTCGTGCTGCGAGGAAGGGCGGCCACGAAGTCCATGGTAACGTACTGCCATTTTCATTCTGGGTTAAGTAACGATTGAAATAGACCAGCAGTCCTGTGATATTCAGCCTTTACTTGCTCACACTCCAAGCACTTGATTACGCTTCTGGCTACTTCGCGCTTCATTCCATGTCACCAGTAGTGTTGTCGTAAATCCTTATACATTTTGGTACCGCCGGGAGAGATAACACTTCTGCATCCTTCAGTTTGATACGGATGATTCTCGGCTCCAAAGTTTTGTCTCCACTCTTGAAGTAAAAGACTGGGTGATCCGGTATCTCAAATACTACCCTCCTTTGACGGCAGTCAGTCGTAGCATAGAAAACTCACAGCCGGTCTATTCTCAACACAACATCGAAATTTGGAATATCCGGTACTTTGAAATTCGATACTCCATTCCTGGAACTGACATTTCCAGCTTGAAATAAGTGATTTCACGGGAATTGCGTGCGTTCTCATAAATCGTTGCGACCTGAAGCAGCGTGACGCTCCAGTGTCAAACAGTGCAAGTGCAGGAAGGGTGGCTACTAATATAGTACCTAAGTTTTTTGAGGTTGGTTTAGATACATGGAAAAAAATAGAGCTATACAAGAATTTGAAAAGATGAAAGGATTAGGATAGTGTCGTTGGTCCCCGCCGAAACACGGAGACGCGACCGGGCAGGTCCGTCTTGTCTGAATTTCGAGGCAGATAATAATTGGTGCTATCCGTCCACTTCTTCGAAGATGTCAAGTTGATTTATGACACGGTATATCGGAGGTTTAAACGGATGCGGCCGATGTAGCAGACTTCGTCAGATTCCCCCTCGATGAGGGTTTTTTGATTATGGGGACGCTCTTCCCTACAGGCGCAAGCCCCTGCAGTTAATTACGCTACTGCATCGCGTTAACCACTTTCACCTTCTCCAGATGGTCACTTCGTGTCGTGTGTGTTTGTTTTGTTTGTGGTTGCCCATGGATCGTATACGGAGACTAATTTATGTCGTCGCCCGCAGGGCGTGGATTAGTCTAAATCCTTATTTTCTTAGATTTGTTTTTTTTTTTTTTTTTTTGCTTTGGGTTTAAGAATACGTTAGTCTCATTTGAGACTAAGATCAACTTAAACGTTTGTTAAGGATACGTTAGTCTAATTTTAGACTATGATCAACTTAACGGGATCGTTTAGATCCAACAAAAGAGCATTTGGGCTCTATTGTTTAGTTTAGGTATATTGCGGTCGATTACCAGTTTAAGGACATGGTAGTCCAATATTAGTTTAAGGACATCTCGGTCCAAGGTTAAGGACATCATAGTCCATGGGTTTAAGGACCCCACAGTCCGAGGTTAAGGACATTGTTCTTCGCCGAAAGACGCGACCAGGACGTTGGGACGCCTGGGCCTGAATTCCGAGGGCAGATGCTAATTGGTGCTATCCGTCCACCTCTCCGAAGATTCCAAGTTGATTTATGACACCGTGTATCGAAGGTTTAAACGGATACGACCGATGTAGCAGACTTCGTCAGATTCCCCTTCGTTGAGGGGTTTTTGATTATGGGGACGCTCTTTCCTGCAGGCGCAAGCCCCTGCAGTTAATTACGCTACCGCATCGCGGTAACCACTTTCTCCTTCTCCAGATGGTCACTTCGTGTCGTGTATATTTGTTTTATTTTTGGTTGCCCGTGTATTGTATACGGAGACTAATTTATGTTGTCGCCCGTAGGGCGTGGATTAGTCCAAATCCGTATTTTCTTAGATTTGGGTTTGGGGGTTGGGTTTAAAGATACGTTAGTCTCATTTGAGGCTAAGATCAACTTAAACGTTTGTTAAGGATACGTTAGTCTAATTTTAGACTAAGATTAACTTAACAGTTTGTTAAGGATACGTTAGTCTAATTTTAAACTAAGGTCAACTTAACCATTTGTTAAGGATACGTTAGTCTAATTTTAGACTAAGATCTACTTAACGGGATCATTTAAATCCAATAAAAGAGCATTTGGGCTCTATTGTTCTAGTTTATGGACTTTGCGGTCAATTGCCAGTTTAAGGACATGGTGGTCCAAGGTTAAGGATATCATAGTCCGTGGGTTTAAAGGGACCCCACAGTCCGAGATTAAGGACATCATAGTCCGTGGGTTTAGAGGGACCCCATAGCCCGAGGTTAAGGACATCATAGTCTATGAAATGTATGGTTGTCGGGACCCGTCACCTCTCTGAAGACGTTGAAGGATTACAACGACAAATATCAGAGGAGTTCAGAGATGTACCCTCGAACCAAAGTTGATTGGGAGATCTGTAGTCCAATTTGGAACTAAGATCAATTAATTAGATTATGAGCATATTGGCTCAGTAAAATCTGAATTGAGGACTTATGGTCAATCTGGGCTAAGTCCAATTAAGTTTGAAATGTTGGCCCTTTGTTGGCCTGTTGAACATTTGTCTGGGTTCAGCCCCCCATTATTTAGCAATGCTAAACATGAGTCTGGGTTCTGACCATATTTTTGTCTTTGACTGAGCATTAAACATTGTAGTTCTGAGTTTTACTCAACTTTGAGATTTAGTTAAAGGGAAGGTTTTTGCCTCTGGAAACTTAGCTAATTTGGCTAAGATTGGCTTTAGAATAGTGTTAAACACTAGAGGATAGTAGTGTTAAACAATGGAGACGAAATACTCAAAATAGTGTTAAACACTAGAAAGGAAAGGGTCATGTGAGGGCACGTGGGGGCACCCAGAGGTGGGGCCAGATCTCTTTTATCTTGTTTTCAGAACTGCAAATAAGTGTTAAACACTTTTAATTTTCATAGCCATCACGTGTGGGCACGTGATGGGTACTCATGCCCTGATTTATTAGAATATTTATTAGGGGTCACGTGGGGACAGGTGAGAGCGCCCAAAGCCAGCATTGCCTTTGCTTTTGTTTTCTTTATTTTGGAAGTCACGTGGGAGCACATGAGACATTGCCTCAGGGTTAATTCCTTCTTATTTTGGAGGATCTTTTCAGGGGTCACGGGGGGACACGTGACCTTAGTTCTTTACATGCATAGAGATCTTTCAAGTCTCTTTATTTTTCAGAATTAAATTCTCTGTAGAGTTAAACCCTAATTGTGGTTTTTAGAGGAATTAAATTTCTATGCATGTGGAAGAATTAAATTCTTATGTAGGGTTAAACCCTAATTTCATTTAAAGGAATTGAATTCTTTATGAATTTGGGAGAATTGAATTCTCATATAGGGTTGAACCCTAGTTCTGTTTGGGAGAAATTAAATTCCTGTGAATTTGGGAGAATTAAATTATCATATAGGGTTAAACCCTAGTTTTATTTAGGAGAATTAAATTCCTATGAATTGGGAGAATTAAATTCTCATATAGGGTTAAACCCTAGTTTTACTTTGGGAGAATTAAATTCTCATATAAGGTTAAACCCTAGTTCTGTTTTGGAGGAATTAAATTCCTATGAATTTGGGGGAATTAAATTCCTTAAACTCAATTCTCCCTCTAAGTTTTGGATCTGCATGGCAGAATCTCCCCGATGAGAATTAAATTCTCAACTTGTGGGGAGATCTGCTTCTGCAGATCTTCAACCAAAGAAAGAACTAAGTTCTTATTCAGAAGAGTTAAACTCTTAAATTGAGAATTAAATTCTCTTTGTTTTATGGAACTTAGATCTCTTTCCCCTTTCTCACCTAGGGTTTCTTTTCTCTGAAGAGATCTTTTTTTTCTCTCTTGAGAATTAAATTCTCCTCTCTTTTTTCTCTCTGTTGTTGTTATCTCCCCAAAAAAAGTAGATCCTTTCTTCTCTTCTTGGCTCCTATTTATAGGAGAAAGAAAAGAATCAATTTGTTTTGTCAATCTTTCATTGAAAGATTTTAATTGATTTTGTAACCAACATGATCTTTTAGATCACTTAGTGAATTTTATTCACCATTGGATTTTTAATCCAAAAGATCTTTAATCTGTTATTCCTGGCAAATTTCAGGGAAATCTTTTCTTGTATAAAATCTTTCCATAAATTGGTGATTTTTAATCACCATTAAATTTTTTAGTCCAACGGTGCTCCATTTTACAGAGCACCATCTTTTTTGTTTAGAAAGATTTAGAGAAATATTTTTCTAGTTAGGGTTTTTGATTCCCTCTTAATTAGAATTTAATTCTATTTATTCATAGATCTTTAGGAACCCATCACGTGTTGGCACGTGACCCCCTGATTAAGTATTTGACCAGAATTTAATTCTGTTATTTTAAAGAACTCAGGAATTATCACGTGTCAGCACGTGACCCTTGGTCACGTGTTGGCACGTGATGCCCCATTGAGGTTTTTCCTTGTTATTTTATTATACCTTTAATTCTTTCAGTGGGTTTAAAGGCCCATCACGTGTTGGCACGTGACCCCACTGATTAATTATTTTCAATTATTTATTTTATTCAGTGCCTACAGGCTTTGCCTGTAAATGGTCATGTGTCTGCACGTGATGCCCGGTCACGTGTAGGCACGTGATGCCTGGTCACGTGATACCTCATATCAAATCGAAGGATTTTTCGAGATGCTTTCGATACCATCAGAATTTAGCTGTTTCACATTCGGGAGTTTGTCAAAATACAGCCCGGAAAATACTGGTTCACATTTTCTTAAATGTATCACTTCCATTTGATACCTTGGGCTCTTTTGCGCAAAAAAATTTTTTTGGCAGGAACAAATGCCCCCCACTAGTTTGCCCACGTAAGTATATACGTAGGTGAAGTAGTGCAGAGTAATTTATAGCGTATGACCACTTTTGGGTTGGTATATAATTTTCAGGATCTTGATCTGAGAAGATAACGAGCGGACACAAGCGTCGTCATTTATCATTGACTCAAATCTCGACTCTTAAGGGATATAGTTCCAAACCCTCAGCTCCATGAGCCGCACCCTTCTATTTCTTTATCTTTTACTCTGGCGCGAAGTAGTTTATATGCTCATGAGTAACTTATCCATTTCGGTGGCATGCAGCTTTGGCAAGTGTGGCCCATAGATGGTAGATAACAGTTTATCTTGAACTTTTTATAAGGTAGCGATGGGTTAGGAAATAGGGTTAGGATCTGTTGCCTAAGACTTTCCGACTTTATGAGCCGTGAGGATCTCACAAAGGTTTTTCACCCTACGAGTCGTGAGGATCTCGTAGGTGTCTTTTCTCCTTAGGAGTCGTGAGGACTCCTAAGTGCGTTTTCTCCTTAGAATCGTAAGCATCTCACAAGAGAATTTTCTTTATGCGTAGGGACACTAATTTCCCCGCAAGTTGTGATGAATCGAGAGATTCTCGCAAAGACACTGATTTCCTTGCGGGTCGAAACGAATCGAGAGGTTCTCGCCGAGGACGCTGATTTCCCTGAATCGAGATAAGCGATGGCTTAGGAAACAGGTTCAGATCTGCTGCCTAAGACTTTTCAACTTTATGAGCAATGAAGGTCTCATAAAGATTTTTTCTCCCTACGAGTCGAGAGGATCTCATAGGTGTATTTTCTCCTTAGGAATCGTGAGGATTCCTAAGTGTGTTTTCTCTTGAGAGTCGTAAGGATCTCACAGGAGAATTTTCTTCCTTACAAGTTGAAAGGACTCGTAAGTGATTGATGAGTTGACATACTCCCGAGTTAAAGCATTGCTTCAACAGGGAGGTCGAGGGTTGACTTTGGTTTGTCTGTGCACCGCTGAGTCATGGAACTGGAAACTTTGCGCGGCTCTGCTTTGCTGACGTCGTATATTTCTGCAGAGACGCTGATTTCTCTGCGGGCCGATACGAATCAAGATGCTCTCATCAAGGACGCTGATTTTCCTGAATCAAGGTATTTGCCAAGGACACTGATTTCCCTGGAGTTGAAACGAATTGAGGTATTCCTGCAAAGACGATGATTTCTCTGCGGGTCGATGCGAATCGAGATGCTCTCGTCAAGGATGCTGATTTTCCTAAATCGAGAAGGCTGCCAAGGACACTGATTTCCCTGGGGTTGAAACGAATCGAGGTATTCTTGCAAAGACGCTGATTTCTCTGCGAGTCGACGCGAATCGAGATGCTCTCGTCAAGGACGCTGATTTCCCTGAATCGAGGTTTTTGCCAAGGACACTGATTTCCTCAGAGTTGAAACGAATCGAGATATTCCTGCAAAGACGCTGATTTCTCTGCGGGTCGATGCGAATCGAGGTGCTCTCGTCAAGGACACTGATTTCCCTGAATCGAGGTATTTGCCAAGGACACTGATTTCCTCGGAGTTGAGATGAATTGAGGTATTCCTGCAAAGACGCTGATTTCTGTGCAGGTCGATGAGAATCGAGATGCTCTCGTCAAGGACGCTGATTTCCCTAAATCGAGGTTTTTGCCAAGAACACTGATTTCCCTGGGGTTGAGATGAATCGAGGTATTCCTGCAAAGACGTTGATTTCTCTGCGGGCCGACGCGAATCGAGATGCTCTCGTCAAGGATGCTGATTTTCCTGAATCAAGGTTTTTGCCAAGGACACTGATCTCCATGGGGTTGAAACGAATCGAGGTATTCCTGCAAAGACGCTGATTTCTCTGCGGGTCGACCCGAATCGAGATGCTCTCGTCAATGACACTAATTTCCCTGAATCGAGGTTTTTGCCAAGGACACTGATTTCCCTGGGGTTGAGACGAATCGAGATATTCCTGCAAAGACGCTGATTTCTTTGCGGGTCGACGCGAATCAAGATACTCTCGTCAAGGACGCTGATTTCCCTGAATCGAGGAGGTTGCCAAGGACACTGATTTCCCTGAGGGTGAGACGAATCGAGGTATTCCTGCAAAGACGCTGATTTCTCTGTGGGTCGACGCGAATCGAGATGCTCTCGTCAAGGATACTGATTTCCCTAAATCGAGGAGGTTGCTAAGGACACTGATTTCCCTGTGGTTGAGACGAATCGGGATATTCCTGCAAAGATGCTGATTTCTCTGCGGGTCGACGCGAATCGAGTTGCTCTCGTTAAGGACGCTGATTTCCCTGAATCGAGGAGGTTGCCAAGGACACTGATTTCCCTGGGGTTGAGACGAATCGAGATATTCCTGCAAAGACGCTGATTTCTCTACGGGTCGACGCGAATCGAGATGCTCTCGTCAAGGACGCTGATTTCCATGAATCGAGGAGGTTGCCAAGGAAACTGATTTCCCTGGAGTCGAAACGAATTGAGGTATTCCTGCAAAGACGCTGATTTCTTTGCAGGTCGACGCGAATCGAGGTGCTCTCGTCAAGGACGCTGATTTCCCTGAATCGAGGTTTTTGCCAAGGACACTGATTTCCCTAGGGGTTGGTTGACTTGTTTCCGAGACGGAGCGTTGATCCGGCAGGGAGGTCATTGGTTGACTCTAGATTGTCTGTGGACCGTAGAGTCTTGGAACTAGGGGATTTTGCCGTGGCTCCGTTTGTTGATGTTGCGTCTGCATCCGACTGGAGGGAGGAAGAAGGCCGGTGTTGATCTCTAAGTTGTCGATGTTGACGTTGAGACCCTGAAGCTAGGGATCTTCCTTCGCTTTGTTTATTGACATTGTGTCTGCTGTATCGAGATGAATGTCACGGTTGTCTCTAGGTTGTTGGTGAACCGTCGAGGCTTGGAACTAGGGACTGTGCCATGGCTCCGTTGTTGGTGTCGCATCTACATCTTGTTGGAGGAAGAACACTGGGGTGACATCGCGTCTACTGTATCGAGATGGGCGTCGAGGTGGTCTCTAGGTTGTTGGTGAACCATCGAGATTTGGAACTAGGGACTTTGCCATGGCTCCGTTGTTTTGACCCTGGGGTGACATTGCGTCTGCTGTAACGAGACGGATGCTGAGGTGGAGCTGGGATTTTGCCATCACTCCGCTTTGTTTCGACCGTGAGGTCTTTCGTTGACGTTGCATCTGCATCCTGCTGGACTGCGAAAGAACGCCGTTGTTGACATTGCGTCTGGTGTAACGAGACGAATGCTGAGGTGGAGCTGAGATTTTGCCGTCACTCCGCTTTGCTGACGTTGCGTCTGCTGTAACGAGACGAATGTTGAGGTGGTCTCTAGATTGTCTGTGAACCGTCGAGATTTGGAACTAGGTACTTTGCCGTGGCTCCGTTGTTGGTGTAGCATCTGCGTCCTGCTAGAATGAGGAGGCACACTGTTGTTGGTTTCCGGGCCGTAGATGTGGCAATTGATATTTGTAACTAAGGACTTTGCCATGGCTCTGCTTCATTGCGACTCTGAGGTCGGTTGTTGACGTCACGTCTGCATCTGGTTGGAGTGAGGAGAAACGCCGTTGGTGATCTCTAGGCTGCCTGTGAACCGTCGAGATTTGGAACTAGGGGACTTTGCCATGGTTCTGTTGTTTTGACCCTGGGGTCGTTTGTTGACGTCGCATCTGCATCCTGCTGGAGTAAGGAGAAACGCCGTTGGTGATCTCTAGGCTGTCTGTGAACCGTCGAGATTTGGATCTAGGGGACTTTGCCATGGTTCCGGGTAGTCTCTAGGCTGTCTGTGAACCGTCGAGATTTAGAACTAGGGGACTTTGCCGTGGCTCCGTTTGTTGATGTTGCGTCTGCATCCGATTGGAGGGAGGAAGAACGCTGGTGTTGATCTCTAAGTTGTCGATGTTGACGTCGAGACCCTGAAGCTAGGGATCTTCCTTCGCTTCGTTTGTTGACATTGAGTCTGCAATATTGCGACGACTGTCGAGATTGTCTCTAGGTTGTCTATGAACCGTCGAGATTTGTCTTTGCTTCGACGAAGCCTGGTGGGACGATATGGTTCCCTTCTTGTTTGTGCCCATGAATTGTATACAGGGGTCACTGTGACCTCACCTGCAGGGCAAAAAGTTTCATTCTTTCATTTTTCTAATTCTTTCCGCGATGCCCTATCATTTCAGCTTTTTATATCGCAAAAATCGCGATTGCCCAATCATTTGGCTATTTTTCGCGGTGCCCAATCATTTCGGCTATTTGTTTTATTTTTACTCGCTGCTTTTTATTGCGAGTTGCCCAATCATTTCGGTTATTTTGTATGCATACATTTTTACTTGCTGATTTTGTTGCAAGTTGCCCCATCATTTCGGCTATTTCATATGCATTTTTGGCTCGCTGATTTTTTATCGCGAGTGTGGAACTTGGAATCTGGTGCCAATCTCAGCATCAGCATCGCTGCAACTGGAATATTGCCAGGAGCGAATCATCATTTGCCATGAAAGGACTTGGAATTTGATACCGATTTAGGCATCAGCATCGCCACAACTGGGATATTGCCAGGAGCGAATCATCATTTGCCTTTGTCGATATTGAACAAAGGTGGCTTAGCAAATAGGGTTAGGATCCCGTCGATTAAGGCTTTTGACTTCATGAACCGTAAGAGTCTCATAAAGGTGTTTTCTCCCTACGAGTCGTGAGGATCTCGTAGGTGCGTTTTCTCCTTAGGAATCGTGAGGATTCCTAAGTGTGTGTTCTCTTATAAGTCGTAAGGATCTTACAAGAGTGTTTTCTCCTTGCATGTCGAGAGGACCTACAAGTGTCTGTTCACCGTGTGAGCATATCCCTAGTCGCTGGTGGGACTCTGTTAAGGAAATGTTCATTCGTGCCCGTGGATTGTATACAAGGGTCAATATTGAACCACTTGTAGGGCAATCTGGGGATTGTGATGGCTTAAGAACAGGTTCAGATCCCTGTAGCTTAAGGCTTTTGAACCCTATGAGCCGTGAGGGTCTCAAAGGGAATTCTCCTTACGAGTCGTGAGGATCTCGTAAGTGTAATTTTTCCTTAGGAATCGTGAGAATTCCTAAGTGTGTTTCTCTTTTGTAAGTCGTAAGGATCTCACGCAGGTGGTTTCTCCTTGCAGGGTCGAGAGGACCTTGCAAGTGTCTTTTAACGAGATTGCGCCCTTTCGGGTTTTCACAAAACTCGCCGGTAGTCCTGCTACTTTTACTCACGGAGCCCTTTCGGGTTTTCATCCGTCCCCATTTTGCTTACGGACGTACCGTTCTCCTTTCTTTTTCTACGAGTCTGCGCCCTTTCGGATTTTCACAAACATCGCCGATAGTCCTGCTGTTTTTACTCACGGCGCCCTTTCGTGTTTTCATCCGTGCCCATTTTGCTTGTGGACATACCCTTTTTTTATCACGTTAGCCTGGGCATGCCGCTGTCCGCACTAGTTTATAGACGTCTCGGTCAGTTGCAAGTTGTAGAACATTGCGGTCAATTGTTAGTTTAGGGACTTTTCGGTCCTAGGTTCGAGATTTTTCGGGCAACGTACGATTACGCAGCTAGATTTTCTCGCAAATCTCCGCATCTTTTGTGTCGGGGGTGGATTCCTTGAAGAGAGGGCTGAGGGCGATTTCTTCGTCAGAGTCGCTTCTAAAGGTGACAACTTGCGATCCCTTGGTATCGACTATGTGACAGTTGCCAGCGGCTCTTTTGCGCTCATCTGTCGTGCTTTTCTGTTCCCGACGAGCCTTGCGCTTCACTCATTGAACGTGTTGTCAGTGGGCAACATATCCCTGCCACCAGTTTTTAAAAGCTATGCACTCCTCGGTCGGGTGTGCAATCCTCTGATGTGTTAGTGTATATGCCCTAGAGGCCATTACTGTATCATACTAGTTTGTATATTACTTAATGGAAGCTTGGGATATTCACCTTGTATATACAATCTTGCTCAAAATAGTAGTATGCTACTTGGTTTGTTTCTACTTCAATGTGTACATGTGTTTATTTTATTATATCACCTATACGCATTAGTGGAGCCCTTAGGATCTTTGCTTGATTACCAGCGTTGTGATGGCAGTCACACTAGTGGGGCTGGGTAATCTATAAGCACATCCTTATGCAGGTCCCTAGTCGCAGGACTATCGAGACAGGGCATCGATACTCCGGAGTAGACTAGCGCATGCGCTTCTCATCCCAGTGTGGGAGACTGTCTGTCCCACAGCCGTCAGTACGTCGTACTGGAGATAGTATGCGGGTGCTCGTTGGGTTACGAGTACACTGGACAGGACTCGTCGGGAACTGATCGGTTGGTATTATACCTATCGTCAGTTATCAGTTCCCAGGTGACATGAGTACAGCTTAGTCCGCTGACTTGACACTGTCACTTCGCTTCGAGTGTGTTCCCACTGTACTTTGATTACTACCCTACCACGGCTAAAAGGAGTCGTGCAAACAGGTAGTAGTTGGGTGCAGTCCCGAAGCACTTGGAGGCAGTGACGGTTAGACAGGATTCGTCTCTCCCGGTATTGGGGGTTGACATCGCGCTGTGTCTAGGAGAGCCATTACACGAGTAGTCCCTGGCCAGGGCAAGCGGGATATACTGGTAGGCTTCCAGTGTTATCTCAGGGTGTATTGGGCTTCACTCCGACACGACTTGTACCGCTATTAGGGGACTGACGTTTACCGCCCCCTAGGCCCGCCATGCGATGTATCAGACGAACAGACCGGACTGTACGGAGATTGTCACATTCAGGCTCAGTAGGAGTTCAGATGGGTTTCACCTAGTCAGTCTTCTTGTTGGCATCTGCCTGGGGACCGTTACGCACAGCTAGTGCCGCTTGCGGTCTGTGGTTAAACCCACTGCCAGCGTAGTGTCGAGTCTTTAGAGTCCCACACAGAAAGCTATTCGCCTTTAGGCAAAAGAGTAGAGGTCGCATGGTTTTGCGACAGGTCGCATGGTTTTGCGACAGGGTTCAGTCACATCCGTGCACTTGTGCACGTTTAGTGTCCGGACAGTTTACACTAGCGGGCTTTGGTTTAAGCCAGATCCTAGTGTACGTATTGGGATTGGTTTTATCCAGTTTGTATTCGTGTTCCTCGAAACGCGGATGCGGGTGTGTATGCACAGTTGACGGAGAGACAGAGGCAGAGGATTCTCATTAGGGTTGTTGACCGTTGACTGTTGACTATTGACTTTTTGCTCAACCCTAATGAGAATATGATATATGATTAACAATAATATTAATAAAGTATTGTGATGACATGGTTGTTGAGGGGTTGACTTTGTTGACTTGTTGACTTTGTTGACCGGTTGACTAGGTTGGACTAGTTGACCATCATGATGACATTGGCTATCATTTCATGGCAAAGACTTTTCACTTGCTTGTTCTCTTGTGCAATATAAGTGCATGAAATGATATAGCCATTTTGACTTAAACCATTTACACAATACTTGATTACTATTTTTGTGATGATGGTTTTGGATTATGAGAGCCAAGTGAGAAAATTCTTGCTCATTCTATCATTTTCATTCTCTCTCTTGTGTTCTTGAGCTCTCATCTCCTTCCTCTTGCTCTCCCTCTCTTTAGTCTATGGTTCACTTGTCTCATGTGTTGAGAACCAAGAACCATAGAGAAAATCCCAACACACTCTCCTCTACTCACTCTAGTTCACAAGGTTTAGCAAACCGAGTGAACTAGTTTCTTCAAAGACCGAAGAAGAAGCCAAATGTAAAAGCTTTCAGGTGGATCGATCTTCGGCGCAAGGAGACGACGAGGTGAAGCCGATCCGGACAACCATCGAGGCTTGAAGATGAGGGAGTTCAAGAAAGAAAGGTATAGCCCCCTAACCGAGTAGTTAACAACTCCTACTTAGGTTGTTAGTTAGATGTTTAATAAAGATCCGGTTTTGAGTCCATGTTACCACCTCTAGAAAATTGTTTTTCACCAAATTCCGCATGCCCGAAAGTACTGGGAGAGGTAGCATGGACTTACATGATGGTATAAGCAGAAGTTAGGATGTATGTCCGCTTCATCAAGATGTATACTGCCAGGAGAATTTCCTCTGAAAGAGGGCAACTTTATTCCTATCGAAAGGGCCCTGGCGAATTGTTTCCTTACTTTAAGCTTGTTTTTGCTGGCTATAGTTATGCTTCGATCCGGTTGGGGTGCCTCGCCCTTTTCATTCAGTCGTCGGCGTTTGGCTTTTTCGAATATCGCCAGTTCGCGCTCTCGATTGGCTTTGCTTTTCTGACGGGCTTCGTTCAGTAGCAAGTCGATCATCTCGTCAGACGGTTCCAAGGGTTTTGGCTTCGATCCTGCCCCCAGCTCTTTTATGATGTCTTCTATCGTCGAGTGAGCTTCTTCGTTAGTTAACGCCGAATGAGAGATCATGTGGCAACTTGCCATGTAGTCCTCATATTCTTCTGACGAGTCATCCCCATCGTTATTGTCGTTATCTCCGCTCTCAAGGATATTGTTGAGAAATTCTTAGAGTGTGACCGGGGTCCGCGCCTTTAGGTTATATTCCTTCAGCGCGTCAATATGCTTTTGCAGATCCGTGCGCTTGTCATCAGGCTTCACGAGCTTTTTCTTCTTCTTTTTCTTCGAAGACTTTGACGGCTGGGCCCGAATGTTTTGTCCACCATCACTATTAACTCCCAATGTTGGGCGTGGTTTCAGCATCCCCTTGATGATCTCCGGCTCTAGCGGGCTTTTCCACCTGATCGCCGAACATACTTGAAGATCTTTCAGCATTCTTTTAGCTTTTGCCGAAAGAACGACTTCCCATGGATCTTCCTCTATAAATGAGCATGATGCCCCCGGCGTGTCCACCCTTTTAAGGGTGTGCTGTTGTGGCGGGTTTACCTTCCAGTTTTCGGACAGCGTGAACTTTCCATGTTGATACTAGTCTTCAACCCAATTTTTGAAGACGTAGCAGTCTTCGATCAGATGGCCCAATACTCGGTGGTAGGGGCAGTAATTGGGATCATTGATATCGTTCGATTGTAATGGGTGTCTCGGCTCCGGTAGAGTGATGAGCCCTTTGCGCACTGCTAGTTCGAACAGTCTCCTTATTTTATCCCGAGGAAACGAATAGGGACGTCTCAACTTCTCATCAAGGGACTGCCGCTTGTTGCTTTGGCGAACAACCGGTCTCGGGCCACTCGGTTGTTGTTGAGCGTTGGCGATGAAGATTGCTTTCCCTTTCCCCTTCTCATTTCGAGGATCCGTCTTTTGAGGACGATGGTCTATGGCCCATCTGGTCCATTTGGGCCAGCTTGTTGATCAAGGCCTGGAAGGTGATCGGCTTGAAGAACATCATGAATTAGGATATGGTCGCCTGCGGATCAAGGGTTCCCACAAACATGCCTACCGCAGGAGCTTCCTCTATGCGTTGTTCGCATTTCGACCATAGGTTCCGCCACCGTATCGCATACTGAACCCATGTTTCGCCTGGTTTGACCCTGGCATTGATCAACGCCGTGATTGGGGTGCGTTCTCTGGCGCTTGCGAAACGCTGGGTGAATAATAGCTCCATCTCCGTGAATGTTTTGACGGAGTCATTTGGAAGCTCAGAATACCACTCGAATGCCGTCTCCGACAAGCTGCCAACAAATTGGCGTAGCAGTAGCTTATCATCCCCTCCAGTGTTGCCGCAGAGAGCCTTGAACTGAGCGACGTGTTGATGGGGATTGCCTGTCCCCTTGTACATATGGAATTTAGGAATTGTGTATCCTGGCGGGTACTTTATCTGATCGTACCATCCTGAATATGGTCGCCCAGTTCTGACGAATTTTCCGTTCGCTTCATTCACTTGATGAGCTCGTAATTACTGAGCTATATAATCATCGAGCATGACTTTGGAGATGGTCTCCTCCTTGGCTGTTGACAGAGCCGGCAGGTGATTTGATGTCTCTCCTCTATTATCTTCAATTATTACTGGAGGATCTTTGGCTAGAGGATCTAGCTGTAACATCATCCCGACCATATCTTGAAATAAAAGGGCCATTTGTTTTATATTGGCCGCTTGTTCCGCAGCCTCTTTGTCCTTCTTCTCAAGTATTCTCCGAAGGAATTCAGCAACAGTTTCCTGCTCACGGCGTTGCTCTGAGGATGTCTCCGGTCTTTCTTTTGGCCCCGTAAGTGCGGCCATAGCTGTTAGCATTTCTTGGAGCTTTTGTTGTTGTTGCTCCTGAGCCTTTGTTACGGATCGCGTAAGCGGTCGATAACCTGTGGAGATACGGCTATCCTCTTTTCCGGATGCCATATAGACGGTATGCACCACTATGCCCCCAGACTTAGGGCGTTTAGGCTCAGTGCCCTTAACATTTGTCGCAGACATGGGAATTTTCTCCGGCCTTCTCTTTTTGTGGACTGGTGAGGTTGAGGGGGCCGTTGCAGCAGTCACCCCGGTAGACGACCCCTTCTTTGGTACGACAGAGTGGCCCTTCTCTTGCCGAACCTTTAGCTTCTTCGGTCAGCGGGAGCAATCTTGATCAATCACCGAGTCTTGGACTTGACGCCAGACCTTGTAAATTTTAGAGGGCAGCCGCTGAGGGGGTTGTTCGAGCTTCGCCTTTGCAGCGTTTTCCATTGGTAGAGGAGATTTTTTCAGCACAGCAGTTGGCGAATTCTTGCGCACCCTGTTAAGTATTTCAAAGCTGTTCCCGGTTGGAACAGCAGCATCAACTTCCACCATTGCAGCTGGCGGCGTAAATCCAGAGGGTGAACTGCCCCCAGCTTTCCTTACTCGACGCCAGTGGCGACGTCGAGCATGTCGTGCGTCTGGAATTGTCTCAGCTGTAGGGGTGACTTCCTCATGCCCCCTGTGTTGTTCAGAAGTTGTCGTTGTCAGCCTATTGAAGACTGATGTCCGCTGAGTGGGGATAACTAGCCTATCGAAAGCAGACTTCCGAACAGGTGAAGCAGCCTTGACGATTTCGCCTGAAACAGGCGTTGAAACAGTCAGTCTTGTGAAGACCGACCCTTTGGCAAGAGAAGCCGCTTTGACGACTTCGAGAGCAGGAATGGCTATCCTTTTTGGGATAACCCCTTCTGGTATTGCGGGCTTCTTCACGGGCCCGTTGGAGTTTTGGACTAGTCTGTTGAAAACTGAGGCAGTGGAGTTGGGCGACCCGTTGAGTGGGGCCGTGGTAGTGGTAAGTCGATCAAAGACCGACTTCTTTGGGGCTTCTTGCGACAACAGCGGGGCATTGAAGCTCATCGGTGGGATCATAGTCCCAAAGAATAGCCCAGTGGTGGCTTGAGTTACTTGCTCCACTGGCATTGTGAAAAGGGAGGCCGCTTGGGGCCCGTAAGTCACTCCTCCGGACGGGACGGAGCGAGAGTTGCAGTTGCAGTTAATGCAGTTTGAAGCCATTGATCTTCTGTTTTCTGTACGGAGCAAGACACCAAATCTTAGTACCTCGAATCTAGGGGCAACCATAGCAAACCACGACTCATTCGCGAACACGACACACGAACTGTGGTGTGGAAAGAGGAAAAGGTCCTACCGGGCGTGCCAGAATCTGTTCCCCGCCGAAACACGGAGACGCGACCGCGCAGGTCCGTCTTGCTTGAATTTCGGGGCAGATGCTAATTGGTGCTATCCGTCCACTTCTCCGAAGATGTCAAGTTGATTTATGACACCGTATATCGGAGGTTTAAACGGATGCAGCCGATGTAGTAGACTTCGTCAGATTCCCCCTCGATGAGGGGTTTTTGATTGTGGGGACGCTCTTCCCTACAGGCGCAAGCCCCTGCAGTTAATTACGCTACCACATCGCGGTAACCACTTTCTCCTTCTCCAGATGGTCATTTTGTGTCGTGTGTGTTTGTTTTGTTTGTGGTTGCCCGTGGATCGTATACGGAGACTGATTTATGTCGTCACCCGTAGGGCGTGGATTAGTCCAAATCCGTATTTTCTTAGATTTGGTTTTTTTTGGGTTTGGGTTTAAGAAAACGTTAGTCTCATTTGAGACTAAGATCAACTTAAACGTTTGTTAAGAATACGTTAGTCTAATTTTAGACTAAGATCAACTTAACGGGATCGTTTAGATCCAACAAAAGAGCATTTTGGCTCTATTGTTTAGTTTAGGGATATTGCGGTCGATTACCAGTTTAAGGACATAGTGGTCCAATATTAGTTTAAGAACATCTCGGTCCAAGGTTAAGGACATCATAGTCCATGGGTTTAAGGACCCCACAGTCCGAGGTTAAGGACATTGTTCTCCGCCGAAAGACGCGACCGGGACGTTAGGACGTCTGGGCCTGAATTCCGAGGGCAGATGCTAATTGGTGTTATCCGCCCACCTCTCCGAAGATTCCAAGTTGATTTATGACTGTGTATCGAAAGTTTAAACGGATACGGCCGATATAGCAGACTTCGTCAGATTCCCCCTCGTTGAGGGGTTTTTGATTGTGGGGACGCTCTTCCCTGCAGACGCAAGCCCCTGCAGTTAATTACGCTACCGCATCGCTGTAACCACTTTCTCCTTCTCCAGATGGTCACTTCGTGTCGTGTATGTTTGTTTTATTTTTGGTTGCCCGTGGATTGTATACGGAGACTAATTTATGTTGTCTCCCGTAGGGCGTGGATTAGTCCAAATCCGTATTTTCTTAGATTTGGGTTTGGGGGTTGGGTTTAAGGATACGTTAGTCTTATTTGAGACTAAGATCAACTTAAACGTTTGTTAAGGATACGTTAGTCTAATTTTAGACTAAGATCAACTTAACAGTTTGTTAAGGACACGTTAGTCTAATTTTAAACTAAGGTCAACTTAAACATTTGTTAAGGATACGTTAGTCTAATTTTAGACTAAGATCTACTTAATGGGATCATTTAGATCCAACAAAAGAGCATTGGGCTCTATTGTTCTAGTTTATGGACTTTGCGGTCAATTGCCAGTTTAAGGACATGGTGGTCCAAGATTAAGAACATCATAGTCCGTGGGTTTAAAGGGACTCCACAGTCCGAGGTTAAGGACATTATAGTCTATGGGTTTAAAGGGACCCCACAGTCTGAGATTAAGGACACCATAGTCCGTGGGTTTAGAGGGAACCCACAGTCCGAGATTAAGGACATCATAGTCCATGAAATATATGGTTGTCGGGACCCGTCACCTCTCTGAAGACGTTGAAGGATTACAACGACAAATATCAGAGGAGTTCAGAGATGTACCCTTGAACCAAAGTTGATTGGGAGATCTGTAGTCCAATTTGGAACTAAGATCAATTAATTAGATTATGAGCACATTGGCTCAGTTAAATCTGAATTGAGGACTTATGGCCAATTTGGGCTAAGTCCAATTAAATTTGAAATGTTGGCCCTTTGTTGGCCTGTTGAACATTTGTCTGGGTTCAGCCCCCCATTATTTAGCAATGCTAAACATGAGTCTGGGTTCTGACCACATTTTTGTCTTTGACTGAGTATTAAACATTGTAGTTCTGAGTTTTACTCAACTTTGAGATTTAGTTAAAGGGGAGGTTTTTGCCTCTGGAAACTTAGCTAATTTGGATAAGATTGGCTTTAGAATAGTGTTAAACACTAGAGGATAGCAGTGTTAAACACTGGAGACGAAATACTCAAAATAGTGTTAAACACTAGAAAGGAAGGGGTCACGTGAGGGTACCCAGAGGTGGGGCCAGATCTCCTTTACCTTGTTCTCAGAACTACAAATAAGTGTTAAACACTTTTAATTTTCATAGCTATCACATGTGGGCACGTGATGGGTACTCATGCCCTGATTTATTAGAATGTTTATTAGGGGTCACGTGGGGACACGCGAGAGCGCCCAAAACCAGCGTTGCCTTTGCTTTTGTTTTCTTTATTTTGGAAGTCACGTGGGAGCATGTGAGGCATTGCCTCAGGGTTAATTTCTTCTTATTTTGGAGGATCTTTTCAGGGGTCATGTGGTGACACGTGACCTTAGTTCTTTACATGCATAGAGATCTTTCAAATCTCTTTATTTTTGAGAATTAAATTCTCTGTAGGGTTAAACCCTAATTATGGTTTTTAGAGGAATTAAATTCCTATGCATGTGGAAGAATTAAATTCTTATGTAGAGTTAAACCCTAATTTCATTTAAAAGAATTGAATTCTTTATGAATTTGAAAGAATTGCATTCTCTTATAGGGTTGAACCCTAGTTCTGTTTGGGAGAAATTAAATTCCTGTGAATTTGGGAGAATTAAATTCTCATATAGGGTTAAACCCTAGTTTTATTTGGTGGAATTAAATTCCTGTGAATTGGGAGAATTAAATTCTCATATAGGGTTAAACCTTAGTTTTACTTTGGGAGAATTAAATTCTCATATAGGGTTAAACCCTAGTTCTGTTTTGGAGGAATTAAATTCCTATGAATTTGGGGGAATTAAATTCCTTAAACTCAATTCTCCCTCTAAGTTTTGGATCTGCATGGCAGAATCTTACCGATGAGAATTAAATTCTCAACTTGCGGGGAGATCTGCTTCTGCAGATTTTCAACCAAAGAAAAAACTAAATTCTTATTCAGAAGAGTTAAATTCTTAAATTGAGAATTAAATTCTCTTTGTTTTATGAAACTTAGATCTCTTTCCCCTTTCTTACCTAGGGTTTCTTTTCTCTGATGAGATCTTTTTTTTTCTCTCTTGAGAATTAAATTCTCCTCTCTTTTTCTCTCTCTGTTGTTGTTATCTCCCCCAAAAAAGTTGATCCTTTCTTCTCTTCTTGGCTCCTATTTATAGGAGAAAGAAAAGAATTAGTTTGTTTTGTCAATTTTTCATTGAAAAATTTTAATTGATTTTGTAACCAACATGATCTTTTAGATCACTCAGTTAATTTTATTCACCACTGGATTTTTAATCCAAAAGATCTTTTATCTGTTATTCCTGACAAATTTCAAGGAAATCTTTCCTTGTTTAAAATCTATCCATAAATTGGTGACTTTTAATCACCATTAGATTTTTAATCCAACGGTACTCCATTTTACAGAATTTTATGACAAGATAAATCAATTTGGAAAGATAATACCTTGATACATCCTTCTTGCATGCACAATACTCACACAACACCTCCTCCTTGCATGAGGATGGCACACCTTGATCATTGACACCTCCTCTTACACATCACTCTTACCTTTGTCATATATATCATTTGTTCAGATCATTTAGCTAATTTAAAAATCAGAACATTCAAAAGAAAGAAGAAGAAAACTAGAACAAACAAAGAAGAACAAGAGAAAGGAGAAGAGAAGAGTCAAGTTCTAGGATTTCCACCATCAAGCTAGGAACTAGGAACTTGTACATCTTGGAGGGAGTTCTTCCAGCAATCCTTTGTAGTTAAAGTCTTTAATCACTGTAGGATTTAGTTCTATAATTGGTTTAATTTAGAAATCTTATATCAATAATATCGTATTTTAGGCAAAACTGAGCTCTGTAATAATCTGCTATAGTTTATATAAAAATAAACTTAACAAAACAGTGCCTTAATGTTGTATGTTGGACCTAGAACAAACCATAGGAGTACGAACCCAGGGGCTCGGATTTTGGCCGGCGAGATTAAGGCCAGATCCGGCATCGCCGGATTTTTGGTGGACTATGGTGATTTGGGTTTTAGGGTAGGTCTCTGTATAGATGTTGGGATATTTTAGTATTATTTAATTAAGTTAGTTTAACTGTATATGAAATCTGGAAACTAATATCGGGAAAAGGTATCTAAAATCTAAAATACGACACGGTTAAAACGTAACACATTCTGTTTTCTATTGCGAAACAGCGTTTGGGTAAATTCCAGTTAAGATAAGTGTTAGATAGTTTGGTATAATCGTACGTAGTGTAATTAGTACGTACAACTTGTATTTTCATGTTTTCACCGTATCGGAATGTAGCCGTTTCTTATGTAAGTTAAATTCAATGTTAGATTTGAGTGCAGGAACTTCGGAGGCCGCAAGGAAAGGAAAGAAATTGGCAATTTCTGAGTAGTTACGACGTATTCCGGTGAGTAGACTAAATATCTACCGGGGGATTGTGTAAAGATGGCGTGATACGCCCGTAGTTTTACTTAAATAAAAAGATTTGACTTTTGTATGCTAAATTGATAATATGCATTCATATCTACATATACCTAGCTATAGTTGTTAGAACACTGCACCATTATCGAACGAGTTATGCCACACATGCACATATCTACATGTTACACTACACATCGTCGATATTACCATGTCACTTTTACACTTAGCATTTTTCTTGTTAAAAATGATTCATATCATACCTTAAATACCAATAACAGTAGTAAATTGCGTCAATGACATCATGTTTAGTATTCGAGTATTCTAAGTGTATATAAGAGGTACTTGTATTATTGAGAATTTATGGTTTTGAGTTTTTCTATATTATTGCATAAATTCTGTGAATTTTTATGATTGATGTAACATGTCCACCATGAGATATTGTTTTAATGATTTGGTTTTATTCCGGGCCGAGTGGGGGAGCTATACGGTCGTGGATTTTTACGTTATCCAGACTGAGTGGGGGAGCTATACAGTTGGATACATGGTGGACCCGGTCGAAACCGAGGGGCAGGAAAGCCGCATTTGAGGCGAAGAGCCTAGCAAGGATACTCGATACCGGAGATAGTAGTGAAACACGGCGGATATCTAGATGATACCGACCGGTGTTATTGACTTCAGGATCGTTCAAGGAACGATGCCTGAGGGAATAGAAGATTTGTGTCGATATTGGACACGGAAAGATGAACTTGATTTGGAAATAAGTGATGAGATTTCATTCTTAATTTATATGATTATTAGTATAACTTCATGCTTTCACATGCTATCATGCATCATACTTATCCTTATCACAATTAGTTATAGTTGTCATATTTACATTATCAGCCGTTATATGTTAATCTTATTCACTGAGTTGGCAACTCACCCCCGTTGTACCACAGTTCCTTGCTGGGGTAGAGTGGACGGTTAGCAGCAGTGCAGATCTATTTATCAGCTTTCATCGCATCTTTTGCTAGGTGGATTATCTATGTAGTAACCTCCTCTTTTGGTATTGTATATTGAATCTAGAATATCTCCATCAGACCCTGTATTATGACTTAGAACGAGAAGTGGTTGTATATATATTATTTGACAGATGAGATCGTTTAGTTATATGAAATGATATTTCTTTTACTTATGTCTGAGATTCTTATTGATGTCGTATAAAGTTATATACTTATTTTCGATGTTGGCATTGTTGATCCCAACCAGGGATGCAATCAAATTAAACACTTTCTAACTGTTTTCGTTATGAATTCAATAGGGAGTTACTGTTAAGATTTTAATTACTTTAAACTGTGATTTTTACGTAAAAACTATATTTTTCTAAAATTCCGCAAAAAGGGGTTTTGATCTTGGTTTTTGGTTTACTCGGGTTGTGTAGATATCTTTAGATATTATACAATCTAAGTGCCGGTCATATCCAAATTTTAGGTCATAACCTTACGGAATCGAGTAGTGAGTTAAGGTAAGTCGACTTGAGTTCATTACGTAGGATGACCTTTGGTTTGATGGAGTAGGTGAATTAGGATGGGTGCAGTACCGTACGTATGTTTCGCGGCATATTTACGTTACCAGACTCAGCCTAACTAATTTTAGGATGTATATCTTGATTTATTCTTCTTTTGACTCTCTGATATCGATTATCCCTATTCGTAAGCCTTATCAAGTCTCGTTTCTTGTTCCAGTTGCTATGGCTATGCGAGCTAGGCGAGCCGCAGCCAGAGATGCAGCTAGGGCAAGTCCGCCTGTGACGGCGACTGGTACACCGGACAGTCCGGCGGTGCGTGAGCATGTTGATCCTCCTCCTCTAGATCGACTGACTAGGATAGAGGAGGGCATGTTAGGATTGCAGCGGGTGGTAGGACAGCTAGCTGAGGCGACTCGAGTACAGAGACAGGATCCAACACCGACCATGGCAGAGTCCGATGTACAGCCCACACAGACGGTTGCACTAGTAGACACGAGGGTGATGGAGGCATCGCTTCCAGAGTTTATGAGGTTGAGACCTCCGGTATTTACAGGGACCGATGTAGCGAAGGATCCTCAGTCCTTTCTAGATAGGATGGTGAGGATTGGCAGATCATTGCGATGTTCTGATGCGAGGTCGGTAGAGCTGACTAGCTTTCGATTGGAAGGACTTGCACAGGAGTGGTGTGAGTCGATGGAGAGGGGGCGAGCTGTTGGTCTTCCTCCGATGTCATGGACCGAGTTTTCCGAAGTTTTTCTTGCCAGATTTCTTCCACAGAGTGCGAGGGACGCAAGAGCTAGCAGTTTTGAAGCGTTGCGGAAATCTGCGAGTATGTCGGTGGCGGATTTTGATTTACGATTCACCCAGTTGTCGCGCTATGCTCCATACTTAGTTCCTACGGAGGAGCTTCGGGTGAAGAGATTCATAAGGAGTTTGGATACACAGTTGTTTCTGGCTATAGGCTCCCAGTATTTTGA
The DNA here is from genome assembly GCA_030015575.1 of Agapanthus africanus. Taxonomy (NCBI): domain Eukaryota; kingdom Viridiplantae; phylum Streptophyta; class Magnoliopsida; order Asparagales; family Amaryllidaceae; genus Agapanthus; species Agapanthus africanus. Next base: position 425,053,931 of record JASDDO010000018.1, on the reverse strand, counting down.
TACGTATGCGCAGGCCATGGATACAGCGATATGAGTGGAGGAGAGTTTGAGCGAGGCCGTGGTTGTTCCGGAGCCAAAGAGGAGTAGACCGATTGGGTCGACGACTAGGAAGTTTGGCAGAGGTAGAGGCAGGTACACCTCAGGCCGCAGTTTCGGACGAGGTTGGACCTAGGGCCAGATGTTCAGTTCATACCCCGAGGATCAGAGGACTCCATCTATGTGTTTTAGTTGCGGACTTCCAGGATATTATGCGAGGGATTGTAGATCCCAAGGAGGGACCGTTGTTCCACAGGCTGCTTTACCCCCACCACCTTCGACGTCGATAGCTTTACTTCCTCCCCCAGATGGACCTACGCGCCAGGCAGCTGCACCACGTGGTCGAGGCTTTGCAGGATGCTCTCAGAGAGGTCGAGGAGATAGAGGTAGAGGAGGACAGGATGCGGGCAGGGGCCAGGCATGAGTTTTTGCGCTGACTCCACAGGATGCCCAGGCATCCAATGCAATTGTGACAAGTACTCTTGTAGTATGTTCGTTAGATCCACATATTTTATTTGATCCCGGTTCTACACATTCTTATGTATCTTCACGCGTAGCACTTTCTCTGGGGAGAAAGTCGTCGCTGTTAGAGTTACCGCTAGTTGTGATTACTCCGGTGGGGGATTCTTTAGTAGCTCGACATGTATTCAGGTCTTGTTCAGTACGTATTGGTGATAGGGACTCTTTAGTTGATCTGATTCTCCTGGATATGTTAGATTTTGATATACTTCTCGGGATGGATTGGTTAGCCGCTTGTCATGCTTATGTAGATTGTCGGGGAAAAGCGGTTAGATTTTGTTTTCCAGGTAAACCGATCTTTGTTGTGCAGGGGGACTGCAATATAACTCCTGCCAACATGATTTCTGCTCTTTGTGCGGGACGACTCTTGAAGAAGGGTTGTCATAGGTTCTTAGCATTTGTTCAGGACATAAAAGCCGCTGAGATTCAGTTGGACCAGATTCCGATCGCACGAGAATTTCTGGATGTGTTTCCTGCTGAGTTACCAGGATTACCGCCTGATCGCAATATTGAATTTTGCATTGACTTGATTCCGGGTGCGGGGCCTATTTCTATACCACCCTATCGGATGGCCCCGACAGAGTTGAAGGAACTCAAAAGCCAGTTGCAAGAGTTGTTAGATAGAGGACTTGTTCGTCCAAGTGTATCACCGTGGGGGGCTCCAGTCTTGTTCGTTCAGAAGGACGGTAGCATGAGATTGTGCATCGACTACCGACAGCTGAATCGAGTTACTGTGCGAAATAGGTATCCACTACCACGTATCGATGACTTGTTTGAAGCTGCAGGGAGCTGGCTACTTCTCAAAGATTGATTTACGGTCAGGGTATCACCAGTTAAAAGTTCGGAAGGATGACATTCCAAAGACTGCTTTTCGCACACGATATGGGCATTACGGGTTTCTGGTGATGTCGTTCGGACTCACCAACGCCCCAACAGTTTTTATGGATATGATGAACCGTATCTTCAGGCCATTCCTTGATCAGTTTATTATAGTATTCATAGATGATATTCTTGTTTATTCCCGGAGCCGAGAGGAGCATGAGCGGCATTTGTGTATCACGTTACAGACCTTGAAGGAGCATCAACTGTTCGCTAAATTCTCCAAGTGTGCTTTCTGGCTGGATAGTGTAGATTTCTTGGGTCACGTGGTTACAAGAGATGGGATACGTGTGGGCCCAAAGAAGATAGAAGCGGTACAGCACTGGCCCAGACCTGTGTCAGTTACAGAGGTTCGAAGTTTCTTGGGTCTGGCCGGTTATTACAGACGTTTTGTGCAGGATTTTTCTCGGATCGCCGCACCGTTGACCGGATTGACTAGGAAGGAAATTCAATTTCTTTAGACAGATGCCTGTGAGCAGAGTTTCCAGCAGTTGAAGACTCGCTTGACGACTGCACCCGTCTTATCTTTACCTTCTGAGTCAGGTGGTTTCATGGTGTATTGTGATGCCTCTCGAGTGGGTTTAGGCTGTGTGTTGATGCAGCACGGTAGGGTTGTAGCTTATGCTTCTCGGCAAATGAAGAGGCACGAGCAGAACTACCCCACTCATGATTTGGAGATGGCTGCAGTAGTTTTCGCACTGAAGATTTGGAGGCATTACTTGTATGGAGTGTTGTGCCAGATTTTTACAGATCATAAGAGCTTGAAGTATATTTTTCAGCAAAGGGATCTGAATCTAAGGCAGCGTAGATGGATGGAACTCATGAAGGATTACGATTGTAAGATCTTGTATCATCCAGGCAAAGCGAATGTTGTAGCAGATGCCTTGAGTCGGAGGCCTAGAGGTAGCTTATCCCATTTGCGCACCTTGCAGACACAGTCTTCTACAGACTGGCAGATTTTATGTGATAGTCGTATACAGTTTGAGTTCACATCGACAGGAGGACAGTTAGCACATGTTCGCACCCGTCCTCAGTTATTGGATCGTATTCTGGAGACACAGCCCGCAGATGCTCGTATGTCAGAGATTATGGATCAGGTTAGGCAGGGAAGAGAGTCGGAGTTCATGATAGATGACCGTGGGGTATTACGTTTTGGGACTCGTCTTTGTGTGCCAGATTTAGATGGGTTGAGACGTGAGATCTTAGAGGAGGCCCATCGATCAGCGTATAGTATTCATCCTGATTCCACCAAGATGTATCATGACTTGAGGGATGTTTATTGGTGGGAAGGAATGAAGAGGGATGTTGCGGAGTTTGTTTCAAGATGCTTGACTTGTCAGCAAGTCAAGTCAGAGCACCAGAGGCCGGCTGGAGAATTGCAGCCCTTGCCCATTCCGGAGTGGAAATGGGAATAGGTTCTCATGGATTTCGTTGTGGGTCTACCCAGGACTAGCAGAGGGTATGATTCCATCTGGGTGATTGTTGATAGGTAGACAAAGGCGGCTCACTTTCTGCCGGTGAAGACGACTTATGGGTTTGCACAGTATGTGTCATGCCCCGCTTCCCAGAGTATGCTAAGATCGGCACGTGACAGAGCCAACCATGCTACCTGTGGATAGGAAATATCCCTCCACAGTCACATTACGGCTGTAGAGATAGCAAGAACAGTAATAAGCTATCTAACACATGTCCATAAGCCAGAATAAACGAGTCAAGAAATAAAATAATGCGGAAGCAAAAGATCCAATTCAATAATAATCTGGAAAGTACGTCCCATAATGCGGGCTCACATCAGGAATGAAAATACTGAAAGGAAACTAAACCAAACTAATAATAGGTCTTCACTGCTCGGCCTGTTGATCAAAATACTCCTGGACAGCCTGCGATAATGATAAGAGATCTGGACCATGCAAACCCAGACGTCAGTGCGTCATAATATCAACAATAATATAGTCAGGAGGTAACAGATATGCAGGCATGAATATAAACAGTAACAAGAGTATAACTAGAATATATAACAGTGAATATGTTAGTACAAGTGACGTGCAGTGATATCTAAACTGTGCCACGGGGTTATCCATTCTAAAGTCTTCGAAACCAATTAATGTAATCCTCATCGTAACCCATCGGTGATTATTCCGTAACGCCCGGAAAAACGGCAAACAATATGATAGCCCTTTGAGTTACGCTCGGTTACATTCTTGATTTCCCCATACCCCCAAGTTATGTGTTCAAGTCAGGTATTGATAAGTCTGAAACTAATACCAACACAGGATCAAGCAGGAACAGGTTTGTCTATACAGACAACAGGATATGTCCATCGGGACAACATGTCAGGATTGTCGGCATTAGAAACAGGATCAGGTAACATGTCAAGTGGTGAAATATCAGGTCATGTCAGGTAGTGTACAAGTATCAAGTCATGTCAAGTAGTAGTGTATCAAGTCATGTCAGGTAGTGGTGTATCAGGTCATTTCAAATAGTGTACATGTATCAAGTCATGTCAAGTAATGCACAGATATCAAGCGGATGCTCATAATAAAACTGTAACAGGTACGGATGCACAATAAAAGCATGGAAGTACAATATCTATCAGGGGTTACCACATTACTATGTAGGGTGCACAATATCAAGTATGGAGTACTAATATAACAATAAAATGATATAATGCAACATGGTATGCGAATGGATATGAAATCAATGGTATGGATGCACAATTATCGATTAGGGTTACAATTACAGTTCCAATACTAATTAGGATGCACTTTATTAAACATGAGGTGTTCTAACAATAATAACATGGACTAATATGATAGGTAGATGCAGCTACATGTATATTAAATGTTATAGATGCAAACGGGTATCCGAAAACTGTAAAACTTTCATATGGATGTGTAATGGGATAAACGGTTAACGTTTTATTAGTATGGATGCATGATACTATACCTAGCATGTAGCAAGATGATTTAGCATGCGACTAGATGTATAAATACTAATATGGATGCATACGGATGTCATATAACAGTAAAATGATAAACTAGCAAGTGCGGGACATATAACTCAACAATATGAGATGTAACTATTCAATTTGATGCAGTATATGGCAGTATAGTATGTAACAAGATAGGTTTTCATGCACTAGATCTGAAATGATATATACGGATATATACGGATGTCGAATAAATCGATAAAACTGAAAAACAATAATGTGGATTGCAAAATTAATCATTTTAAAGTATTATAATTCAAATAGATATAAATTATAGTATTATAGTATGTAGCAAGATTAACTTGCCTAGAAGGAATGTGAAACGGATATGTACAGTACGTCCCACGTCGGCGAAACGTCGTGACGGGCACACGGTACACGGAATGGGTCCAAATAACGCACGAGGGTGATCATGCAGTCCAGGTACGTCGTTTGATCGTCGGTGTCGATCCCGGCTCCGACGAACTACGGAAAACAGAGAATTCAAGAATTACAGAAAAGAGAATGAAAAGAAAGAAAGAAAGAACAAGGAAGAAGAAGAAGAGAGGGAGGAGGCTCACTGGATTGTGCACTGTGTTTGCAAAGAGGGGTGATGGTATCGACGGCAGTGAACGGAGCTCCGGCGAAGAGGGTTCTGTGTTTTAGAGTTTGGGCTTGTGTTAGGCTCGGTGTTGTCTGTTGGGGTGTGCAGGGTTGTTGTAGGAGGACAATGCAGAGGAAAGGTGGAAGAGATGGCGACGGCGAGGAGTGGAGGGTCGTCGGCGACGAGTGGTGGTGTTGGGTTCGATGGGTGCAGTGTGTATGTGCAGGTGAGCTCGGGGTGTACGGAGAACGAAGGAAGTGGCGAGGATATGGTAACGAGGAGGAGGAAGATGAGACGAGGGCTCTGAGGGAAGTTTTAGGGTTTCGAGTTGATGAGTTAAAGGAGAAGGAGGCTCGGGGTGCAAAGAGAGGAGGAAGGGGAGGATCGTGGGAGTTGTTGAGGGAGATGAGCATAGCGTCAGGGAGGTGACGCGATCCAGGATTACCGCGAGAGGAGAGAGAGTGAGAAGCGAGAGGAGAGAGATAGAGAGAGAGCGAGAGGAGAGAGAGAAAGGAGGAGGAGAAAGAAAATTATTTTCTAGCGGGGAGAGAGAAAGAGAGAGAAAGGGAAGAGAGAGGGTGAGCTGAAGGTGGGACCCGGTGACAGAAAGGAAAGAGAAATAAAGAGTTGAGTTAGTGGAATAGTTATGATATTAAGTTTAAAGAATTTAGTTAGTTAGAAATTAGAACTGTTAAAGGAATTTTAAAAGGTTAAATAAATTTTTAAATATTTAATAAATTTGAATTTTGGCGGGATACAAAAATATTCCAAAACGCGCCTGGGTTGGGTCTAAAATTTCAAATTTAAAATATGAAAAATATATGCGACTTTCAAAATTCAAAATGAACGCTCGGGTAACGAAAATGCATACCCCCAAGAACGGATGCGCGTACGTGCGCATAGCCATCCAAATACATCCGTTTCACTGAACGGGACGAGAACAAGATGCGCGGATGCTACCACAGGGTTAGGGGTATCATGCAGGCTATGCAATGTATTTTTAAAATATTTTACGTGACTTAAAATGTTATATGGTAAAAGATGCAATGCCAGATAAAATGCCAGTATGCAGTATTCATGAAAATGCATGTGTCTATGTAACAAGTCAGGATAATTCATAAATATGAATCAAACAAGTTTCAAGCAAGCGGGTCGGGTCGAATGCAAATGTAAAATGTAAAATACCATTCACACCCAAAACACGATAAATCAAGAAAATACCACAAATAAGGAAATACGGGAACTGGAATTGGCATAAATGAACTAGGGTATTACAGTATGCCCAGATTTATATCGACGAGATTGTACGATTACATGGGGTTCCGACATGCATAGTGTCCGATAGGGGTATCCAGTTTACCAGCAGGCTATGGCAGAAACTTCAAGAAGCTCTTGGTACCCGATTGAGTTTTAGCACAGATTTTCACCTACAGACAGATGGTCAGTCAGAGCGGACCATTCAGACGTTAGAGGATATACTTCGAGGTTGCAGCCTTGATTTTGGTGGTAGTTGGAATCGTCACTTACCTTTGATAGAATTCTCGTACAGCAACAGTTTTCAGGAGACGATCCAGATGGCATCCTTTGAAACTTTGTATTGGAAGAAATGTCGATCACCCGTTTGCTGGACGGAACTGAGCGAGAGTAGCATTTTGGGACCGCAGATATTACAGGAGACTACGGAAAAGATTCAGCTGATACGAGACAGAATGAGAGCGGCCCAGTGCAGACAGAAATCTTATGCAGATCGACGACGTCGTAGACTCGAGTTTGAGGTGGGAGATCATGTGTTCCTTCGTGTATCTCCAATGAAAAATGTGATGCGTTTCGGGAAAAAGGGGAAGCTCAGCCCCAGATATATCGGACCTTACGAGATTCTGTAGAGAGTGGGTGTTGTAACTTATCGTTTAGTACTTCCACCGAGTTCTTCCAATGTGCATCCGGTATTTCACGTGTCTATGCTTCGCAAGTATCTTCACGATCCTTCTCACGCGATCCAGCATCAGACCTTACAGCTTGAGCCGGATTTATCCTACACAGTGCAGCCTCTAGCTATTCTAGATCGGCAGGCAAAGAAACTGAGATCAAGAGTACTTCCATCTGTAAAGGTTCTTTGGCGAAGAACGAATCGCGAAGAGATCACTTGGGAGACCGAGGATGCGAAAGAAAGAAATTTCCAAATCTTTTTGAAGGTTCGTCTTGTTAAGTTTTAAATTCGGGGACCGAATTTTCTTAAGGGGGGAACATTGTAGCGTTTTGAAAATTTAGAAATAAATAAAATTAATTAATTAAATAAATAATAAAATGTTAAATTAAAAAGTTATTAAAACCAAATATGACATTTTCATAAATAGTATGTAAATCAAATTAAATTAAAATTTTAATATGTAATATAAATAAATTATAAGGGTTTTAATGAGAAATTTAGCTTCATTTTTAATTAAAATAGTGTTATATAATAACATAGTTAGTGAGGGGTTTTTGTGTAAAGTTTAGGGAATTGTGCAAATGGAAATTGTTAAGGGTGTAAGTAGAAAAGAGGTTAAATGAGTCTTTAGTTCAGAATTTTATGACAAGATAAATCAATTTGGAAAGATAATACCTTGACACATCCTTCTTGTATGCACAACACACACACAACACCTCCTCCTTACATGAGGATGGCACACCTTGATCATTGACACCTCCTCCTACACATCACTCTTACCTTTATCATATATATCATTTGTTCAGATCACTTAGCTAATTTAAAAATCTGAAAATTCAAAAGAAACAAGAAGAAAACTAGAACAAATAAAGAAGAACAAGAGAAAGGAGAAGAGAAGAGAAGAGTCAAGTTCTAGGATTTCCACCATCAAGTTAGGAACTAGGAACTTGTACATCTTGGAGGGAGTTCTTCCAGCAATCCTTTGTAGGTAAAGTCTTTAATCACTGTAAGATTTTGTTCTGTAACGTATTTTAGGCAAAACTGAGCTCTGTAATAATCTGCTATAGTTTAGATAAAAATAAACTTAACAAAACAGTGCCTTAATGTTGTATGTTGAACCTAGAACAAACCATAGGAGCACGAACCCAGGGGCTCGGATCTTGGCTGACGAGATTAAGGCCAGATCCGGCGTCGCCGGATTTTTGGTGGACTATGGTGATTTAGGTTTTAGGGTAGGTCTCTGTATAGATATTGGGATATTTTGGTATTGTTTAATTAACTTAGTTTAACTGTATATGAAATCTGAAAACTAATATCAGGAAAAGGTATCTAAAATCTAAAATACGATACGGTTAAAACGTAACGCGTTCTGTTTTCTGTTGCGAAATAGCGTTTGGGTAAATTCCAGTTAAGATAAGTGTTAGATAGTTTGCTATAATCGTACGTAGTGTAATTAGTACGTACAACCTGTGTTTTCATGTTTACACCGTATCGGAATGTAGCCGTTTCTTATGTAAGTTAAATTCAGTGTTAGATTTGAGTGCGGGAACTTCGGAGGCCGCAAGGAAAGGAAAGGGATTGGCAATTTCTAAGTAGTTATGACGTATTCCGGTGAGTAGACTAAATATCTACCGGGGGATTGTGTAAAGATGGCGTGATACGCCTGTAGTTTTACTTAAATAAAAAGATTTGACTTTTGTATGCTAAATTGATAATATGCATTCATATCTACATATACCTCGCTATAGTTGTTAAAACACTGCACCATTATCGAACGAGTTATACCGCACATGCACATATCTATATGTTACACTACACCTCGTCGATATTACTATGTCACTTTTACACTAAGCATTTTTCTTGTTAAAAATGATTCATATCATACCTTAAATACCAATAACAGTAGTAAATTGCATCAATGACATCATGTTTAGTATTCGAGTATTCTAAGTGGATATAAGAGGTACTTGTATTATTGACGATTTATGGTTTTGAGTTTTTCTATACTATTGCATAAATTCAGTGAATTTTTATGATTGATGTAACATGTCCACCTTGAGATGTTGTTTTTATGATTTGGTTTTATTCCGGGCCGAGTAGGGGAGCTATACGGTCGTGGATTTTTACGTTATCCAGACTGAGTGGGGGAGCTATACAGTTGGATACATGGTGGACCCAGTCGAGACCGAGGGGCAGGAAAGCCGCATTTGAGGCGGGGAGCCTCGCGAGGATACTCGATACCGGAAATAGTAGTGAAACACGGCGGATATCTAGATGATACCGACCGGTGTTATGGACTTCAGGATCGTTCGAGAAACGATGCCTGAGGGATACAGAAGATTTGTGTCGAAATTGGACACGGAAAGATGAACTTGATCTGGAAATAAGTGATGAGATTTCATTCTTGATTTATATGATTATTAGTATAACTTCATGCTTTCACATGCTATCATGCATCATACTTATCCTTATCACAATTAGTTATAGTTGTCATATTTACATTATCAGATGTTATATGTTAGTCTTATTCACTGAGTTGGCAACCCACCCCCGTTGTGCCACAGTTTCTTGCTGGGGTAGAGTGGACGGTTAGCAGTAGTGCAGATTCATTTATCAATTTTTATCGCATCTTTTGCTAGGTGGGTTATCTATGTAGTAACCTTCTCTTTTGGTATTGTATATTGAATCTAGAATATTTCCATCAGACCCTGTATTATGACTTAGAACGAGAAGTGGTTGTATGTATATTATTTGACAGATGAGATCGTTTAGTTATATGAAATGATATTTCTTTTACTTATGTCTGAGATTCTTATTGATGTCGTATAAAGTTATATACTTATTTCCGCTGTTGGCATTGTTGATCCCAACTAGGGATGCAACCAAATTAAACACATTCTAACTGTTTCCGTTATGAATTCATTAGGGAGTTACTGTTAAGATCTTAATTACTTTAAACTGTGATTTTTACGTAAAAACTATATTTTTCTAAAATTCCGCAAAAAGGGGTTTTGATTTTGGTTTTTGGCTTACTCAGGTTGTGTAGATATTTTTAGATATTATATAATCTAAGTGCCGGTCACCTCCAAATTTTGGGTCATGACAGATAGATTCAAGGAATTTGAAATGTAAAGAATGTATAGTTCCTAATTCTTATACTTCTTGTGATATATTGCTTAGAATTCCATGCAGAACTGACCTGCATGGGCCGCCAACAAAACCTGTCACGTCCCGCTTCTCAGTGTACGGAGAAGGAGACGTGACGGGCACGCGACGTATTTACTTGCGTAAATAAGCAATATATATATATATATATATATATATATATATATATAATGTACAAGAAATGACAAGAGATATAAAATGAACAGCAACTTTTATTAACATTCATCTTTACAATACAACTGATTTGAAAAGGAAATGTACAATGATAAAGGCAATGCCTAAACTATGGCATACAAACTAGAAGATAAGTACAAGTAAGCTTGTAGTCTGGCTGTCCCTCAATCTGCTCCAAGTACTCTTGGCTTGGCTCGGTCTTCTGAGGGCCGGTCCTCCTGACAAACATTCCAAAGAAAGAAAGAGACAGGAATGTCGTCAGCGAACTAGCACTCGGTAAGTCCCAAAAGAAAGGAAGGAATACACCAAGTAATGTGGAAGGAAACTGTTAAGTTATACAGGTATCAGATTATTATTCTAACGTAGTTGTTTGTAACTTGGTACAGAAGGTATCAGTGTATACGAGAGGAGTCCAGCTGTCCTGTGGACTATGGTAATATGTAAGTATAAGGCCCCGTCAAAACCTACGGGACAACGGCTCGAGAGTTCATGCAGGTGTTTTTTAGTGACCATCATCGTGCCACTTTTAATTCATTTCGTACCAATCTACCACGTTAACCCGGTAATGTGTTATATAAATAATATAATTATCAGACTTGCCGAGACCATGGATACAAGTTGTTCATGTAATTAGGTTCAGGAGGTAAACAAGTAGTCATGTAATCAAGTTAAGTTATAGCCATGGTTTGGTCGAGTCAAGTCATGTTTGCATATTGATCTTGTTCTGGTATTCAAGTTCAGGTTAAAGTATACATGTTAGGGTTTGGATTCATGTTTGAATTGGATTGAGTTTGGATTTAAGCTTGATTTAGACTCAGACTTGAGTCAGACACTTAGAACTGATTTGAATCCTGAATTATGTTCGGGAGTTATCAGTAACTGCTGCACATGGACGGCAGGATTTGTGTATTTTTTCAAGACAATTACCATTGATAACACCGTTAAGTTTTTTCTATCTTAAATAAGAAAGTACTCACTTTCTCCGGCTCCCTGAGGCTCAAGAGAATTGATCTCGTTTAAACCCATATTTACTAAAGTTCTTAACACTGTTTTATATAGCTCAAGGGGGTTTTATGAAAAAATATTTTTAATATAATTCAAAATAACCTCGAGAAATTTATTTATATTCTTTAGGGTTTTCATGGATGTGTATTTTAAGAATTGAGATATTTTAGTGATAATTACCTTAACTTGAATAGTTCATGATATTTTACTGTAAACTTGTCTTGTATTGATATCTTGATGGTATTTTGATGAAACTTGTAATTCTTTATTTAAAAAAATTATAAGTTATTATATTTTGAAAATATATAAATTTGTAATATTTATATAATTAAAAATTAATTTTGATTATTAAGTAGAAAATCTAGTTTTTCTTAAAAATCATATTAAAAACTTTCGGGACCGAATGATCCGTGAGGAGGTCTGCATCTCGCTCTACTAGCTCAAGAATGTGCGATAATCCGCACCATCCAATAGCGGGTCCCCTAAAGAGGGTCGTAGAGGCTTATTTGCAAAGGATTTTGACATACAATTCAAAGAGAGCCTTTTTTATAGTTGATGGTATTTTAATGTAAAATGATAACAAAAGTATGTTCAAGGTATATCGTGCTATGGAAACATGTGTGTATGTGAGGGGTAGGTCATTACCTCGTGAAGTTTTCTAAAGGTATGGTATTAACAACATACTAAAAGGTGATATGTAAAGTTCATGGTATTTTCATGAAAAAGTTAAATTAAAGCTATTTATCATGGAATTCTAGGTTACAATTTATTCTAAACATTTATAATAATGTTGCAAGTATTATGTAAAAGTTGTATGAACAATATGTAAGAAAAAGGATGAGTTTTTAGAGTTTAGAATATCGACATCGGTATTAACTCCACTTACAGATGTTCGTTTTAAAAAAGATTTTCAAAGAGGAAGAAGAGAGAATGGGAGAGAATTTCAAGTGGATTAGGATAAGGAAAGGTAGAAGAAGATAGCTTGGTAGTCGTGGCATCGCGTGGTCACTGGAATAGTCTCGATTCCTTACCGGAAGTTGGTCGTTGGCTAACTCATTTTCTACTCCACTTATACTTGAGAAAATTTGAGGGTTTTGACTAGAATTTTCAGAATGAGAAAGGACTAGGGCATGGAATAGTATTTATAGTGTGGAATTAGGCTTTTAGGATTAAAAGAGTGAATTAAAATGTGATAAATTGGGGAAATGAGAGGTCTCTGTTTGATTTCAGAGCAATCAAACAGTGTAGGGATAATGGGCGGTAGAGAAAATGACACTTGTGCAAAGCTTGGGGACTTTTACCCATGGGGGGCCCATCCCCGCCGACCTAAAATCAAATCTCTCCGGTCGTTTATATGGTAGGGGCCGGTGGATTCTCGCCACGTGTACTCCTCTGTATTTACAATATTGTGCACATGTTTATTTTCTCTGTATTTTCATTTTTTATGTGCAGTGCATGTGTAAACTTTTGGGCTTCCAAAAAGTTTAAAATAAAAATCAGAAAAAATATAATGCGCCTGATAGGATTCGAACACAGGGGCTACGTCAGAGCGGTGCAAAGCTTTACCAATGAGCTACAAGTTGTTTCTTGTTGTTCTTAAACAAAAAGTAACTTTTAAATTGTACTCAGGCTTGTAAAGTCCTTTCTGTACATTATATTGAAAAAATGTCGTTCTGTAAAATCAGAGTCGTTACAGCTTGGGAACTTTTGTTGAGGCTATAAATAGGGGATGCCTGGCCCCTTCTTCGGCACCCTCGTTGATTTGCTTATAGCTGTCTTCTTCTTCTCCCCTTTTTCTTTGATCGATCTCCATAGTTCGTTGTTTCCTAAGGGCCGGCAATACGTACAACATCCGAGACATCGTGACACGCCACGACGTCTGCCATTACAATTTTGACGGTTTCGAGGTGACATACGAGGCCGTGATAGGTCTCCTAGAGTGTCATTGCGGGCGTTTACTCCCGCGCTGATCTTCTCTTCTGGAGGTGCTCATCTACGCGATCTAGAGGTCCTCCCCAGGCCATTTTCGGGCTTCGTCCGAACAAGCACCGGAGAAGTCCATCGACAAGATATGCACGGCCCATGAGTTGGGACTAATCTCGAAGAGCAGGCGAGACCGCTCGATAGATATCCTTCGCCGAGCTTTTCAACCGAGGCCGATTATAGCGTCATGCTCGGCTGCGGAAGTCCCGACGGAACCGTAGCCGTTCAGGTCCATGGGCATAGGCAGAGGAAGCGATTGAATGCTGCCTGGGCTCGGCTGTTGGATCTCTGCTATGAATACCATGGTCAATGCCCTCTGGACCCCTTCCCCTTTGCTGTAATAGTTTTTATTTTGCGAATCCCCGGGCATTTTTGTAAGGATGAGGAGCCGAGAATAACTCTTATCAATAAAATTTTATCTTTTGCTTACGAGTTTCTCCTCGTTCAGAGTGTCTATCATTGAAAATTTTCGTTGTCATTTCTATTTTCCAAGTGCATGTAGAGCAGTACTCCTTACTCCCTCATTCCCCCGGAGTCAAGGTAAGGCGGGCGGAGTGGTACTTAGGTCGACTTCCTATAGGTATGCCTATGTTTTAGTCATAGGATGAAGGGCGGTCCGGGGTACTTTGCTTGCCTCTGAGCCGGGCCTGGGAGAGAAAGCCCGCCGGCCCGTGAGAGGGCTTAGGATTCACTAGTTTGGCCTGGTAAGAATCTACCCGGGAGCCTCGTGAAGAAGGCTTTGGATCCACAGCGTCATTAGGCAGGAATCTACCCGTTGTGGATAGACGAGGCAGGAAGCTACCCGGTTACGACGAACACGAGGCTGTTCACCAGCCTCGAAACCGAGAAGGAACCTACTCACGTGATGGCTTAGCTCGGGAACTAAAACAAATTTAGTGAAAGAGGAATCTCATTATTCAAGAGAGTATAAGTCAATCTATACAATTTAAGCTTTTTGGCGTTTTACGGCCGTGAAAAGTTGCGTCCTAAGGAATCTTGGAGGCGGTAGGTCACTCCGGGCAACTCCTGTTTTGAATGCTCGGTGTTTGATCCAGGTATTGTAATATCGGGCGGTTTGTTGCTGATACGCGGCCATCTTTATTTGCGATCGGTCTCTCATTTCCAATAGGATTTCTAAGTTGCTTCGAAGGGCCAAGGCGTTGGCCTCATCGTCAAAGTGTTCGACTCGATAACTGGGTAGGCCAATTTCTGTAGGGACCATTACTTTGGTGCCATAACAGAGACTGAACGGGGTTTCCCCCGTGGGTGTCTTTTTTGATGTTCGAGGTGCTCATAGCACCCATGGTAGTTCCTCAAACAATTCGCCCTGTCTTCCTTCCAAGCGGGCTCTAAAGCCCCGGATGACACCTCAGTTTGCTATCTCGGCTTGCCCATTACATTGGGGATGTGTGACCGCAGAGAACTTCATCAATATATGATAGTCCCTGCAGAATTCTTTGACTTTGCATTTTCAAAGTTGGTTCTGTGGTCGGTGATGATGCATCTCGGAATTACAAATCGGGTGATTACATTGTTCTGCAGGAACATCACCGTGGAGGCAGCGTCTGGTTTCCTGATCGGCGTGGTTTCAACCCATTTCGTAAAGTAGGCCATGGCGACAAGGATGTATTTGTGCCCACCGGTGCTGGTGGGGAGTTGGCCAATCATGTCCATCCCCTATTGTGCGAATGACTAAGGGGAACTTAGTGGTGTTAACTCAATGGCTGGCAACCGAGAAGTGCTGCCAAAGAGTTGACATGTCTTCCACCATCATACGAGCTTTCCTGCGTCACTGTGGATAGTCGGCCAGTAATATCCCTGCAGTAGTGTCTTTTGAACTAAGCTGATGGCCCCCTGATGTGCACCGCCGACTCCCTTGTGTATCTTGTGGAGAACGTACTCTGTTTCGTCGGAATCGACACATCAGAGTAGAGACTAGGTGTACGACTTTTTGTACAAGTTCCCATTGCTCCATACGAAAGGTAGGCACTTCTCACCGGACCTGGACACGAACCAACTCAAAGCGGCAACCCTGTCCATGAGTCGCATGATTTCAACATTGCTCCTGGGCGTCGCCATGTCTACGATGGCCCTGATCTTCTCCGGGTTTTCTTCGATTCCGCAGTGTGTGACCATGAATCCGAGAAACTTTCCGCCCATGACACCGAAAGCACACTTGGCTGGATTCAGTTTCATTTTATACTTTCGTAGGACTTCAAAGGTCTCGTCGAGGTCTCCGGTATGTCCCGTGGACATGGTGGATTTCACAAGCATGTCATTGACGTAGACCTTCATATTCCTTCCGATATGTTGCTTGAACAGCTTGTTGACCAACAGTTGTGTCACGCCCCGCTTCCCAGAGTACGCTAAGATGGGCACGTGACATAGCCAACCATGCTACCTATGGATAGGAAATATCCTTCCACAGTCACATTACGGCTGTAGAGATATCAAGAACAATAACAAACTATCTAACGCATGTCCATAAGCCAGAATAAAACGAGTCAAGAATAAAATAATGCGGAAGCAAAAGATCCAATACAAGAATAACTGGAATGTATGTCCCATAATGCGGGCTCACATCAGGAATGAAAATACCGAAAGTAAAAGAACTAGCTACTAACAAGTCCTCACTGCTCAGCCTGCTGACTGAAGTACTCCTGCTCGGCCTGTAGCGAAGGTAAAGAATCTGGGCCATGCAAAACCCAGACGTCAGTGCGTCATAACATCAAGCAATAATATAAACAGGGGTAAAAAGACATGCAGGTATGATCATAAATGGTAAAACGGGTAAACAGCAATATAAATAAGGACAGTGAAGGGTGGTGTGCAGTGAGCAGTCTAAACTAGTCTACTGTGTTAACTACTCTCAAGTATTTGAAATCAATGTGATGAATCATCGATGTAACTCAATAGTATCCCGTGCGTGCCCGGGATCACGGTCTATGACTCTCGGGCTGAATCCGAGACTTACCGCAAGGCAGTAAAGGGTAGTAGGTAATGACGAGTAATATCAGCAGCATCACCCCGGGGCTGGCCTAGCCCGTAAGACTGATCAGAAAAGGTATCGAACTGTCGAGTTACAAGTCAGGTTTCATCATTGATTTCCCCATACCCCCAAGTTATATATGTTCAAGTCAGGTATTAAATAATCTGGAGCTAATGCCAACACAGGATCAGGCAGGTACAAGTTTGTCTGGATAGACAGCAGAAAATGTCTGTAGGGACAACAGGTCAAGTTTGTTGACATTAGTAACAAGATCAGGTAACAGGTCAAGCTATGGTACATCAGGTCAAGTCAGGTAGTATATAGGTATCATGCCATGTTAAGAAGTGTACGATATCACGTCGTGTCAGGTAATGGTATAACAAGTCATGTCAGGGGTGCACAAATGTCACATGGGTACTCATAATCAAACTATAATAAACATGGGTATACCAAAACAAGTATGGGGTACTGATGGAACAATAAAATGGAACATTGTAATGTGGTATACAAAATAGGTACAGATTAAAATAGATGGATGCACGGTTATTGATTTGAGTTAAGGTTATGGTTCCAACACTAAGTAAAATACACTTAATCAAATATGGAATGTTAAAATCTCGCTATTATGCATTAAATGATCTAGGGATGCAATTGTATATAAAATAGGCTAAATGGTTGGAACTAGGTATCCGAAAGTTATAAACTATTTAAAATGGTACTATAGGCTATGCAAATAATCATTATGTGGTTCAAATACGGATATGGGTATCGTGTATCGTAATCTAATATGCAACATGATATATTTCAAGTTTTAGATCTAAAATGATATAAATAGACATCGAAGTGTTAAAATGGAACATATGGCCTTAGATTTAATTTACAGGTTTAACATGCAATTAGATACGTATAAAATAATATAAGTAGCATGTAGCAAGTTTTACTTGCCTCGACAGATCAAGAAACGGGTTTACGGAACGTCACACGTCGGCGGGAAAAGTCGCGACGCGCGCACGGTATACGGAACGGATCCAAACAACTTACAAGGGAATCACATGGGTCAGAAACGCTCGCTGGGTCATCGGGATCGTCGACGACACGATCGGATTCCGGTGATCTAGAAAAATGGTGAACATAAAAAAGAAAAGAGAAGTATAGAAAAGAAAGAATAAGAGAAGAATGGAAGGAGGAAGAAGAAGAGATGGGAATGGCTTACTGTGGTGGGCGAAGAGGGTCGTGAGGGGGTCGACGGCGTCGACGGAGCTCCGGCGAACGATCTGCAGAAGGACAGCGGCTAATAAAAAAAGAAACAGAAGAAAGAAAAATACAAGAAAAGAAGAAGAAAAGAAAGAAGAAGGAGGAAGGGGTGTGTGCGGCTCACCGTTGCGTCGATCTGGGACGATGGACGACGACAAGATCACTCCGATGATCGTCGCGGTAAAACGATGTGCAGGGCTCGGGTGTTTCTGTGGGTGTGTAGGGCTGCTCTGGTGGGAGGAAGAAGATGGAGGCGGAGGAGATGAGGGTGAGGAGGCAACGAGGTCGGGAATGGCGTCGTCGGCGTTACGTGCGACGGCGAGGTGGAGGCGGCGGCTAGGGTTTCATGGTGATGGGTTTCTTTAAACTGGGGAGGAGATGTATATATACAGAGAAGGAGAAAGAGAATTTATACGAGAGAGAGAGATTCTGAGAGAGAGAGAGAAGAGAGAGAGAGGGTCGCGAGATGAGAGAGAGGGAGAGAGATAGAGAGAAGAGAGGGATCGAGAGGAGAGAGAGAGAGGAGGAGAGATAAAGTCATCGCGTGGTGGAAGAGAAAGAGAGACAGCAGCGAAGGGGGAAGAGATAGAGAGATAGGTGTGGGGCCTAGCGCAATCAAATGAAAATTTTGATTGGCTCGGGGGGAAAAAATGGGAGAGAGAGGATTAGGATTTTTTGGTAAAAAAAATTTTAAAAAAAGATTTAACTTGGTTTCCAAAAAATATTCTGGGTTGTATAAAAAATATTATAATTAAATTTAAGAAAATTTAAATAATTGAATTTTAGCGGGAAAATAAAATATTTCAAAATGCGGCCGGGTCGGGTCTAAAAATTTAGATTTAAAATACGAAAATTATATGCAGCTTCCAAATTTTAAAATGAAAGGTTAGGTAACTAAAATGCATACCCTCAAGAACGGACGCACGTACGTGCGCGTAGCTATCCAAACACGTCCGTTTCTCTGAACGCAACGAGAACAAGATGTGCGGATGCTACCAAGGGGTTAGGGGTATCATGCAGGCTATGAAATGCAATTTTAATTTATTTTACGTGATCTAAAATGTTATATGTAAAATACGCGATGTTAGGTGAAATGTTAATATGCAGTATCCATGAGATGCACGTGTCTATTTAACCAGTCAGGGTAGTCTATAAATATAAATCAACCAGTTCAAGCAAGTGGGTCGGGTCGAATGCAATGTAAAAGTAAACTACCATTCGCACCCAAACATGATAAATCAATAAAATACCACAGACAAACAAATACGGAAACAGAAATTGGTATAACTGAACTCGGTTGTTACATTTTACCCAACTACAAAAAGAATTTCGTCCTCGAAATTCCAAGAACAAGAAAGGATAAACAATCAACACACTACAAGAATAGATTTGGAAACTTCTGCCGGATTTCATCTTCTCGTTCCCAAGTTGATTCCCCATGTGAGCGATTACCCCAAGAAACAAGTACAAGAGGGATAACTTTGTTCTTAAGAACCTTTTCTCTTCGGTCCACGATCGACATCGGTCGCTCCTCAAACGTCAAATCTTCTCGGACAGTCAACTCCGAATGATCCAACACGTGTGTTTCATCTCGAACATATTTACGGAATTGAGATACATGAAACACGTCATGAACATTCGCCAAGGATTGCGGTAATGCCAAACGATACGCCACTTCTCCAACACGCTCCAAAATCTCAAAGGGTCCAACGAATCGAGGACTAAGCTTTCCTCAACTTCCGAAACGAATCACCCCTCTAGTCGGTGATATCTTCAAGAATACCAAATCACCCACGGCGAACTCTAGAGGTCTTCTCGACGTATCTGCCCAACTCTTTTGTCGGTCTTGTGCTGCTTTCATATGGTTCCGGATAGTGTTAACCTTCTCAACTGTTTGCACAACCAAATCAGGTCCCAACAATCTTCGTTCACCAATATCGTCCCAACAAACAGGTGAACGACACTTGCGACTATATAAAGCCTCGAATGGAGCCATCAGAATAGTCGCCTAGAAACTGTTGTTGTAAGAAAACTCCACCAAATGTAGATGATCCTCCCATGAACCCTTGAAGTCTAACATGCAAGCTCTCAACATGTCTTCAAGAGTTTGGATCGTTCTCTCCGACTGGCCATCTGTTTGAGGATGATAAGCTGTGCTAAACTTCAAACGAGTCCCCAAACTTTTCTGTAAGCTCCTTCAAAAGTGTGATAAGAAACGAGTGTCACGGTCGGACACGATGCTCACCGGTACTCCATGCAATCTTACAATCTCCTGCATGTACCGTTCTGCCAAGGTTTTTGTTGATTGACCAACTCGAAAAGGGATGAAATGAGCTGCCTTGGTCAATCGGTCAACAATCACCCAAACTGCATTGTTACCTTTCAAACTTCGCGGTAGAGCCGTCACGAAATCCATGGTTATATGTTCCCACTTCCACTGAGGAATCGGAAGTGGTTACAATAAACCAGTAACCCTTTGATGTTCAGCCTTAACTTGCTGACACACCAAGCACTTTGCCACAAAGCGGGCAATCTCCCGTTTCATGCCTTCCCACCAGAAATGTTGTCGTATATCTCGGTACATCTTCGTGCCTCCTGGATGTACGGAGTATGCTGAACTGTGCGCCTCCTTCATAAGCTCTTCGCGAATATCTCCCTTTGGCACACACAACGGCTACCATAACACAACGAACCATCTTCATGGATCATTAAGTCTGTTCGAAGTCCAGCTTCAACCTGTTCTCGAAACTTTTGCAATCTAGGATTCTGCAATTGCGCTGCTTTAATATTCTCGATCAACGACGACTGTACTTGCAGCTGCATCAACTGTCCCGAAGAATGCGGTAGCACAACCTCCAAATCGAATCTTCGAAATTCTTCAATAAGTCCCTTCTATGCAGTCATCATCTGAATTGCTGGCAACCGACTAAGCGCATCCGGCACAACATTAACGTTCCCCGGATGGTACTTAAGATCAAGATCGTAATCAGCCATCAACTCCAACCACCTGCACTGCCTCATATTAAGCTCCTTCTGCGTGAACACATACTTCAACCTTTTATGATCGGTGAAAACCTCGACCCTTTCGCCCAATAAGTAGTGTCTCCAAATCTTCAAAGCGAAAATCACAGCTGCTAGCTCCAAGTCGTGAGTTGGGTAATTCTTCTCATGGGTTTTTAGCTGTCTCGATGCGTACGCTATAACATTCCCATGCTGCATCAAAACACATCTCAATCCTTTCCCAGACGCGTCGCTGTGAATCACCAATCCTCCGGAATTTTCTGGCACGGTCAGAATTGGAGCAGTTATCAATCTCTGCTTCAACGCCTCAAAGACTGACGCACACTTCTTTGTCCACACAAAAGGTACCTCCTTGCATGTAAGCTTGGTCAACGGCTCCGCCAGACGAGCGAAGTTCTCCACGAACCTTCTGTAATACCCGGCAAGTCCAAGAAAGCTTCTGATCTCCGCAACGTTCTTCGGAATCGGCCAATCTCGAACTGCTGCAATCTTTTCGGGATCAACGGCGATTCCATCTCCAGACACGACATGCCCCAAAAACTTCACTTCTTCCAGCCAAAACTCGCACTTGCTCATCTTTGCATATAATTTTTCTTGTCTCAATGGCTGCAGTGCGATCCTCAAGTGTTCTGCATGATCTTCAATTGTAACACCTTAGAATGTGTTTAGTGACTAATTATATTTAAATAATGGGTTTTTAATAAAAAAAAGTTTACCAAATTGGGTTTTAAATATTTTTCCTAATTTAATAGATATTTTTCTAAAATTTTCCTAGGCTTGCATACACATGTGCATGTAAACTAGGGTTTTTAAATAGAATAATACCATGATTAGTAACAATGGTGGGTTAATCATGGGGATTAAGTCTTTTGGGTTTTAATTAAGTTTAATTAGTTATTTAATGGTTGCTTTAATTTGAATTCCTTTGGGTGTTGACTTGGTGAGGATGAGAGAGAGAGAAGGCATCATGGCAAAAGCCATGCTTGCAATTAATGAAGAGAGAGAGAGGAGGGGTTGACATTGGGTTATGATTTCCTCTCATTTGTTTTGTTCCTTCTCTTAACCCCACTCTCTCTCACACACACACCCTTACCTCTTCATCTGCAGCAGCAAGCATCCACAGCAGCAGCTCCTTGCATCCACAGCAGCAGCAGCAGACTTCACAGCAGCAGCAGCAAGCATCTCAGCAACAGCACTAGCAGCAGTTAGCAGCAGCAACAGCCACAACTCCAGCTGCAGCTCCTTCCCTTCACTTCTTCTTCTTCCTCCAGCTCCCTAGGGTCGAGTGTGGGGTATAATTCCTAAACTTACTCCCTAGTTTACTTGTTTAGTGTAGTTTTGCTTCGGTTAGTGGTTATTGATGCGATTTAGTGGGATATGAGGTGTTTAGTGGGAACCTTGGCCAAGTGATGTATGTTTTGGTGTTAGTAAGTTGCTAGAGTGTTGTTAGGGCCATATTAACCCAGCTTAAACCCCAATTGCACTAAAATACCACCAGATCCCTATTTGATGCAAATTCATCGTTTTTAAGCAAAATTTGAGTTTCTGAAAACTGCTATCGACCCAGTGAGTTCAGAATAAATTTGAGAAGACTGCAGTATAGTTGTTAGGTGCTGATACCCCAGGTAGAACCCGACCCCCAAACTCCGTACAGTGGCCGCCGAAAAATTCTATCTGGCCGCAATTTGCGGCCAGATGGGTAGGGTTTGGGTTGGGGTTTGGGTTGGGGTTTGGTCCTATGGGTGTCTTCTGCTGTGTGGAGTTTTATAATATATATATTTTTGTAAAATAAGTTCTGTATAAAAATCTGGGACTAAATACATGTTTTTCCGTATTTCTAAAACCTTCGCGACACGCGTGATACGTGTGTGGGTTTGGGGTTTCTGCGTATCGCGACGCGTCAGGGTAGTTTCAGGCGCGTGATCACACGTTTTAGCGTATCGCGCACACGCGCGATTGGTTTGCGACATGGGTTTCTAGTTGACCGTAATATCACGTTTTTATGGATTTAAGCTTATGTGTGATATATATTGTATGATTCTAGGTTCGCAGGCGAGTGAGACAGACGCTGCGAAGAAGGGGAAGCAAGTCGTCGGCTACACTTAGCGCGAGACTTCGGTGAGTAGATTTAACATCTACAGGGATATCGCCCGCATGGCGTTATGCGTCAGGGCTGATAGGACCGTATTATTATATGTTGCATTTACCTCATGGACTGTCATTGCCTATTGTATTCCCTGCTGTATGTATACTTAGAATTGATAGAACACCGCACCATTACTAACAGTTCATGTTGCATGAGCACTATTATGCATGTTACACTCACACCGTTAGTAATTGCCATGACACACTCACTGTAGAACTGCCATGACTATATTGCTGTAGTTCATCTTACATATGATTGGATATGATTTTCCTGGAAATTGGGAGCCACATGATATCTTACAAAAACGGAAACTATTTTTAAAAGTGGTTTTCCCTTGTACCTATATCATGGATTGATGTACATAGCACATCGTATTCGATTTACTTCTTGGTATTGGATTTTCATGTGATTTCTGGTTTTGAGGACCGTGGAAATTTTAAGAAAAGATGCAATATTTGAAAACCCGGTTTCTCGTGATATGATATTTTGGTGCGTCCACCACGCGTTTTCTCGGTGCTGAGACATGTGCTTGAAACCCGATTCGAGGAGATGGATGATCCGTTTGCGGGTTCGTGGTGCACCCGGTATGGTACCCCGGGGCGAGAACGGTTTCGCTGTGCAATAGACGGTAAGCCCGGCAGAGGGACTACTACCTACCGGTGATTGGTTGGACCTGGCGGTTATCCGGAGGATACTGACCAGAGTTGAGAGATGGATGCGGGATGACCCGTACTGCCGGGGCCGAGGGCCGATACCGCAGACGGACCCCGTGGGCTGATTCGGACTGACGGAGCCCGGTATATGAGGATTTACGTGTCGATACTGGACACGAGTATTTTATGATATTTGAGCGCCGATGTTGGGCACTCGTGATTCCATAGAGATTTACAGGATTTGAGGGCCGATAGGAGTGCCGGCGCCTGAGTTTATTTGGGATTTGGGTGCAGCTTGAGGCACCGACTATTTTTCCATGTTGATATTTCCATGTAGATGTTATTTATCCCATGCTCAGTATTGATTACCATGTATCTCATTCTGTAGTATTTACCTGATAGAGCACTTGCATGACTATTGCATCCACTGTTTATCATGCATTGATATCATCTGCTGGCATTAGTAGAGCAGCGCAGTACGTGCATACTCGCGATTACCTTTATATGTTATCTACTACTCACGAGTTGGCAACTCACCCCCGTTGTGCCACAGTATTTGCAGGTTGCCCTTGGGAGTAGTCGCGGCTGGCTGTTTACCGCATCTTTTGGCACAGATACCATTTCTGAGGCGTGTTAGCCCTTTTGCTGTTAGGTGGGTTTGTACGGTATCTGTTATCCTTCAGTTGTATATTGATGTATCTAGTATTCTCCATCTACCTTCCTATATTGACTTAGAGACAGTTGTGAGGACGATGTATATGATTTTGTACTCTGGTGTCGAGCTCGCATGTGAGCCGACTTTATTTTATGCAGTCTTACCTTCTATGAGATTTGTCATTGTCTTACTGTTTATTCTTCGCTACGGCGTCGTATATCATATTGTGATGCTCTATTCATTTCACATGTTATTTCTACTACACCTTGCCTTTACCCGACTTGCGGGACAAATGTTATAAAGGAAATGTTACCAAAATTATAAAAATATAACTCTTGAACTTAAAAAGAATTTCTACTAAATTAATTAAAGTTTCCTAGACATGTATAACTGTTTTTACAAAAATGTTTTAATCACTCTATATTTATTGGTTTTGATTTCTGGGTTCGGCTTACTTAGCCGCGTTACGCCTGTAGACGTTGCGTGGTTAAGTGCCGGTCACGAGTCGAAACTTTCGGATCGTGACATCAATACTCTTCGAGTAGACCAGAATATCATCAATGAACACCACAATAAACTGGTCCAAGAATGGTGAAAAGATTCGGTTCATCAAGTCGATAAATATCGCCGGTGCATTCGTTACTCCGAAGGGTATCACTAAGTACTCGTAATGTCCATACCGAGTTTGGAACGCCGTCTTGCAAATATCTTCTGTTTTAACTCGGACCTAATGATATCCGGATCGCAAATCCAGCTTCGAGAATACCCTCGCGCCACTAAGCTGCTCAAATAATTCACCAATGCGAGAGATCGGGTACTTGTTCTTAATAGTCACCCGGTTTAATTCTCGATAATCAATGCACATTCTCCTTGTGCCATCCTTCTTCTTGACTAGAAGAACTGGAGTCCCCCAAAATGAGTTACTGCTGTGAATCCAACCCTTCTCAAGTAATTCAGTAACCTGCTTCTTGACTTCTTCCAACTCTACTGGTGCCATTGGATAGTACGCTTTAGAAATTGGCGCTGCACCAGGAACAAGATCGATCGCGAACTCCACGTCTCGCTTCGGCGGTAAACCTGATATGTCTTCGAACACGTCCATGAAATCTCGAACAACAGCTGGCGCTTCATCTTTATCAACCTCTAACGACGAAAGAACACTAGTTTATCGGCCTAGCCCTAAACTCGACTGGCCCGACAGAACTGCTTCCTCCAGTGAAGATAAACTCTGGATGTCCGGGAATCTGGAAAATTACTTTCTTTGCCCTACAATCGTTGTGAGCGTGGAAAGTGACGAGAAAATCCATTCCCAAGACGAGTTCATAGCTGCCTGTATCAATCACCAAGGAATCTGCAAATAGCTTCCATCCGCCAACAACAACAGAACAATCCTTATACTCTCTATTAGTTATGATTTTCCCATTCCCAGTGTGTATGTCCCAATAACTAAACAGGGCTGTGCAAGTAATCGAGTGTGTAGTAATAAACTTGGATGACATAGATCAATGGGATGCACTAGAATTGAATAACGCTAATGCGAGAAAACCATGAACAAGTAGGGTACCTGAAACGACTTCCTCTGAGGCTTTAGTCTCTTCAGCCGTCAGGGTAAAAGCTTGAGCCTGATTAGCTCCCCGAATTAACTGCTCCTGGTCCGGAAACTGCTTTTACGGTGGCTCCCAAGTATCCTCCTTCAATCTTAGCTTTGACGGACAAGTATCAATGGTATGATAAGTTGATCCACAAATCAGACAAAGTCTAAGCCTCCTTCGACAATCTCTCCAGAAATGACCCAGTCGTTGGCAGTAATCGCACAACACCCTTCCTTTTTGCTTGGGCAAAACTGGCCTCCGAACATTCTTTCTTATGAAGTTTCGACGGACAAGCATGGATAGTGTGATCCGCCGATCCACAAACCAAATAGAGTCCCCGCTTCCTTCGGCAATCTCTTTGCACATGTCCGGGTAAATGGCAGTAGTTACAAATCACGCTCCTTTTCCGATCAGCAACGATTGTTTTCTTCATTGGTACTACGCCGCGTCGGTTCACCGGAATACTTCTACGTACGGGCGTTTAGTTTGGTGCAAACGCCAGCTTCATCTCGGTCTGCTGCTTGTGGTCCTCAAGTAAGTCACGAATTACTCCAAGCAAAGTGGCGTCATCCATACACCTCTGGTACGATTGTAGATTCCTGGCTTCCATGATACTGCAACCAAGACACCAAAGAGGATTAGTATGATAACAGATTCAACTTATAGATCAAGGATATGAATCAAGGCTAGAACTCCAAGTTACTTAAATAGAGTACCGCATCGTAACCATGCCGCGGTATCATAGCTACAATCACATAACTCCACCCAAGTCGCCTAAGTTCTAGAGATAACAAAAGGAAACCAGGTTTCGAGTCGATATGCAAAGGAGGTTTGCATATCGTAAAAGTATGATCAGGAGGAGGTTAAGATTCAAAAATGGTAAGACGGTAAGGTGGCAGGACATGTTTCCTAATCACGAGTATTCTGATTCGTGTATTGGGTCCAATACCCAACTACAAAAGAATCAAACCCGGTTAACCTAGATCCTATGTCTCTGATACCAAAAGAACCATGTCACGCCCCGCTTCCCAGAGTACGCTAAGATGGGCACGTGACATAGCCAACCATGCTACCTATGGATAGGAAATATCCTTCCACAGTCACATTACGGCTGTAGAGATATCAAGAACAATAACAAACTATCTAACACATGTCCATAAGCCAAAATAAAACGAGTCAAGAATAAAATAATGCGGAAGCAAAAGATCCAATACAAGAATAACTGGAATGTATGTCCCATAATGCGGGCTCACATCAGGAATGAAAATACCGAAAGTAAAAGAACTAGCTACTAACAAGTCCTCACTGCTCAGTCTGCTGACTGAAGTACTCCTGCTCGGCCTGTATCGAAGGTAAAGAATCTGGGCCATGCAAAACCCAGACGTCAGTGCGTCATAACATCAAGCAATATTATAAACAGGGGTAACAAGACATGCAGGTATGATCATAAATGGTAAAATAGGTATAACAGCAATATAATTAAGGACAGTGAAGGGTAGTGTGCAGTGAGCAGTCTAAACTAGTCTACTGTGTTAACTACTCTCAAGTATTTGAAATCAATTTGATGAATCATCGATGTAACTCAATAGTATCCCGTGCGTGCCCGGGATCACGGTCTATGACTCTCGGGATGAATCCGAGACGTGCCGCAAGGCAGTAAAGGGTAGTAGGTAATGACGAGTGATGTCAGCAGCATCACCCCGGGGCTGGCCTAGCCCGTAAGACTGATCAGAAAAGGTATCGAACTGTCGAGTTACAAGTCAGGTTTCATCATTGATTTCCCCATACCCCCAAGTTATATATGTTCAAGTCAGGTATTAAATAATCTGGAGCTAATGCCAACACAGGATCAGGCAGGTACAGGTTTGTCTGAATAGACAACAGAAAATGTCCGTAAGGACAACAGGTCAAGTTTGTTGGCATTAGTAACAAGATCAGGTAATAGGTCAAGCTATGGTACATCAGGTCAAGTCAGGTAGTATATAGGTATCATATCATGTCAAGAAGTGTACAGTATCATGTCGTGTCAGGTAATGGTATAACAAGTCATGTCAGGGGTGCACAAATGTCATATGGGTACTCATAATCAAACTATAATAAACATGGGTATACCAAAACAAGTATGGGGTACTGATGGAACAATAAAATGGAACATTGTAATGTGGTATACAAAATAGGTACAGATTAAAATAGATGGATGCACGGTTATCGATTTGAGTTAGGGTTATGGTTCCAACACTAAGTAAAATACACTTAATCAAATATGGAATGTTAAAATCTCGCTATTATGTATTAAATGATCTAGGGATGCAATTGTATATAAAATAGGCTAAATGGATGCAACTAGGTATCCGAAAGTTATAAACTATTTAAAATGGTATTATGGGCTATGCAAATAATCATTATGTGGTTCAAATACGGATATGGGTATCGTGTATCGTAATCTAATATGCAATATGATATATTTCAAGTTTTAGATCTAAAATGATATAAATAGACATCGAAGTGTTAAAATGGAACATATGGCCTTAGATTTAATTTACAGGTTTAACATGCAATTAGATACGTATAAAATAATATAAGTAGCATGTAGCAAGTTTTACTTGGCTCGACAGATCAAGAAACGGGTTTACGGAACGTCACACGTCGGCGGGAAAAGTCGTGACGCGCGCACGGTATACGGAACAGATCCAAACAACTTACAAGGGAATCACATAGGTCAGAAACGCTCGCTGGGTCGTCGAGATCGTCGACGACACTATCGGATTCTGGTGATCTAGAAAAACAGTGAACATAAAAAAGAAAAGAGAAGTATAGAAAAGAAAGAATAAGAGAAGAATGGAAGGAGGAAGAAGAAGAGATGGGAATGGCTTACTGTGGTGAGCGAAGAGGGTCGTGAGGGGGTCGACAGTGTCGACGGAGCTCCGGCGAACGATCTGCAGAAGGACAGCGGCTAATAAAAAAAGAAACAGAAGAAAGAAAAATACAAGAAAAGAAGAAGAAAAGAAAGAAGAAGGAGGAAGGGGTGTGTGCGGCTCACCGTTGCGTCGATCTGGGACGATGGACGACGACGAGATCACTCCGGTGATCGTCGCGGTGAAACGATGTGTAGGGCTCCGGTGTTTCTGTGGGTGTGCAGGGCTGCTCTGGAGGGAGGAAGAAGATGGAGGCGGAGGAGATGAGGGTGAGGAAGCGACGAGGTCGGGAATGGCATCGTCGGCGTTACGTGCGACGGCGAGGTGGAGGCGGCGGCTAGGGTTTCGTGGTGATGGGTTTCTTTAAACTGGGGAGGAGAAGTATATATACAGAGAAGGAGAGAGAGAATTTATACGAGAGGGGAGAGAGAGAGATTCTGAGAGAGGGAGAGAGAGAAAGAGAGAAGAGAGAGAGTCGCGAGATGGAAGAGAGAGGGAGAGAGATAGAGAGAAGAGAGAGAGAGGAAGAGGAGAGATAAAGTCGTCGTGTAGTGGAAGAGAGAGAGAGAGAGACAGCAGCGAAGGGGAGAGAGTTAGAGAGAGAGGTGTGGGGCCCAGCGCAATCAAATGAAAAATTTGATTGGCTCGGGGGAAAAAAATGGGAGAGAGGATTAGGATTTTTAGGTAAAAAAAATTTTAAAAAAAGATTTAAGTTGGTTTCCCAAAATTATTCTGAGTTGTATAAAAAATATTATAATTAAATTTTAGAAAATTTAAATAATTGAATTTTAGCGGGAAAATAAAATATTTCAAAATGCGCCCGGATCGGGTCTAAAAATTTAGATTTAAAATACAAAAATTATATGCAGCTTCCAAATTTTAAAATGAACGGTTAGGTAACTAAAATGCATACCCCCAAGAACGGACGCACGTACGTGCGCGTAGCTATCCAAACACGTCCGTTTCACTGAACGGAACGAGAACAAGATGTGCGGACGCTACCACAGGGTTAGGGGTATCATGCAGGCTATGAAATGCAATTTTAATTTATTTTACGTGATCTAAAATGTTATATGTAAAATACGCGATGCTAGGTGAAATGTTAATATGCAGTATCCATGAGATGCACGTGTCTATTTAACCAGCCAGGGTAGTTTATAAATATAAATCAACCAGTTCAAGCAAGCGGGTCGGGTCGAATGCAATGTAAAAGTAAACTACCATTCGCACCCAAACAAGATAAATCAATAAAATACCACAGACAAATAAATATGAAAACAGAAATTGGTATAACTGAACTCAGTTGTTACAAGTTGGTACATGGCCCTTGCGTTTTTTAGGCCGAAGGGCATTACTTTATAGCAGTAGAGTCCTCGATCAGTTGTGAAGGTAGTGAGCTCTTCATCTGCCGAGTTCATCCGGATTTGATTATAACCGGAGAAGGCATACATGAAGCTCTCATGGCCGGCCGAGCTGTCAACTAGCTGATCTATTCGAGAGAGCGGGTAGTTGTCTTTGGGGCAGGCCTTGTTCAGATCGGTAAAATCAACGCACATGCGCCATTTCCCATTCGCCTTCTTGACCATAACTACAATGGCTAGCCAGGCCGAGTAGTCCAGGTTCCTGATGAAGTTAGCCGTGAGTAGCCGGTCCACTTCCTCTTCGATAGCCTTTTACTTTACAGGCGTGAGGCTTCTTTTCTTTTGTCGGACCGACCGAGCTTTGGAGTCAATTCCGAGCTTTTGGGAGATCACCTTAGGGTCTATCCCCGGCATGTCCGGGGGAGTCCAAGCAAACACGTCAGAGTTATTTCGGAGGAATTAGATAAGGTTGTCCCGAACATTTCCGGTCAGGAGGGAGCCGATCTTTATGGTCCGGCCGGTGTTCCCCTCCTCAAGGGGGACCTTGATAGGTCCTCCACCTGGGAACCCCGGATCTCCTTCAAGTCATCTCATGTATCCAATGATTCCCATGGGTCGCATGGTCCCTCGGATAGGTCTGCTTCTTAATCCTCAGGCATCGTTGTGGCGAGGCATACCCGAGCGATCTGCTGATCTCCGTAAACCCAGCTTATCCCCATATCGCCCAGAGGGAATTTGATGGCGAGGTGGTAAGTTGAGATATGATCCTGGAGGGCGTTCAATATGGGGCGCCCAGAAGGATGTTATAAGACGAAGGAGCACTGGAGACGAGGAAACTCACTGACAGGGTTCAGGTTCTTCCGGTCTCCTCAGCATTGAAAGGGAAAGTGATCGTCCCCTCGGCTTGGACGGAGTGGTTAGTGAACCTGGAGAGGACGTGTGAAGTTGGTTGGAGATTGGACGGGTTTAGCCCCATACGCTGGAAACGGTCATAAAATAGGATATCCGCCAAGCTCCCTAAGTCGACTAGGATCCTCCGGACTTCATACCGATTTACCCGGGCCGCGATCACCAGGGGGTCATTGTGCGGGACAGATATGCCATGAAGGTCTTCATCGGTGAAGGTGATGGGGCGGCGTCCTTGCACTTTTTAGAAGGGGGAGCACCAAAGATCATGATCGGCCGGATACGGCGGGAGTCCTTGTTGCTCGGAGTCAAGCCAACAGAGATGACCATGATCTATTCGACCATCAACTCTCCGGTTGGGGGTTAGTCTGCTTGCTCCCGATCTACTTAACGTTTGTCTCACAGGTACTTCGCTAGGTGATCAAAGCGGATCAGCTCCTCAATATAATCACTGAGCTGTTTGCAGTTTTCGGTCGGGTGCCCTGTGACCGATGAAAGGCACAGTATGGGCCGCGGAGTCGCTTACCCAGCCTTTATATCATCGAAGGGGGTATGAAGAATCTTTCGTTCTTTGCCTCCTCTAGCAGCTCGGCCTAAGAGACATTCAGGAGAGTGTACTCATGAAACCTCAGAGAATAGGATTATGGGCGGTCTTTCTTTTCTTCTCCTCCCAGTCCCGCTTCTTTCGGTCCGCCCGGTCCCTTTAGGAAAGGTTGGCGTTTATTTCTAACTCGAGTTGGATCTCGCGCTCATTCTAGACTTTCACCTCGGCCATGGTCTTGGGTTACGCTAATGCAAAAGAGTGGAGCCACTCTTTGTGTCTAAGACCAGATCGCAAAGCGGTGATGACCGTCTCGTCCCGGTGTTCGGGTACCTCCAGGAGGGCATTGTAAAACCAGGTGA
This sequence comes from Agapanthus africanus, assembly GCA_030015575.1. Lineage (NCBI taxonomy): Eukaryota > Viridiplantae > Streptophyta > Magnoliopsida > Asparagales > Amaryllidaceae > Agapanthus > Agapanthus africanus. The sequence continues at coordinate 425,022,276 of JASDDO010000018.1, read as the reverse complement.
CGTAACCCTCGAAAGATTTCATGTCCTAGCTTTTGATGGTAAATAAGTAGTTGACCGTCTTCTTCTGTCGACGGTTGCCGACAAAATGACCGAGAAACTGAGTAGCCAACTCGTCGAAGGTGGAGATTGAATGCGGAGTAAGACCGTGGAACCAATCTCGCCTGGCCCGGATGTGGATGGTGGGGAAGGATTGGCATTGAACTGCGTCCGAATTATCTTAGAAGCTCATGCCCGCTGTAAACGCATCTAAGTAGTCCTTTGGGTCGAACTTTCCGTCAAAGAGGGCCACCTTAGACGGCTTGTTCCGAGATGAGCCCCTCTCATTTAGTAGTTGCTCTGTGAAAGGCCTTGTAAGAGAATCCGCCGAGTATTTTGACGATCCTCCGGATGAACGGGGTGATGATATAACGACTCTGAATTTACTATACAAAAATTTTCAGTTTAATGTACAGAAAATGAGTTATACAGCCTGAGTTTGAGTTATAAGTAAATTTTGTTAAATAACGGCAAGAAACAACTTGTAGCTCACCGGTAAAGCTTTTGCACTGCTGTAACGTAGCCCCTATGTTCGATCCCTATCAGACACATTATTTTTTCTGATTTTTCTTTTTAACTTTTTGGAAGCCCAAAAGTTTACACGTGCAATACACAGAAAAATGAAAAGTCAGAAAAATCAAACGTGTGGAAAATGGAGTAAACATGGTTTGGATCAAATGGCATGAATCTCGAGGCAAAAGCCTCGAGATCGACCGGCCAAAAGCCCTAGAAGACCGGCAGGGATGGTCCGATCTTGGCCAAAGAGCCCCGGGCTCTGCACACTTGACTCTTCCCCTACTCCTAACTTCCCTGCAATATTTGATTTCCCTGCAATCAAACAAAGACCCTTCAATTCACAATTTATCATAATTTTAATGCATTTTAATTCACCATTTTAATTTCAAAAATCCTAATTCTACACTATAAATACCACCCCATACTTTGGCTCAGCATCATTCTGAAATTTCTAGCCAAAACACTCAAAAAAATTTCTAAGTACAATTGGAGTAAAGAGGAGTTAACAAGCAAGCAACTTCCGGCGAGGATCGAAGCAAGTTCCCATACTCCCGTGACGCCACGAAGATCAACTCTCTTTCTTTTACCTCTTCTTAACATAACCAAGTAGTAAGTCCCTCTCAATCTCTTTTCTTCTTCATTGAAATCCCATTTCAAAACTTATATCGGTAAGTGGAGTTAATACAAATATCTATTTCTAAACCCTTGAAACTTACCTTTTTTCCTATATATTGTTCATCCAAATTCTTACACAATACTTGTAATCTTAATTATAAATATTTAGAATAAATTTTAACCTAGAATTCCATGCAAAATAACTTTAATTTAAGTTTTTCATTTAAATACCATGAACTTTAAATATCATCTGTTTTAGTTTTGTTAAAACAATACTTTTAGGAAAATTTCACGGGATAATGACCTACCTGACACGCACACATGGTTCTATAGCACGATACCTCTTTTATGTGAATTTTTGTTACGAAGACATTATTACAATAAAATACCACTTACTATAAAAACCGGATTTTCTTTTAAACGGTGTTTTAAATTCCTTTGCGATTATACCTCTACAACCCTTGTTAGAGGACCCGCTAATGGATGGTGCGGATTATCACATATTCTTGGGCTAGTAGAGCGAGATGCAGACCTCCTCACGGAACATTCGGTCTTGAAAGGTTTTAAATACGGTTTTTAAGAAAAACATATTTTTCTAATTAAATAAATTTTAATTATTAAGAATTATATAAAAATTACAAATCCATCTATTTTCAAAATATAATAAACTTATTTTTTTTAAATGAAACATTTACAAGTTTCACTAAAATACCATCAACATACCAACAAAAAATAAGTTTTACAATAAAATACCATGAACTTTCCAAGCGAAGCAATTATCACTAAAATACCTCAAATCCTTAAAATTCATATCCATGAAAACCCTAAATAATATAAATAAATTCTTGAGATTTATTTTGAAATTTTATTAAAAATATTTTTTATAAAACCCCCTCGGGTTATATAAAACAATATTTAAGAACTTTAATAAATATAAGTTTAAGCGGGATCAATTCTCTTGAGCCCCAGAGAGCTGGAGAAAGTGAATGCTTTCCTATTTAAGGTAGAAAACTTAACGGAGTTGTCAATGGTAATTGTCTTCGAAAAAGACACAAATCCTGCCGTCCATGTGCAGCAGTTACCGATGACTCCCGAACCTAATTCAAGATCTAAATCAGTTACAAGTGTCTGACTCAGTCAGAGTCCATTTCAAACCTGAATCCAAAGTCAAACATGAATACATGAAATTGAACCTGAATACTTGAATTCAAACACCAATATCAAACATGAATACTTGACTTGACTTAACTGAACCATAGTTATAATTTGACATGACTACTTGAATACAAGATTACATCCTGAACCTGACTACTCGAACATTTGTATCCATGGTTTCGGCAAGACTTGTAAATATACTCTATACAATACATTACGCGAGGATAACGGGGTAGATTGGTACGGAACGTATAGCGTGGCACGATATGTTTACTTAAAAGATACCTACATGAACTCTCGTGTCGTTGTCCCATGGGTTATGACGGGGCCTTGTACTATATGTTACCATAGTCCACGGGGTAAGATGGACTCCTCTCGTATACACAAATACCTTCTGTACCAAGTTACAAACAACTACGTTAGAATAACAATCATATACATGTACAACTTAACAGTTTCATTTAACATTACTTGTTCTATTCCATTCCTTCTTTTAGGACTTACCGAGCGCTAGTTCGCTGACGACATTCCTGTCTTTTCTTTCTTTGGAATGTTCGTCATGAGGACCGGACTCTCAGGAGATTGAGCCTAGTTAGGAGGACTTGGACCAGCTCACTGCCCAGCCGGACTTCTAACTCTCCTTGTATTTACTTTCAATTTGTATGCTACTGTTTAGGCACTGTTTATATCATTGTATCTTTCCTTTTCAAAAACAGTTGTATGTAAAAATGAATGTAAATAAAGGTTGTTGTTTATATTTTTATATCACTTGTCATTCTTGTGCATTTTATATATATTGCTTAATTACGCCTAACGTATTTATTTCTTAGTAAATACGTTGCGGCCCGCCACGTCACCGATTCCGTACACTGGGAAGCGGGGCGTGACAGGTGAGCTGCATGTCCTCAATCTTCTTCTCGAGGTCCTCGAATCGCTGTTGGTACCCCGAGGATTCTCCATAGTCGGAACGCCTGCTGTATCGGCTTCGGGCTTGTGTGATAGAGCGGCTCCGGCTTCACTCTATCACGTTCCTTGGATTCCCGGGATGAACCCTTCGTGGTTCGCCTCGGCGTGAGCCATGTGCGCGTCCTCGGTAAGTATGTTGACGTCGGTCTTCCTTGGAATCAGGTGATCTGACTGACGTCTCTTCAGGGGGCGAGGGAGCGCAGCGAGCGTTGAAGCGATAATTTGGTCGCTCCCGAAATGTCGGTGTCGAATTGTCCGGCGCCCAACGAGTCATGGAATCATTTCTCGTATAGGGGTAGGGACTGTCGGAATCGGCACGCCGGTGTTCCGTGACATCGAGATCGGCACGAGCGCGGCCAAGGACCAAATCGTGCCCCTCTGTCGCCCCGTGCACGGTGTCGTTCCGGAAAGCGGGGGTGGCGACATGGCGGGCATGGCCAGCCGTTTGGACATGAGCGAGCGCGTCTACCATCACCGTGAGTTTGTTGATCCGCACGGATAAGGCCTCGACGATGTTGGGAGGCGGAGTATAACCGTCCCTACCTCCGTTGTGGAGGATAGGGTGGCTTGTGTTGGGATCTTCGTTGCGATGATCGCTGGCCATCGAATCGAAGGTGGAAGATCAACTTTTTTGGGTGGAAAAGTCTTTCGTTCCCATAAATGGCGCCAACTGATGGAGGTCGGAATTTTCTTCAGTTGTTGTCCTTCGTCGATCTTGTGGCTAGCGGAAATGAACGGTTGAGATTTGATGTGAGGGTTGAGCGTGTGGATCTCAATGACTTGTTGGTTGTTGTTGATGCCGAGCTACATGCAAAGGAAGTCCCGAGATGGGAAACCACCGTAGGACCCTCCAAATTTATAGGCAATAGTTGTGCGCTCGTGCATGTATTTAGATGAAATTATTTTTTGGCGATGATTTGCTTACTTATATATACCAGTTAATAAGATAAATATATGTAAAAGATGTAATGAAAAAAGACGATTCTAATCTACGTAAAAGAATATATCTATAATCTATCTATCAATAATCTATAACATTTTTAAAAGCAAATTGAGCTTTTCTCGTCCATCAAATCTACCCAAATCCCAATCCTGAATAATCATCTAGCGTTCTAAATATATACTGGTACCCTTATCTCATTCGATCTCGCAGAAGGAAAAATGTCTTGCTTAAAATTCTCAACACCCAGCTATCTTCTTCGATCTCACCAACGAATCTCACGCTCATTTAAAAAGCTCTGCTGAAAAAACTATGGCGAAACATCTCCTCGGATCTCGCAGAAGAAAAAAATCTCAAACCCCAGCTATCTCCTCCAATCTCCCCAATGAATCTCGCACTCATTAAAAAATTTCCTCCAATCTTCGATCTCGCATCCCAACGAATCTTGGGATCGAACAAAACCCGACTCCCCTATCTCCTCCGATCTCGCATCCCAACCGTTCTTGTAATGAATAACTCAAATACTGGCATATATAAACACCATCTTTCATTTGTTTATTCTCAGTCTGGAGCTATTAGATGATTTTCTGCGTTTTTTAAAAATCTTTTGTTTCTCTGTTCATGTTCTGCATGCAGACCAAGAAAAGTCAAACCATTTTCTTTGAAAAATAATCAAGTCAAAAAACTATATTTATGAACAAAACTTGATATGAAGCAGATGTTTTTTCCAAAGAGAGAAAAGTCCAATCCCGATCCAAAGAGATAAACTATATATCAAAATTGTTCAGAAAAGTTCACAGAAGAAATATGTATTTTAACAAATGGAATCTTTTTATTTAATTATGGGCAGCAGCCCTTAATTAATCTAGATTTTCTGATTAAAGCATTCCTTTATACTGCTTTGTTGATTGGAAAAATGCATCTGTGTCTTGGCTTTAGCTGAAAATTCTATTAAATGGATTAGAATCTGAGACAATAGCAGCTACCTAAGAGAGATTTTCCTTCCAATAGTTTTGCAGTTACACCGAAATATAATCTGAAGTCCTGCTTTAGTTTTAATTTCTAGGCTAGGTGTAATATATGTCATAGATGATGTAGTTTGTGATTGAAGAAACAATAGCAGCAAATCTTACTGCTCAAACTTAGATTTCTAGAGTTTTTAGTTTTTGTAATATGCGATTTTCAAAAATAACTATAGTTCCTATGTTGTTAGGATATTCTTAATGGGTAAATTACAAAAAATGTACCAATGAACTTTCCTGTTTTTTGCGATCTTAAAAAATAACTGTAGTTATATGTCACGACCGAGAAATGGCATGTGGCCGGCACTTGAATCACGTGAAGTCAATATGACCCCACCATAACCCAAGTAAGCCAAAAACCAGGAATCTAAATTTTTTTAAGAAAATAGTGGAGTTGAAGTTTTAAAATAGGGGTATAAAGGAAATTAAGTTCTTTCTTTCAAATAGTAAGTAAAATTTATAGAAATACAAGTGGACTATATACTGTGGTTTGAAAATATTTTGGTCATTTGAAATTTGGGCAGCACTTTCAAAAATAATATAGTATCCCCAAACGAGAGCTAGCTCTTCACCAATTGGCGGAATCATAACCACGCAACATGAATATACGACGCCTAAGACGAAGATCAATCACAGAAACGAAAGTAGAGAAAAAAAACCAAAATATCATCAAGTCCAATATAAAGAATATACAAGCCACAACTCTAAATCCGAAAGAATATACAGCTGGTCTCTAGGAATACCAAATATATATAGTCTGGTTGATAGAGTTTTTAATTAGATACAATGAATATAAAAGTATACAACGGTGGTTACGCTTTGTACTGTAACCCACCTGTTGGATATAGTGCCCTCAAAGTCAATTATTGGATCGCAGGCACGTGATTGCAATTATTGAAGAAGACCTATACCGGTAGGACAGTCTTACTCAAGATGATAGTATGCTAACTGGTTTGCCTTTATCATCGTGTACAGGTTTAGGTGACATGATCACTATTACACGTTGATAGAGCCCTTAGAATTCTTGCTTGACTACCAGCAGTATGATGGCGATCATATACGTAAGAGTAGAATAGTCCATAAGCACATTCTTAAATGTGGTCCCTAATCATGGGAGTTTCGAGACAGGGCATCGATACTCCGGAGTAGACTAGTGTATACAGTCGAGACCCCGACGAGAGGCGGTGGCCGGTCTCACAAGCCATTGGTGTCAGTTGGTTCACCTAAGATGTATACAGGTGCTCATTGGGTTATGAGTGCACCGGACAGGACTCGCCGGGAACCTGCTAGTTGGTATTATACCTGGCGTCAAATAGCAGTTCCCTGGTGACATGTGTACAGGTTAGTTCATCGACCTGAGGTCGTCATTTGTCTCGTGTGAGTTCCCACTGTTCTTAGATTACTACCCTACCACGGCTCAAAAGAGTCGTGCAAACAGGTTTTAGTTGGGTACAGTCCCGAGCCACATAGAGGCAGTGAGCGGATCGGCAGGGGATTCGTCTCTCCCGGTATTGGGGGTGAGATCGCGCTGTGTCTAGAAGAGCCATTACACCAAGTCCTTGGCCAAAGCAGGTGAGAATTACTGGTAGGTATTCCAGTAGTTTCTCAGGGTGTTCAGGGCTACCCTCCGACACGACTTATACCGCTATTGGGGGTCTGATGTTACCAGCCCCCTAGGCCCGATATGCGATGCCCATAGACGAACGGACCGGACTGTACGGATATTGTCACTGATAGGCTCAGTAGGGTTCGAGGATGAGTTCGCTCATTGGCTTCCCTTTCGGTCGATACATGGGCAGCCGTTACGCACAGCTAGTGCCGCTGACGTGCTTATGGTTAAACCCACTGCCAGAGTATTGACGAGTCTTTAGAGTTCTCCACAGATAGTTTCCCAAGTTCGGACGAAACGTTGTAAAGGCCGTATAGTTTTATGGCAGGGTTTGAACATACACGTGCACCTGTGCACGTGTCATGGTTCGGACAGATAATACTAGTGGGCTTTGGTTTAAGACGGATTCTAGTATTATATTGTGTAGGAGTATTTTTTGTCTCATTGCATTTGTATTCGGTCGCAATACAAATGCGGGTATGTATATACTGTAGTGGGGTTATCCTGTAATTAGCTACAGGATCACTTTTTGAAGTTGGCAGTTTGTATCTTCGTTTTGGCCATTTTTATTTCTTTCCTTCTTGGCTGAATTTCTTAGTTGTGAAGGGGTTCTTTGTAAATGTGGCTTTTGTAAATGAGGGGCCCTTTTGTGGTGCCCGGGGCCCCAGTAAGTTCCAGCAACTTCTTGATCATTCTTGAATGGGCGAGTCACTTGATGAGTTGTTTTTGCATTGAATGGTTTTTGGAAAGCTTTAGGATATTTAGTTGATCTTTGTGGTTGATATTTATCTTAGCCTCACCACTTCATTTGTTATGCTCACCCCTCCCCCCTTGTGGCCGGCCCCACCCATTTCAGCCCAAGAAATTGGCCGAGCCCCATTTTGTGAAGAAAAATGATTCATTTGCAATTTCCAAGCTCAATTCCTTCACCCCAAATGGCAACTTCAATTTAGCTTTACCCAATGGCTTGGGTTCCTTGAGACAAAATATTCTACACTCTCTCTACTTCAATCTTGGACATGTCGGTTAGCAAACTTCATGTCCAAGTTGCCTCGTTTTAGAGGCGGGAGCCCGTATAAAAATCCGTTGACGTTGTGCCACCTAGACGAGGAGACAGAAGATCGGAGATGACGCAAGGAGCGTGGGATGATGGCTAAAGACCGAAGGACACGGATCGATCGGTATAGTCATTCTATCATTTTGTAGATTGCTAGTTTAGTCTTAATGGTACGATACGGGTTACAGTCTATGTTAGCGCCAGTTTATGAAAAAGTTTTTATTCCGCGTTTGGCCTCAGATTATTGGCCGGGGTGCTGACGTAGATTTACATGGTATCAGAGCCAGGCCATTAACCTTTACTAGCTTGTTCTAATATGTTTAAAATATCGATCGAACGAAATTTCCAAAACTGCAATTCCAAATTTAAAGTTTCTGTCGAATTTTTTTTTTTGTCGTCTAAAAATTATTTTGAGTATGTCAGAAAATCGAGCAGGCTTTTCTAAGACTGCAGAAGAAATTTGGTAGACCGATCCCACAAAACCGCCGTGGAACCCCGCGTAACCTATGGGTTTGCCGCAGTTCCGCCGCCGTTTTCGGGCTTCAGTGCACCATTTTTCTTCTGGGTGTCTTTCATGTGGAATTGTGGTTTCTGGAATATTTTGTTTGGGCCCAGATTTGTTTGAGTACTGGATTTGTACTTGGGACGCACTTCGGGAAGTTTTGTCGATCGGAATTTTAAATGTGTTAGTTTACAGTACTTACATTATATCTGCAACCGTGAATGTTATTAGAGCGGTAAATCTTGTCTAATTGCTATAGTCCTTTTAGACGGGTTTGCGAACGTGACATTCACGTTGATGTTCTGTGTTGTGCTGTGATGTTGCGGATTTTTCGTGGTGGATAACTTGGTGCAATGTTGGTACAGTTTGGATTTATTTATACATTTGATATTGTGAGGCGAGCGTTCAACATGTGGACTGCCGTCGCTGCCTGTTTGTATATTATTCTTTTGGGACACGACCGGGTTGAGGTCGATGTACCCGTTGTACATATTTTCATTTTTGTACTAGGTTTACCCCGCGACGGGGTGCACGGATAGCCGGGTTCTGGAGGGCAACGGGTCCGCATCTCATGGCTTTGAGAAGGAGGGGACCTCACTCTAGGATTGGTGGGCTATTCGCCGCACTCGTAGGGGGTACAGGTTGACCCGCGGAGGGGTGCTCAAGTTACCGGATTCTGTGAAGTGCCGGGTGGTTCATTCACTTTGCTGAAGGGAGCTGTCTCGCTACAGGTTTTGGCGGGTACCTTGCCGCACCTGTAGGGGTCTAGGATTTTATTGTACAGGCTATCCACACGACCAGGGGAACGTCGGGTTTCAGTTGCGGCTCTGTGAAACCCGGGGCTCCCAGATTATCTGTATTGTTCTGTGATACTTATTACTTTTCTGTAATGTTGCATTTATCACGCCTGGAGCGATTATTGTATATTGATATATATACTAGTAGATGTTGTATATGTTTTACACCCGCGCTAGTCCAGTCCCCGCTCTGTCGTTAGTTAAGTAACCTAACGGGTGATGACGGGACCCAGTGACGAATGCGGATGGCATATACGTACATTTTATTTTCGTTCTTTTCTGGTGTGATTAATTGATGGGACTGCGTTGATTTTGATCAATGCAATGAAGACAAACCTGTTTGACGTTGTTGGAACAGTTTTGAAAAAATGTTATTACAGGGACTTTTTCTTTTGTTTTGCACAGTGGTATTCAGTTGGAATATCCTGCACCTCATTCGACGAGGCAAGGGCCGAGATCCCTTCACCGAGAGTGACCCCTTGGGCAGAAGTTTGCGTCAGGGTAATAACTTCACTATAGTCGATTACTTGTTGCTTTGCATCGCGGTATTCAGTTGGAATATCCTGCACCTCATTCCACGAGGAAAGAGCCGAGATCCCTTCACCGGGAGTGACCTCTTTAGCAAAGGTTTTTGCCACTATATTTTTGTAAAAAGCTATCAGGTTCCTTCAGCGATATCAAGTTCGTTACGTTAAAGTTTTTTCGCCAAAAACCAGCCGTAGCCCTCCATCTTTTCAGTTGGGTATTCAGTAGTATTCAAGCTATGTATTTTGACCAACGCCAATGCATAGTGTTTGGTAGCTGCTGGGTATTCATCTGTTGCATAGATAGATGAGTTGGTTTGGGACAGTCGTACTGCCATTTGGCCAACGTCAGGGGTATGTACGAGTAGGTTCAGATTAACAAGATAATGATGGGTAGAACTTGACATGTGACTTATGATATTTTGGCCAACGTCAAGGTCATAAGAGCATGAGGCAAAAATCCATATCGGGAGTTTCTAAAGAAACTGAAACTTGCCAGGCATGCGCATACCTTCTGGAGTGTGATAACGTGAGTGGATTCCTTCACGTTATTATGCGATGATAGTTGGATCCCGATTCCCACTGATGAGTTGGTTTACTCTTTGGGTGATCCCGACTAATTCTTCTTTCAGGTTTGGAGGAGAATTTGACGATACAGTGGGAGGTTTCCTGATTAGATAAAGTGATAACCATTCTGATCTAGGTTAGAGTGCACGCAGAGTGTTTCTTTTCTCTCTCTTTCTCTCTTTGGCAGCGACCATTGACCGACCCTAGACTATGACTCAGTGACCAAGTTGATCGAACCTTCTTAAAATACTGGATTTTGGATTGTCTGAGTTGCATACATCATTGCCCCTCCTTCTTTTACCCTTTGCATTTCTCCAGAACACCTCGTATCACTACGAACATCCACTTCCATTGGATAAATCTATCGTATGGTTATATACGAACTCGAAGGGACTTCTTCAGGGATGGATTCAGGTTCAGGAGAAAATGAATTGGTTTATTCAGTTGTCTTTTATCATCACCTTCTCTCAGGTTGAGAGTACTCCTTGGTTTAGGAGGCGGTACACTATTACGCTTATTGGATAGTCTTCTTCCAAATCATAGGCAGGTGCCGAAAGGTAGGGAATGAAGAAAACCAATTAGTCTAAGTAGGGTGTACAGAAGGTAATAAGTAAAGACAAAATAAAGGGATTAGAAATAGAGCAAAGTAAATTGCGACTGCTATCATTCACGACCAAACCGCGTAGTTCATCGCCACTCCTACTTCACCTTTGCTTTTTCTCCAGTTCAGGAGAAATAGAATAAGGTTTTATTCAGTTGTCTTTTATCATCACCTTCTCTCAAGTTGCGAGTACTCCTAGGATTAAGAGTATACACCTATTACGCTTATTGGATAGTCTTCTTCCAAACCATAAGCTGGTGCCGAACGGTAGGGATGAAAGAAAACCATTTAGCCTAACGATGGTGTACATAAGGTAACGACTAAAGAAAAATAAAGGGATTTGGAGAGATGGCAACGAACTATATGGTTATAGTCATGAATCTGGATTATAGAAGAGTCATTACTACGAATATCCGGATACCCCTTCGAAACATTTTCATGTTTCAGTTTCACTATGCATTGTTAATAGAAAACTGATTTCCCGATTAGACACTTGCTCCAGGGTATGTATTTACCAGGTATGATTCTCACATCTGTATGGTTTTACAGATGATGAGTGGGAGTAAGTTATTGGGAATTAGGTGATTATCCTCATTATATCGGAATTCGTTGTAATTGGTGATATTTGAGGAAATCGTCTGGGTTTTTGCCTGACGGCACCTATTTGGTTTTGAATATCCGTTGTTTTACACCAATTTCAAATTGATATATCTGTACGTTTATTTTCATAAAGTGAGATATAACTTTTGAAATTATGTCTGTGACATTTACCTATATCAGTTGATGATTGGGTAAGGAGCATTGAACAGCGGAATAGTTCTTAACCATAAGTACAGTTTTCAACCTACGATGCACAGGTTTTGAGTTATTCAACTCAGCGGACTTATACAGAGTATTGTATGTTGTCCAGTATCCATTAGGACAAAGGGGTTGGTCCTCGTACTATATTCTGTTTACTTGTGACTTCTCTAGTTTTTAGACAAGTGTTTCGTAAAAATACAAGGTCTAACTTTTGAGAAGTTATAGGTACAAGAATAAAGTGGAGAACTAGGTGTTGCAAATATCGGGATTCTTCAAGGTGATCGAAGATATAGATACTTGTGTATGGTATTCAGTTGATAGTAATGGTTTTGAGAAACTTATTTCTCTTTCGGGTTACTCATAATTGGATACATTCCTAAGTTGAGTAATGCCGATTGGCCTTTCTCCATTTTGTTGACATGCGCTGGAGACAGCTGCATGATTTGAATCCGGTTACAATTAAATCAGTGCCTATGTTTCTATATGGTATATAGAATGGTTTATATCTTAACGATGTTAAGGTACGGGGAGTTGTCCGGCTTATGCTAAAAACTAGACTCTGGATAACTCAAGGCACGTTTCTGTAATGGCAGTTTGTGCGTTGGCCCAGGCTATGACGAGGGTTGACTTTCTACCATTTGGAAGTTCAATGGTGATATTGTTCTTGACTCGCCACAGTTTTAGTAAAATGGTTTTTTTTCAGAAAACAGTAGTGGTAGTATGGTAGAACTGGAAGTGATTCCAGAACCGCAAACAATTACTGAAAATTTAATAGGACCTAAAAATTCAATCAGGTTTGACATTCCATTAGCCACTCCGCAGATATGTTGGGTAACCTCAGACACTCGAGAGGTACTTCGGTAGCCTCAAGGACGGTGACAGGGAGGTTCTTGTTTACCCAGACTTGACACTACTGTTGTTCCAAGCTATGAGACCCGGAAGGAGGATGAGTATAGCATCGTTCTAAACTAGCTTTAGAAGTGCACGTGTATATGACTCTGCCAGAGGGTTGTTGTGGTCAGTGGGAGCAGCGGAAGCATAGTGGACAAGTAGCTTATGTCTATTTATAGACTAAAGTAGATATAGCGGAGATAGATCATCTATTTTTTATGTGACAATCACGGCTTTGACTTCATCAGAATAGGGGATGGATCTGTTAAGAAGGTAGTAGGGTGTGATGTCTTGGTATTTGGATGACATACACAGAGTAGGAAGTAAAATTCTTATATTACGATCGGTTATACTGTGGTTGTCACACAGTTGTTTCTCCACAAAGGATATGGATATAATATCTGACATTCTGCTTACTAGATCTATGGTTTTAGATCTAAATTTGGGTAGTTTCCCAATCTGGGTACTTAGACAGTATTCTAAAAGGTATTTTAGAATGGACGACTCCTGGCATGGTGGTGTACCTGCAGGTGATGGAGTCTCCTTCTCTAAATGTGTCTTACAGACTAAAGGGAAGAGGGATGTGTATGATTGGCATATCACTTGCTTAGGCAATTGAGTCAATCATGAGATGTCAAGTACCACACCAGATATTGTTTTTGCACTAGATGCAATAAGTTTATATTAATCCAATCCTGGAGAAACATTCGGAAGCAGTTTTAGAACATAAGTGGATGTTCTAGGGATTTGATAATGGCAGCCTCCTTTAGGAGACAGTTATCATTCCAGGCTTCCAAGGTGACATGGATGACATAGTGACTGTCAGAGTTATAGTTTTCCCTCTGATGAAGGGGGCATTATTATGGACAGGTGGTCCAATAGGATACTGTGGGAGGCATGGTGCAGGATACCGATTAGGTTCAGTTGACGATACAGTTTAAGAAGTTTGGATTTGGAGTTCATTTATGAACTGGGTTCCATCAGATATCCAGACATATTCTAAGACAGGTATTACTCAATTCGGGAGATGGCTTTCTCCGCGAACTTGAGATTAAGAGAGACATAGAAAGAAACATCAGGGCGGATCCACTCACTGAAGCTATTTCTCGAACACAAAAGTTTTACAAACGAGCTTTGTGAAACTGATTAGTAGAGAAGTTGGGTGTTCGGTATCACACGGGCTGTGAGTATGCGACATCGCAATAATTAGCCTTAAGTGCAAGTGGGAGATTGTTGGATGTAGTGCCCTCAAAGTCAATTATTGGATCGCAGGCACGTGATTGCAATGATTGAAGAGGACCTATACCGGTAGGACAGTCTTACTCGAGATGATAGTATGCTATCTGGTTTGCCTTTATTATCGTGTACAGTTTTAGGTGACATGATCACTATTACACGTTGATAGAGCCCTTAGGATTCTTGCTTGACTACCAGCAGTATTATGGCGATCATATACGTGAGAGTTGGGTAGTCCATAAGCACATTCTTAAATGTGGTCCCTAGTCGTGGGAGTTTCGAGACAGGGCATCGATACTCCGGAGTAGACTAGTGTATACAGTCGAGACCCCGACGAGGGGCGGTGGCCGGTCTCACAAGCCATTGGTGTCAGTTGGTTCACCTAAGATGTAAACAGGTGCTCATTGGGTTATGAGTGCACCGGACAGGACTCGTCGGGAACCTGCTAGTTAGTATTATATCTAGCGTCAGATAGCAGTTACCTGGTGACATGCGTACAGGTTAGTTCATCGACCTGAGGTCGTCATTTGTCTCGTGTGAGTTCCCACTGTGCTTAGATTACTACCCTACCACGGCTCAAAGGAGTCGTGCAAACAGGTTTTAGTTGGGTACAGTCCCGAGCCACATAGAAGCAGTGAGCGGATCGGCAAGAGATTCGTCTCTCCCGGTATTGGGGGTGAGATCGCGCTGTGTCTAGCAGAGCCATTACACCAAGTCCTTGGCCAAGGCAGGTGAGAATTACTGGTAGGTATTCCAGTAGTTTCTCAGGGTGTTCAGGGCTACCCTCCGGCACGACTTATACCGCTATTGGGGGTCTGACGTTACCAGCCCCCTAGGCCCGATATGCGATGCTCATAGACGAACGGACCGGACTGTACGGATATTGTCACTGATAGGCTCAATAGGGTTCCAGGATGAGTTCGCTCATCGGCTTCCCTTTCGGTCAGTCCATGGGCAACCGTTACGCACAGCTAGTGCCGCTGACGTTCTTATGGTTAAACCCACAGCCAGAGTATTGACGAGTCTTTAGAGTTCCCCACAGATAGTTTCCCAAGTTCGGACGAAACGTTGTAGAGGCCGTATGGTTTTATGGCAGGGTTCGAACATACACGTGCACTTGTGCACGTGTTATGATTCGGACAGATAATACTAGTGGGCTTTGGTTTAAGCCGGATTCTAGTATTATATTGTGTATGAGTATTTTTTGTCTCATTGCATTTGTATTCGGTCTCAATACAAATGCGGGTATGTATATACTGTAGTGGGGTTATCCTGTAATTAGCTACGGGATCACTTTTTGAAGTTGGCAGTTCGTATCTTCGTTTTGGCCATTTTTCTTTCTTTCCTTCTTGGCTGAATTTCTTAGTTGTGAAGGGTTTTTTGTAAATGAGGCTTTTGTAAATGAGGGGCCCTTTTATGGTGCCCGGGGCCCCAGTAAGTTCCAGCAACTTCTTGATCATTCTTGAATGGGTGAGTCACTTGATGAGTTGTTTTTGCATTGAATGGTTTTTGGAAAACTTTAGGATATTTAGTTGATCTTTGTGGTTGATATTTATCTTAGCCTCACCACTTCATTTGTTATGCTCACCCCTCCCCCCTTGTGACCGACCCCACCCATTTCAGCCCAAGAAATTGGCCGAGCCCCATTTTGTGAAGAAAAATGATTCATTTGCAATTTCCAAGCTCAATTCTTTCACCCCAAATGGCAACTTCAATTTACCTTTACCCAATGGCTTGGGTTCCCTGAGACAAAGTATTCTACACTCTCTCTACTTCAATCTTGGACATGTCGGTTAGCAAACTTCATGTCCGAGTTGCCTCGGTTTAGAGGCGGGAGCCCGTATAAAGATCCATTGACATAGTGCCACCTATACGAGGAGAGAGGAGATAGGAGATGCCACGAGGAGCGTGGGATGATGGCTAAAGACCGAAGGACACGGATCGATCGATATAGCCATTCTATCATTTTGTAGATTGCTAGTTTAGTGTTAATGGCACGATCCGGGTTACAGTCTATGTTAGCGCCAGTTTATGAAAAAGTTTTTATTCTGTGTTTGGCCTCAAATTATTGGCCGGGGCGCTGGCGTAAACTTACACCACCTACCAATGCAAATCACCTAAAAAAGTAATGTACCAGCAAGCCGCTACTGATCCGAACGGTCGATCCTGCAAGAAAACTATGGCACAACGGGGGTGAGTTGCTAACTCGTAAGTAGAAAATATTATCAGGTAGAAATCGAATGTATAACAATCACTTAGGTCATACTGTAATATAATATAATCATATCGTGTGGTAACGAAAGTGATCGTGTATACATAAGTATAATAATATAATAATAACGTGCCTATGTCAATATATGGTACCATGTCATCTGTGTCATATATATATATATATATATATATATATATATATATATCATCCAACTTGTGTCCATCAACGACACATCAAAATCATCATAAAATCCTGAGTGTCCAGCATCGACACTCGAAATCATCATAAATCCCGTGTCCAGTATCGACACGTAAATTCTCATATCTCAGGTGCCGTCTCGTCAGATTGGTCCTCATATCCATTTGTCTCATATCACTCCGGTCAGTATCCTCCGGATATCCGCCGAGTCCAATACTGTCACTGGTAGGTAATGTTTTCCTGCCGGGCTCAACGTCATTCTATACGATCTTCTTGCCCCGGGTACCGTATCAGGTCCATCATATACCCGCATACGGTGACTCCTCACTCCTTGAATCGGGTAATCATAATAGCCCAGCACTGAAAAATCTTATGGTGGACGTCGAAATATCATATCAAGAGAAACCGCGTTTTTTAAACAATCATAAGTTTTTAAATAATATCTGCGGTTTCTCAAGTCCAGAAATCTTATGAAAACAGAATCTCATAAAAGCATGGCAGTAATGAAATAATATGTATAGGCAGAGAACAATACTGTAATGCACAGCAAGTATGTTCATATGAGCGTGTCGTGTAGTAAGATAAAGAAAGTACAATAACTGAACTAGTATGTGGTACTCGGTACTAAACGGTAACTAAAATACTAACAGGTTATAAGGTGATACGGTAACATAGCGAGTTTTAATATGTATGTGGCATGGCAATTACCGATGATGTGTGTGTGAGCCGGCAAGTATGTGTACGTGCAATATGTGCATCATCGGTAATGGTTCATGCGTCCTAGCAAACAAAGCCACGAAAAAATAAGGGTATGAAGTGTAGTATATATATCGTAAATGAAAATAATGCGAGCGTATGCAGAAATAAGAAATCGTAACGCAAGCGTAAACAGAATAGAGAAATCGTAAACGTGAACAGTATAAAAATACGCAACTACGTATAAGCCATACAATTATACTTTAAAATAGTACGAATCGTTATTTTTAGAAAATAGGGGCTACGATATTTTTTTTGAAAAGGATACCATTTAAAAGGTCGTAGCGTCCTTTGAAGTTAACATTTAAAAGTGTGTAACGATTCGTTCGTTTTGAAAATAGATATAGCTCTAAACATATTATAATATCTACTTAAGTGATTTTAAAATAATATTTCTCAAGTCGAATTAATATCAACGATCCATCCTCATTATATCACGTACGGAATAATTCATCGTACGATATCATCAAATCAATAGTACGGATTTATAATAACGTACATCATCTCATCTCATCTCATCATATATCATCTCATACCCTTATATATCATATCATGTAATATCGCCTCATATTATCATATCGACTCGTATCATCAAATTGGATCATATTCTCGTATTATCGTATCATATTACAAAATATTTGCATTTATATATTTCATAAGTAGATATAGCTCATAGGCTAAGAAACAATACCAGGGTATATCTTTCTACTAAGTCTACTATTATCGCATATAGTATCATAATAACCCTATAGGCTAGGTATACATATATAGTATATCTAGTATCCTCGTACTACGGTTGCAGGGGTGCTATACGTCATCCACCCGACTTCCCCCGTAGATATACATCTACTCACCTAACTTCGTCTCGCTCTAGCCGATTCCGACGGATGCCTTGCCCTCTTTCGTCGTCCCGGAAGTCCACGCGCTTATACCTACAAATCAAAGCATATCGTATCGCATAAAAATATAATTCGAAAACCGATACGAGTAAAGAGCACATAGGTTAGAACTTATAGTCAATGCGTGCTAAAACGATAAAATACTCTGTGACGTCGACATACGAACGTCGAACGACCAAGTCATATCAAGAAAATCCAAAAACCAAATTTTAAATGCCAGAAAACATTGACAGAAATCAAGTAAAATGACTTCAGATTTTTCTTAAGGTGAAATTAGACTTTTTAGTGTATAGAGTAGTCTTAGTTATTTAAAGAGTGAACTATAGACCAAGTTTCAGACCCTAATTCCAAATTTAACCCGAAATTTATGGTCCAAAGCAATAAAATTGCGGCTAAGACATGATTGTTTGGGCTCGAACTTCTAGGATGGCTTCC
Organism: Agapanthus africanus; assembly: GCA_030015575.1. Taxonomy (NCBI): domain Eukaryota; kingdom Viridiplantae; phylum Streptophyta; class Magnoliopsida; order Asparagales; family Amaryllidaceae; genus Agapanthus; species Agapanthus africanus. The sequence goes on along the minus strand of JASDDO010000018.1, from coordinate 425,003,941 downwards.
TACTGGTCTATATATCTCACAGTATCCGCTGTTTAATTTTCAGAGATTCCTAATAGCTCCAGATTCTAATTGATCACCAAAACTCAATGAAAACCGATATCGGAAAAATTGTAAACGCGTCTTTGAAACTTCTAATCTCATCCTAGACCAGGGATTCTATCACTAAAATCCAGCAACCACTCACTAAACCCCCTACTACATCATTACTACAAGCCCTATCTCCCAAAACTCATCTTAGAATTTTCCAAGTTCACTAAATATAAACTTTTGAGCTCTAAACTAATTTGTGAGGTTAGAAAACAAAGAACTTGATGAAAGATGAGTGTTTTATCTTTAAGGAGCAACTCAAGAAAATTCTTAGACGGCCAAAACTCCCCAAAACGAAATCCTGAGCAAGCCATGAGGTATAGGATGAGATGATGAATATTTTTTATGAAGGTTTAGTATGGTTTTGAGTTGATTTAGATGATGATTTGGTGGTGGTAGAGAGGGTGGAGAAGGTGGAGAAAATGAAGGAAGAGGAGATGAAGAAAGAGAGAGGTGAAGAAATGAAATGGCTAAGGCAAAGCAACCATACTCTCTCTCTCTCTCTTACTTGCCCATGCCTCCTTGTCCCCTTGTCCCCCTCTCACTCATTTTTTTTTATTTTCTTTTCCTTTTTTTAAAAAAATATATAAAACCATATTCAAAATCACAAACTAAAATATTTAAACCTCTTTAAGCATGGTTAACAAAATAAGGCTAGATTTAATGCACAAATAGTAAAACACTTATTAAGTTTAATATCAACAAATATGGATATAATTATATATTAATTTATAAAAAACCCAAATAAAATAATTGTTTCTATAAATAACAATTCATTTTAATTTTTAATTATTTTCCAAAATATAGGTATATAATTATACAATTATACGAAAATTCAAATCTATATTCATATAATATCCGTGAAATATATTATTTTTATTATTTAAATTCCAAAATAATATTTTCTATTTTCTGAAATGTTACAGTCTTCCCCCCTTAAATAAATTCGGTCCCCGAATTTAAATTTAAACATCCAAGTCTTAAAACATTTCAGTGAATCAAATCAAATCAACGCGGTTCCGAAGTCACGGATAAGCTAAATTATCATAGCGCATCGCGTGCACATGGAAACGGATGCAACACTCAATAATCGAAACTCTGTCAAGCGTCATGCAAATCATGGGAGCTATGATGAAAATGCAAGTTGCGAAATCTACTGTTTAAATCAAGTATAATATAATCAAGACTATGATATATATATAGTACGCATCCTTGTAAAATCATTTAAATGAATGAAAAATGTATGAAAAATCCTTTTTCAAATCGCCATGTGATGCATATATCACGGTACGAGTAGCGGGCGTTCATTTTGTAAAAAAATATATATATCTATATACGTTCCACTTAAGATATACGTCCCGTCTTTTTGAAATTTGCTTAGAAGGGTTTTCTTTTTGTATAGTTTCGTGTCGCTCATGGACTCATAGGAAAATAGTAAGACTATAACTCATTTTGAAAACCCCTTCAGTAAATATCGATGTATGCAAAAACACTCAGCTACTGTCCTCAGACCAGTCCTGCTCTACTATTATGTAATATAGCATATGTCATAAAAACATGATGCTCGAAAGGAAATCAATCCCAATAGGTGTACATGAAAATAAATCCACGTGCATCTGGTGCGCACAAAAATCGAAGTCAAATCCAAGTGCCACGAATGTGCACGAAAACCGAGTGCAACAGGTGTGCACGAAAGTATCTGTCAAGTGCATCGGATGTGCACGACAACAACATCCAGTGCATCTAAAGTGCACGAAAAATCTCAATCAAGTGTATCAGATGTGCACAAAATCATATCAAGCGCACCGAGTATGCGCAAAAATCAATCAAGTACATCAGGTCTGCACAAAAGTATCCAGTGCAACATGGTGCACAAACATCAATATCAAGTGCAACTAAGTGCATGAAAATATAAATCTAGTGCAACTGGCGTGCATAAAAACTATATCAATGCATCGAAAGCGCCTGTAAACAATATCGAGTGCACAAATCAAAATCAAGTGCATACAATATACACGAAATCAAAATCAAGTATAACGGAGTGCACGAAATCAAAATCAAGTGTATCGGGATACACGAAATCATAAATATGTGAAACGGCGTGCACAAAACAATGTCGAGTGCAATGTACATGCACAAAACACAAATCATGTGTACTGATGTATAAAAATATAAATCAAGTGTAACAACTGTGCACAAAGGAAATATCCATCAAGTGTAACTACGGTGCACAAAACATCAATCATGAAACTCAAGAATCAAAACGACGAAAGTGTGATACTCGGATCACAAAAACACAAATCACAATAATTGACATTAAGATGCACCTCCTTCAATGCCGAAAGGTGCCTGTGCACCCAGAGTTGGCAGAGCAAGAATTCCTTCTTGCTTTCTGCCCACGGCCTGGAATCTTTTGTCTCTGCGTCCTTTTTCTCTCTGTGGATCACCAATACCATGATCTTCCGGCTCGACCGTCTGGTAAGGAGTAACGACAGAAACAGTCCCGCTATGACGCCTCTCTAAATATCTCCTAGCCAATTAACCTGACCACTCGCAACATAGCAAGTCATGACGGCAGCCTCTGGCCCTCTGAATACGTGCCATACAATCGATCCTGAGTCCAAATTTTTTTCGCCGTAGTATCCTGGAAAGAATCTTCCACGGTCTCTTCCGATATCATCTCTGCCGAACAGCCCGAAAGTTGGCACTTTTAAATTAATCCATTTTAGTTCCGGGACAGCTGCAATCTTATACGGCTTTCCTTTGAAGTTGTGGCCGTATCCAACGTCTCTGCATACGTATCAAAACTCTAGTATCAACGGAGAGGAATGACTCATTGAGATCTAGCACTACTCTCTTTATCCATTTCTCTTCAATATCTACCAATTCGAAATCACATCTTGATAGCTACGTAGACTGCAAATCAATATTCGGCTACGGTCATATCTGAAATCTCTCGTAAGGACTTAAAACTACAAACTCGGGCATTTCCAACACTCTATGGAAGAAATCTGGCCAAATACGTTCTCGGGAACTCGTCCACGCCATAGGAGGAATATGCATTGCTCGTCCTCTCTCGATCAATTCACGCCATGTCTGAGTAAGACCCTTCAAGCTGAAGCTAGCCAACTCAACTGATCTTGCATCGGGGCATCCAAACGAACGAAATGTCCTAATCACTTTACCCAAGAATGACTAGGGATTCTCTGTTACATCCCTTTATGTAAACTCATATGGCTTCAGTTTCGTGAACTCTGGAGGCGATATCTCGTCAATCTCAGCGACGGCTAGTACATCTATCTGCACGGTAAACAACTCAACGGTCTCTGGAGTAGGCTGTGCATCAACAGTCCTCTCAATCCGGCTGGCCTCTAGTAATGACCCGATCATCTAGTGCAGATCGAGAACACTTGTCTCAAACGAGAAATCCAAGCATAAACGAGAAATCGGTCTGTTCCTCCGTCATCGGGATAACACCCTGGCCAGTCCTCGTCCCTGACGAGCTCGCTCTGACCGCATCTCTAGCCACAGCTCTCTTAGCTCGCGTGGCCAAGGTGACAGGAACCTTGAACAAATATCGATGAGGATAGATCACAAGAACGAAGAGAATAACGGATCTCAAAATATGTACATCCTAAGGTTACTCAAGCGGAGAAGCGTATCATAAGTATGTCGCGGAACATACACACGGTATGTCACTTTACTTGAGTTACCTACTCCATCAACCAAGGTCAACCTACGTAACGAAAGTTCGGGTCTAATACCTCCTCAGTCAAGTCTAAGTTCCATAAGGTTGAGCCTAGGTTCTGAAATATATACGCCCTAGACTCCGCATAGTCAAACCTAGACTCGAACAAAAGTTAAACCTAATACTTTGATACCAACTTTGTCACGACCCGGAAATAGCACGTGACCGGCACTTGAATCACGTGAAGTCTATAGGACCCCACTGTAATCCAAGTAAGCCGAAAACCAGGAATCTAACTTTTTAAGAAAATAGTGGAGGTGAAGTTTTAAAATAGGGGTATAAAGGAAATCAAGTTCTTTCTTTTAAATAGTAAGTAAAGTTTATAGAAATACAAATGGACTATATACTATAGTTTGAAAACATTTTCGTCATTTGAAATTTGGGCAACACCTCCTTTATAAATTTTGATCCAAAACCAATCCATATCAAGAATAATATAGGCATCCCCAAGAGGGAGCTAGCACTTCGCCAATTGGCGGAATCACAACCACGCAATATGAATATACGACGCCCAAGGAAAAGATCAATCACAGAAACGAAAGTAAAGAAAAAAAACCAAAACATCATCAAGTCCAATATAAAGAATATACAAGCCACGACTCTAAGTTCGAAAGAATATACAACTGATCTCTAGGTCTACCAAATATACATAGTCTGGTTGATAGAGCTTTTAACTAGATACAATGAATATAAAAGTATACAACGGTGGTTACGCTCTGTACTGTAACCTGCCTACCAATGCAAATCACCTAAAGAAGTAATGTGCCAGCAAACCACTACTGATCCGAGCGATCAATCCTGCAAGAAAACTATAGCACAACGGGGGTGAGTTGCCAACTTGTGAGTAGAAGACATCATCAGGTAAAAATCGAATGTATAAAGATCTCCTAGGTCATAGTGTAATATAATATTATCATATCGTGTGGTAACGAAGGTGATTGTGTATACATGAGTATAATAATATAATAATATCGTACTTGTGTCAATATATGGTACCATGTCATCTGTGTCATATATATATATATATATATATATATATATATATATATATATATATATCATCCAACATGTGTCCATCAACGACACATTAAAATCCTGAGTGTCCGGCACCGACACTCGAAATCATCATAAATCTCTTGTCCAGTATTGACACGTAAATCATCATATCTCAAGCACCGTCTTATCAGATCGGTCCTCATACCCATCTGTCTCATATCATTTCGGTCGGTATCCTACGGATATCCACCGAGTCCAATACTGTCACCAGTAGGTAGTGTTCCCCAACCAGGCTTAACGCCTTTCTATATGATCTTCTTGCTAAGAATATGTATGCCCTAGAGGCTATTATTGTAGATTATAATGGATGCTTGGACATATATATATATATATAGGACTTTCTTTATTAACATGATAATATGTTATATGGTTGTTCTTTATCTTAACATGTACACTTGCTTTAGTTTACCATCTCTTTGATATATGTTGATAAAGCCCTTAGGATATTGGCTTGACTACTAGAACTATGATGTGATCATACTAGTATGGCTTGAGTAGTCCACAAGCACATCCTTAACTGTTCCTAGTCGAGGGACTTTCGAGACAGGGCATCAATATTTCAGAGTAGACTAGTGTGTACGTTTCTTGACCCCATATGAAGCGATGTTTGATCCCACAGCCATTGGTGATTGACATCAAAGATTGTACACAGGTGCTCATTGGAGAATGGGTACACTGAACAGGACACACCGAGAACTCCTAGATGGTACCATACTTATCGTCAGATAGCAGTTCTCAGGTGACACTTATACAGGTTAGTCTGTAGACCCGAGATCGTCATAGTATCTTGTGTGGTTCCCACTGTGCTTTGATTTCCTCCCTACCACAGCTCTACTGAGGCGTGCAAACAGGTGGTTTTTGGGTACAGTCCAGAATCACATAGAGGCGGTGAGCGATAGGAGGGGTTTTATCTCTCCCGGTATTGAGAGTTAATGTTGTGCTATACTCGATTGGCTATAACAGCAAATCTCTGGTCAGGGCTGATGAGATTTACTGATAAGTATTATCAGTAGTTTCTTGATTGGTTATAGGCCACACATCGGCATGATTTATCGAGTTATTGGGGTCTGACGATTCCACCCCCCAGACTCCATATGCGACATATCAGACGAAGAGACCGGACTGTACGGTAAGTGTTGCTTATAGGCTCTACGGAAGTGTGGACAAATTTGCTTGTTGATCTTCTATTCATTCAATACCTGGGTAGCCATTATGTCCAGCTAGTACCGCTGACAGCTTGTGTGTGTTTGATGTGATCATTACTTACCGTTAGCATATTGACGTGTCTTTAGAGTCTCACATAGAGGTTTCTTAGATCAAGCGAAGCGAAGAGAAACGAAAGAGGGAGCTTGATTGAATACGTGTATATGATATCGTATTCTAATATAGCATTTTTTATATTAGCCGGGTTATATATGATATAACCAAATTATTGAATCAAGTGTTGATTTAATAATTTGATATATATATATATATATATATATATATATATATATATATATATATATAAACTAATATAATGCTCACTTTAAATTATTTTCTACTCTATGTGTTATTTTTATTTGATATAAACAACATATAAAAATATGTAACATAGTTGATGATATATAGAACATGGATGTATAAGAATCACAATAGAGAAAAGATAAGAAGAGAATGATTTACTTAAATGAAGAAAACAAAAGAACAAATGAGTCATGGTTTTTTAGCATCTTGGAGAAGATTTGAGAAGCCATGACTCACTTTCTTTCTTTGTTTTATTCATACAAGTTTATCAATTCTCATTCTTATCTTCTTAACCTCAAGGTTCATTCTCTCATCCATCTTCATCTTCTTCTTCTTCTTTCTTCACTTGCTACACTATTCATGCAAGAAGAAAAATAAGAAAAGAATTTTTAGTGAGCAAATTCTCTACTTCATCAACCTACACTAATCTAGCAAATTAGTATAGTTTGTTCTCTTCACTAATTCTTAGATTAGTGAAGTGTGGGCTTGAGTGTGAGAAGCTTCGAGGTGAATCATTTTCGACGACGAAAACTTTGAGTAAGCTCGTTCCATCCTTCAAGTGGAGTCAAAGAAGAGTTCTAAGACTGCTACACGGAGCTTTTGGAGTGAAGGACTAGACTACAAAGGTTGTAGCATCTCTTCACTTACCTTAGTTTCTTACTTTGCTATATTTTGAAACCCCAATCTCTAGTTCGATTCTTATTTAGTATACTTAGCCCTCTAAAATTTTTAAATTGCACACTTGATGTTCATAGAAAACTAGTAGAGGTGCTAAGACATACTTTCATGGTATCAGAGCCAAACTAGAGGCTTAGGCGACATTTAGACAATGTTAAAGTGTTCGATCGACGTTTTATTATCTGAACTTTGCTAGTTTCTGTTGGTTTTTGCAAATTTCAATTTTTTTTCATATTAAAAATGCTCAGAAATCATGCAGGCTTTTCTAAGAAGGTATAAGAAAACGGAGCTCCTAAGTCCACAAATTTGCCGCGGAACCGCTGCCTATGCCATGCATTTGCCACGGTTCCGCCGCTCAATTTGTGCATTAGAACTCCAGTTTTCTTGTGTTGCTTCATTTTGACCTTTTGGATTTTCTGGATATTTTTTATGAGGCTCAAGTGGTTGAGATCTCTGAAAATTTTTGTTGATTAGAATGTCGATCGAAATGTTGATATCGTTTAAATTGTTCTGGTTATGTGATATAATAGTTAGAATCCACATTAATTAGTTTTTCTAAAACTAGTTATCGATTAGTAAATCTCACATTTTAGCCTTGTTTGATGGATTACCATGAAATTTGGATTTGGATCGAAACTCCGTCGTAATCTCGTATCATACGCGAATACCTGCCAGGAGACACTAGTAGAGAGCCACGCCCTTTTGCTCCGACCAAGTGACTATAGGAGAACCCCATGGCCAAGAGCATCCACTCGGATGCTCGTGGCTACGGTGTTCCGCCAAGTCCACTACGTTGATAGCCTCGGGGGTGCGGCCATCCACTAAAGTTCCCGACAAGCCTTCGATCTTTTCACCGGGAATTTTGTTGAATTGCCCGGCTATAACTTTAGAAATTGTTTCCAATTTGAGGCTTAAATGTAAGGTTTATAGCATTAGGCATGAAATTCAGAATATGCGATAATCCGGGTTTATGATATCTAAATATGCGGATTCTAATTATTGTAGTTTTCATTTCTTTTCTACGACCGTAAGTGTAATATGTGGATGTATCCCCGATCTCGTTGCTATACGACAACGACATTCGAGATACGCATATTTACTTACGTTGATGACATATAATATTATTATGTTGCTATTTTGATCTATTATATTGGATCATCGTGATTGAATAGTCGGAGGTTTTATATGAGATGAGAGTTTTTCTTTTTCATTCATATAAATTATTGTATGTAATATTCTTTTATTGGGACACTTCCGGGTTGAGGTTGTTATCTCCATTTGCTGTATATTATTTACTTTACAGTATTATGATAGACCCAAGGCAGAGAGCACAAGTAACCGGGTTCTAGAGTCCAGTGGGAGGCCATCTCGAAGAGTCGAAACCGGTCACCTAACTCTAGAATTTGAAGGGCTGCTTGCCTCTCTCGTAGGGGTCTAGGGATGTGGGCTTGGCTATTCATCACGACCATGGAATCCGTATTTTTCGTCAATAGCTTAATTTAAAATACGGAACTCCTAATATATCATATATTTTATATACCTACTTCTGCTGTGATGTAATCATATAACCGTGTGAGATGAATGCTGCTTATATATATGACATATTAGTAGACACTATATATGTTTTGCATCCGCGCTAGTCCTGACCCCGCCCTGCCGTAAGTTAAGTAACCTTACGGTGAAGATCCGGGTCCCTGTGGCGAATACGGATGGCATTTATGTATGTTTTGTTTTTGTTTCTTCTGTGATGTTTAGGAAACATAAATGATGGGACTTCATTAATAAGATTAATGAAAAGAAAAGAAACCTAAAAGATGTTGTAGAATCATATTTTTCAAAAGGTAGCTCTAGTTCTTGTTTTGCATAGTGGTATTCTTTGATGAATATCCAACACCTCATTCGATGAGAAAAGAGACAAGATCCCTTCACCGGGAATGACCTCTTTAGTAAAAACTAGCATATGCTACAACCCACTCGGTTTGTTTTGAAAAACTACTCGACTTTTAAAGCGGGGCTTAAACCACTCCTTTTCAAATCACTAGGTTCTACAACGATATCAAGTTTATTATGTTAAAGGTTTTCTTCAAAACCAGTCATAGCTCTCTGTCATTTTAGATAAGTACTGTTTAGTATTCGTGCTGCGTTTATCAACCTTTGCCGAAGCGTAGTGTTCGGTTCTGCCGCATGTTGATGCGATCGGTTAGGACAGTCATACGATTTTGCTGACCTTTGCCAAGGGTCATGCGGGTGGGTCTAAATCAGTCACGAAATGACGGGTTGAATTTGACTTGCGGGTTATGATTTGTCGACATTGCCAAGGTCATAAGCCGTACGGGGCAATTACCATTATCTGGAATTTCAAGTGTTGAAATTTGCAATGAGATTGCATACCTTCTATGTGATAGTTGGATCCCGATACCTACTGCAAGTAAGCGTTACTCCAGAGAGAGTTTTCCACTTTACAATTAGCTAATCCAGTAGGTGTCTAGAAAGGTGTTAACGGGGTTATACCTCTGCGGAAACGAGATTATTTAATTAGTTCCATGCGAAAATACGGAGAGACTCTCTCGGAGTACCAACATCAGCATGGCTAACAGATTAGCGAACTTGTAGGGTGTAATTAATCCCGATTAATCTTGCATTTTAGGATTTGAAGGAAGATTTGATAAAAACAGTGGGTGCCATCCTGATTAGATAAGATAATAACCAATCTAATCTTGCAAAAGCATACGCTAAAGTGTTTTCTTCTCTCTCTCTCTCTCCTGCTAGCGACCATATCACGCCTTAATCAAGATAATAATATAGATGTATTGACCGAACCCATTTATCATACAGGGCTGGGGAACGTTGGTTCCGCTCTATCTTATAACAACTGTCATAAGTCTGGGCAAGGGATAGGGGATTGCAAGTATTTCCACGCAACCCTAATGAAGAAGAAGCATTTTGATGCATCTTTTTAAGGTGTGTTAGTTATTTAGAACTGTTTCTCAATTTGCTCTATGTTCTGAGTATTAGATACCGGATCAGGATCCCACATTTGTAATCTGTTACAAGGGTTAAAGAAAAGTAGAGAACAGGGAAAGAGTAATATGTCTCTCGGAGTACTGAATAGAGTAATTGTTGCTGCCGAACCTATCGGTGAATATCACCTTGTATTGTCAACTGGTAATACATTGATTTTGAACGACTGTTATTTCATAACGTCGATGATGTGCAATATAATATTCGTTTCTTTATTAGATAAAGATAGATATAACTTTGCATTAGAGAAAAATGTTATGAACATTTTCCTAAATTAAGTGTTGATTGGATTTGGTACGTTGTATAATGGTTTATATATTCTAAATCAAAATACAGTTTTAAATATACAGAACACATACAAGAGGAAAAGTTTATAAATGAATGAAGCCTTCTTGTGGCACTGTAGACTTGGCCATATCAATGCGATCAGATTAGCTAAGTTGCATTAAGATGGATATTTGAATCCGTTCGAATTTACATCTTATGAAACTTGTCAGTCATGTCTTAAAGGAAAGATGGCTAAAACTCCGTTTACGGGACACGGAGCAAGAGCTACTGAACTCTTGGGACTGATATATAGAGATGTATGTTGCCCTATGTCTACACATGCCAGAAATGGTTCCTCGTACTTCATTACATTCACCGATGATTTCTCTAGATTCGGACATGTGTTCTTGTTGAAACACAAGTCTGAAACTTTTGAGAAATTCAGGAAATATAAGAGCGAAGTAGAGAACCAGACGGGTAAAAGTATTAAAATCTTTCGATCTGATCGAGGAGGCGAATACTTAAGCACAGAATTCCAAGATTATCTAAAAGAGAATGGGATTCTCTCTCAACTTACTCCTCCGTATACACCACAGCACAACGGTGTATCGGAGCAGAGGAATCACACCCTATTAGATATGGTGCGCTCTATGATGAGTAATGCTGAGTTACCTATTTTCTTTTGGAGTGATGCACTTGAGATAGCTGCATACTTATTGAATCAAGTTCCATCAAAATCTGTGCCTAAAACACCATATGAGATATGAAGTGGAAAGAGACCTTGTCTTAAACGAGTTAAGATATGGGGTTATCCGGCCTATATTAAAAAACAGAATCCGGACAAATTCGAAGCACGATCAGTTTTTAGCAAGTTTGTGTGATATCCAAAGAATTCACATGGATATCTATTCTACCGCATTAAGGAACAAAAGGTGTTTATTGCTCAACACGCCACCTTCTTAGAAAAGGAATTTCTTGTAAAATAAATCAGTGGTAATGAAGTGGAACTGGATGAAATTCCAGAAATACAAACTGCAACTGAAGATTTGATAGATCTGGAGGATTTCCCCGACGAACCTCAGCCACTCTGTAAATCTTTTACGGTTCTTCATCCACTTGAGAGATACTACGGTTTTCTCATAGACGGTGGGAGCGAGGATTGCATCATGAAAGATGATGACCCGACTACTTTCGAGCAGGCCATCACAAGTGGAGACTCTGTGAAATGGCTGGATGCTATGCAATCTGAGATGGAATGCTTGTACACCAACAAAGTATGGATTTTGGAGATTGCTCCTGAAGGGGTAAAACCCATTGGGAGCAAATGGATCTTCAAGAAGAAGATTGGTGTAGATGGAAAGGTTGGGACCTTTAAAGCTAGACTTGTAGCAAAAAGTTTTCGTCAACGACCAGGTGTCGACTATGATGAGACATTTTCTCCAGTGGCTATGCTTATCATGATCCTACTTTCCATTGCTGCATACCATGACTATGAAATCGGGCAGATGGACATTAAAACCGCTTTTCTAAATGGTGATTTAGAAAAGAGCGTGTATATGACAAAGCCAGAGGGCTTCGTAGATAGTAGGAGCAGCGGAAAGGTGTGCAAGCAACTTAAATCAATTTACGGATTAAAACAGGCGTCGCGGAGCTGGAACATCTGTTTTGATGTAGCAGTCAAAGAGTTTGACTTCATCAAAAACGTAGATGAACCATGTATATATAAAAAGGTAGTAGAGAGTAAGGTCGTATTTCTCGTATTGTACGTGGATGAGACACTCTTGATAGGAAATGATGTTCCTATGCTGCACCCGGTCAAACTCTTCCTATCACAAAGGTTCTCCATGAAAGATCTGGGTGATACCTCTTACATCCTGGGGATAAAGATCTATAGGGATAGATCTAAAAGGATGTTGGGATTGTCCCAATCCAGGTACATAAACACCATACTAAAAAGATTTAGTATGGAAGATTCTAAGCATGTTAATTTAACCGTTTGTTCAGGAATCACTCTCTCCAAAGAGATCTCTCCCAAGACTGATTTGGAAAGGGCTCGCATGAACGTGATACCCTGTTCACTGCCGGAAGCCGGGAAGACTGGACGTCTTGCCTGAATCTGGGGGCAGATGCTAATTGGTGCTATCCGTCCACCTCTCCGAAGATGCCAAATTGATTTATGGCACCGTGTATCGAAGGTTTAAATGGATGCGGCCGATGTAGCAGACTTCGTCAGATTCCCCCTCGCTTGAGGGGTTTTTGATTGTGGGGACGCTCTTCCCTGTAGGCGCAAACCCCTGCAGTTAATTACGCTACCGCATCGCGGCAACAACTTTCTCCTTCTCCGTATGGTCACTTCGTGTCGTGGGTGTTTGTTTTGTGTTTGGTTGCCCGTGGATTTTATACGGAGACTAATTTGTGTTGTCGCCCGTAGGACGTGGATTAGTCCAAATCCGTATCTTTCTTAGATTTGGGTTTGGGGGGTTGTGTTTAAGGATACGTTAGCCTTATTTGAGGCTAGGATCAACTTAAACGTTTGTTAAGGACGCGTTAGTCTAATTCTAGACTAAGATCAACTTAACGGGATCGTTTAGATCCGACAAGAAAGCAATTGTGCTCTATTGTTTAGTTTAATGGCATTGCGGTAGATAATTAGTTTAAGGACATTACGGTCCATTGTTAGTTTTAATACATCGCGGTCGAGGTTAAGGACATCATAGTCCGTGGATTTAAGGACTCCACAGTCCGATGTTAGTTTTAAGACATCACGATCAAGGTTAAGGACATCATAGTCCATGAATTTAAGGACCCCATAGTCCGATGTTAGTTTTAAGACATCACGGTCGAGGTTAAGGACATCATAGTCCATGAGTTTAAGGACCCCACAGTCCGTTGTTAGTTTTAAGACATCACGGTCGAGGTTAAGGACATCATAGCCCATGAGTTTAAGGACCCCACAGTCCGTAGAATTTATGGTTGTCGGGACCCGTCACCTCTTTGAAGACGTTGAGGAATTACAACGACAAATATCAAAGGAATGAAGAGATGTACCCTAGAACCGGGTGTAAATTGATTGGAAGAGCAGATAAGCTCAGTTCAATTTAAATTGAGGACTTATGGCCAGAATTGGGCTAAGTCCAGTTAACATTTCATTTTGTTCTGCCTGTTAGGCCTTTATTTGGGCTCTGCCCTTTTAATAATGCCAAGCATTGGGCTCTGACATTTTGTCTGGTATTGAATGCATAGCATTTATCAGAACAAAGTATGTTCTGACAGCGCGCCACGTGGCGCATCAGACGCTTTGCGCCAATTAAAGAGCGCATTGCGCTAGCGTACATGAGGGTGACACGTGTCGCTTAGCGCTAAACGCTAGTTTGTTACCGCACTGCGCTTTTAGTTTATGAGTATACTGCGCTGGTTTATGGGTGCGCCAGTGAGTGACACGTGGCACGCTTGGCGCTGAGCGCCAACCCAAGAGCGCAGTGCGCTGTTTTCAGGAGTACGAAGCGCAGATCGTGTCTATGGTTGACACGTGGCATGTTATGGCGCTGAGCGCCAGTCCAAGGAACGCAAGGGCACGGTTCATGAGTGCAAGGCACTTTTCAATAGCGCAAAGCACATCTGATCAATTTTAATATCAAAGAACAAGTTTATGTTCTTCTTAAAGGAGGCTTTGCCTCAAGATCCAAGAACAAAAGTTCTTGCTTTTATAAAAGGCTCTGCCTTTATAGATCAAAAGATCTGTGAAGTAAAATACTTCTTTTTATATTTTTTATGATTAGATCTTTGATCTTTTCTTTTTATTCAAAGACCTTGGTCTTTTTTATAGATCTAAGATCTTTTTAGAAGATGTTTCTTCTTTTTACAAAATGATTTCATCTCTGTTGTTGAAGAATTAATTTTTTACCTTTAAAGATGAAGAAAATGATTTTCTTTCTTCAAAGGCTTGCCTTTCTTTCTCTTTGAGTTTTTCTCAAAATTTGCAGAGGGTTTTTTCTATTATGAGACTTGAAGTCTTGGGTCCTTTATATAGGGCCAATTGATTTGTTAAATCAGTTTAAGAGATGTTTCACTGATTGATTTGGGAATATTTCCCACCGTTGGATCTTTGATCCTAAGGCTTCTGTTTTACAGAAGATAATCTTCTTGTTTTAATAAGATTGAGAAATCTTTCCATGCAGAATTTGTTCTGTTTTTGGTAATTCATTATTTACCATTGGATCATTGATCCAACGGTGCTTAAAGCACAATCTTGTTATTTGGAAAGATTTCGAGAAATCTTTCCTTAAAAGAATTTAATTCTGGTTAATAAATGATTTATCATTATTATTAGATCCATTGATCTAACGGTGGGAATTTTAATTCCAGCGCTGGCGCACCTACGTTGGACACGTGGCGCGCGGCGCAGAGCGCAGCGCAACTGCGCTAGCGCACCCGTGCTTGACACGTAGCGCGCAGCGCAGAGCACTGGATCTGAAGCGTTGCTTCAGCAGAGCGCTGGATCCGAAGCGTTGCTTCAACAGAGGTGTCTTTTCACCTTCTTTTTTAAGCCAAACTTATATTCCCAAGAATCTTTCATTTCTCAATCTTGGAAATAGTTCCATTGTGCACGAAATTTTCTGTGCTTCGTCTTTATAACTCGAAGCAAAGCTTCTTCCTTTTCTCATCCCTAAAGAACTTTCTCAACTATGGCTTGTAACCTCCCCCATGCTCGTAGACAGCCGTGGGAAGTGCCCATTCAGGACCTTGTTCCTCGCTTTGCTTTGCGCTTGGTGGATCCTTCTCTCACGGATGAACAGTGCGACGCTGCGCTGCACGATCTTTTGACTCATGTGGGGTCCCCTCTTCCCCCACACTCCATTTGGCTTCGGATGATCCTTGCGTCTGTGCTCGCCGATCTTCCCCCTCACCCAGCGGAGATGACCCTGGCGATGCTCGATGCGGCTGAGGACAAGCTCGAGTGTTTCCATGAGGCGTGCCTGATTACTCAGGCTCTGAAAGACTGCTCGGTTCACTTGTTGAGCCAGATAAGAGCCCGGCGGGCTATCATGTCTGTTTTTGCGGATGAACATGGCGCCAATCGGTAGGGAGCCACTCCTCGTGAAAATCGCCGTTTTGATGTGCTGGAGAAGACGACGAGGGAGTTAGAGAATTTTGTTTATTGTTTTGTTAATCGCTGTACCACTGATCCCTTGTTTGGTGATCTTTTTTAAATGTAATAATAATAATAATAATAATAATAAAAAGATTTTTAATTTAGTATTTTATTATATGTTAAGTGTTCTCTTGTTTTTAATTTTTTGTTATTCCTCTGTAAGATGTTTATGCGCTGCATAATCATGAAGCGTTGCTTCGCTTTCCAATCTTGGAAACAGAGCTTTGCTCTAATTTGGGGTGCGCAGCGCAATTGCGCTAGCGCTAGCGCATTTGTGTTTTGACACGCGGCGCGCAGCGCGCCTTGCGCTAGCGCACTCGCGCTCGACACGTGGCACGCAGCGCCGGGCGCAGCGCAACTGCGCTAGCGCACCAGTGTCAGACACGTGGCGAGCAGTGCAATGCGCAGCGCAACTGCACCAGCACACCTGTGTTAGACATGTGGCGCGCAGCGCAGAGCGCAGGATCTAAAGCGTTGCTTCAATTTTTGACTCTTAAATTTCTAAACAGAGTTTTTCTCTGATTGGGGGACGCAGAAGCGTCGCTTCATTTCCAGTCTTGGAACTTGAACAGAGCTTTGCTCTGATTGGGGGACGCAGAAGCGTCGCTTCATTTCCAATCTTGGAATTTGAACAGAGGTTTGCTCTGATTGGGGGAAACAAATGCCCCCCCACCGTTGTGCTTATGTGGCCCCAAACGTGAGTGCGGCGGTGGTAGCATCTCAGCCGTTGGATCAACTTTCGGGGAGTTGAAACGGCTCTCAATGCCTATAAATAGGACATTTGGTCCTCAGATGATTACCATCTTCTTCATAAGAATTTTTATTCAGAGCCTCGCTCTTCCGTTCAAGAACTTTTAAGAGTTAGAACTCTTTCCAAGCTTAGGTAAAATTTAATTAATTTTAAGAAATTAAGGTTTTTAACCATTAACAGAGCCTTGCTCTTAATAGATCTTTGACCTAAAGAAAACCCATTTAGGGTTTCACTAGTAGAGCTTTGCTCCATAGGTCTAAAGAGAACTAAAGAGAACCCTATTAGGGTTTCATTAATAAAGCTCTGCTCTCTAAAAGGATTTTTCTTGTGATTTCTTATTTCATTAATGGAGCTTTGCTCCTTTCAAATCATATAGAAGAACTCTTAAGAGTTTTTCATGGATCTTGAAGATTAAAGATGGAATTTTATTTTTTGATGAATTATATCATCTTCTCAGAGCAAAGCTCTTAATGTTCTCAGGGGATTTCTTTAACTTCCCCTCATAACTGATTTTGACAGGTGTTACTCCTGTCTGCAGAGCATTGCTCTCGAGGAGTTTAACTCCATGTGCCTATTTTGAATAAGAAATTGCTTATTCAGTCCGTCTGCTAATCTTTGCTGATTTTCTTTTACAGGAGTAATGGACGCTCACATGTATGATCTCGACGAGATTATCTCTTACGGAGAAATCTGCCGACTCGGCCGTTCTCAGAATCGAGAATTCACAAACACAGAGTGTGCCGAAATTATGAGTCGCTTTGACGCATACAATGGTCAACTGCTTCCTCGGCGTTCCCCTCTTCTGAAGCTTATTATGGGAGCGATCTGGGAAGCGCTCCCTCTATTTTGTACCGGCGTGCCGCTTAGAGCATTGGATACCGCTGAGGATAAGGTGCACTCGATGTATCTGATGAACCTAATCTCGAAGAGACGGCGAGACAATCTTGTCGATCTCCTGCGCCAGGCTTTTCAACAGTATGCCATACTTGCTGCCTATCGGAGGGTGGAGGACATCCGTGGGGATCCCGACGCTTGTGATCGCGAAAGAAGGCACACTAGGATGGTTCGCCAGGCCTGGAAAATTCTGGACAATGTCACTTTTGAGTTCCTCAATCCATGTCCTGGATTTGAGGTTTTGCCATTGTAATTGTTTTTATAATTGTAAGAACCTTTTTGCAATATGGATGGTAAATTTCTCATTTTAGCGTGTTTTATTTCATGTTCTAAGTCTTTTGCAAATGCATGAATGGGTGTGCCTCGAACGCTTAATTAGATGCAGATCAGATGTCCTCCTTGTTGCCTTCTCCTCTTTGCTGTGTTGTTGCCATGTGATTTTAGCGAGTGCGATCTGTAGGTAGTATATAGCTGTCAATCTTGGATTCTTTGTAGGACGGTGATGGCTTAGAAAACAGGGTTAGAATCCTATCGACTAAGACTTTTCAACTTTATGAGCCGTGAGGGTCTCATAAGGAATTTTCTCCCTACCGGTCGAGAGGATCCCATAGGTGTAATTTCTCCATAAGAATCGTGAGGATTCCTAAGTGCGTTTTCTCTTGAAAGTCGTAAGGATCTCACAAGAGAATTTACTCCCTTATGAGTCGTGAGGACCTGCAAGTGATGGGTGAAGTTGTCCTTATCCGCATTTCACGGAATCAAGGGTTGCTCTGGATGCTTCCCACGGGTTCACTGCCGTGTTTGGCGAGGACCAGGCTCCGCTCTTGACGTTTTCCAGGATACCGTAGTTTAAAGACATCGCGGTCGAGGTTAAGGACATCATAGTCCGTGGATTTAAGGACTCCACAGTCCGTTGTTAGTTTTAAGACATCACGGTCGAGGTTAAGGACATCATAATCTATGGATGTAAGGACTCAACAGTCCGATATTAGTTTTAAGACATCACGGTCGAGGTTAAGGACATCATAGTCCGTGGATTTAAGTACTCCACAGTCCAATGTTAGTTTTAAGATATCACGGTCGAGGTTAAGGACATCATAGTCCATGGATTTAGGGACTCCACAGTCCAATGTTAGTTTTAAAACATCACGGTCGAGGTTAAGGACATTATAGTCCATGAGTTTAAGGACCTCACAATCCGATGTTAGTTTTAAGACATTACGGTCGAGGTTAAGGACATCATAGTCCATGGATTTAAGGACCCCACAGTCCGTGAAATGTGTGGTTGTTGGGACCTGTCACCTCTTTGAAGACATTGAGGAATTACAACGACCAATATCAAAGGGGTGAAGAGATGTACCCTTGAACCAAGGTAAAATTAGTTTAAAATCATTACGGTTGATTGTTAGTTTTAAGACATCACGGTCAAGGTTAAGAACATCATAGTCCGTGAGTTTAAGGACCTCACAGTCCGATGTTAGTTTTAAGACATCACGGTCGAGGTTAAGGACATCATAGTCCATGGATTTAAGGACTCCACAGTCCAATGTTTGCTCTGGATGCTTCCCACGGGTTCACTGCCGTGTTCGGCGAGGACCAAGCTCCACTCTGGATGCTTCACACGGGTTCACTGCCGTGCTCTGCGAGGACCAGGATCCGCTCTGGACGTTTTCCACGGGGTCAGAAGTGACATAATCCGCGTTCCACGTAGCCAGGAATTTTGCTCTAGATGCTTCCCACGGGTTCACTGCCGTGTTCGGCGAGGACTAGGCTCCGCTCTGGATGCTTCACACGGGTTCACTGCCGTGCTCTGCGAGGACCAGGATCCGCTCTGGACGTTTTCCACGGGGTCAGAAGTGACATAATCTGCGTTCCACGTAGCCAGGAATTTTGCTCTAGATGATTCCCACGGGTTCACTGCCGTGTTCGGCGAGGACTAGGCTCCGCTCTGGATGCTTCACACGGGTTCACTGCCGTGCTCTGCGAGGACTAGGATCCGCTTTGGATGTTTTCCACGGGGTCAAAAGTGACATAATCCGCGTTCCACGTAGCCAGGAATTTTGCTCTAGATGCTTCCCACGGGTTCACTGCCGTGTTCGGCGAGGACTAGGCTCTACTCTGGATGCTTCACACGGGTTCACTGCCGTGCTCTGCGAGGACCAGGATCCGCTCTGGACGTTTTCCACGGGGTCAAAAGTGACATAATCCGCGTTCCACGTAGCCAAGAATTTTGCTCTAGATGCTTCCCACGGGTTCACTGCCGTGTTCGGCGAGGACTAGGCTCCGCTCTGGATGCTTCGCACGGGTTCACTGCCGTGCTCTGCGAGGACTAGGATCCGCTCTGGACATTTTCCACAGGGTCAGAAGTGACGTTATCCGCGTTCCACGTGACCAGGAATTTTGCTCTAGATACTTCCCACGGGTTCACTGCCGTGTTTGGCGAGGACTGGGCTCCGCTCTGGATGCTTCACACGGGTTCACTGCAGTGCTCTGCGAGGACCAGGATCCGCTCTGAACGTTTTCCACGGGGTCAGAAATGACATAATCCGCGTTCCGCGTAGCCAGGAATGGTTGACTTTATCCGCATTTCACGGAGTCGAAATTTGACTCTCGGTCATCTGTACACCGCCGAGTCATGTAACTGGGAGTTGTCGTTGTTCCGCTTTGCTTGATGTTGTGCATGTTGTAATGAGACGAATGTTGAGATGCTCTCCAGGCTATCTGAGAACCGTCGAGGTTTAGCTTCTTCTTCTGATGAAACCTGGGGAGGAGGAGTGTGATTCCTTCTCTGTTTGCGCCCCTGGATTGTATACAGGGACTGCTGTGATATCACCTGTAGGGCATAAATTTCATTTTCATTTTTCAATTCTTTCCGCGATGTTCTATCATTTTAGCTTTTATATCGCGAAGGTCGCGATTGCCCAATCATTTCGGCTATTTTTCGCGGTGCCCAATCATTTCGGCTATTTGTTTTATTTTTACTCGCTGCTTTTTATTGCGAGTTGCCCAATCATTTCGGCTATTTTGCATGTATACATTTTTTTTACTTGCTGCTTTTGTTGCAAGTTGCCCCATCATTTCGGCTATTTTGCATGCATGTGTGGCTCGCTAGCTTTTTGCCGCAAACTTGGGATTAGACACTGATTTCGGCATCAGCACCGCTAAAACTGGGATATTGCCAGGAACGAATCATCATTTGCCTCTGTCGATATCGAACAAAGGTGGCTTAGCGAACAGGGTTAGGATCCTGTCGACGAAGGCTTTTGACTTCATGAGCCGTAAGGGTCTCACAAAGGTATTTCTCCCTGCGAGTCGTGAGAATCTCGTAGGTGTGTTTTCTCCTTAGGAGTCGTGAGGACTCCCAAGTGTATGATCTCTTGTAAGTCGTAAGGATCTTACAAGAGAGTTTTCTCCTTATAAGTCAAGGGGACTCATAAGGGTTGTTCACCGTGTGAACATATCCCTAATCACGGGTGGGACTTGGTTAGGGAAATGTTTATTCGCGCCCATGGATTGTATACAAGGGTCGGTATTGAGCCTCTTGTAGGGTAGTATCGGAGGTTGTGGGGGTTGCTTAAGAACAGGTTCAGGTCTCTGTAGCTTAAGACTTTCAAATCTTATGAGCCGTGAGGGTCTCATAAGAGGATTCTCCTTACGAGTCGTGAGGATCTCGCAAGTGTAATTTCTCCTTAGGAATCATAGGGATCCCTAAGTATGTTGCTCCCTTGTGAGTCGTAAGGATCTCACGCGGGTGATTTCTCCTCACAAGGTCGAGAGGACCCTGTAAGTGTCTTTTAACGAGGTTGCGCCCTTTCGGGTTTTCACAAACACTCGCCGGTAGCCCTGCTGTTTTTACTCACAGAGCCCTTTCGGGTTTTCATCCGTGCCCATTTTGCTTATGGACATACCGTTTTCTTTTTTTTTATTCTTTTTTTTAAACGAGGATGCGCCCTTTCGGGTTTTCACAAGACTCGCCGGTAGCCCTGCTGTTTTTACTCACGGAGCCCTTTCGGGTTTTCATCCGTGCCCATTTTGCTTATGGACATACCTTTCTTTTTTTTGTATCAGCGTTGGGATGCTGCAATCCACCGTAGTTTATCGACATCTCGGTCAACATCTAGTTTTAGGACATAGTGGTCCGTCATTAGTTTAAGGACGTTTCGGTCTGCTGTTAGTTTAAGGACGTTTCGGTCCGATGTTAGTTTTAAGGACGTTTCGGTCCATTGTTAGTTTAAGGACGTTTCGGTCCGCTGTTAAGTAAGCCGGTTACTACTTATAGAGTTTGGGCTTAGAAAGATAGCGAGCGGACGTAGTCGTCGTCATCTATCATTGACCTAGGCCATAACTCGTCAAGCGTAGTACTTCTTCAGGAAGCGACCGTTTATTGGCCTGAAAGATCTTTCACCGTGCATGTCCATGAGTATATAGGCTCCACCCTGATAGACCTTGTCTATGATGTACGGGCCTTCATAGTTCGGCTCGAATTTTCCCCGCTTGGTGCGATTGGGGATCATAGGTCTTTTGACCACTAGTACGAGTTCGCCTCGGCGGAATGTCCTCGGCCTAATCAATCTTTCGTAAGAGTGCATCATCTTTGCTTTATAAGCCTCCAGATTTTGTTGCGCTATGAGCCGGGTTTCATCAAGGGCATCAAGCTCCTCAAGCCGAAGGTGAGCATTCTCTTCGTCCGTTAGCTCATAATGGACTGCCACTCATAGAGAGGGTAACTCTATCTCGAGGGGGAGTACCGCTTCTGTACCGAATACCAATGCGTACAGCGTTGTGTTCGTGGCCGTCTTGAACGTGGTCCGGTACGCCCAGAGAGCTTCATGTAGTCTCTCGTGCCAGTCCTTCTTATTTCGGGACACCGTCTTTTTCACGATCTTCATCAAGGTCTTGTTGAAAACCTCTGCTAGACCGTTGGCTCGGGGATTATAGACTGACGAATATCTCCAGTCTATGTTATGTTGTTGTGCGAAGCGGCGGATTGTGTGGCTTCTGTAGGCTGTCCCGTTATCGGATATGATCCGTCTCGGAGTTCCAAACCGATAAATGACGTGTGTCTTGAAGAAATGGAGGATATTCTCCGTCTTCACGTCTCTCAGCGGTACTGCTTCTGCCCATTTGGAGAAGTAATCAGTCGTCGCCAAAATGAATCGATGTCCTCTGGACGATGCTGGTTCGATGGGGCCGATTATGTCAGTTCCCCACATTTCGAACGGCCAGCTAGCCACTGTCGGATGTAATGGATTCGGATGCTGGTGGATAAAGTCTCCATGGATCTGGCACGAGTGGCATTGCTTCGCATACTCAAGACAGTCCTGGATCATCATGGGCCAATAATAACCCATCCGTTTAATTTTCAACTTCATTTTCGGGCCAGCTTGGTGAGAACCGCAGAGTCCGTCGTGAACTTCTTGGATGACTTTTTTCGCCTCTTCAGGTCCCAGGCATCTCAACCACAGAGAATCAAACGACCTCTTGTACAGAGTATCATTGACGAAGGCGAAAGATAGGGCTCGCTTCATGAGCTGATGTTTTGAGGATGCATCTTCGGGCATTCGACGGGATTTGAAGTAGTCTATAAAGAATTCTCTCCAATCCTCAACCGTTTCTTGGTCTTTTACTTGCAGGGCCGTTTGTTCGATCGCTCCCTTTTCCTCAGACGACTCTGGAGATATTTCTGCCGGTGCAAGAACTCGACGGCTTTACACAATGATTCTCACATCATCGAGGTTCTCGTCGGCCAGTTCTTTAGCGAGCTTAGCTAGTGCATCCGCTTTGCTATTTTCTGCACGCGGTATGCTTTCCAAGATGTAGGAAGGTATTTGGGTCAGCAGTTGCTGTACCCTCTCGCCGTACTTTACCAGTTCTGGTTTGCACGTTTGATAGTCGCCGTTTACTTGACTAACGACCAGTTGGGAGTCTCCGTATATGAGGAGGTTTTCAATTCCCATGTCGATGGCGATCTCGAGGCCTGCTATCAAAGCTTCGTACTCGGCTTCATTGTTTGTCCTCGGCTCTGTTAAGGAGAAGGCAAAGCGCATTATCCCTCCATGTGGAGTCACGAAAATAAGGCCTACCCCCGATTTGATTATAGGGGTGCTTTGTTTGCGCTTCTTCATGGAAGACGCTCCATCAAAATAAAGTTCCCATCGGGTATCACCACCATCGATCGCATCAAACGCATGTTCGTCTGGCAGTTCGCAATTCAAAGGGGAATCGGCCGGTATCGGATGCTCAGCGAGGAAGTCGGCAATGGCCTGGCCTTTCACTGCCTCAAGAGGCTGATAAGTTATAGAGAACTCCATCAAGAGCAAGGCCCATTTAGCAAGTCGTCCCGTTAATATGGCCTTCGACATCAAGTATTTGAGAGTGTCCACCTTCGATATAAGGCGGACTTCATGTGCCAATGTATAGTGCCGGAGTTTCGTTATCGCGAAGATCGGCGCCAGACAGTGTTTTTCGATGGGAGAATAATTGCTTCCTGCCCCCAGGAGAACTCGACTCAAGTAATAGAGAGCTCTTTCTTTCCCTTGGTCGTTCTCTTATGCCCATAATGCGCCTAAGGAATCTTCGAGGGCTGTTGTATAAAGAATAAGGGGCTTTCCTTTGACCGGAGCAGCCAGCACTGGCGGGTTCTGCAGATACTGCTTGATTTCGTCCAGCGTGCCTTGGCATTTGTGATCCCAGACGAACGGGGTTCCCTTCTTCATCAGGTGACTGTAAGGGCGGCACTTGCCAGAGAGATTGGCTATAAATCGCCGGATATATGCGAGCTTCCCTTGGAGAGACCGCAATTGCTTGAGAGTCCTTGGTGGGGGCATCTCCATAATCGCCTTGATCTTTGACAGATCTATCTCGATACCTCGGTGTCGGACAATGAATCCTAGAAACTTGCCTGAGGAAACTCCGAACGCGCATTTGAGAAGGTTCATCTTCAAATTGTATTGCCGAAGGTGTTGAAATACGATCTTCAGATGCTCGAGATGTTCCTCGTATGATTTGCTTTTCACCACAAGGTCGTCAATATAACATTCAACGATTTCATGTATGAGGTCATCGAAGATCTTCGTCATGGCCCTCTGATAGGTGGCACCGGCGTTCTTTAGACCGAAAGGCATCACCTTATAGCAGAATATACCTAAAGGGGTCCGGAAAGCGGTATGTTTATGGTCCTCGGGATGCATCTTTATCTGATTGTATCCTGATGATCCGTCCATGAAGGAGAAAACTTCGTGAGTGGACGTGTTATCTATCATCAGCTCAGTGACCGGTACTGGGAAATCGTCCTTTGGGAAGGCTTTATTGAGATCCCGAAAGTCTACGCAGATGCGCACCGTCCCATTCTTCTTCATTAGTGGGACGATGTTGGCGATCCAATCAGGGTACTGAACTTCTTGGATGAAGCCGGAATCAATTAGTTTCTTGACCTCAGCGTTGATACTCATCTCAAGCTCGAGCCGCATTCTTCTCGGTGCTTGTTTGATTGGCTTGACGTCCGGGAATATTGCCAATTTGTGAACATCAATCTCTGGATCTAATCCCGGCATTTCGGAATAGTTCCATGCGAAGCAATCTCTATGCTGCATAAGCACGTCTTTTAGCACAGCCACCCTTTCTTCAGATAGCAGCTCACTGACGAATGTTGGTCGCGGGTCACTAGTCGTCCCCAAATCAATTTTCTTGAGGTTATCTGCTGTCACGTCCCGAAAGTACGGAATATGACCGGCACTTAAACTACGAACGTCTCGAGGTGTACGTAATCTAAGTAAGCCGAAAACCCAGAAATCCAAACCAAGAAAGGTAGTAGAGTGAAGGAAAACCAATCTAAAACAAGTAGTTTTCATAGCATAAGCCGAATTATGCGGTTTTTAAAAAAACATCAAATATTTCCCGAAAATTTCGACAGAGTCTCCTTTGTAAATACTGGCCCCCAAACGGGATACAACATGAATAGTATACGAAATCAATAAAAAGGCATCCCCGAGCGGGAGCTAGCTCTTCGTCAATCGACGGTCACAACAACACAAGTAATATAATATACAACGCCAAGGGCGAGGATCAAAACTCAAAAGGAAACGCAAAACTACAAGAAATCCACAGAAATACAACGCGCGACTCTAAGGTCGAAAGAATAACATCACTGGTCTCTATCTCAAAAATAAATACATGTTTGGTTGATGGAACTTCTAGATACAACAGAATAATGATATACAAGATATAAAATGGGGGTACGATACAAGTAAACCCACCTACTAGCAAGTCACCCGGAAATGGGAAGCAGTGCCAGCAAAACCGTAATGAAACCTGTACGGCAAAACCTGCAAGAAACTGGAGCACAACGGGGGTGAGTTGCCAACTCGTGAATAGAAAAACATCCACGGAAAGAAATCGCATAAATAACGCAACCTGGGTCAATGATCATAATATATACTCAAATATATGTATAACATGCAGCCTATAACAATGGCTAGGGTAATATCTAACCGAGTGTAATCTCATGGGCCCGAGTCAGTGCCTCAGGTAGCAATATATCATATGGATGATGTATGAATGCATGAAACAGAATGCATGTACTGAAGAAAACTGCTTTCATAAAGTAGTGAGATTTCTGTATTTTTAAAATGAGGTATCATAATGAAATCGGCATAAAACAGTGCCTAGCATCGGCACAAAACCTAATCCCAATATCTCGATATCTCTGTATCACAGTCTCTGTACCTCAATATCTCGAAATCTCAATGTCTCAATCACAATATCTAGGGCGTCGTCAGTCCAGACCGGCCCCTACCATCCATCTTAAGACCACGACGGGATCCTCCGGATATCCGACGCGTCAGGTAATATCACCGGTAGGTAGTGCTCCCCTGCCAGGCTCAACGTCAGCAACACGACCTTCTTGCCCCGGGATACCTTACCGGGCCCACCATGTACCCGAAACGGTTCATCCATCTCCTCGAATCGGGTCTCGAAATCCATCAGCAAACTCATGGTGAACGACTCATACATCATGGGAAAACCGCATTTTTATTTAAAAAGAGAGAAAGCAGTTTATATATGTTTTGCTGTTTTCCTCCAAATCCAGAAAATATCATTGAAATCTGAATCATCAATAGCATGTAAAACCATGAATATAAGCATGAGAATCCATGAATACGGCATAACAATGAATAACAGTATGCATGAAGCGACAAGTAATAACTACAATATCTAAGCTAGCATATGAGGTATGTACACTAATATTATGTCAAACTACTAGCTATCAATCTAAGTTAAGCAATAATATTTTCTAAGGTGTACGTGACATGGCAATTACGGATGAAGATGTGTGTGAGCCGGCAAGTAAGTGTATGTGGTACATACGCATCATCGGTAATGGTGCTGGTGTCCTAACAGCATAATGTCAACAATGCAATATGAAATAACAATATAAGTATGCGATGCGGAGCGAGCAACCAAAATGAGCGGGAGCTAAATATTAAATAATGGTGCCATTTGAAATAACACGAATCGCGGGGTTTTGAAAATAGAGGCTACGGTGGTTTTTAAGAAAGGATACGTTTTTTGAAATATCCGTAGATCCCTTGACCTGTCTTTTAAAATACCCACGATCCGCTAGTTTTGAAATAGGTAGGAGTCTAATCTATCTAACAACTACACTAAACTATACGGCTGAACTAACAAGCTGAACTACAGGTAAGGAAACCGCCTATCATCTGAGTCGATACATATACATACATGTATATGTATAGTCGGTGATCCCGCCTCAATAATATCATATTTGATACCATATCTATAATCAGGCATCCCAAGTCAAGAGTGCGGATCAATCATCAATATAGCTCGTACGTAAATCCGTCGTACGGCATCCCAAATCTGGGTACGGGTCAATATCACATTCATCATACTATTCATCTGGTATCCTCTTTATCAAATATCATGATCGGGGTACTGATCTACGTCTAGTACAATACTGATACCGTCTAAGTATGCATGGACGTGTGTGAAACACTACGTCAAGGACCCACTACAACGTCATGTCGTATCTCAAATACGAACCCTGCTATATCACCGATCTCACGGCCTCAAATCAAATCTCATCGACTCATCTTAAATCCCAAGTACTATCCTCATTATCCATGCATGCGTATATGAATGTACATATGCATAGTCCCATACCCACGCCTATATACATATATACACATCCCAATCTGCGCACAAGAAAGTAAAGTATGCAAGTCTGTGTGTGCGTATGTGGGTATAACAACTACTCTAGGGTTTCGCAACTAACCCAAAGGTATTCCATGAACACATAAACATAACATGAATGAACATTCTCGTATCATAAAACACCTATATAAACATATATATATGAGCTACACTACGGACTCCGGGGGTGCTATACGCCATCCACCCGACTTCACCCCGTAGATATAAATCTACTCACCTGGTCCTCGCTAGCCGGTGCCGACGTCGCCATGCGCTTGCTTGTCGTCTCGAAGTCCACATGGGGTACCTACATATCATAACGCACCGTGTCGTATTAAAATCCGACTCATGACCCAAAAACGACAGGTGAATCCCACATAGGTCAAAACCTATGGTTGCTTTCACAAATCAACCCAAAAATCCTCGACGTCGGCGTACAAACGCCAAACCATCGAGAAAAACTCAAACGTATCAATCGTGGTTTCACAACACCTTAACTATATATATAAAATAGGGTTAAAATCACCAAAACTTCAAATTCGCTTTAAAGCTATTTTTCCGAAAACCTAATAAGCAAAATTAACCGCTTTAATACAACATCTTGATGTTTAAACGAATCTAGCGGCCACAATATTCACTAAATATCATAACAAAGTCATATAAACCATTCCTATAATTTATTCTCATCAATCTCCATAAATTCCAAAATTCTAGTTTACAATATACCCAAATTTTAACAATTTTATAGCAAAAAAATGCACAAACCACAATCTAGCTTGGATTTTCATGAACTAAAGTATTAAACTACACTTTAAAATGTTAATAATGCCATGAATACCCTAATTAGATTTTTATCTCCATTACTTAATCAAATTTCAAAAACCTAGTTTGCTTAAAAACTTGATTTGGACAATTTAAATGCAACAATTTACATAATAGCAACTAGATTAGGTTTTCCATGCCCTCACATGCCAAAATACACTTTGTAAACTTAAACAAGTGACAATAACCATATTTGAATTCAAACCCTAACTTATAAATTTTCCAAACTAGCAATTAAACCTAATTAAACACCTAATTAAGCTAACTTAAAGCAATTAACAACAATTTAACAAAAAGGTTAGAATTATACCCAAATAAATTTGAAGATCCCACAAGCACACTTAGCCTCCCAAATTGAAATCTAAATCTCTAGATCCATGCAATGGTAGCCAAGGAAAAATGGGTAGGAGGTGGATTTTGATTTTGATTTTTGCTTGATTTTTTTGTGGATTTTCAAGCATTTTTGATGAATTTTTCTTTAAGAGAAAGAGATGAAGAATGAAGGGGATGAAATGGAGGGGTGCTCGGCCATTGCAGGTGGGGGAGAGGAGAGAGGGAGTGTGGTGTGAGGTATGGGTAAAGGAAAAGTCCAAGTCAACATTCAACTAACACTTTTATCCATTCTCATTTCTTTTCTTTTCTTTTCTTTCTTTTCTTTTCTTTGAAATTCAAGTGGGGAAAAATGGGTGGGGGCTGCTGAATTCAGCCAAGGGAAGAAATAAATGGGGAGGGTGTGAGTGTGGGTATGGGTGTGGGGTGATGGAAAATGATAAATATAATACCCAAACATCCATTTACACTAAAAAAAGCCTTTTTCTTCGATATTTTCTAAACCGTTTTGGCAAACGATTTCATTTCAAAAACCACATGATAAAATTTTATTTAATATTTTATGATGCACAAAATTTATTTCAACTCATTCCAATTTATAATTTTCCCTAATTAAATGTATTAGTGACGGCTTAAAATAATATTAAAATAATTAATTTCGGAAAAAATTTCAGAAAATTTGAAATTTCACCAGTGGCTCAATAAAAACCAAATACTAGCAATTACATAGCTAGAATATGTATATTTAATTTTATAATAAAGATATTTGCATTTTGACTTTTTACAGAAAACCCCCTTATTTTACCGTTTTTTCGAAATTTCACCGAAACAATTTTCAAAACGTTACATCTGCAGTGGTATGTATTCCATCTTCCAGCTCTTTTGGCGCCGGTGGAAATTCTGAGATCACCTCGTCATCATTGTTTTCGAAGCACCAGGGGATCTCATCCATATTCTCAGGCTCTTCTTTTGATAGTGTTATCATATGACAAATACGAGCTCGCTTCCACGACCGATGTTGATCTGGTTCTACTCTCGCGGATTTGGGTTCATGCTTCTGCGGCGGTGTTATCCTCCAACTGTCGAATAGAGCGAACTTGCCAAGCTGATATTGATCTTCGACCCAGTTCTTGAAGGTGAAGCAATCTTCAAGCGGGTGTCCTATTGATCGGTGATAAGAGCAATAGTCTGGATGAGAGACCTCGTTAGCTTGCTCAGGGTGTTTGGACTCTGGAAGTGTAAGCATTTGATGTCTTATGGCAAGATCAACTATCTTCTTTGTCTTGTCTTGAGGAAAAGAGTATGCTCGACTCATCTTCTTCATAAGGGACAAATCCGGCCTGCACAATTCCCGATCACGTGACTTCTTGGTCCCGCTTTGTCGCTGTCAAACGCCTTTTCCGTTCTTTGGTTTGTTTCTGCCTCTGCGCCGGGCCTTTTAAATGACGGGTTGACAGGGAGGGGCATTTTCATCTTTCGCAGGCTGTTGAAGAAGGCGTTGCGTTCTGGCTTTCTCATAGATGGCTATTTCACGATTATGGTCATCTCGAACTTTTTGACCAGCTTCCCTTATAAGCTTGTCCATTTGTTCTTCGAACGACGAACTGGGCATTTTCACATCGGGGGCTCTTTCTGGTTCAGGGTTAACATTCTCCCATTGAGCATCTCCTTCTTCATCAAAGTCATGTACGACATAGCAGTCGCGGAGTAGCTCCCGTTTCTTGGACCGAACATATCCAAGCCCGATCGCCTCCATTCTCCCATTGGGAAACTTGCGCTGAGTTCCGGGAACATTCCAGATCCTATCATAGAACTTAGCTTTTCGAGCAGTCTGTTTGAAGGGTATCCCTTGGCGCTTCAATAGCCTTTTCAAGCCTTCTGTGTAATACCTAGGCAGACGGATAGGCTGGAGCCTGTCGAGCGTAGAATCAGCGCCATGCCAAACTTCTTTCTCCACTCTTGTTTCCATGGATCGGTAGAATAGGATTGCCTGTTCACCTTTTCGCCTGGGAGGGACGTAAAATGTTTGTAGCTCTTTCACGCTATAAGCTTCAAGTGCGTCGAGATCTTTGTAGTGTTCCCGCGGAATCATGGTAATTTGCAAACTCTGATTATCACCAGCGAATGCTTGTATTGGTGGCTGAGCGGAGAATATAGCATGGACCTCATCTTCCGAGTCGCTACTAAAGATCAACATAGGAGCGGACGGTCCCGGCTTGTTGTACTGGGGTGGACCTGAATAAACTATCGCTTCCTCTTCTTCAGTATCACTCCCGAAGACTGGAATGGTGGTGATAGCTTTGTTCTCCGGTTTGTGACATCTCTCCGTATTCTCGAAATATGGCAAAAAGTATTTTGCATCTTCGTACTTGCAGACTTCGTTCACGGAGAATGGGTTCAGCTCTCCTGTTACGGTATACTCGAGACCATCCTTAAAGTATTTCATACACTGATGTTGTGTAGAAGGGATGATGTTGTACTTGTGTAACCTAGGCCGGCCGAGCAAACCGTTATAGCATGTCTTGGCGTCAATGACATGAAATTTAATATCCGTGATAAGTAACCCGAATCGTAATGTCAATATCACAGACCCGAGAGTCCGTGATGACTGGGAGTCAAAACCGGAGATGGTAATTTTATCACGAGCGAGATGCTGGACGCTCATGCAGATTTCCTTCAACACTCGCACGTTGAGAAGATTGACGGAAGACCCATTGTCGACCAGGATTTTTCCTATCTTGATATCGTGGCAGTATCCTGAGACATAGAGGGTCCGGTTGTGCTCGCACGACTCAAGGAGGAGGTCTTCGTCGCCGAATGTGATATCGGCTGTGTGTACTTCCTCCAGCTCGTCCTTCATCCTTTCTTCGGCAAGAAAAGCTTGGAATTGCTCTGGCTCTTGTAGCGCCTTGATCAATGAATCTCTCGCTTCTTTGGATAGTAAAAGGGAGTCGAGAACGCTGAGCTGCGATGGTAACTTCCTGAAGTGCGCCAGCACGTTGTAGTCCACCTTACTTTTCTTTAGCGGGTCCTTGGCAGTCAGCTCTTTCATGACTTGGTCATCCAGGGCGATATTCTCAGAGACCTTTTCTTTTCCCTTATCTTTTCTATTCGTGGATCCGAGATTCTTTTCTGGAAGCGTACGGTTGCGCAGCTGGATATTTTCACGGGCCTTCGGTTCTTCCTCTTTCCCCAAGGTAGATTCTTTAAAAAGAGGGCCAAGAGTCATCTCTTCGTCGGAGTCACTTCCGAAGGTGAGAACTTGCGATCCTCCGGCGTTGACCGTGCGACAGTTACCGGTAGTTCTTTTATGCTGCTCGGTCGCACTTCTTTGCTCTCGACAAGTTTTGCGTTTCATCCGCTTAAAATGTTGCCGGTGAGCAACATATCCCTGCCACCATCTTTTAAAAGCGTCGCACTCTTCGGTAGAGTGCGAAATCTTTCGATGATATAAGCAGTAGCTAGGATGTGTTTCTGCTTCACCGGGAGTGTTTCCTTCAGAGGGTGGTAGCTTCATTCCCATTGATATGGCTTTAGCAAACCTTTTCCTCATCTTGAACTTGTTTTTATCCGCGACAGATGTTCCTTGATTCGGCGGGAGTGTCTCGGCTCTTTCTTCTAGTCGCCGGCGTTTGGCTCTTTCAAATATGGCCATCTCATACTCCCGATCAGCTTTACTTTTCAGATGAATCTTATTCAGGAAGGTGTCGATCATTTCGTCTGACGGACATAGAAGTTCCGGCTCGGGACCTGCCCCCAGTCTCTCTGTGCAGGGAGCTTCTTCATTGTCTAGCGATGAATGAGAGATCACATGGCAGCTTGCTACGTAATCCTCAAATCCATCCGACGATTCTTCTCCATCATCTCTGTCTTCAAGAACGTGGCTGAGGAACTCTTGGAGCGTGATTGGAGTCCGCGCCTTCTGGTTATACTCTTCCAGCGCGTCAATCTACTTTTGTAGGTCCATGCGCTTGTCGCCAGGCTTCACGGGCTTCTTGGATTTCTTCTTCTTTTTCGAAGATTTCGACGGCTGAGCATGAACGCTTTGGCTATCACCACCAATCCTTGGAGTTGGGCACAGTTTCAGCATCCCTTCGATGATCTGGGGTTCCAGCGGGTTCTTCCACCTGATCACCGGGCATGTCTGGAGATCATTCAGCATTCTTTTGGTTTTGGCTGAAAGAACGACCTCCCATGGAGCTTCTTCAACAAAAGAGCACGTTGCCCCCGGCGTGTCCATCTTCTTAGGAGTGTGCGGTTCTGATGGGCTTACTTTCCACTTCTCAGACAGCGCAAACTTGCCTTGTAGGTACTGATCCTCGATCCATCCCTTAAAGACGAAGCAATCCTTGATCGGATAGCTTACCGTTTGGTGGTAAGGGCAATAATTGGGATTATTCACTTCGCTGGGCTGCGGCGGTCGCCTTGGATTTGGCAAATTGATAAGCCTGTTGCGCATAGCCAGCTCGAACAGCCTCTTCGTTTTGTCTCGTAGGAATGAGTAAGGACGCTTTATTTTCTCATTGTAATAGCACCGTCTCTCCTCCAGTTGATCCTCTAGCTTTGGGGTACTGGGCTGCTGTTGGGTGTTTGCAACGAAGATCGTCTTCCCTTTACCCTTTTCGTTCCGCGGTTCCGGTTTTGGGGGAGACGGTCTATGACCCATCTGATCCATCTGGGCCAACTTATCGATTAAGGCCTGGAACGTGGTCGGTTTGAAGAACATCATGAACTGTGAAATAGTTGCATGAGGGTCTAGAGTGCCCACGAACATGCCCACCGCTGGTGCTTCTTCGATGCGTTGTTCGCACTTTGACCACAGATTCCGCCATCGGATTGCGTACTAAACCCACGTCTCGCCCGACTTCACCCTGGCATTGATCGATGCCGTTATTGGGGTGCGTTCACTTGTGCTCTCAAATCGCTGGGTGAACAATAACTCCATTTCTGCAAAAGTTTTGACGGAGTCGTTTGGTAGTTCGGAGTACCATTCAAACGTCGTCTCTGATAAGCTGCTGACGAATTGGCGAAGAAAAAGCTTATCATCGCCCCCGGTGTTGCCGCACAGATCTCTGAACTGGGCGACGTGCTGGTGGGGATTGCCCGTCCCCTTGTACACGTGGAATTTCGGGATCGTATAGCCCGGCGAGTATTTTATCTGATCATACCAACCCGGATATGGTCGCCCAGTTTTGACGACTTGGCCGGCCGCTTCATTTACCTGGTGAACTTGTATTTGTTGAGCAATATAATCATCCAGGGCGGCCTTAAAAATGGTTTCCTCCTTGGCTGCTGAAAGAGCCGGCAGGGGACTCGACGTTTCTCCTCTGTCATCTTCAAAGATAATCGGAGGATCTTCAGCTGGAGGGTCCTGCTGGATCATCATACCCACCATGTCTTGGAACAGAAGAGCCATTCGCTTTGTATTGGCCGCTTGTTCCGCAGCCTCCTTGTCCTTCTTTTCGAGCATTCTCCGAAGGAATTTAGCATCAGTCTCGTGTTCGTAACGTTGTTCCGATGACGCCTCCGGGCTTTCTTTCGGCCCGGTGATTGCGGCCATGGCAGTCAGCATCTCCTGAAACTTCTGTTGTTGCTGTTCCTGAGCTCTTGTGATGGATCGGGTGAGTGGTCGGTGGCCCGTAGAAGCGCGGCTATCCTCCTTCCCGGATGCCATGTAAATAGTATGCACCACCATGCCCCCAGACTTAGGGCGTTTGGGCTCGGTGCCTTTGGCATTTGTCGCAGACACGGGGATCTTCTCCGGCCTTCTCTTCTTATGAGCGGTCGAAGTTGAGGGGGCCGTCGCGGTGGGCACCCAGATAGCTTTTCGTGGCTTGACAGGATGGCTTTCTTCTTGTTGAACCTTCGCCCTTTTTTGTCGGCGAGGATAATCTTGATCAACCACTGAGTTCCGGACCTGCCGCCAGACTTTGTAGATCTTGGAGGACAGCCGCTGAGGGGACTGTTCTGGCTTTGCTTCCGCAACATTCTCCACCGGAGGAGGAGATCTTTTCAGTATGGCGGTAAGAGAATTCCTACGCACCTTATTCAGCAGCTCGAAGCTGCTCCCGGTTGGAACAGCAGCATTAATTTCCGCCGTTGGGACTGGTGGGATTAGCCCAGAGGGGGAGTTGCTCCCGGCCTTCCTTACCCGGCGCCAATGGCTACGTCGAGCATGTCGAGTTGATGGAGTTGGCTCAGTGACGGGGATGACCTTGTCTTGCCCCCTGTTCAGGTGTGGGGCTGTTACTGGCGTCAGCCTGTTAAAGACTGATGTCCTTTGAATAGCAGGAGCGGGAGTTGGGACGGTCCGTCTTGTAAAGACCGACCCCTCGGCAGGAGAAGCTGCCTTGACGACTTTGGGAGCAGGGTTGGTTACTCTCTTCGGAATAACCTTCTCTGGGATTGCAAGCTTCATTGTGGGCCCACAGGAATTTTGGCCCAATCTGGAGAAGACCGAGGCGCCGGTGCTGGACGGCCCTTTGAGAGGGGCCGCAGCAGCTGTAAGCCGATCAAAGACCGACTTCTTGGGAGCTTTTGGTACTGGCACGGGAACGGTGAAGCTTGCTGGCGGGAGCATGGTCCCGAAAAGCAACCCGGTGGTGGCTTGAGTAACCTATTCCACGGGCATCGTGAACAGGGAAGCCTCTTGGGGCCCGTAGGTTATGCCCCCAGTTGAGGCAGGACGTGGGTTGCAGTTGCATGTGGAACACTTTAAGCAGGTGAACGCCATTGATCCTTTGCTTTCTGCACCAAGAAAAACGCTAAATCTTAGTGCCTCGAAACCCAAGGGCAACCATTAACAAACCGCGATTGGTTCGTGAACATGACACACGAAGTGTGGAGTGGAAAGAGGAAAAGATCACACTGGGTGTGCCAGAATCTGTTCACCGCCGGAAGCCGGGAAGACTGGACGTCTTGCCTGAATCTGAGGGCAGATGCTAATTGGTGCCATCCGTCCACCTCTCCGAAGATGCCAAATTGATTTATGGCACCGTGTATCGAAGGTTTAAACGGATGCGGCCGATGTAGCAGACTTTATCAGATTCCCCCTCGCTTGAAGGGGTTTTGATTGTGGGGACGCTCTTCCCTGCAGGCGCAAGCCCCTGCAGTTAATTACGCTACCGCATCGCGGTAACAACTTTCTCCTTCTCCGTATGGTCACTTCGTGTCGTGGGTGTTTGTTTTGTGTTTGGTTGCCCGTGGATTGTATACGGAGACTAATTTGTGTTGTCGCCCGTAGGACGTGGATTAGTCCAAATCCGTATGTTGGATATAGTACCCTTAGAGTCAATTATTGGATCACAGGCACGTGATTGCAATGATTGAGGGAGGACCTATACCGGTAGGACAGTCTTACTCAAGATGATAGTATGCTATCTGGTTTATCTTTATCATCGTATACTGCTTCAGGTGACCTTACAGGTCACTATTACACGTTGATAGAGCCCTTAGGATTCTTGCTTGACTACCAGCAGTATGATGATGATCATATACGTGGGAGCTGGGGTCTATAAGCACATCCTTAAATTGGTCCCTAGTCGTGGGAGTTTCGAGACTTGGCATCGATACTCCATTAGTAGACTAGTGTATACAGTCGAGACCCCGACGAGGGGCGGTGGCCGGTCTCACAAGCCATTGGTGTCAGTTGGTTCACCTAAGATGTATACAGGTGCTCGTTGGGTTATGAGTGCACCGGACAGGACTCGCCGGGAACATGCTAGTTGGTATTATACCTGACGTCAGATAGCAGTTCCCTGGTGACATGTATACAGGTTAGTTCATCGACCTGAGATCGTCATTTTTCTCGTGTGAGTTCCCACTGTGCTTTGATTACTACCCTACCACGGCTCAAAGGAGTCGTGCAAACAGGTTTTAGTTGGGTACAGTCCCGAACCACATGGAGGCAGTGAGCGGATCGGCAGGGGTTTCGTCTCTCCCGGTATTGGGGGTGAGATCGCGCTGTGTTTAGGAGAGCCATCACACGAAGTCCTTGGCCAAGGCAGGAGATTTACTGGTAGGTATTCCAGTAGTATCTCAGGGTGTTCTGGGCTACACTCCGACACGACTTGTACCGCTTTTGGGGGTCTAGCTTTTACCAACCCCCTAGGCCCGCCATGCGATGCTCATAGACGAACGGACCGGACTGTACGGATATTGTCACTGACAGGATCAGTAGGGTGTCAGGATGAGTTTGCTCATCGACCTCCCTTTTGGTCAATACCTGGTAGCCCGTTACGTACGGCTAATACCTCTGACGTGCTAGTGGTTAAATCCACAGCCAAAGTATTGACGAGTCTTTAGAGTCCCCCACAGACAGTTTCTCAAGTTTCGGTTGAAATGTTGTAGAGGCTGTATGATATATGGCAGGATCCGATCATATACGTGCAGTAGTGCACGGATCATGATCGGGCGGATCATACTAGTGGGCTTTGGTTTAAGCCGGATCCTAGTATTAGATTTGTTGGATTACTTTAGTCTAATCGCATTCGCATCAGTCGGAATGCGGGTGCAGGTATGTATATACAGGTGAGGGGTATCCTTGTGATCCGTCGCGAGTTTACTTTAGATGTTACCGTATCTTTTTATTGTTGCAAACATTTGGATTAATGTTTGCATATGGAAATAATGAGCTAGAAATCATCATTTGGAGCATTAATTGTGACACATGCACAAGTGATGACTCATGGTCTCTTTCTTTGTGCATGTGTCACATATTGTGATTGATTTGTGGATGAAATGAGAGGAGGAGAGAGGAAGGGCGGCCATATGAGTCTTTTGCTCTTGTATTTTTCACATGACTCTCTCTCATTTTATCACACAAAAGATAAGAAAGAAAAGCTCCTTCTTCTTCTTCTTCCTCTAGCTTATAATCTCCATTAATGGCAACACCTCTAACCTCCATCCATCTCATGGATGCAAGAGACAAAGTGATCACAAACATTCTCTACATCACCTTGGACACGTCGGCTAGCACACTTCGTGCCCGAGTTGCTTCGGATGAAGCGGGAGCCCGTAAAAAGAATCGATGATGTGGTGCCCTTTCCGACGAGGAGATCGAGATCGGAGATGCCGCGATGAGCTTGGGATGGTGGCCAAAGACCGAAGGACACGGATCGATCGGTATAGCTTTCCAACCCTCTCTCTAGATAGCTAGTTGTAGGTTAATGGTTCGATCCGGGAAAAAGTATACGATAGCGCCAGTTTCAAGTTAAGAAAAAGTTTTTGTTTCCGCATTTTGTCCTCGGACAGACGGTCGGGGCGCTACCGTAGACTTACACCGTATATTTCTTAGATTTGGGTTTGGGGGGGTTGTGTTTAAGGATACGTTAGCCTTATTTGAGGCTAAGATCAACTTAAACGTTTGTTAAGGAAACGTTAGTCTAATTCTAGACTAAGATCAACTTAACGGGATCGTTTAGATCCGACAAGAGAGCAATTGTGCTCTATTGTTTAGTTTAATGATATTGCGGACGATAATTAGTTTAAGGACATTACGGTCCATTGTTAGTTTTAAGACATCGCGGTCGAGGTTAAGGACATCATAGTCCGTGGATTTAAGGACTCCACAGTTCGATGTTAGTTTTAATATATCACGGTCAAGGTTAAGGACATCATAGTCCGTGGATTTAAGGACTCCACAGTCCGATGTTAGTTTTAAGACATCACGGTCGAGGTTAAGGACATCATAGTTCATGAGTTTAAGGACCCCACAGTCCGTTGTTAGTTTTAAGACATCACGGTCGAGGTTAAGGACATCATAGTCCATGAGTTTAAGGACCCCACAATCCGTAGAATGTATGGTTGTCGGGACCCGTCACCTCTTTGAAGACGTTGAGGAATTACAACGACAAATATCAAAGGAGTGAAGAGATGTACCCTCGAACCGGATGTAAATTGATTGGAAGAGCAGATAAGCTCAGTTCAATTTAAATTGAGGACTTATGGCCAGAATTGGGCTAAGTCCAGTTAACATTTCATTTTATTCTGCCTGTTAGGCCTTTATTTGGGCTCTGCCCTTTTAATAATACCAAGTATTGGGCTCTGACATTTTGTCTGGTATTGCATGCATAGCATTTATCAGAACAAAATATGTTCTGACAGCGCGCCACGTGGCGCATCAAGCGCTTTGCACCAATTAAAGAGCGCATTGCGCTAGCGCACATGAGGGTGACACGTATCGCTTAGCGCTAAGCGCTAGTTTGTTAGCGCACTGCGCTTTTAGTTTATGAGCGTGCTGCGCTGGTTTATGGGTGCGCCAGTGAGTGACACGTGGCGCGCTTGGTGCTGAGCGCCAACCCAAGAGCGCAGTACGCTGTTTTCATGAGCGCGAAGCGCAGATCGTGTCTATGGTTGACACGTGGCATGTTTTGGCGTTGAGCGTCAGTCCAAGGAACGCAAGGGCATGGTTCATGAGTGCAAGGCACTTTTCAATAGCGCAAAGCGCATCTGATCAATTTTAAGATCAAAGAACAAGTTTATGTTCTTCTTAAAGGAGGCTTTGCCTCAAGATCCAAGAACAAAGGTTCTTGCTTTTATAAAAGGCTCTGCCTTTATAGATCAAAAGACCTGTGAAGTAAAATACTTCTTTTTATATTTTTTATGATTAGATCTTTGATCTTTTCTTTTTATTCAAAGACCTTGGTCTTTTTTATAGATCTAAGATCTTTTTAGAAGATATTTTTTCTTTTTACGAGATTATTTCATCTCTGTTGTTCAAGAATTAATTTTTTACCTTTAAAGATGAAGAAAATGATCTTTCTTCAAAGGCTTGCCTTTGTTTCTCTTTGAGTTTTTCTCAAAGTTTGCAGAGTTTTTTTTTCTTTTTATGAGACTTGAAGTCTTGGGTCCTTTATATAGGGCCAATTGATTTGTAAAATCAGTTTAAGAGATGTTTCTCTGATTGATTTGAGAATATTTCCCACCGTTGGATCTTTGATCCTAAGGCTTCTGTTTTACAGAAGATAATCTTCTTATTTTAATAAGATTGAGAAATCTTTCCATGCAGAATTTGTTCTGTTTTTGGTAATTCATTATTTACCATTAGATCATTGATCCAACGGTGCTTAAAGCACAATCTTGTTGTTTGGAAAGATTTTGAGAAATCTTTTCTTAACAGAATTTAATTCTGGTTAATTGATGATTTATCATCATTATTAGATCTTTTGATCCAACGGTGGGGAATTTTTAATTCCAGCGCTGGTGCACCCACGTTAGACATGTGGCGCGCAGCGCAGAGCGCAGCGCAATTGCGCTAGCGCACCCGTGCTTGACACGTAGCATGCAGAGCAGAGCTGCACCTGTGTTGGACACATGGCGCGCAGCGCAGAGCGCAGCGCAACTGCGCTAGCACACCTGTGTTGGACACGTGGCGCTCAACGCAGAGCGCTGGATCTGAAGCGTTGCTTCAACTTTTTAAATTTTGAATTTTGAAAACAGAGCTTTACTCTGATTGGGGGTGCGCTGTCTAGGGCTCAGCGCTCCTGGCGCTGGCGTGTCTGCTTTTGACACGTGGCGCGCAGCGCGCAGAATCTGAAGTGTTGCTTCAATTTTTGAATTTTGAAATTCAAAACAGAGCTTTGCTCTGATTGGGGAAACATACCCTATACTTCTGTGGTTGGGTTTATCATGTACGCGATGTTATGCACCAGACTGGATGTAGCTTATGCAAGTAGGTATCAATCAGACCCATGGGAGAAGCACTGGACAGCTGTGAAGAACATTCTTAAGTATTTGCGAAGGACTAAAAATATGTTCTTAGTGTATGGTAACGAAAAACTCCAAGTAGAGTCTTTTACCGATTCGAGCTTCCAGAGTGATAAGGATGACGGCAAGTCTGTCTCGAGTTTTGTCTTCACCCTCAATAGAGGGGCAGTATGTTGGAAGAATTCTAAGCAAAATACCGTTGCAGACTCTACGATGGAGGCTGAATACATCGCTGCTAACGATGCTGCCAAAAAGACTGTCTGGATGAAGAAATTCATCACTGAACTTACTGTAGTTCCATCCATTGTTGATCTAATACTTTTGTATTATGATAACAATGGAGCTGTGGTTTTGGCCAAGGAATCCCAGTCCCATCAGTGATCTAGACATATTCTAAGGCGGTATCACCTGATTCGGAAGA
Source organism: Agapanthus africanus (assembly GCA_030015575.1). Classification (NCBI taxonomy): domain Eukaryota; kingdom Viridiplantae; phylum Streptophyta; class Magnoliopsida; order Asparagales; family Amaryllidaceae; genus Agapanthus; species Agapanthus africanus. Next base: position 424,963,290 of record JASDDO010000018.1, on the reverse strand, counting down.
TAGTTGATCGCCGCGAGATCGAGATCAGAAGAGTAGACACAAAGGACAACATGGTGGATCCACTCACGAAGACCTTTCTCCAGACACATTTCGAGAGACTTTTGGGATGTTGGGTATGCGATACTACAACAGCTGGTCTTAGTGCAAGTGGGAGATTGTTAGGAATATATATGCCCTAGAGGCCATTATTGTAGATTATAGTGGATGCTTGGACACACACACACACACACACACACACACACACACACACAGATATATATATATAGGACTTTCTTGCTCAATATGATAGTGTGCTATCTGGTTGCTCTTTATCTTAACACGTGCACTTATTTTAGTTTACTATCTCTTTGATACATGTTGATAAAACCCTTAGGATGTTGGCTTGACTACCAGAACTATAATGTAGATCATACTAGTGGGGCTTGAGAAGTCCACAAGCACATCCTTAACTGTTCCTAGTCGATGGAGTATCGAAACAGAGCATCGATATTCCAGAGTAGACCGGTGTGTACGTTTCTTGGCCCTGTATGGGACGATGGTTGATCACATAGCTATTGGTGTTTGATATCCAAGATTGTATACAGGTGCTCATTGGAGAATGAGTACACTGAACAAGACTCGCCGAGAACTTCTAGATGGTACCATATATATCGTCAGATAGCAGTTCTCGGGTGACACTTGTACATATTAGTCTGTAGACCCGAAATCGTCATAAAGTCTTATGTGGTTCCCACTGTGCTTTGATTTCATCCCTACCACGGATCTACTGAGCCGTGCAAACAGGTGGTTTTTGGGTACAGTCCCGAGTCATATGGAGGCGGTGAGCAATAGGAAGGGTTACATCTTTCCCGGTATTGGGAGTTGATGTTGTGCTATGCTCGATTGGCTATAACAGCAAGTCCCTGGTCAGGGCTGATGAGATTTACCGATAACTATTATCGGTAGTTTCTCGATTGTTTATAGACCACACATCGACATGACTTATTGAGTTATTGGGGTTTGACGATTCCACGCCCAGACTCGATATGCAACATATCAGATGAAGAGACCTGATTGTACGGTAAGTGTTACTTATAGGCTCTACGAGAGTTTAGAAAAGTTTGCTTGTTGATCTTCTGTTCGTTCAATACCTGGGTAGCCGTTACGTCCAGCTAGTACCACTGACGACTTGTGGGTGTTTGATGTGATCATTACTTACTGCTAGCGTATTGGTGAGTTTTTAGAGTCCCACATAGAGTTTTCTTAGCTCAAGCAAAACGAAGTAGGGTATGTATAGAGATATGTGCGGGAGCTTGATTGAATATGTGTATATGATACCGTATTCTAATCTAGCATTTTTTATATTAGCAGGGGTATATATGATATAACCGGATTATTGAATCAAGTGTTGATGTAATAATTTGATATATATATATATATATATATATATATATATATATATATATATAAACTAATATAATGCTCACTTTAAATTATTTTCTACTCTTTATATGTTATTTATATTTGATATAAATAACATATAAAAATATGTATCATGGTTGATGATACATAGAATATAGATGCATAAGAATCACATTAGAGAAAAGATAAGAAGAGGATGGTTTACTTAAATGGATAAAACAAAGAACAAATGAGTCATGGTTTTTTAACATCTTGGAGAAGATTTGAGAAGCCATGACTCACTTTCTTTCTTTGTTTTATTCATACAAGTTTATCAATTCTCATTATTATCTTCTTAACCTTAAGGTTCATTCTCTCATCCACCTTCATCTTCTTCTTCTTTCTTCACTTGCTACACTATTCATGCAAGAAGAAAAATAAGAGAAAAAATTTTAGTGAGCAAAATCCTTACTTCATCAACCTACACCACTCTAGCAAATTAGTATAGGTTGTTCTCTTCACTAATTCTTAGATTAGTGAAGTGTGAGTTTGAGTGTGAGAAGTTTCGAGGTGGATCATCTTCGACGACGAAGACTTCGAGTAAGCTCATTCCATCCTTCAAGTGGAGTCAAAGAAGAGTTCTAGGACTGCTACTCGGAGCTTTTGGAGTGAACGATTAGACTACAAAGGTTGTAGCCTCTCTTCACTTAGCTTAGTTTCTTGCTTTGCTATATTTTGAAACCCTAATCTCAATTTCGATTCTTATTTAGTATACTTAGCCCTCTAAAATTTTAAAATTACATACTTGATATTCATAGGTGTTAAGACATACTTTCACTTCTTGCCCCGGGATACCATACCGGGTCCACCATATACCCGCAGACAGCGACTCCTCACTCCTCGAATCAGGTAATCATCATAGCTCAGCATCGAGAAATTTTATGGTAGACGTCGAAATATCATATCAAGAGAAACCGGGTTTTTAAAACAATCATAAGTTTTTAAATAATATCTGCGATTTCTCAAGTCCAGAAATCTCATGAAAACAGAATCTCATAAAAGTATGGCAGTAATAAAATAATATGTACAGGCATAGAACAATACTGTAATGCATAACAAGTGTGTTCATATGAGCGTATCGTGTAGCAAAGTAAAGAAAGTGCAATAACTGAACTAGTATGTAGTACTGAATACTAAACAGTAACTAAAATACTATCAAATTATAAGGTGATACGGTAACATAGCGAGTTCTAATGTGTACATGGCATGGTAATTACCGATGATGTGTGTGTGAGCTGGCAGGTATGTATACGTGCAACATGCGCATCATCGGTAATGGTGCATGTGTCCTAGCAAACGAAGTCACGTAAAGATAAGGGTATGAAGCGTAGTACATATATCGTAAATAAAAATAATACGAGCGTATGCAGAAATAAGAAATCGTAACGCAAGTGAAAACAGAATAGTGAAATCGTAAACGTGAACAGTATAAAAATACGTAACTACGTATGAGCCATACAGTTATAGTTTAAAATAGTGCGAGTCGTTGTTTTTAGAAAATAGGGGCTACGATGTTTTTTTTTAAAAAGATACCATTTGAAAGGTCATAGCGTCCTTTGAAGTTATCATTTCAAAGTGTGTAATGATTCGTTAGTTTTGAAAATAGATATTGCTCTAAACATATTATAATATCTACTTAAGTGATTTTAAAATAATATTTCTTGAGTCGAATTAATATGGGCGATCCATCCTCCTCATATCGTGTACGGTATAATCCATTATACGATATTATCAAATCAATAGTACGGATTTATAATTACGTACATCATCTCATCTCATATCATCATATATCATCCCATGTCATTATATATCATATCATGTAACATCACCTCATATCATCATATCCAATCATATCGACTTTTATTATCAAATTGGATCATATCCTCATCTTATCGAATCATATTGCAAAATATATGTATTTATATACTTCATAAGTAGATATAGCTCATAGGCTAAGAAACGGTACTAGGGCATATATTTCTATTAAGTTTACTACTATCATATATAGTATTCTAATAACCCTATAGGCTAGGTATATATATCTAATATATCTATATATAACTATTTATCTAGTATCCTAGTACTACGGTTGCGGGGATGCTATACACCATCCATCCGACTTCCCCTGTAGATATACATCTACTCACTTAACTTCGTCTCGTCCTAACCGATTCCGACTGATTCCTTGCCCTCCTTCGTCGTCCTAGAAGTCCACCTGCTTGTACCTATAAATCAAAACATATCGTATCGCATAAAAATCTAATTCAAAAACCGATACGACGAGCAAAGCGCACATAAGTTAGAACCTATGGTCAACGCGTGCTAAAATGACAAAATACTCTGTGACGTCGACATACAAACGTCGAACAACCAAGTCCCATCAACAAAATCCAAAAACCAAGTTTCAAATGTCGGAAAATATTGATAGAAATCAAGTAAAATGACTCCAGATTTTTCTTAAGGTGAAATTAAACTTTTTAGCGTATAAGGTAGTCTTAGTTATCTAAAGAGTGAGCTATAGACCAAGTTTCAAACCATAATTCCAAATTTGACCTGAAATTTGTGGTCCAAAGCAATAAAATTGCGGCCAAGATGCTTCTAGAGTGGTTTTGTACTAGTCTATACATCTCACGGTATCCGCTATTTAATTTTCAGAGATTCCTTATAACTCCAGATTCTAATTGATCGCCAAAACTCGATGAAAACCGATATCGGAAAATTCTAAACGTGTCTTTGAAACTTCTAATCTCACCCTAGACTAGGGATACTATCACTAAAGGCCAGCAAACACTCACTAAATCCCCTACTATATCATTACTACAAGCCTTATCTCCTAAAACTCACCCTAGAATTTTCTAAGTTCACTAAACATAAACTTTTGAGCTCTAAACTAATTTGTGAGATTAGAAAACATAGAACTTGATGAAAGGTGAGTGTTTTACCTCAAAGGAGCAACTCAAAAAAATTCCTAGATGGCCAAAACTCTCCAAAACGAAATCTCGAAGAAAGTCATGAGGTGTAGGATGAGATAAGGAATATTTTTTGTGAAGGTTTAGTATGGTTTTGAGTTAATTTAGGTGATGATTTGGTGGTGGTAAAGGGGGTGGAGAAGGTGGAGAAAATGAAGGAGAAGGAGATGAAGAAAGAGAGGGATAAAGAAATGAAATGGTTAAGGCAAAGCAACTCTCTCTCTCTCTTTCTCTCTCTCTCTCTCACTTGCCCATGTCTCCTTGTCCCCTTGTCCCTCTCTCACTTATTTTCTTTTTCATTTCTTTTCTTTTCTTATATTTTCCTTTCTAAAAAAATATATAAAACCATATTCAAAATCACAAGCTAAAATATTTAAACCTCTTTATACATGGTTAACAAAATAAGGCTAGCTTTAGTGCACAAATAGTAAAACACTAATTAAGTTTAATATCAACTAATATGGATATAATTATATATTATTTTTTTTAAAAAACAAATAAAATAAATGTTTCCATAAATAACAATTTATTTTAATTTTTAATTATTTTCCAAAATATAGATATATAATTATATCATTCTACGAAAACTCAAATCTATATTCATATAATATCCGTGATATTTATTATTTTTATTACTTAAATTCCAAAATAATATTTTTTATTTTCTGAAATATTACATTATAGATTTTAAAAAATAACTGTAGATTTAGGATACTAGTTACATGTACGTGCCACGCATGTCAAAATATTAGAGATTGCTTACCTTAAATTAAAATTAAGATGCGTATGATTTAGGGTGCTTTAATACTCCAATTTAGGGTGCTTTAATACTTCACCATAAGGCTTAATTTTCTCTACTCCCAACTATCCACGTGCAAATCTTTCAAATCAAATCATGACGTGAAGTATATATATCATAGAGTTAAGTTTCTCTAGCTTAAGATCGAGGATAATCATATGGAAATGGTGATTCTCTCACTTATTGAATGAGATGAAATGGTGATTCTCTCACTTAACATTGACATTAAATTTTGACCAAAAAGGCAAAAAAAATCTGGGATTAAACTTTTTTTTGGTATTACTCTGGCATTAAATTGAAAGTCCAAAAGCCTTGAGTTTTAACATTTGGAATTACTTCTCTTTGAAACATGTAGAGTTTCTTTCAACTCTAGAGTGCATGAGATGATTCCTCTCTCCCTCTCTCCCCCCTATAATTAATTCCAAGTTTGTATATATATTTTCATATTCTTTTCTTTTTTCTAACTACCCCTAATTATTCTTTTCACAAATATTGATTTATTTTATAACTATTAAATAAAATGATGGAGATAATTGACCATAAATGATGAAATGAGCATGCATTATTTTAAATTTTAAATTTTTATATTCTTTTTCCAAACCATCAACTATAATTATATAATACCTTAGGATGTGATTAGTGGCCAATTATACTCTAAAGTATGGTTTTTAATAAAAAGTTTACCAAATCGATTTTCAAATATTTTATCAAAATTAATGAATATTTTATTAGAATTTTCCTAGGCTTGCACACACTTGTGCATGTAAACTAGGGTTAAAAATTGGGTTAAAACCATGTTTAGCAACCATGGTAGACCAACCCTTTCTTATTAAGCTAAATTGATTTTTATTAAGGGTATTTTTTTTAAATGGAAAATGATTTGAATGGGGGTTGACTTGGAGGGAGAAAGAGAGAGAGAGAGAATAGGCATGATGGGCATCATGGCATGAGCCAATGCTTGCATTAAATGAGAGAGAGGGGGGGTTGACTCTCATATCACTCATTAGTTTGCTTTTTCCCTCACTCATTTTTCTCATTCTCTCACTCACACACACACAACACAGCAGTCTCAGCAGCAGCAGCTCCAGCAGCAGCAGCAACAAACAACAACAACAAGAAGAAGAAGAAGCAGCAGCAACAGCAGCAACAGCAGCAGGCAGCAGCAGCAGCAGTAGCAGGCAGCAGCAGCTCTTCTCCTTTGTCTTCTACTCCCTCTCCTTGCATCCTAGGATCTAGTGAGGGTATAATCTCTAAACTCAACTTCCTTTTTGCTAAACTTAATAGTTTAGTTAGCTTAATATTTCGTTTAAGCAGTGTTTAGGGATAACTTTGTGTTTTGAGGGGGAGTTTTGGGTAAAATGGGGTTATTATGGTTTAATTAACTTGATTAGGTGTTATATGTGCTGTGGAAGCCTAGTTTGTATCACTGGATTTTACTAAAACACCTTAAAAATTCCAATTTGAGTTTTAATACGGTTTTTAACAAGTTTTGTGATACGAGTGACCTGCTATGTCTGTGAGCATCTTTTTGTGTGGCAAACACATACAGAATAGTGTACAGGGTAGCTAGGGTGTTAAGTTGAAGTTCGAGCCCGTTCCACCACCAAAAATCCGGCGACCACCCTTGTTTTTCCGGCGTCGCCGGCCCCCTATTGATTTGGGTGTTGTTGCTGATATGAGTGATATCTGTAGGATTTTGTCTGTTGGTGAAACCTGGGATTATAATTTTAGTAAGCAAACTTATACACTAGGCTAGAAATTATGCTAGGATCATAGTGTAGGAACCTGGGCCCATTCCACCGGTTTTGGGCCGGTATGACCCCCCTGCCGCCGGCCAAATTTTAAGAAAATGTGTTGGATTTTGGCAGGTAGCTGTCTGTAGGTATTGTGAAGGGTTTGGTCTTTTTTGATTTTCTTGTTTTTGCTTCAGATTAAATCTGGGACCGTTTACCTATTTTTAGCGTAGCGGGACTTGCGCGACACGTACGATGCGTGTTGAGTTGGTTTGCTGTGTGTCACAGCGTGTCGCTGTGTGCCACAGCGTGTCGCGTTGGGTTTTGGCGTATGCACACACGTTACGTATACACGCGCGTTTAGTTCGCGACGCGGATTTCTCGTTTGAGTTCGATATCGTGTTTTCGTGAGATATTTGCTTATATGGATTCCTTGTGTAAATTCCAGGTTCGCAGGCGGGTACGTCGGACGCCACAAAGAAGGGGAAGCAAGTGGTCGGCTACACTTAGCATGCGACTAGGTGAGTAGATTTAACATCTACGGGGAAATCGCCTGTATGGCGTTAAGCGTCAGGGCGTTATACGATATTTTAGTTGTATGTGTTCATATATATATACTATAGTAGCATACCATCTCTTGTTGCATATAGAATGGTAATTATAGAATATTGCACTATCACTAACGGTTTAAGCTGCACGAGCACTAAATGTATGTTACACTCACGCCGTTAGTGATTGCCATGACACTCGCACTATAGGATCACCGCATCATTGATGATTGTCATGACTTGTCGCATATCCACATCAATGCACACAGATATTACACTCATATTCGCGTATATATCCATTTGCACATCCATACCTACATACATACATATGTTACATACATGGATGATATTGATTCGATTTCAAGAAAATAGGGACCGCATGAGATATTTTCAAAAACTGGATTCTTTTAAAAGAGCGGTTTTCCCTTTTTACTCTTAGTGTCATACGACACCTTGCATGGATTTACGCATTGAGTTTTGGATTTATATGATTTCTGGATTTGAGAACCGAGGTAATTCTTTTAAGAAATTACGCACTGTTTTAAAAACACGGTTCCTCTTGATATGATATTTCAGTGCGTCCACCAAGAGTTTTCTCGGTTCCAGAGAGCTTGTGTGAGTATACCCGATTCGAGGAGTGGTAGGCACCGATTGTGGGTACATGGTGGACCCGGTATGGTACCCCGGGGCAAGAAGATTCTTATTGTTAGACGGTGAGCCCGGCGGGGGGACTACTACCTACCGGTGATTGGTTAGATCTGACGGTTATCCGGAGGATGCTGACCAGAGTCGATAGATGGATACGGGACGACACGTACTGCCGGGGCCGAGGGCCGATGCCGCAGACGGAGCCCGATACTTGAGGATTTGCATGTCGATGCTTGACACGATGATTTGTGATATGTTCGAGTGCCGATGCTAGGCATTCACGATTCCATGAGCTGTACAGGATTTGAAGGCCGATCAGAGTGACGGCGCCTGAGTTTTATTGGGATTTGGGTGCATTGATAGACACCGGTTATTCTTCCACGTTGACATTCCGTGTAGATGATATTTATTCCATACTAGCATTCATTATTTTGCATCTCATCCTGTAGCTATAGTACCTGATAGAGTACTTTTGAATGATTATTGCATACCCTGCTCATCATATATATATACTATTAGATTTCACCTGTCATGCACGATTATTGCATACCCTGCTTATCATATAGAGATGTTATTAGATCGCACTTGTTGCATGATTATTGCTCATATAGCTCATCATATAGATGTTATCTGTTGGCATGGGTTAGAGTATCGCAGCACTTGCATACTCGCGATTACCTTTGTATGTTATCTACTATTCACGAGTTGGCAACTCACCCCCGTTGTGCCACAGTGTTTGCAGGTTGCCCCTCAGAGTAGTCGCGGCAGGCTGCCTTCTTGCATCTTTTGATAAAGATACCACTGTAGTTGGCGTGTTAGCCCTTTTGCTGATAGGTGGGTTTTTGTGCGGTATCTGTTTATTTTCTAGTTGTATACACTGTTATATCTAGTACTCTCCATCTACTTTTCATGTATTGACTTAGAGACCAGTTGTGAGGACGATATATATTATTTTGTACTCTGGTGTCGAGCTCGTTGTGAGCCGACTTTATTATGCAGGTTTGTCTTTCATAATATTTGTTTTCACTTATACTGCTCATTTCTTCGCTTTGGCGTCGTATATTATCATTGTGGTGATCGTTCCGCCGTTGGGCGTGATTGCTCCCGTTTGGGATGTCTTATTCTTATTGTATATAATTTTACTCATATTTTGCCTTGTACCCGATTTCGGGGCTATTTTTTACAAAGGAAATGCTGCCAAAAATTTTAAGATAATAACTTGAACTTTAAAGAATTTTTCTAAATTACTTAAGGTTTTCTAAACGTTTTAACAAATGTTTCTATTAAATGTTTTAAACACTCAATACTTTTACTGGTTTTGATTTCTGGGTTTCGGCTTACTTAATCGCGTTACGCTTGTAGACGTTACATGGTTACGTGCCGGTCACGGGCCAAACATTGGGTCGTGACAAAGTTGGTATCAGAGCATAGGTTTTACCTTCGGAGTGTAGGATGACCCTGGTATGATGGAGTAGGTAGCTGAAGCAGAGTAACGTAGCGTGCGTATGTTCCGCGGCATACTCACGACACGGTACTCCGCCTAAGCGACCTTAGGACTTATTGATTGAAATTCCTTCATGATTGTATACATCCTTGTGATTCGATTTTCGTATCCTCATCGAATCCTACTTTCTTTCCAGCCATTATGCCGTCGAAGACTACGAGGGCGCAGAGAGCGACCGCGAGAGCCGAGATTCAAGTTGACTCGTCCGAGACGAGGACTGACCCGGGTGTTGGGGTAAAAATTTACACCCCGGTTGACCGAGTCAAAGTCAAGGTCAACCCCAAGCCAGGTGGGCCCAAGCCCAGGTCAAGTGGGCCCATGCCCAGGTCGAGTCCGAAACATGAAGCGGCCGACCCTCTCCATGCCAAAAATGAAATCATGTAATAAATAATTTTTATGTAATTTTTTATACATGAATGTATGCAACATGGGCATAAAGCCAATATTTTGTAAGCTCATGGCTTATGTGCAAAAAATGAAATGGCACATAAGCCATGGGATAGGCAAAATACCATTTTTGTAAAGCCCAAGGGGCTATATGTAAATATGTAAGCCTATAAAAGGCAACATGATGATGAATAATAAAAAAAAACTTTTTCTCTCTCCAAAAAAAAGTTTCAGATCTGAGATCTTTCTTCCTTCTTCAAGGTTCCAAAACCTTCTTTTTTTTCTTGAATTAAATCAAGAGTTTTACTCTTCCTTTTTCAAAACTAAATAGTTTTCCACCACAAAACCCATTAAGGGAAACTCAGATCTGCCATCAGATCTCAAAAAAGAGAGATTTTGATATTTCACATCCCTTGATCTTCAAGATCCAGCAAACAACAGGAGGAAGAAGAAGAACCCCTTCCATTAACCCCAAAACACATTCAGGAGTCCAACTCCTCTCTGATTTCTCTTTTGAGAAATCTTTTTTGAGGCTAAAAGCCTCTTATCCTCGCCGGCGCGCTAGCGCTCGAGCGCAAACCACCTACGTGCCGACACGTGGCGTGTTTGCGCTCCAGCGCACTGCGCGCGAGCGCAAAACGCCCGCGTGCCGACACGTGGCGCGCGCGCTTGCGCTCCAGCGCGCAGCGCTTGTGCGCAAAGCGCCCGCGTGCCGACACGTGGTGCGCGCGCTTGCGCACCTGCGCGCTTGCGCTCGTGCGCAAAGCGCCCGCGTGCCGATACGTGGCGCGCGCAGCGCTTGCGCACCTGCGCGCAGCGCACTTGCGCAAAGCGCCCGCGTGCTGACACGTGGCGCGCGCGCGCCTGAGCGCACAGCACCTAAGCGCACAGCGCTCAAGGCGCTGGTCCCACGTATCCCTTGGATGCCCTTTTCCCCCTCTTTTTATGTACATACATATACATATACATATGTATACAAATTCACACATACACATACTCCGCAACATTCTCCCCCTCCAAAAAAATTTTCGGGCCGGGGCGCTGCCCCGAACCCCGTAAGGGGGCTGCTAGCCCCCTTAACCCCCAGCCCGCTATCCGGGTAGCGGGACCCCCGTAAAAACTCTGCGTGGCTCCCGATATATCCAAAACCCCCCTTTCAAAACAGAACACATGTACACTGCACATTGAGTTCGCATGACCAGTTTAACCCGTTAATCGGAGGTTCCCTCGCCCCAAAAGCGAGGGGTAATTAACGGCAGCTTAGTCCGCGGTTGCCGGAGATTCGGATCGCCACAATCATTAAACCCAAGCCTACCCTAGGCAGGGGGAATCTGTAGTACGCCTGAGACGCGTGCGCGTATTCCCATCTCAATGGGGTGACGAAAAAAACCCTACATCGGGTAGTACCCCCGTTGTACCAGAGCAGACTGTTCCTCCTCCGACAGACCAGATCGCTAGGCTTGTGGCAGAGATGCAGGACTTGCGCCAGACGATGAGTTCATTGGTTGAGACCGTTCGACCGCAGCGACAGGAGGTTGTCACCCCAGTTACCCAGTTGTTACTTGCGATTAGCATGCAGCATTCCGTCACCTACATAGCACCAGTAGATGCAGTCCCAGTTTACGAGACACGTCTTCCAGAGACTTTGAGAGTTCCAGAACAGTGGAGGAATCGTACTGGTGTACCAACCCAGAGACAGAGGCTTAGTCGTCAAGACAGATTTCGTGACCATCGCGGGAGTAGCAGAGGCTTAGGACGAGGACAGTCGTTCAGTTCTCATCCCCAGGAGGGTCAGCAGTCAGCGCGTGGATGTTTTCGATGCGGAAGCCTTCAACACTTCGTCAGACATTGTTCCTTAGCACCACGTCAGGGTCATATTCTGAGACGTCATGGACGCGGAGGGTTCGCTCAGAGGGGTCAGTCTAGCAGAGGAGGAGTTCGGCCTGTTGCGGGTAGAGGGCAGACACGAGAGTTTGCTTCTACTCATCGGGACACGAGGGCGTCCAATGCAGAGTTTTCAGGTATCCTTAATTCGTATGTTCTTTTGATGTATTTGTTTATTTTTCATACTTGTGCCGTGGTTGGGACGAGAGTCGTGTTAGGTAGATCAGCCGTTTGTTGTGTTAACTTTTATCAGAGATTCTTTTGTTGCGCGACACATAATTCGGTCGTGTGCCAATCGGATAGGAGATAGAGATTCGTCTGTCGTTTTGATCCTTCTAGAGATGTTGGATTTGGCGTTCTCCTAGGCACGGACTGGTTAGCTACGTGCTAGGCGTTTGTGGACTACCATGAGGAAACAGTCAGGTTTTGTTTTCCCCGGCGAGTCAATTCTTGTTGTGCGGGTGGATAGTTGTGCCGCCTCTCACAGCTTGAATTCAGCCTTTTTCGTTAGTCGGCTTTGTTTCCCCCAATTAAAACGAAACCCTATTTCTGAGACTGAAAAGTAAAGCAATGTTTCATAAAACAAGCTAAGCACCAAAGGCACTTTATCCTTGCAAGAATCACATGCACCTAACAATAGCAAATTAAATCATGCGATGCATAAACATAACAGAGAGCTAAAAATAAAAGGGAACCCTTAACAGATAATAAAATACTTGATTACAAAACACTTGTTCATTATTATTATTATTACATTTAAAAAATATCACCAAATATGGGATCGGAAGGATAAGGGTTCGCAAAGATAAGAAGAAGATTCCCCATTTCCCTTTCTGTCTTCTCCACCACGTTGAAGCGGCGATCCTCCCGAGAGGTAGACATCCAACGATCGTCGCTACATTCGTCAGAAAAGGTGGCGATGACAACCCGACGAGCCCGTATCTGGCTCAGTAAGTGGAAAGAGCGGTCCCTCAGGGCTTTGGTGATCAAGTGCGCTTCGAAGAAGCACTCGATCTTATCCTCGGCGGCATCAAGCATTGCCGAGGACATCTCTACTGGAGGAGGGGGAAGATCGGCGAGCACCGAGGCAAGGATCATCCGAAGCCAAGTGGAGTGAGGAGGGAGAGGAGACCCCACACGAGTCAAAAGCTCGTACATTACAGCATCGCATTGCTCGTCCGTAAGAGAAGGGTCCACCAAACGCGCAGCAAAACGGGGAACGATGTCCTGAATAGGCACTTCCCATGGTTGTCGGTGGGCATGAGGGCGGTTGCAAGCCATGATTGAAAAATTTCTCTGAAGATGAGAGAAGAAAAGGCTCGGCTTTGAGTTATATATAGACCAAGCACAGAAAATTCTGTGCACAGTGGAATTATTTCTAAGACCCGGGAAATGAAAATTTTAGGAAATACAAGTCTGACTTGAAAAAGGAAGATGAAAAGACATCTCAGGTGAAGCAACGCTTCCGATTCCCCCCAATCAGAGCAAAGCTCTACTTTGAAAATTTAAATTTTAATAAATGAAGCAACGCTTCAGATCCTCTGCGCTGTGCGCAGGATGCCACGTGTCAAAATCTGGCAGGCCAGCACGGAGAGCGCAGCGCCCAAGGCAGCGCGCCCAATCAGAGCAATGCTCTATTAAAGGAAGCAACGCTTCAGTTGCGCAAGCGCAGCGCTGCGCGACTCGTGTCAGCGCAGTTGCGCTGCGCAGTTGCGCTGCGCTGTGCGCTGCGCGACACGAGTCAGCGCAGTTGCGCTGCGCAGTTGCGCTGCGCGACACGTGTCAGCGCAGTTGCGCGGCGCTGCGCGACACGTGTCAGCGTTGTTGCGCTGCGCGACACGTGTCAAGCACTGGAGCGTTTGCGCCAAACAGAATTAAAATTCTAATAAGATCTTTCTGTTCTTGTTAAAACAAGAAGATTGTCTTCTGTAAAACAGAAGCCCTTGGATCAAATATCCAACGGTGGGAAAAATTATCCAAATCACTCAAAGAAATATCTCTTTAACAAATTTAACAAATTTATGGGCACTATATAAAGGCCCCTAGACCCCAACTCAAATAAGGGGGAAGATTGTGAGAGATCAAGAACTTCAAAATAGAGAGAACTCTGAAGAAAATTCAAGAAAAGGATAAAAACCATTATAAAATAGAAGAATTTCTTCTGAACAGATCACTGATCTAAGAACAAGATCAATGATCTTCAACAAAAATAAATAAATGATAACAGTGCCTTGCACTTTTTATTCTTGAATCCAAAATTGGATCAAGCTATTGAAACAGTGCCTTGCACTTGCAAAAACTGCGCTGTTGCGCTCCTGGGTTGGCGCAAGCCACCAGAAAGCGCCACGTGTCAGCACCAGAACCACTTGCGCTATGCGCTTTTAAGATAGAGCATTGCTCTCTGAAATTGGCGCAACTCACCAGAGCGCGCCACGTGTCAGCAGCGCAACAGCGCAGCACACTGGCGCAACGCACTGCGCTTGCGTGACACTTGTCACCACCACAAGTGTTTGCGCTCAATGATTGGCGCAAAATGCCTGACAAATGCACTGCATTGTTTACTGAAGGGCCAGGCCCAAATCAAAAAGGCATAGCAGGACAAAATAAAATGCAATGCATTAAAAGGGCAGAGCCCAAACAAAATAGATGCTCTGCATCATTTATAAAAGGGCAGAGCCCAAAACAAAATAAAATGCTATGTATTCTTAAACAAGGGCAAAGCCCTAGTAAAGGCCTAATAGGCTAAATGCAAATAAAAGTGTTGAACATTTTTCAACTGGACTTAGCCCAATCATGGCCGTAAGTCCTCAAATTAAATTGACTGAGCACGGCTGCTCTCCTAAATCAATTTACATCCGGTTCGAGAGTACATATCCGAACTCCTCTGACCCCTATCGTTGTAATCCTTCAACGACGTCAGAGAGGTGACGGGTCCCGACGACCACACACCCATATGGACTGCGGGGTCCTTAAACTCGTGGACTTATGCGTCCTTAAACTACCAATGGACCACCATGTCCCTAAACTGGCAATGGACCACCATGTCCCTAAACTGGCAATGGACCGAAACGTCCTTAAACTACCAATGGACCACTACGTCCCTAAACTGGAACGATAGAGCCCTCAAATGCTCTTTTGTCGGATCTAAACGATCCCGTTTAAGTCGATCTTAGCCTCAAACCTGGTTAACGTATCCTTAAACATTAAAATGGACCATAAAACTCCAAATCAACTTTGGTTCAAGGGTACATCTCTGAACTCCTCTGACACCTATCATTGTAATCCTTCAACGACGACAGAGAGGTGACGGGTCCCGACAGCCATATATTAAATGAATCGCCATGTTAAGTTGATCTTAGTCTTAAACAGGACTAACGTATCCTTAACGAACGTTTAAGATGATCTTACCCTCAATGCGGCTAACGTATCCTTAAACTAAAACACCAAACCCAAATCTAAGTAACTACGGATTTGGACTAATCCACGTCCTACGGGCGACGGCATAACTTAGTCTCCGTATACAATCCACGGGCAACCACAAACAAAACAAACACACAAGACACAAAGTGAAATTTTAGAGAAGGAGAAAGTTATTACCGCGATGCGGTAGCGTAATTAACTGCAGGGGCTTGCGCCTGCACGGAAGAGCATCCCTACAATCAAAAACCCCTCAAGCGAGGGGGAATCTGACGAAGTCTGCTACATCGGCCACATCCATCTAAACCTCCGATACACGGTGCCATAAATCAACTTGGCATCTTCGGAGAGGTGAACGGATAAAACCAAATAGCATCTGCCCCGAATCTCAGGCAAGACGAACCTACGCAGTCGCGTCTCTGTATTCGGAGGGGAACAGATTCTGGCACGCCCGGTGGGACCTTTTCCTCTTTTCACTCCACACTTCGTGTGTCGTCTTCACGAACGAATCGCGGTTTGCTAATGGTTGCCTTTGGGTTTCAAGTTACTAAGATTTGGTCTTTTTCCTGGCGCAGAAATCAAGTATCAATGGCCTCTAACTGCTCGAACTGCTCGAAGTGCCAATGCAACCGACGCTCCACCTCACCTGAAGGTGTAGCATATGGGCCTCAAGCGGCCTCCGTCCTTACTATGCCTGTGGAGAAGGTGACCCAAGCCACCACCGGCCTATTTTTCGAGACCATGATCCTGCCTGCAAGCTTCACCCTGCCAATACCCGTACCGGAAGCTTCAAAGAAGTCGGTCTTTGATCGACTTGCTACTCCCACGGCCCCTCTCAACGGATCGTCCAACTCCTCAGTCTTTACCAGACTGAGTCTGAACTCCAAAGGGCCCGCCGAAAAGCCCATGATACCTGAGAAGGCCATCCCAAAGAAGACGGCTGCTCCCGAAGTCGCCAAGGCGGCTTCTCCTGTCAAAGAGTCAGTCTTTTCAAGGCTGACTATTCCGGCTCCTACCCCCGCTCGAGGATCTGTCTTTGACAGATTGAATATCACCCCTCAAAGGACAACCTCAGTCTTCAAGAGGCTAACACCGGCAGTGTCTCATCCAGATAGGGGGCAAGAAGAAGCTGTCTCTATCTCCGAGCCAATCCCAACGGCTCGTCATGCTCGACGTCGTCATTGGCAACGAGTAAGGAAGGCAGGGGCAACTCCCCTTCAGGGCCAACTCCACCTGCTCCAGTGGTGGAAGTTAATACTGCTGTTCCAACTGGGAACAACTTTGAACCACTTAAGAGGGTACGAAAGAACTCTCCAACTGCTATGCTAAAAAGATCTCCTCCACCTGTGGAGAGGGTTCCGGAAACGAAGCTGAAGCAGCCCCCTCAGCGGCTATCCTCCAGAATATACAAGGTCTGGCGGAGGGTTTAAGACTCCGTAATTGACCAAGGTCACTCTCGTTAGCAGAAAAGGGCAAAAGTGATGGAAGAAAAGAGATGTCCGATCAAACAGCAAAGGACGACAGTTACCAGGGTGCCCACTGCAACGGCCCCCTCAACTTCAACGGCCCATAAGAGAAGGAGGCCAGAGAAAATTCCCACGCCCGTGGCAAATACCAAAGGCGGTGAACCTAAACGCCCTAAGTCCAGGGGCATAATAGTTCATACAGTATACATGGCGTCGGGAAAAGAGGACAGCCGTGCATCCACAGGTCATAGACCGCTTACACGGTCAGTGACCAAAGCTCAGGAGCAATAGCAAAAGCTCCAGGAGATGATGAACACGATGGCTGCACTCACTGGGCCAAAAGAAAGCCCTGAAGCGTCCTCGGATGAACGCCAGGAGCAAGAAACTGACGCTGAATTCCTTCGTCGGATATTGGAGAAGAAGGATAAAGAGGCTGCTGAACAAGCAGCCAATATAAAGCGTATGGCCCTCCTGTTCTAAGACATGGTGGGGATGATGATCCAACAAGATCCTCCAGCTGAAGATCCCCAATCGTCCTTGAAGACGACAGGGGAGAAACGTCAAATCCTCCACCGGCTCTGTCGACAGCCAAGAAGGATACAATCTCCAAAGCTGATTTGGACGAGTATATAGCCCAACAAATACGGGTTCATCATGCGACTGAGGTAGCCGGTCAGGTCATAAAAACAGGACGACCATATCCGAGCTGGTATGATCAGATAAAGTACCCGCCGGGCTATACAATACCCAAATTCCACGTCTATAAGGGGACGGGCAATCCCCACCAGCATGTTGCCCAGTTCAGGGCACTCTGCGGCAACACCGGCGGTGATGATAAGTTGTTGCTTCGCCAATTCGTTGGCAGCTTGTCAGATACAGCGTTCGAGTGGTACTCTGAGCTCCCAAACGACTCTATCAAGACCTTTGCGGAGATGGAGCTGTTGTTTATCCAGCGTTTTGCAAGCGCCAGTGAACGCACCCCGATGACAGCATTGATTAATGCCAGGGTAAAGCCAGGCGAGACATGGGTCCAATATGCTATACGGTGGCGGAACTTATGGTCAAAATGCGAGCAACGCATTGAAGAAGCTCCTGCAGTGGGTATGTTTGTGGGAACCCTTGATCCGCAAGCAACCATCTCGCAATTTATGATGTTCTTCAAGCCGACTACCTTCCAGGCCCTGATCAACAAGCTAGCGCAAATGGATCAGATGGGCCATAGACCTCCTCTTCCAAAGCCGGACTCCCGAAATGAAAAAGGGAAGGGGAAAGCGATCGTTGTCGCTAATGCTCAACAACAACCGAGCAACTCGAAGCCAATCGTCCGTCAAAATAATATGCGTCCACACGTACCCCTTGAAGAGAGGCTAGGACGTCCTTACTCGTTTCCCCGAGATAAAACGAGAAGATTATTCGAGCTGGCATTGCGTAACTGACTCATAAATCTGCCGGATCCAAGACGTCTGTCGCAGCCAAATGATGTTAACGATCCCAACTACTGTCCCTATCATCGAGTACTGGGTCATCCGATTGAGAATTGCTACGTCTTCAAAAATTGGATTGAAGACCAGTACCAACAGGGCAAGTTCGCATTGTCCGACAGATGGAAGGTGAATCCGCCGCAGCCCCACACCTCTAAGAGGATGAATACGCCGGGGACAACATGCTCTCTCATTGAAGAAGCTCCTTAGGAGGTTGTACTATCAGCCAAGACAAAGAGGATGCTAAATGATCTTCAAACATGCCCAGCGATCAGGTGGAAGAACCCGCTGGAACCTCAGATCATTGAGGGGATGCTGAAGCTGCGTCCAACTCCAAGGACCGATGGTAGTGGCCCAAGCGCTCACAGCCAGCCGTCAAAATCTTCAAAGAAGAAGAAAAAGAAATCCAAGAAGCCCGTGAAGCCTGGCGACAAGCGCACGGACTTGCAAAAACAAAATTGACGCGCTGGAAGAGTACAACCAAAAAGCGCGGACTCCCATTATGCTCCAAGAGTTTCTCAACCACGTCTTTCAAGAGGAAGATGAGGGAGAAAGTTCGTCGGATGAGTCTGAGGAATACGTGGCGAGCTGCCATATGATCTCCCATTCGCTGACGAACGATGAGGAGACTCCTTGCACTGAAAAGCTGGGGGCAGATCCTGAACCAAAAATTCTGGGGCCATCAGATGAAGTAATTGACGCATTCCTCAACGAAGCTCTGTTGAAAAGTAAAGCTGATCGGGAACGCGAGACGGCTATATTTGAAAGGGCCAAGCGCCAGCGACTTGACGAAAGAGCTGAGACACTTCCGCTGGAGCAAAATACGTCTACCGTAGATAAAAGCAAATTCAAGACGAGGAAAAGGTTTGCTAAGGCCATATCAATGGGCATGAAGATACCATCCTCTGAAGGAAGCATTACTGGTGAAGTGGAAATGCACCCCTCCCACTGCTTGTATCATCGGAAGATTTCACACCCCACCGAAGAGTGCGAAACTTTCGATAGATGGTGGTAAGGATATGTTGCTCACCGACAACATTTTAAGCGGGAAAAGCGCAAAACTCGTCAGGAGCGGAAAGGTACAGCCGAGGGGCTTAACAGAACTACCGGCGATTGTCGCATGGTTAACGCCGGGGGATCACAAGTTCTCACATTCGGAAGCGACTCTGACGAGGAGCTGGCTCTTAGCCCTCTCTTTAAAGAGTCCACCTCGGGGAAAGAAGAAGAGCAAAATGTCTGTGAAAATATCCGGCTGCGTAATCGGGCGTTGCCCGAAAAGAATCTCGGACCCTCAAATAAAAAAGATAAAGGAAAGAAAAGGTCTCTGAGGATATTACCCTAGATGACCAAGTCTTGGAAGAGCTAATCGCCAAGGACCCGCCGAAGAAAAATAAGGTGGATTACAACGTTCTAGCGCATTTGAGGAAGCTACCCTCGCAGCTCAGCATTCTTGACGCCCTTTTATTATCAAAGGAGGCGAGAGATTCGTTAATCAAGGCATTACAGGAGCCGGAGCAATTCCAAGCTTTCCTGGCTGAAGAAAAGATGAAGGATGAACTGGAGGAAGTGTACACGGCCAATGTCACTTTTGGCGACAAAGACCTTCTCCTTGGGACGTGCGAACACAATCGCCCCCTCTATGTCTCAGGATACTGCCACGATATAAAGATAGGCAAAATCCTGATCGACAATGGATCCTCCGTTAATCTCCTCAATGTGCGGGTGTTAAAAGAAATCTGCATGAGCGTCCAGCACCTTGCTCGGGACAAGATCACCATCTCCGGGTTCGACTCCCAATCATCAAGAACTCTTGGGTCTGTGATACTGACGCTACGCTTTGGGCTACTCGTCACGGACATTAAGTTCCACGTCATAGACGCCAAGACATGCTACAATGCGCTGCTCGGCCGACCATGGTTACACGAGTACAACATCATCCCTTCTACACAACATCAGTGTATGAAGTATTTTAAGGATGGTCTCGAGTATACCGTGACGGGAGAACTGAATCCGTTTTCCGTGAACGAAGTCCGCAAATATGAAGATGCCAAATACTTCTTACCGGATTTCGAAGACACGGAGAGATGTCACAAGCCAGAGAACAAAGCTAATGCCACCATCCCTGTCTTCGGCAGTGATACCGAGGAGGAAGAAGAGATAATTTATTCAGGTCCGCCCCAACGCAACAAGCCAAGACCATCCGCTCCCATGTTGATCTTTGGCAGCGACTCGGAAGACGAGGTCCATGCCGTATTCTCTGCTCGACCTTCAATACAAACATCCGCCGATGAAGAGCAAAGTCTGCAAATCGCCATGGTTCCACATAAACACCATAAAGAACTGGATGCACTTGATATCTACAGTGTAGAGGAGCTGCAGACGTTTTATGTCCCTCCCAGGCGAAGAGGTGAAAAGTTAATTCTATTCTACCGCTCTGAAGAAACCAAAGTGGAGAAAGAAATCTGGCACGGTGCGGATTCTACGCTTGACAGGTTTCGGCCCATCCGTTTGCCTAGATATTATACAGAAGGCTTGAAGTGGTTGCTGAAGCGCCAAAGGATACCCTTTAAACAAACCACTCGAAAAGCCAAATTCTATGACAGGGTCTGGAACGTCCCCAGAACTCAGCACAAGTTGCCTAGTGGGAGGATGGAAACAATCGGGCTTGGATACATTCGATCCAAGAAACGGGAGCTCCTCCACGGTTGCTACGTCGTACATGACTTCAATGAAGAAGGGGATGCTCAATGGGAAGACGCTAATACTGAACCAGTAACAGTTCCTGATGCAAAGATGCCCAGTCCGTCGTTCGAAGAACAGATGGACAAGCTAATAAGGGAAGCCGATCAAAAAGTCCGAGACGACCACAACCGCGAAATGGCAATCTACGAGAAGGCCAAAACGCAACGCCTCCTACAACAGGCTGTGAAAGATGAAAATGCCACTCCCTGTCAACCTGTTATAAAGAAGGCTCGACGCAGAGGCAGAGACAAGTCAATCGAGCGGTTCCGATATATCCCTCATAAGAAAAATGGGTCGAGCATACTCTTTTCCTCGGGACAAGACGAAGAGAATACTTGACCTCGCTCTAAAATATCAGATGCTCACACTGCCAGAGTCCAAAAACCCCGAACAAGCAGGCGAAGTCTCTCACCCAAACTATTGCTCCTATCACCGAGTAATAGGGCACCCTCTTGAAGACTGCTTCACCTTCAAGAATTGGGTCGAAGACCAATATCAGCTCGACAAGTTCGCTCTATCTGACAACTGGAGGGTAACGCCGCCCCAGAAGCACGAACCCAAAGCCACGAGAACAGGACCAACTCCATATTGGGATTGGAAGCGGATTCGCACTTGTCACATGATAACAATATCAAAAGAAGAGCCCGAGAATGTGGATAACCTTCCCTGGTGCTTCGAAAACAGCAATGATGAGGTGATCTCAGAATTTCCACCAGCGCCAAAAGAACTGGAGGATGGAATACACACCACTGCGGATAACCTCAAGAAAATTGAGTTGGGGACGGCGAACGACCCGCGACCGATATTTGTCAGCGAGCTGCTATCTGAAGAAAGGGTGGCTGCGTTAAAAGACGTCCTTGTACAGCATAGAGATTGCTTCGCGTGGAACTATTCCGAAATGCCGGGACTAGATCCAGAAATTGCTGTGCATAAGTTGGCGATATCCCCGGACGTCAAGCCAGTCAAACAGGCGCCGAGGAGAATGCGGCTTGAGCTTGAAATGAGCATCAACGCCGAGGTCAAGAAGTTAATCGACTCTGGCTTTATTCAGGAGGTTCAATATCCCGAGTGGATCGCCAACATCGTCCCGGTGATGAAGAAAAATGGGACAGTGCGCATATGCGTAGACTTTCGGGATCTCAATAAAGCTTGCCCGAAGGACGATTTCCCGGTGCCAGTCACCGAACTGATTATAGACAATACGTCCACTCACGAGGTTTTCTCCTTCATGGACGGCTCATCAGGATATAATCAGATCAAGATGCATCCCGAAGACCAGAAGCACACGGCTTTTCGGACTCCTCTGGGAATATTCTGTTATAAGGTGATGCCGTTCGGTTTAAAGAATGCCGGTGCTACTTATCAGAGGGCCATGACGAAGATCTTCGATGACCTTATAGATGAAATCGTCGAATGCTATATCGACGACCTCGTGGTGAAAAGCAAATCGTACGAGGAACATCTCGAGCATCTCAAGATCGTATTTCAACGCCTTCGACGATATAACTTGAAGATGAATCCGCTCAAATGCGCATTCGGAGTTTCCTCGGGCAAATTCCTGGGATTCGTCGTCCGACACCGAGGTATTGAAATAGATCCGTCGAAGATTAAGGCGATCATGGAAATGCCTCTACCGAGAACTCTCAAGCAGTTACGATCTCTCCAAGGGAAGCTCGCATACATACGGCGATTTATAGCCAACCTTTCAGGAAAGTGTCGTCCTTACAGCCACCTGATGAAGAAGGGAACCCCGTTCGTCTGGGATCAAAAATGCCAAGGCGCGCTAGACGAAATCAAGCAGTACCTGCAAAATCTGCCAGTGTTGGCTGCTCCAGTTAAAGGAAAGCCCCTCATTCTCTATATGACCGCCCTCGAAGGTTCTCTAGGCGCATTATGGGCGCAAGAGAATGATCAGGGGAAAGAAAGAGCACTCTACTACTTAAGTCGAGTCCTTCTGGGGGCAGAAAGCAACTACTCTCCCATCGAAAAACACTGCCTGGCGTTGATCTTCGCGATAACAAAGCTCAGGTACTATGCATTGGCGCACGAAGTCCGTCTCATCTCGAAGGTGGACCCCCTTAAATATCTGATGTCGAAAGCCATATTGACGGGACGACTCGCTAAATGGGCTCTACTCCTGATGGAGTTCTCGATAACGTATCAGCCTCTCAAGGCAGTGAAAGGCCAGGCCATCACCGACTTCCTCGTTGAGCATCCGATACCTGCCAATTCCCCTCTAAATTGCGAGCTGCCAGAAGAACATGCGTTTGACGCGATCGATGGGGGCGATACCCGATGGGAGCTTTATTTTGATGGAGCATCTTCCATGAAGAAGCGCAAACAAAGTACCCCTATAATCAAATCAGGGGTAGGCCTTATCTTCGTGACTCCACAAGGAAGGATAATGCGCTTTGCTTTCTCCCTAACAGAGCCGAGGACGAACAATGAAGCCGAATACGAAGCTTTGATAGCAGGCCTCGAGATCGCCATCGACATGGGAATTGAAAACCTCCTCATATACGGAGATTCCCAATTGGTCGTCAGTCAAGTGAACGGCGATTACCAAACGTGCAAACCAGAGTTGGTGAAGTATGGAGAAAAGGTGCAACAACTGTTGACCCAAATCCCCTCCTACACTTTGGAAAACATACCGCGTGCGAAAAACAGTAAAGCGGACGCATTAGCCAAGCTTGCTAAAGAACTGGCTGACGAGAATCTCGATGATGTCAGAATTGTAGTACAAAGCCGTCGAGTGCTTCCCCCAGCGGAAATATCTACGGAATCATCCGAAGAAAAGGGAGCGACTGAGCAGACGACCCTGCAAATAAAACAACGAGAGAAGGCTGACGATTGGAGGGAAGTCTTCATAGACTACTTTAAGTCCCATCGAATGCCCGAAGATGCGTCCTCGAGACATTAGCTTATGAAACGAGCTATGTCTTTCGCCTTCGTTAATGATATTCTGTACAAGAGGTCGTTTGATTATCTGTGGTTAAGATGTATAGGACCTGACGAAGTGAAAAGAGTCATTCAAGAAGTTCACGACGGACTCTGCGGTTCTCAACAAGCGGGACCGAAGATGAAGTTGAAGATAAAACGGATGGGCTACTATTGGCCCACGATGATTCGGGACTGCCTCGAATATGCGAAGCAATGCCACTCGTGCCAAATCCACGGGGACTTCATCCACCAGCATCCAAATCCACTACATCCAGCGGTGGCTAGCTGGCCGTTCGAAATGTGGGGAACTGACATAGTCGGCCCCATCGAACCAGTATCGTCCAGGGGACATCGTTTCATCTTGGCGACGACTGATTACTTCTCCAAATGGGCGGAAGCGATACCGCTGAAGGAAGTGAAGACGGAGAATATCCTCCATTTCTTCAAGACGCACGTCATATATCGGTTTGGAACTCCGCGACGGGTCATCTCCGATAACGGGCCTGCCTATAGAAGCCACAAGATCAGCCGCTTCGCGCAACAACATAATATAGACTGGAGATATTCCTCAGTTTATAATCCGCGAGCTAACGGTCTAGCTGAGGCCTTCAATAAGACCTTGACAAAGATCCTGAAGAAGACGGTGTCCCGAAATAAGAAGGACTGGCACGAGAGACTGCAGGAAGCTCTTTGGGCGTATCGAACTACGTTCAAGACGGCCACGAACACAACGCCGTACGCGTTGGTATTCGGTACAGAAGCAGTACTCCCCCTCGAGATAGAGTTACCCTCTCTACGAGTGGCAGTCCACTACGAGCTGACGGACGAAGAAAATGCTCACCTTCGGCTTGAGGAGCTTGATGCCCTTGAAGAAACCCGGCTCATAGCGCAGCAAAATCTAGAGGCTTATAAAGCAAAGATGACGCGCTCATATGAAAGATTGACCCGACCGAGGACATTCCGCCAAGGCGAACTCGTGCTAGTGGTCAATAGGCCTATGATCCCCAATCGCGCCAAGCGGGGAAAATTCGAGCCTAACTATGAAGGCCCGTACATCATAGATAAGGTCTACCAGGGTAGAGCCTATCTACTCATGGATATGCACGGTGAAAGGCCTTTCAGACCAATAAATGGCCGCTTCCTAAAGAAATACTACGCTTAATGAGCCACAGCCTAGGTCAATGATAGATAACGACGACTATGTCCGCTCGCTATCTTCCTACGCCCGAAACTCTAGAAGCAGTAGCCGGCTTTCTCTTGACCGGACCGAAACGTCCTTAAACTAATGACAGACCGAAACGTTCTTAAACTAATGACGGACAAAAACGTCCTTAAACTAACGACGGACCACTACGTCCTAAAACTAGCTAATGACCGAAACGTCTTTAAACTACTACCGCAGCATCCTCAGGCTGACAAAAAATAAAAAAATTAAAAAATTAAAAAATAATAATAAATAAATAAAAACGGTATGTCCATAAGCAAAATGGGCACGGATGAAAACCCGAAAGGGCGCCGTGAGTAAAAACAGCAGGGCTACCGGCGAGTGTTCGTGAAAACCCGAAAGAGCGCGACCTCGTTAAAAAAAAGAAAATAAGAAAATAAGAGGAAAAAAACGGTATGTCCATAAGCAAAATGGGCACGGATGAAAACCCAAAAGGGCTCCGTGAGTAAAAACAGCAGGGCTACCGGCGAGTGTTTGTGAAAACCCGAAAGGGCGCAACCTCGTTAAGAGACACTTGCAGGGTCCTCTCGACCTTGTAAGGAGAAACCACCCGCGTGAGATCCTTACGACTCACAAGGGAGCAACACACTTAGGGATCCCCACGGTTCCTAAGGAGAAATTACACTTGCGAGATCCTCACGACTCGTAAGGAGAACTCTCTTATAAGACCCTCACGGCTCATAAGATTTGAAAGTCTTAAGTTACAGAGACCTAAACCTGTGCTTAAGCAAACCCCCCACAACCTTTGGATATTGCCCTACAAGCGGCTCAGTACTGCCCCTGGTATACAATCCACGGGTGCGAATAAACACTTCCTTAACCAAGTCCCATCCATGACTGGGGATATGTTCGCATGGTGAACAACCCTTGTAAGTCCTCTCGACATACAAGGAGAAAACCCTTTTGTAGGATCCTTACGACTTACAGAGGAACATACACTTAGGAATCCTCACGATTCCTAAGGAGAAAATACACCTACAAGATCCTCACGACTAGTAGGGAGAAATACCTTTGTGAGACCCCTACGGCTCATGAAGTCAAAAGCCTTAGTCGACAGGACCCTAACCCTGTTCGCTAAGCCACCTTTGCTCGACATCGACGGAGGCAAATGATGATTCGCTCTTGGCAATATCCCAGTTGTAGCGGTGCTGATGCAGAAATCGGTGTCTAATTTCAGGTTTACGACGAAAAGCCAGTAGGCCGCACATGCATACGAAATAGCCGAAATGATGGGGCAACTTGCAATAAAAAGCAGCAAGTAAAAACGTATGTACACAAAATAGCCGAAATGATTGGGCAACTCGCAATAAAAAGCAGCGAGTAAAAATAAAATAAACAGCCGAAATGATTGGGCACCCAGAAAAATAGCCGAAATGATTGGGCAATCGCGACTTTCGCAATATAAAAGCTGAAATGATAGAGCATCGCGGAAATAAAAAATATATATATATAACTTTTGCCCTACAGTTGAGATCACATCGATCCCTGTATACAATCCAAGGGCACAAACGAAGACGAAACCACACCCTCCCAGCAGGCTCCGCCAGAAAGCAAAGCCTAAATCTCGACGGTCCGCCAATAGCCTAGAGACAACCGCGACATTCGTCTCAATACAGCAGACGCAGTGCCAGCAAACGAAGCGAGGATCAAATTCCTAGCTTCACGGACTTGAAGGTAACTTATATAAAACCTCAAAGACCACCACAGATCAGTTCAACTCAGGGAAACTAGCGTCCTTGATGAGAGCCTCCTGATTCGCGTCGGCCCGCAGAGAAACTAGCGTCTTTGCAGGAATACTCCGATTCATTTCAACCCCGAAGAAAACAGTGTCTTCGGCAAAACCCTTCAACTCAGGGAAACCAGTGTCCTTGACGAGAACATCCCGATTCGCGTCGACCCGCAGAGAAACTAGCGTCTTTGCAGGAACACATCGATTCGTTTCGACACCAGGGAAACAAGTGTCCTTGGCAAACTCCTCAATTCAGGGAAACTAGCGTCCTTGATAAGAGCCTCCTGATTCGCGTCGACCCGCAGAGAAACTAGCGTCTTTGCAGGAATATCCCGATTCGTCTCAACTCCGAAGAAACCAGTGTCTTCGGCAAAATCCTTCGACTCAGGAAAACAAGTGTCCTTGACGAAGAAAATCCTGATCCGCGTCGACCCGCAGAGAAACTAGCGTCTTTGCAGGAATACTCGATTCGTTTCAACACCAGGGAAACAAGTGTCCTTGGCAAACTTCTCAATTCAGGGAAACTAGCGTCCTTGATAAGAGCCTCCTGATTCGCGTCGGCCCACAGAGAAACTAGCGTCTTTGCAGGAATACTCCGATTCGTTTCAACCCCGAAGAAACCAGTGTCTTCGGCAAAACCCTTCAACTCAGGGAAACCAGTGTCCTTGACGAGAACATCCTGATCCGCGTCGACCCTAGCGTCTTTGCAGGAATACTCGATTCGTTTCAACACCAGGGAAACAAGTGTCCTTGGCAAACTCCTCAATTCAGGGAAACTAGCGTCCTTGATAAGAGCCTCCTGATTCGCGTCGGCTCGCAGAGAAACCAGTGTCTCCGCGGGAAATTCCCGATTCGTCTCAACTCCAAAGAAACCAGTATCTTCGGCAAAATCCTTCGACTCAGGGAAACAAGTGTCCTTGACGAAGAAAATCCTGATTCGCGTCGACTCGCAGAGAAACCAGTGTCTCCGCGGGAAATTCTCGATTCGTTTCAACACCAGGGAAACAAGTGTCCTTGGCCAACTCCTCAATTCAGGGAAACTAGCGCCCTTGATGAGAGCCTCCTGATTCGCGTCGGCTCGCAGAGAAATCAATGTCTCCGCGGGAAATTCCCGATTCGTCTCAACTTGCAAGATAAAGCCTTAGGCAGCAAAAATTAAAAAGCTTGTTTCCTAAGCAATGGGACCCTGCAAGTCAGCCTAAAATGGTCTCTTGTATACTATTCACGGGTCTCACTCTCCAAACTCGAATCTCGACAAGGAGGGAAACAACCGCTTACGGGTCCTCTCGACTCATAAGAGGGTAAAATTCTCTTATAGGATCCTTACGACTTATAAGAGAAAACACACTTAGGAATCCTCACGATTCCTAAGGAGAAAATCCACCTACGAGATCCTCTCGATCCGTAGGGAGAAAAGTCTCTATGAGACCCTCACGACTCATAGAGTTGAAAAGTCTTAGGTGGAAGATCTGAACCTGCGGCCTAAGCCATCGCTATCTCGTGAAGGAGTTAAGATGCTTACTCTATTATCTGTCAAATATGTTCATCAAGACAACATGCTGATAATAAAAGCAAAGAAGAGAGCGACAGAAAGAACATCTGATTGGCGTTGGATCAAGCATTCGGGACACACTCATCCATGCATGTGCAAAAGATTCAGAACGAGGAGTAAGACAAGCTGAAATGGAAATTTTCTATTCATATCATAAAAGGGGTTCTTACAATCATAGAGAAATAAATAATAACATTATTAAAATGTTTACAAAGGTATAACCTCGAACCCAGGACATGGATTGAGGAACTCGAAAGTGACCCTATCTATGACTTTCCAAGCCTCGCGGACCATCCTGGTGTGCTTTCTTTCGCGAGCACAAGCGTCAGGGTCCCCCCTGATGTCTTCCACCCTCCAATAAGCAGCGAGTATGGCGGACTGTTAGAAAGCCTGGTGCAGAAGATCGATAAGATTATCTCGACGTCTCTTTGAGATGAGGTGCATCAGATATACCGAGTGCACCTTATCCTCAGCAACATCCAACGCCCCAAGCGACACGCCGGTGCAGAATAGGGGAAGTGCTTCCCAAATGGCTCCCACGATAAGCTTCAAGAGAGCAGAGCGGCGGGGGAGCAGCCAACCAACACGTGCGTTCAGACGACCCATGACCTCCGCACACTGGGCATCCGTAAACTCTTGGTTTTGATGACGGCCCTGTACGCAGATATCCTCGTAGGTGATGAACTCGTGCAAACTGTATAGACGCACCGCCATAATGCCTGAAGGAAACATCACAGGAAGATTAGCGATAAAAAAATACACAGAGAGTTAAACTCCTCGAGAGCAATGATCTGCAAAAAGGAGTGACTCTCAAGATCCTAATGAGGGGAATTTAAAAAGTTCCCCGAGAACTCTGAGATCCTTACTATTAAAAGATGATATAATCCATTAAATACAAAACTCCATTTTTAATCTTCATTATCCATATTCAAACTCTTAAGAGTTCATCATTTTTTTTAGATCAAAGAGATCTATGTTTTGCCAAAGATGCAAAATTCTGTTCATGGGTTAAGAAACCCTGAAACAGATTCTTGAGAGCAAGGCTCTATTGGTGAAACCCCAAAGGGGTTTTCTTTAGATCAAAGATCTATGAGAGCATAGCTCTATTAATTAAAATTGATTTAATTCAAGATTAATTCTTACCTAAAAATTTCTTTTAAAGAAAATCTAACTCAGGGAGTTCTTGAAGGCAAGAGCAAAGCTCTGAAGTTTTTTGAAAGTAAAAATCTAAAAGATGATAATCATCTGTGAAGGACCAAAGGTCCTACATATATGCATCAAGTGCCCTTTCAGCTTCCAAAGGTTGCCGCAACGGTTGGAATTCTGCCACCGCTGCGCTCGCATTTGGAACTACGCAAGTGCAACGGTGGGGGGGTATTTGTTTCCCCCAATTAAAACGAAACCCTATTTCTAAGACTGAAAAGTAAAGCAATGCTTCATAAAACAAGCTAAGCACCAAAGGCATTTTATCCTTGTAAGAATCACATGCACCTAACAATAGCAAATTAAATCATGCGATGCACAAACATAATAGAGAGCTAAAAATAATAGGGAACCCTTAACAGATAATAAAATACTTGATTACAAAACACTTGTTCATTATTATTATTATTACATTTAAAAAAGATCACCAAATATGGGATCGGAAGGACAAGGGTTCGCAAAGATAAGAAGAAGATTCCCCAGTTCCCTTTTTGTCTTCTCCACCACGTTGAAGCGGCGGTCCTCCCGAGAGGTAGACATCCAACGATCGTCGCCACATTCGTCAGAAAAGGTGGCGATGACAACCCGATGAGCCCGTATCTGGCTCAGCAAGTGGAAAGAGCGGTCCCTCGGGGCTTTGGTGATCAAGTGCGCTTCGAAGAAGCACTCGATCTTATCCTCGGCGGCATCAAGCATTTCCGAGGACATCTCTACTGGAGGAGGGGGAAGATCCGCGAGCACCGAGGCAAGGATCATCCGAAGCCAGGTGGAGTGCGGAGGGAGAGGAGACCCCACACGAGTCAAAAGCTCGTACATTGCAGCATCGCATTGCTCGTCCGTAAGAGAAGGGTCCACCAAGCGCGCAGCAAAACGGGGAACGATGTCCTGAATAGGCACTTCCCATGGTTGTCGGCGGGCATGAGGGCGGTTGCAAGCCATGATTGAAAAAGTTCTCTGAAGATGAGAGAAGAAAAGGCTCGGCTTTGAGTTATATATAGACCAAGTACAGAAAATTCTGTGCACAATGGAATTATTTCCAAGACCCGGGAAATGAAAATTTTGGGAAATACAAGTCTGGCTTGAAAAAGGAAGACATCTCAGGTGAAGCAACGCTTCCGATTCCCCCCAATCAGAGAAAAGCTCTACTTTGAAAATTTAAATTTTAATAAATGAAGCAACGCTTCAGATCCTCTGCGCTGTGAGCAGGATGCCACGTGTCAAAATCTGGCACGCCAGCGCGGAGAGCGCGGCGCTCAAGGCAGCGCGCCCAATCAGAGCAAGGCTCTATTAAAAGAAGCAACGCTTCAGTTGCGCAAGCGCTGCGCTGCGCGACACGTGTCAGCGCAGTTGCGCTGGCGCAGTCGCGCTGCGCTGTGCGCTGCGCGACACGTGTCAAGCACTGGAGCGTTTGCGCCAAACAGAATTAAAATTCTAATAAGATCTTTCTGTTCTTGTTAAAACAAGAAGATTGTCTTCTGTAAAACAGAAGCCCTTGGATCAAAGATCCAACGGTGGGAAAAATTACCCAAATCACTCAGAGAAATATCTCTTTAACAAATTTACCAAATTTATGGGCACTATATAAAGGCCTCTAGACCCCAACTCAAATAAGGGGGAACATTGTGAAAGATCAAGAACTTCAAAATAGAGAGAACTCTGAAGAAAATTCAAGAAAAGGATAAAAATCTTTATAAAATAGGAGAATTTCTTCTGAATAGATCACTGATCTAAGAACAAGATTGTAACACCCAAGTCCAATAATACTATTTATATTACTAGTTGAGGGTTACATATTGCTCATTCCAATTTTCCTGATTTTCTGGTGTTTATTGCTAAATTTTAACCGGTTAAGTCATTTTGGCACATAACAAATTTTAACTCCGAAAATGAAATTTAAGATGTTCATGTTGGCCTACTCGTCGCCACTAGTCGCGTGGTAGCGTCCGCGTGTCGAGATTCCGTTCCGTTTGGCTAAACGGGCAAGTTTGGACGACTACACGCGCGTGCAAGTGTCCGACTTGGGGGCATGTATTTTAATCATTAAACACCTCTTTTCAAAATTTGGAACCCGCTTAAAATCCTATAATTTGAATTTGGAACTTTTGGGCGCAACCCGGGCGTGATTTGGAAATGTTTCATTTTGCGCCAAAAAGGGCCCATTTAAATTTAATATACCTTAAACATATATATATACGAATATATATATTCGTTCACAATATATTTCACAAATCCATTCAAATCTTATTTTTAAAAATCCCTCCAATCTCGCCAGCCAACCCTGAGCTTGGGTTTCCCTCGCGTGGGCCCCTACCGTTTTCCATATCTCTCTCTCTCTCTTCCCTCAATCTCTCTCTTTCTCTCTCCAATCTCTCTTTCTCTCTTCTTATATATTTACAACCTCGTGCAGCCGCCTCCTCAACCCACCTTCTTCGCGAGAAACCCACACAACCCTAACCCTAGCCTCGTACTCGCGCAGCCCACCATCGCCACCGCGACCTCGCCGTCGCCGCCAGCAACGCCTCCTCGACCGCCGCACCTTCCTCCTCCTGTTCTCCCGACGATTCCCGCGCCTGCACCCAACCCCGACCTCGCCTCCACCCTCGCAGACATCGCCGTCGACGCCACCCCTCGTCGTCGACGACTCCCGCGACTCCCTCTCACCCTCCTCGTCCCGACCTCGTCGTCGCTGCCCTCCTTCCCTCGCCGGACCACCAGCCCGAGCCCTTCACCCATCGCCTACCCCCGCTGTTCACCGGAGAACGCCCCGGTCGACCCTCCTCGTCGTCGCCGGTGCCACCGCCGACCACTTCCTCTCCACTGCGACCAGAACCCGGGGCTTACCTTTACCCCCACTGCTCAGCACGACCACCTTTCCTGCAATCCTGAAGCCCCAGCCTTGCTGCGTCGCCGTCGCTGCCTCGCCGGCGTCCCATCGCCGTCGAGCCCATCGTATTGCCCTGGTTCTTCTCTATAGGTATCCCTTTATCCTTCCTAGTGTGCTGGTTTCCCCCTGCTGGTCCGTATTTTGGATGCGTGGTTTATGTTGCTAACCTTGTTGCTGTTGTTTGCTGCCGGATTCCGGCGTGCTGTCTTGGCGAACCCGACGCTCCAGCGAAGCCCCCTGGTCCGTGCGATTCTGTTGATCTCTGTTGGGACTCGATCCGTGGCCGTGCTTTCATATCGCGTTTTTTTTGCCGACATCGCATCCGTGTTCCCGTTTGCAGACCGTCGAGGCAAGTATCTGAATACTTGCTTGAACATGCTAGCGTGCGAGATCTAGTCTTGCCACGCAATTCAATTCACACTATTTAATACCGTAACTTAGTGATGGCATTTAATATCGTATTATTGCAGTATCTTTATATTGGAATCGTTACAACCGTTCCTCGTAATTAATTAACCCACATCAATCCATGCTTTAACTAAATAAAACGACTGAATCACATCTGCTTAAACTGTTAAATCATTCTTGAGACAATTATTATATTTAGTATAATTTCATGTAGTTCCTAAATTTATAATTGTGGATATTGCTTTACCTTGTGGCTATTGCACCCTAAGATGATTGAACCTGTTAATAAGAGAATACAAACATCACTGTGGTTATATGGAATATTGTGGTTAATTACTGTTTCCTGCTGTTGTTCATTATTGATTGTATACCTGTTGGGAGCACTTACCCGATTGCACGACATATTGGCCTGACCCTGCCACACCTGACAGATACATACATACCGACTCATCCTGCCGTACCATGACATTACCTGCTTCATGATTTCATGCCTAATGCCGACAAACCTAACCATTCCTGCTGTCAATCCAGACAGACCTACTTTTACTCGACCTTGTGTTGGCATTAGTCCTTGACTACTGAATACCTGACCTGACATACATAGCTTGGGGGTATGGGGAAATCAAAGGTGAAACCGACTTGTAACTCAACAGTTCGATACATTGTTCTGATCAGTCTTACGGGCTTGGCCAGCTCCGAAGTGTTGATGCTGACATCACTCGTCCATCCTACTACCTTTTACTGCTTAGCGGCACGTCTCGGATTCAGCCCCGAGGATCTTGACCGTGGTCCCGGGCACGCACGGGATACTATTGAGTTACATCGACGATTCATCAATTGGTTTCAAAGACTATAGAGTAGAAAACCTGAAAGGACAGTTTAGTCACCAGTGCACATTACCCTGCTTGTTATTTCTTATTGCTGCTTTATTCATGTTCATACTTGCATTTCTCATTACCATGTTTATGCTATATACTTGATATCATGACACGCTGACGTCTGGGTTTTGCATGGCCCAGATTCCGTACCTTTGTCGACGACCGAGCAGGAGTACTTCAGCCAGCAGGCTGAACAGTGAGTCCTTAGGGTTTAGTTTATTTATTGCTTTTCATTTCCAGATGTGAGCCCGCATTATGGGACGTACTGTTTATTCATTGTATTGGATCATTAGCTTCCGCACTTATTGTTTATTGATTCTTGTTATTATGGATTTGGACATGTATTAGTTTAGTTTATTTTTCTGTTCTTGATATCTTTACAACCGTAATGTGACTGTGGACGGATGCGTCCTACCCACAGGTAGCATGGTTGGCTATGTCACGTGCCCAATTTTGCGTACTCTGGGAAGCGGGGCGTGACATGGTTTTATGGTATCAGAGCCATAGGTTAGTCGGGTTGATTCTTTTGTAGTTGGGTATTGTACCCAATACACGAACCAGAATACCCGTGTTTAGGAAACATGTCCAGCCACATTGACCGTTTTACCATTCTTGAATCACATTCTTCCTGATTATATCTTTTACGACGTGCAAACTTACTTTGCATGTCGACTCGGAAACCTGATTTCTTGTTATCCCTAGGACTTGGGCGACTTGGGTGGAGTTAAGTAATTGCGGCTATGATACCGCGGCATAGCTACAATGCAGCACTCTATTTAAGTATCTTGGAGTTCTAGCCTTGATCTATACTCGAAAACTATCATCATGCTAATGTTGGGTACTTTGATTTCCAGGAATATGGCCGATCAGAATTTGGAGATGGACCCAGGGCGTGCGGTCTTAGCCGCCAGGCAAAGAGTGATAAGGGGATTGCTGGAGAAACTAAAGGAAC
Source organism: Agapanthus africanus (assembly GCA_030015575.1). NCBI lineage: Eukaryota > Viridiplantae > Streptophyta > Magnoliopsida > Asparagales > Amaryllidaceae > Agapanthus > Agapanthus africanus. The sequence continues at coordinate 424,928,501 of JASDDO010000018.1, read as the reverse complement.
AAATCGAGCTGGAACCAGCATTTGCACGGGACCCCACGTCCGTACGGAGAAGTATTCCGGTGGACAGGCGCAGCGTAGCGCCAATGAAGAAAACCAGTATGGGTGATCGGAAGGGGAGCGTGATCTGTAGATACTGCCATAAACCCGGACATGTGCGAAAGAAGTGTCGTTTGAGACTGGGACTCTGTTTTAGATGTGGAGCGGCAGATCACACCGTTGATGCTTGTCCGTCGAAGCCTCGCACAAAGGATGATACACAGAAGCCTCCGCAGGGACCGTTCCAAGGACAGGAACCGCTCACTCAGGGACCACAGCAGGCTCGAGCGTTCACGTTGACAGCTGAGGAAGCTAAGGAATCGGGAGAAGTGGTTTCAGGTAATTTACTCGTTCATGGTTTTCCCGCTTTGGCATTACTTAATTTCGGAGCATCCCATTGTTTATGTTATCCAAATTTATAACTACACACTCGATCACCTGCACGACCCTGTCTAGTTTCTGGGACATACACACTGGGAATGGGAAAGTCATAGCTAGTAAGGAAGGTAGAGATTGTACAGTTGTTGTTTGCGGACGGGAGCTTTTTGCAGATTTCTTGGTGTTAGATACGGGCAGTTATGAGGTTGTCTTGGGGATGGATTTTTCTTGGCACTTTCCACGCCCACATTGACTGTAGGGCAAGGAAGGTAATTTCCAGATTCCCGGACATCCTAAGTTTACTTTCATTGGAGAAAGCAATTCTGTCGGGCCAGTCGAGTTTAGGGCTAGGCCGACGAACAGTGTTCTTGCGGCTATGGTAGTGGAGAGTAATGAAGAGCCGGCAGTTGTCCGCGACTTTATGGATGTGTTTGAAGATATTTCGGGCTTACCGCCGAAGCGAGATGTGGAGTTTGCGATTGACCTTACTCCTGGTGCAACGCCAGTATCAAAAGCTTACTATCCAGTGGCACCAGTGGAATTGGAAGGAGTTAAGAAACAAGTGAGTGAATTACTCGAGAAGGGATGGATTCGAGGCAACAACTCACCTTGGGGAGCTCCAGTTCTCTTAGTAAAGAAGAAGGATGGCACAAGAAGGATGTGCATTGATTATCGAGAATTGAACCGGGTGACTGTTAAGAATAAGTACCCGATCCCTCGCATTGGAGAATTCTTTGAGCAGCTTAGTGGCGCGAGGGTATTCTCGAAACTGGATTTACGATCCGGATATCATTGGGTCCTACAGATGTGGAGACAGGAGAAATTATTCGCGAAGATGAGTAAGTGCGAATTCTGGCTGGAAGAAGTGAAGTTTCTGGGGCATGGCGTGTCGGGCGATGGAATCGCCGTTGACCCCGAGAAGATTACAGCAGTTCGGGATTGGCCTGTTCCAAAGAATGTTGCGGAGATAAGAAGTTTTCTTGGACTCGCCGGTTACTACAGAAGATTTGTGGAGAACATCGCTCGTTTAGCTGAGCCGTTAACCAAGCTTACGCGTAAGGAGGTACCGTTTGTTTGGACGGATGGATGTGCATTGGCCTTCGAGACGTTGAAGCAGAAGTTGATAACCGCCCCGATCCTGACCGTACCGGATAATTCGGGAGGACTGGTGATTCACAGCGACGCATCTGGAAAAGGATTGGGATGTGTTTTAATGCAGAATGGGAAAAGTCGTCGCTTACGCATCGAGACAGCTGAAAACTCATGAGAAGAACTATCCGACTCACGACTTGGAGCTTGCAGCCGTGATCTTCGCCCTGAAGATTTGGAGACACTACCTTCTGGGCGAGAGAGTTGAAGTCTTTACGGATCACAAGAGTTTGATATACGTGTTCACTCAGAAGGAGTTGAACATGAGGCAACGCAGATGGTTGGAGCTGATAGCCGACTACGACCTTGATCTTAAGTACCATCCGGGAAAAGTTAACGTCGTGCCAGATGCGCTAAGTCGGTTACCAGCAATTCAGTTATTGACTGCACAGAGAGAGATAGTTGAGGAGTTTCGAAGATTTGACTTGGAGGTTGTGCTACCACATGCTACAGGACAGTTGATGCAGTTGCAAGTACAATCGTCCTTAGTTGAGAAGATTAAAGCGGCGCAATCGCAGGATCCTAGACTGCAAAAGTTTCGAGAGCAGGTTGGAGCCGGACTACGAACCGATTTACTGATCCATGAAGATGGTTCGTTGAGATATGGTAGCCGTGTGTGTGTGCCAAAGGGAGATGTACGTGAAGAGCTTATGAAGGAGGCACACAGTTCAGCTTACTCTGTACATCCAGGAGGGACGAAGATGTACCGAGATATTCGCCAGCACTTCTGGTGGGAAGGTATGAAAAGGGAAATTGCTCGCTTCGTGGCTAAGTGCTTGGTGTGTCAGCAAGTCAAGACTGAACACCAAAGGGTTGCTGGTTTGTTGCAACCACTTCCGATTCCTCAATGGAAGTGGGAGCATATAACCATGGATTTCGTGACGGCTTTACCGCGGAGTCCAAAGGGCAACAATGCTGTATAGGTGATTGTCGATCGGTTGACCAAGGCAGCTCACTTTATTCCTTTCCGGGTTGGTCAATCGACAGAGACTTTGGCAGAGCGGTACATGCAGGGGATTGTCAGATTGCATGGAGTACCGGTAAGCATCGTGTCCGATCGGGACACTCGGTTCTTGTCGCACTTTTGGAGGAGTTTACAAGAAAGTTTGGGGACTCGATTGAAGTTTAGCACAGCTTATCATCCTCAGACTGATGGACAATCAGAGAGAACGATCCAGACCCTCGAAGATATGTTGAGGGCCTGCATGTTGGACTTCAAAGGTTCTTGGGAAGATCATCTATACCTGGTGGAGTTTTCGTACAACAACAGCTTCCAAGCAACTATCCAGATGGCCCCGTTTGGAGCACTGTATGGTCGTAAGTGTCGTTCACCTGTTTGTTGGGATGATGTTGGTGAACGAAGGTTACTAGGACCAGATTTGGTGGTACAGACAGTCGAGAAGGTGAATACAATCAGGAAGCATATGAAGGCAGCTCAAGACAGACAGAAAGGTTGGGCCGACACGTCAAAGAGACCCCTAGAGTTCGCCGTGGGTGATTTGGTATTCCTGAGGATATCACCGACTAGAGGGGTGATTCGCTTTAGCAGTCGGGGAAAGCTTAGTCCTCGATTCGTCGAACCCTTCGAGATATTGGAGCGTGTTGGAGAGGTATCGTACAGGTTGGCGTTACCACCGTCATTAGCAGGAGTTCACGATGTGTTTCATGTGTCTCAACTACGGAGGTATGTTCGTGATGGGACTCATGTCTTGGATCATTCAGAGTTGACCGTACGGGAGGACCTGACTTTTGAGGAGCGACCAATCGAAATCAAGGATCGAAGAGAAAAGGTTCTTAAGAACAAGGTTATCCCTCTTGTGCTAGTTTCTTGGGGTAATCGATCGCATAGGGAATCCACTTGGGAACGAGAAGACGAGATCCGGCAGAAAATTCCCTCATCTTTTCCAGTAGTTAGCTATCTTGTATTCTTGGAATTTCGAGGACGAAATTCTTTTTGTAGTTGGGTATGATATAACACCCGAGCCCAATAATACTATTTATATTACTAGTTGAGGGTTACATATTGCTCATTCCAATTTTCCTGATTTTCTGGTGTTTATTGCTAAATTTTAACCGGTTAAGTCATTTTGGCACATAACAAATTTTAACTCCGAAAATGAAATTTAAGATGTCTATGTTGGCCTACTCGTCGCCACTAGTCGCGTGGTTGCGTCCGCGTATCAAGATTCCGTTCCGTTTGGCTAAACGGGCAAGTTTGGACGACTACGCGCGCGTGCAAGTGTCCGACTTGGGGGCATGCATTTTAATCATTAAACACCTCTTTTCGAAATTTGGAACCCGCTTAAAATCCTATAATTTGAATTTGGAACTTTTGGGCGCAACCCGGGCGCGATTTGGAAATGTTTCATTTTGCGCCAAAAAGGGCCCATTTAAATTTAATATACCTTAAACATATATATATACGAATATATATATTCGTTCACAATATATTTCACAAATCCATTCAAATCTTATTTTTAAAAATCCCTCCAATCTCGCCAGCCAACCCTGAGCTTGGGTTTCCCTCGCGTGGGCCCCTACCCTTTTCCATATCTCTCTCTCTTCCCTCAATCTCTCTCTTTCTCTCTCCAATCTCTCTCTCTCTCTTCTTATATATTTACAACCTCGTGCAGCCGCCGCCTCAACCCATCTTCTTCGCGAGAAACCCACACAACCCTAACCCTAGCCTCGTACTCGCGCAGCCCACCATCGCCACCGCGACCTCGCCGTCGCCGCCAGCAACGCCTCCTCGACCGCCGCACCTTCCTCCTCCTGTTCTCCCGACGATTCCCGCGCCTGCACCCAACCCCGACCTCGCCTCCACCCTCGCAGACCTCGCCGTCGACACCACCCCTCGTCGTCGACGACTCCCGCGACTCCCTCTCACCCTCCTCGTCCCGACCTCGTCGTCGCTGCCCTCCTTCCCTCGCCGGACCACCAGCCCGAGCCCTTCACCCATCGCTTACCCCCGCTGTTCACCGGAGAACGCCCCGGTCGACCCTCCTCGTCGTCGCCTGTGCCACCGCCGACCACTTCCTCTCCACTGCGACCAGAACCCGGGGCTTACCTTTTACCCCCACTGCTCAGCACGACCACCTTTCCTGCAATCCTGAAGCTCCAGCCTTGCTGCGTCGCCGTCGCTGCCTCGCCGGCGTCCCATCGCCGTCGAGCCCATCGTATTGCCCTGGTTCTTCTCTATAGGTATCCCTTTATCCTTCCTAGTGTGCTGGTTTCCCCCTGCTGGTCCGTATTTTGGATGCGTGGTTTATGTTGCTAACCTTGTTGCTGTTGTTTGCTGCCGGATTCCGGCGTGCTGTCTTGGCGAACCCGACGCTCCAGCGAAGCCTCCTGGTCCGTGCGATTCCGTTGATCTCTGTTGGGACTCGATCCGTGGCCGTGCTTTCATATCGCGTTTTTTTTGCCGACATCGCATCCGTGTTCCCGTTTGCAGACCGTCGAGGCAAGTATCTGAATACTTGCTTGAACATGCTAGCGTGCGAGATCTAGTCTTGCCACGCAATTCAATTCACACTATTTAATACCGTAACTTAGTGATGGCATTTAATATCGTATTATTGCAGTATCTTTATATTGGAATCGTTACAACCGTTCCTCGTAATTAATTAACCCACATCAATCCATGCTTTAACTAAATAAAACGACTGAATCACATCTGCTTAAACTGTTAAATCATTCTTGAGACAATTATTATATTTAGTATAATTTCATGTAGTTCCTAAATTTATAATTGTGGATATTGCTTTACCTTGTGGCTATTGCACCCTAAGATGATTGAACCTGTTAATAAGAGAATACAAACATCACTGTGGTTATATGGAATATTGTGGTTAATTACTGTTTCCTGCTGTTGTTCATTATTGATTGTATACCTGTTGGGAGCACTTACCCGATTGCACGACATATTGGCCTGACCCTGCCACACCTGACAGATACATACATACCGACTCATCCTGCCGTACCATGACATTACCTGCTTCATGATTTCATGCCTAATGCCGACAAACCTAACCATTCCTGCTGTCAATCCAGACAGACCTACTTTTACTCGACCTTGTGTTGGCATTAGTCCTTGACTACTGAATACCTGACCTGACATACATAGCTTGGGGGTATGGGGAAATCAAAGGTGAAACCGACTTGTAACTCAACAGTTCGATACATTGTTCTGATCAGTCTTACGGGCTTGGCCAGCTCCGGAGTGTTGATGCTGACATCACTCATCCATCCTACTACCTTTTACTGCTTAGCGGCACGTCTCGGATTCAGCCCCGAGGATCTTGACCGTGGTCCCGGGCACGCACGGGATACTATTGAGTTACATCGACGATTCATCAATTGGTTTCAAAGACTATAGAGTAGAAAACCTGAAAGGACAGTTTAGTCACCAGTGCATATTACCCTGCTTGTTATTTCTTATTGCTGCTTTATTCATGTTCATACTTGCATTTCTCATTACCATGTTTATGCTATATACTTGATATCATGATGCGCTGACGTCTGGGTTTTGCATGGCCCAGATTCCGTACCTTTGTCGACGACCGAGCAGGAGTACTTCAGCCAGCAGGCTGAACAGTGAGTCCTTAGGGTTTAGTTTATTTATTGCTTTTCATTTCCAGATGTGAGCCCGCATTATGGGACGTACTGTTTATTCATTGTATTGGATCATTAGCTTCCGCACTTATTGTTTATTGATTCTTGTTATTATGGATTTGGACATGTATTAGTTTAGTTTATTTTTCTGTTCTTGATATCTTTACAACCGTAATGTGACTGTGGACGGATGCGTCCTACCCACAGGTAGCATGGTTGGCTATGTCACGTGCCCAATTTTGCGTACTCTGGGAAGCGGGGCTTGACAAAGATCAATGACCTTCAACAAAAATAAATAAATGATAACAGTGCCTTGTACTTTTTATTCTTGAATCCAAAATTGGATCAAGCTATTGAAACAGTGCCTTGCACTTGCAAAAACTGCGCTGTTGCGCTCCTGGGTTGGCGCAAGCCACCAGAAAGCGCCACGTGTCAGCACCAGAACCACTTGCGCTATGCGCTTTTAAGATAGAGCATTGCTCTCTGAAATTGGCGCAACTCACCAGAGCGCGCCACGTGCCAGCAGCGCAACAGCGCAGCGCACTGGCGCAGCGCACTGCGCTTGCGTGACACGTGTCACCACCACAAGTGTTTGCGCTCAATGATTGGCGCAAAACGCCTGACAAATGCACTGCATTGTTTACTGAAGGGCCAGACCCAAATCAAAAAGGCATAGCAGGACAAAATAAAATGCAATGCATTAAAAGGGGAGAGCCCAAACAAAATAGATGCTCTGCATCATTTATAAAAGGGCAGAGCCAAAAACAAAATAAAATGCTATGTATTCTTAAACAAGGGCAAAGCCCTAGTAAAGGCCTAATAGGCCAAATGCAAATAAAAATGTTGAACATTTTTCAACTGGACTTAGCCCAATCATGGCCGTAAATCCTCAAATTAAATTGACTGAGCACGGCTGCTCTCCTAAATCAATTTACATCCGGTTCGAGGGTACATATCCGAACTCCTCTGACCCCTATCGTTGTAATCCTTCAACGACGTCAGAGAGGTGACGGGTCCCGACGACCACATACCCATATGGACTGCGGGGTCCTTAAACTCGTGGACTTATGCGTCCTTAAACTACCAATGGACCACCATGTCCCTAAACTGGCAATGGACCACCATGTCCCTAAACTGGCAATGGACCGAAACGTCCTTAAACTACCAATGGACCACTACGTCCCTAAACTGGAACGATAGAGCCCTCAAATGCTCTTTTGTCGGATCTAAACGATCCCGTTTAAGTCGATCTTAGCCTCAAACCTGGTTAACGTATTCTTAAACATTAAAATGGACCATAAAACTCCAAATCAACTTTGGTTCAAGGGTACATCTCTGAACTCCTCTGACACCTATCGTTGTAATCCTTCAACGACGACAGAGAGGTGACGGGTCTTGACAGCCATATATTAAATGAATCACCACGTTAAGTTGATCTTAGTATTAAACAGGACTAACGTATCCTTAACGAACGTTTAAGTTGATCTTAGCCTCAATGCGGCTAACGTATCCTTAAACTAAAACACCAAACCCAAATCTAAGTAACTACGGATTTGGACTAATCCACGTCCTACGGGCGACGGCATAACTTAGTCTCCGTATACAATCCACGGGCAAGCACAAACAAAACAAACACACAAGACACGAAGTGAAATTCTGGAGAAGGAGAAAATTGTTACCGCGATGCGGTAGCGTAATTAACTGCAGGGGCTTACACCTGCAGGGAAGAGTGTCCCCACAATCAAAAATCCCTCAAGCGAGGGGGAATCTGATGAAGTCTGCTACATCGGCCACATCCGTCTAAACCTCCGATACACGGTGCCATAAATCAACTTGGCATCTTCGGAGAGGTGGACGGATAAAATCAAATAGCATCTGTTCCGAATCTCAGGCAAGACGAACCTACGCGGTCGCGTCTCTGTATTCAGAGGGGAACAGGCTTTTGAGGAGATGTCGTGGATTCTTGGCGTTCATTCGTGATACCGTAGCCACAGTTGGTTTGTTGGACCGGTTTTCTTTCGTGCGAGAGTTTTCCGACGTTGTTCCAGATGAGCCGGCGAAGCTTAAGGAGCTTAAGGATCTGCTGCAGAGTTGTTTGTTGGGGGAGTTTCGTGCGTCTGAGTGTTTCGCATTAGGAAACTCCTATTTCTGTTCGTCAAAGAGAAAGACGACAGATTGAGGTTGTGTATTGATGGATCGTCAATTGAACCGGCTTACGGTGCGGATAAGTATCCTTTACCTCGCATTGACGATCTCTTCGATCAGCTCCAGAGTGCGAGACATTTTCTAAGTTTGTTTAGGATCAGGTCATCATTGTTGCGAGTTCGAAGTGATGACATTCCGAAGACTGCCTTGTGCATGCTATGGGCTTTGTGTGTATTGGTGTGTCATTGGATTCACCAATGCCCTAGCAGCATTCGTAGATGTGATGAGCCGGATTTCTTCAGTCCATTCCTCGACCAGTTATTATTGTGTTATGTACGACATTCTGGTCTATTTAAAGCGTCTTGAGGGACAAGAGTAGCGCTTGAGGATTTGTTTTGCAGATACTGGGAGAGCCCCAGCGGTTTGCTAGATTCTCAGAGTGTTCTTTCAGGCTTGTTTGTGTTGACTCCTAGATCTTGTAGTTACGGGAGACGGTTTTGTATGGTTCCGAGGAAGATCGTGGCCGTACAGCTTAGGCCCAGACTTATGAGCAGGATGGAGGTCCGCGGATTTTTAGGCTTAGCAGGGTTTTTTTACCGCCGTTTCGTGCAGGATTGCTAGAGTAGCGCTGCACCGTTGACTAAATTGACCGGAATGGAGGTGTCTTTTCTTTGGACTGAGGCATGTGTGCGGAGTTTCGGCAGTTGAAGACTCGGTTAACAACTGCCTCGGTTCTTTCTTTGCCTTCTGGTTCGGGCGACTTTGTTGTTTAACTGTGATATTTCGTGAGTGGGGCTCGATTGTGTACTGATGTAGCACTATAGAGTTATCGCTTTTGCTTCCCTACATTTGGAGGAAGTACTAGCAGGATTTCCACTCATGATCTGGAGATGGCCGCGGTGGTTTTGCGTTGGATATTTGGAGACACTACTTGTTCGAGAGTCGTGTCAGATTTTCACGGACCACCAGAGCTTAATGTACATCTTCCTGCAGCGGATTTTGATTGTTGTCATAGTCCTCTGTAGATTTACAGTTCTTGTGCGATCGTTGAGTACAACTTAAGTTCGTGTCTACTGAGGGGACAGCTTGCTCATGTTCGCGCCCGACCACTTTTCTTTAATCGCTTTCGGGAGACACTGCCCGCCGACGCTCGTCCGTCAGAGATACTTGAGCCTATTCGGCTGGGTAATGATTTGGAGTCCTTGATTTGTGACAAGGGTGTGCTAAGTTTAGGGACGCGTTTGTGTACCTGATATTATTGGGTAGAGACGTGAAATCCTAGGATAGGCACATCGGTCAACTCTCTGTACGCATTCAAGTTCCACCAACATTTAACGTGACTTGTGAGATAGTTACGGGTAGGCAGGGATGTAAAGAGAAGTCTCGAGTTTCGTTTCAAATTGTCTGTCTTGTTGTGTGCTTGGGTTGAGCAACTAAGACCGGCTGGAGAGTTGCAACCTTCAACCGTTCCGAAGTGGGAATGGGAGGAGGTCTCCACGGATTTCGTTACGGTGTCTACCCAGGTTTATTCAGGGTGTGACTCCATTCGGATGCTTATCGTCCGGTTATACTCAGTTGCTCAGTTGTTCTTTGTTAAATTTGTGCGTACGTATTAATTGTTGTCGGCGGTTGGGGATCGTCACTCGCCATTGTTAGGGTTCTCCTTCGATAGCTGTTATCAGGAGACACTCCAATTGGCAACCTTTAGGTTTAGGGGTTAGGTCGTGTCGATCACCAGTCTCTTTTTCTGACTCTGCGTAAGTAGGATTTTTGGACCCCAGCTAGTCTAGAGACTTCGGAGATGATCCAGTTGTTTTAGGTCAGGATGAGAATTGTCCATTTCGGACAGAGGTCATATGCCGACCGAGATGGTCACAGATTCGAGTTCACAGTGGCAGATCATGTATTCCTATGGATTTTTCCGATAAATGACGTGTTGAGTTTTGGGAAGCTTATCCCAGGATTGTAGGTCCTTTTAAGATCCTTAAAGTACGTTAGTTTCGTTGCCTTTAATTTAGCACTTCCGCCCAGATTATGGAGTATTCCCCCGTATTTTTCGTGTCGATAATTTGCAATTACCTTCATGACCTTTCTTACATGATTCAGCACCAGACCATTTAGCTCAAGCGCGATCTTTCGTTCACGGAGCAGCCAGTCGTGATATTGGACCGGCAGGTGAAGAAGTTTCGATCGAAGATCTTGCCGTCAGTGAAGGTGCTTTGGCGCAGCCCGAATGGTGAAGAGATCACTTGGGAGGCCGAGGGCGAGATGCGGAAGAAATTCCCTCATCTCTTTAAAGGTACGCGCAACTTTATATTTTTAAATTCGGGGACGAATTTCTTTAAGGGGGGAAGATTGTAACACCTTAGAATGTGATTAGTGGCTAATTATACTCTAAAGTATGGTTTTTAATAAAAAGTTTACCAAATCGATTTTCAAATATTTTATCAAAATTAATGAATATTTTATTAGAATTTTCCTAGGCTTGCACACACCTGTGCATGTAAACTAGGGTTAAAAGTTGGGTTAAAACCATGTTTAGCAATCATGGTAGACTAACCATTTCTTATTAAGCTAAATTGATTTTTATTAAGGGTATTTTTTTTAAATGGAAAATGATTTGAATGGGGTTGACTTGGAGGGAGAAAGAGAGAGAGAGAGAGAATGGGCATGATGGGCATCATGGCATGAGCCCATGCTTGCATTGAATGAGAGAGAGAGGGGAAGAGAGGGGTTGACTCTCATATCACTCATTAGTTTGCTTTTTCCCTCACTCATTTTTCTCATTCTCTCACTCACACACACACAACACAGCAGTCTCAGCAGCAGCAGCTCCAGCAGCAACAGCAACAAACAGCAACAAACAACAACAACAACAACAACAACAAGCAGCTGCAATACAAGCAGCAGCAGCAGCAGCAGCAGTAGCAGGCAGCAGCAGCTCTTCTCCTTTGTCTTCTACTCCCTCTCCTTGCATCCTAGGATCTAGTGGGGGTATAATCTCTAAACTCAACTTTCTTTTTGCTAAACTTATAGTTTAGTTAGCTTAATATTTCGTTTAAGTAGTGTTTAGGGATAACTTTGTGTTTTGAGGGGGAGTTTTGGGTAAAATGGGGTTATTATGGTTTAATTAACTTGATTAGGTATTATATGTGCTGTGGAAGCCTAGTTGTATCACTGGATTTTACTAAAACACCTTAAAAATTCCAATTTGAGTTTTAATACGGTTTTTAACAAGTTTTGTGATACGGGTGACCTGCTATGTCTGTGAGCATGTTTTTGTGTGGAAAACACATACAGAATAGTGTACAGGGTAGCTAGGGTGTTGGGTTGAAGTTCGAGCCCGTTCCACCACCAAAAATCCGGCGACCGCCCTTGTGTTTCCGGCATCGCCGGCCCCCTATTGATTTGGGTGTTGTTACTGATATGAGTGGTATATGTAGGATTTTGTCTGTTGGTGAAATCTGAGATTATAATTTTAGTAAGCAAATTTATACACTAGGCTAGTAATTGTGCTGGGATCATAGTGTAGGAACCTGGGCCCATTCCACCGGTTTTGGGCCGGTATGACCCCCCTTGCCGCCGGCTAAATTTTGAGAAAATGTGTTGGATTTTGGCAGGTAGCTGTCTGTAGCTAATGTGAAGGGTTTGGTCTTATTTGATTTTCTTGATTTTGCTCCAGATTAAATCTGGGACCGTTTACCTATTTTTAGCGTAGCGGAACTTGCGCGACACGTACGATGCGTGTTGAGTTAGTTTGCTGTGTACCACAGCGTATCGCGTTGGGTTTTGGCGTATGCACACACGTTACGTATACACGCGCGTTTAGTTCGCGGCGCGGGTTTCTCGTTTGAGTTCGATATCGTGTTTTCGCGAGATATTTGCTTATATGGATTCCTTATGTAAATTCCAGGTTCGCAGGCGAGTACATCGGATGCCACAAAGAAGGGGAAGCAAGTGGTCGGCTACACTTAACACGCGACCAGGTGGGTAGATTTAACATCTACGGAGAAATCGCCCGTATGGCGTTAAGCGTCAAGACGTTATAGGATATTTTAGTTGTATGCGTTCATATATATATACTAGAGTAGCATACTGTTCATACTATAATATTGCATTATTATATTCCCCAGTCTTATTCGTTTTATAAATAAACAGGTGCTTTTGATGCATGTCTGCTACATATTACAGGTTACAGGTTCTTGGAGCGAAAACAGTGAAAAAGACAAAAGACGATGCAAAAGTGGGACTTTAACCAATAAACAGAAGACTCTTGATCAAGCCTACATAAGGAACAGTTCACAAAGCAAGATTCAAGAGTCGACTCAAAGCGAAGGGTTAAAATTCACTACAATTATTCACTGTAGGATCTGGAACAAGCCTAGAAGCCAAACTGAGAAAAGAACCAAAGAAATAGGGAGACAAAAACATCCTGAAGTAATGAAGAAAAACTGAAGAATTGATCTCCCTACTTGGCCGCGGTTCCGCGGCTAAGTCATGCCTTTGGCCGCGGAACCGCGGCCGTTTAAAGCCTGTGTTGGCGCGGAAAATGATGGCGGTGCGCTGAAGTTGATTAGGTCTTTTCTTAGGGGGTATTTTTGTAATTTCAGACGTGCAGATCAAATGTAACCTAGGGTTTCCTATCCTCTATAAATAGGAACTCTAAAGATTGTAAACCGGATGCCTCCTTTTAATAATAAATTCCAGAATTCTTTTGGAGAGCATCGGTGCCTCTTTTCAATTCATTAATTCAGATCTGACAACCGGCGTTGATATTTGGAGAGAGCCATCTGTAAGTAGTTTTAATTAATTGCTCTAGTCTAGATTTTAATTCTTTGCCCTAGGTAGATTTAATTCCTCGCCGTAGAAAATTGTTTAGAGTTAGCTTTGGGGAAGGCTTTTAAGAGATGAGATCTCTCATCCCTTTCTTGCCCATTATATATTTGCAATAGGACTCCATGCATACACGCACACACCGCGCCCTACGGCATCCTATCCCTCGAGGTAGCGGTGATACCGTAGTTTAAAGGCCCGGTTGTGCGCGTTTTCCATAGAGGTTAGGGTAAGGATATCTAAAGGAAGGACAAGAACCTCGAGGAAGGAACACCTTCCCGAATGGATCTAATCCCCTTTATTGATAATTACCATAACTCCTCATAGATCTTCATTCGGGTATAGAAAGCGTTGAGATTTACTTGCATTTCCAAACCATCCCTAAACCTAACCCTAGCAAGACTAGATCTAGTTAATCTTAGATAGATAGATTTAGATTTTAGATTTAATAATCAATCCGAACACCCTTCGGAATTAACTCGTTAGCGCGATTAGGAGATTCACAACATTCCTGTGGACCGACCCGTACTCACCGGCTAGCTATATGCGACGCCGTTCTTGATTGCGGTAAATAGATAGTTTTTAAGACCAATCAAATGGCGTCGTTGCCGGGGATCGAACCCGGGTCACCCGCGTGACAGGCGGGAATATTTTTGGTGATCGTAAAAACCTACAAATCAAATGGCGCCGTTGCCGGGGATGGCGTAGTATTTCCTTTTTGCAATTTCGGGATTAATCTTAAATTAAAAAAATCATAAAAATCTAAAAAAATCCAAAAATTATAAAAATATATCAATTGTTATTTTTTTTTGGAAAGGGTAGTTTGTTGTGTGAATCTTGCAGGAACAATCGAGACGGATCTGGAAATTTCCAGAAAGCGAAACAGAAAACAACAGATCAGAACAGAGAGAGATTTCAAAAACAGAACAGTAGACTTTTTCTGGAGATTTGAACCCCCCAACGTGCCGCGCTTCCGCGGCCGAAACCAGACTTAGACCGCGGAAACACGGCCACCTTGCTGACTCAGTGCGCTACAAAAATTTTGGGGATCCGTGCCGACTTCCCCGCCGCGAAACCGCGGTGTGAACCCTCTATTGCCGCGGAAGGGCGGCGCGCTAGTGACATCTTCTTCTAAAAAAATTTCTGTAAGATCTTCTGTTTCTTCTCTGTAAATATTGATATATCTTTTCTGAAAAATCCCTGCAGAATTTCGTGAGCTATAAAAATATTTCCCCTTCCAAATAACAATCTTGTGCAGGATTTTTGGGCTCCGCTTAAAATAAAAATTGATTGCAAGTAATATTTTTCTGTTGCATATCTTTTATCAACAATCTTTTTGCAACAATTTCCACATAAAGAAAAAGGAAAAAAGGACAAATCTTTTATAGAAACTTGCAAACTTTTGCCGCAAATAAATCCTTGCACCAACCAACTTTCTTTCTTTCCCTCTTTCTTCTAACATGGGTACCCCACATAATAAATCACTTGCCGAACTTTGGTATCCCGAACCTAATTTTGCGTCGTACGTTAATTTATTCGGTCAATTTAAAGACGATCCTTCCTTACCTAAAAAATCTTTGAAAGATCAAATAGAGGCGTCTAGGAGAAACAGTTTGACTTTTCAACCCACTTTGTGTCAACCAAGTCAATCTTTACCACCTCCATATGTAAATACCACTTTTTCAAGTCTTTCTGTCACTCCTAAGCCGATGTCCATTGCTGAGCATATTGCTCAATCTCGCAGCCGATCTTTCACCCCTCTCCACTTATCTAGTTCTAGTGATCAACAAAACTATTCACCTTTTTATCCACATGTTGACCCTACACCTGACCAACCACCCACTTCCTACCAATCTTACCCGACCTTCCCACCTTCACTAGACACTGTTTCTACACAGCCTGTTGGGAGTTTTGCATATCCACACCATTTTGAATCTTTTACCGAAACCCCCTCACCACCTAAGTCTAGTTTGGAAGAGTCGTTGGAGGCGTATATCGCAGCAACAAACAAAATGACTAGGAATGTGGAAGCGTCCGTGGCCGCCCTTATGCAACCTAGTGAACCGGTAGCTAGTTTCCCGCTAGCTCCAAATTTTTCAACGTATAAGGAGGCGGTTGGACAGAGTGAGAATGTGAGAGAATTTCCAAATCAAACCTACCCATACCCATTTGAATCCAACAACTCCAATTTTCAGACATGTGTCCAAAAAACGAGTTGTGTGATTTTGTAGTGCTTGATTTGCCAAATTGTGAGGAACCCCTTTCGAGTGAAACCGCACCTAATCCGTTTGACCTTTACACCTCCACTCTAGAACCTAAATTGATAAATACCCATACTTTTGATGAGGTGTCTAAAGAAATTGACTTTCACTTGATTGAGGATATAGACGCCGGGAATATTTCGAATGATGAACCTGTAGATTTGATTGAAATTTTGTGTCCAATTCATCATCCCGAGTTATTAAATGTTTCTCCCGAACTTCATATGCGTCTCGACTTTGATGATATTAGCATGGATGAGTTGAATTTTGAGGAGAATTATGAGGATAGTATTGAGGAGATTTTTGAGGATCATATTGAGGTTGGACCATTCTTATTTGATGTGTCGGATTTTACAATTCATCCTCTTGAACGTTTAACTAAATCACCCTCCCTCCTTTCCATCGTTCCGACCACGCCTAATATCACACTTGAAGACTGTGAGTTTGAAAAAATTTCCTTTGAATCTGACACTGTTCACACAGACGAGTGTTTCACTTTTTCGAACGATGTTGATATCTCACCGCCCGAGTTTGAGTCCTTTACATTTTCAGATGAGTTAGTTGAACCATCAGACTCGGTTGCTTATAGTAGTTTCGAACCATTAATGGAATCGTTCAAGTTCGAGACAGTTTACTACGATGAGAATGATACTATCCCTAATTCACTCCCTTTCGTCCTTCATATTGTTCCGACCGTACAAGAGAACGTTACGCTTTCATCTCCTATACCAAGTTCGGCGTACCCATGTTTTCTTGCGAATCTTGAGGGATTTGATCCCATTTCTCGACGGGTTGATAGATTAGCGCAATCGCTTTTAACACATCGGTCATCACATATTGTACTAATTTATTCACTCGATTTACACCCTCAAGATCGCGCGACCCTTCTTTCTCCTTTCCGCCATTCTTCTCCTCCACCGAGACCGTATTCTACCTTTCTTCCCACACGGTCTCGTGTGTTTCTCATTTCTTTCATCTCCACCCCATTCTTGCACCGACTATACCTTTACCATGATAAGATTTTTGAATGGTTAGTGCTAACCTTTGGCTTGTGTAAGGCCAAGCTTAAGTTGGGGGGAACCTTGTTGTATATATGTATATATATTTTTTGTTTTCTTTTTCTATAAAAAAATAAAAAATAAAAAAATTCAAAACATTAAAAATATATAAAAAAAAAATTGTAAATAAATAAACAGGGGAGTGCCGGCATTTTGACCCTCTTGGTGTAGCATGACAGTGAGGACACTGTCAAGTTTAAGTTTGGGGTTATGCTCGGTACGTCTTCTTCCTTCGCATTCATTTGTACATATTTTTGCATTTGCATACTTATTTTAAAATCCATAAAAATTAAAAAATTTCAAAAATTATAAAAATTATTGTATTCAATTTTGGCCTTATTTTGACTTAAGTTTTACAGATAGGTTAACTGGCTAGGAACAACTAGATCTTAGACTTAGTAAATTTAAAACCCTAAAAATAACCTTCCTTAAAATTTAACGGTAGAAAGTATATGTCTTTGTAGTTTATTTAGAAATAGGCAAATTTTGAGTTCACTTTTTGAGCTAAGTCGAAACAAAGGAAAAATATTGATATTTTATTAGAGTATAAGTTTGAAAAATAATTCCTAGCTTAATTCTAAATTCTGAAAATGTATACCCTACAATTTGCACAATTACGCACCTTGAAACTTGGAATAGTAGAGGAGACCTTGAAATGCTCTTGTCTAAAGTCCTTAGTACAATGAAAATAAAAGAAAAAAAAAGTGAATAAAGAAAAAAAAATGAACACTGGTTTTTGTGATTACTTAAGGCTAAAAATAGAAAAATATTTAGCGAGGGTGCTTCATCACCTAGTGCCTTAGACCAACTGGTTTGGGAGTCACTGCTAAAGCCTTGGGTGTTGCAAGACTAGGAATTACGCTTTAAAGTGTAAACGCATTTTGTAATCGGTTGTTGGTACCTCAAGAAGTATTAACGGTCGCATGAAGGATGTGTAAGCAAAATTCATTTAAATTCACCTACTAATAAGTACTTTGGACAACGGACAAGGGTATGATTGCTTGATTTGAATTTCCAAGTGTAGGGGTGATATATACACACACGTAGGGGTATGTGATTGGGATTTAGATAAGAGAGAGGAATGAAGAATAGAACTTGTATCTTTAATAAAGTTGATAAAAATTCCTAAGTGGAGATGGAACCCTAGAAGGAAAACTTAAGAGATGCCAAAAGCTAAGTAAGTCTATAGAACATATATAATCTTAAGTTAAATGATGAGGAAGTGTGAAGAATATGGGTGGATAATTACAAGTCGACGATAATAGAATTCCTTGTTAGAAAACCTAATTGGAGAACAATAGTCGATGGGCCGAATTGATAGGATTTTGTGGGTAGTATCCGCTGAAAACCCTCAGGAGACAACACTCCTCCTACTAGGGACACCTAGAGGTTTAACGGCTTGTTGCACGAGCTCAGTGAAATCGCGTTTCCCTGCGAAAGTGCGGTTAGGTTTTTGTAAAGAATAAAATTAAGTTTGCTCGAGGACAAGCAAAAGATAAGTTTGGGGGTATTTGTTCATACCATAATATTGCATTATTATATTCCCCATTCTTATTCGTTTTATAAATAAACAGGTGCTTTTGACGCATGTCTGCTACATATTACAGGTTACAGGTTCTTGGAGCGAAAACAGTGAAAAAAACAAAAGACGATGCAAAAGTGGGACTTTAACCAATAAACAGAAGACTCTTGATCAAGCCTACATAAGGAACGGTTCACAAAGCAAGATTCAAGACGTCGACTCAAAGTGAAGGGTTAAAGTTCACTACAATTATTCACTGTAGGATCTGGAACAAACCTATAAGCCAAACTGAGAAAAGAACCAAAGAAATAGGGAGACAAAAACATCCTGAAGCAATGAAGAAAAACTGACGAATTGATCTCCCTACTTGGCCGTGGTTCCGCGGCCAAGTCATGCCTTTGGCCGCGGAACCGCGGCCATCTAAAGCCCGTATTGGCGCGGAAAATGATGGCGGTGCGCTGAAGTTGATTAGGTCTTTTCTTAGGGGGTATTTTTGTAATTTCAGACGTGCAGATCAAATGTAACCTAGGGTTTCCTATCCTCTATAAATAGGAACTCTAAAGATTGTAAACCGGATGCCTCCTTTTAATAATAAATTCCAGAATTCTTTTGGAGAACATCGGTGCCTCTTTTCAATTCATTAATTCAGATCTGACAACCTGCGTTGATATTTGGAGAGAGCCATCTGTAAGTAGTTTTAATTAATTGCTCTAGTCTAGATTTTAATTCTTTGCCCTAGGTAGATTTAATTCCTCGCCGTAGAAAATTGTTTAGAGTTAGCTTTGGGGAAGGCTTTTGAGAGATGAGATCTCTCATCCCTTTCTTGCCCATTATATATTTGCAATAGGACTCCATGCATACACGCACACACCGCGCCCTACGGCATCCTATCCCTCGAGGTAGCGGTGATACCGTAGTATAAAGGCCCGGTTGTGCGCGTTTTCCATAGAGGTTAGGGTAAGGATCTCTAAAGGAAGGACAAGAACCTCGAGGAAGGAACACCTTCCCGAATGGATCTAATCCCCTTTATTGATAATTACCATAACTCCTCATAGATCTTCATTCGGGTATAGAAAGCGTTGAGATTTACTTGCTTTTCCAAACCATCCCTAAACCTAACCCTAGCAAGACTAGATCTAGTTAATCTTAGATAGATAGATTTAGATTTTAGATTTAATAATCAATCCGAACACCCTTCGGAATTAACTCGTTAGCGCGATTAGGAGATTCACAACATTCCTGTGGACCGACCCGTACTCACCGGCTAGCTACATGCGACGCCGTTCTTGATTGCGGTAAATAGATAGTTTTTTAGACCAATCACATACCATCTCCTGTTGCATATAGAATGGTAATTATAGAACACTGCACTGTCACTAATGGTTTAAGCTGCACGAGCACTAAATGTATGTTACACTCACGCCGTTAGTGACTGCCATGACACTCGCACTATAGGATCACCGCATCATTGATGATTGTCATGACTTGTCGCATATCCACATCAGTGCACACATATATTGATATCTTCATCCTTGCGCACGTGCACACTGTATATGTTAGTTATATGTATGCCCTAGAGGCCATTACTATACATAGGATGTATATTGTAATGGATGCTGAGACGTATATAGGGAGGACTTTCTTGCTCGACATGATAGTATGCTATCTGGTTGAACTTTACCTTAACGTGTATACTGATTGTCTCTCTGTTACATGTTGGTAAAGCCCTTAGGATCTGTACTTGACTACCTGGACTATGATGCGGATCATACTAGTGGGGACATGGTAGTCCATAAGTACATCCTTCAAAGTCCCTAGTCGTGGGTGTATCGAGACGGGGCATCGATATACCAGAGTAGACTAGCGTATACCTTCTCGACCCATACAGATGGGCGATGGATGATCCCATATCCATTGGTGTTTGACATCAGAGATGATATACGGGTGCTCAGTAAAGACTGGGTACACTGGACGGACTCGCCGAGAACTCCCAGATGGTATTATACCTCACGTCAGATGGCAGTTCTCTGGTGACACTGGTACAGAGTAGTCTGTTGACCCGAGATCGTCATAGAGTCTTGTGTGGTTCCCACTGTGCTTTGATTTCCATCTTACCACGTCCAAGAGGGCTTGCAAAACGGTGGTTTTTGGGTACAGTCCCGAGTCACATGGAGGCAATGAGCGATAGGAGGGGATTCGTCTCTCCCGGTATAGGGAGTTGATGTTGCGCTGTGTTCGATTGGCTATAACAGGAAATCCCTGGCCAGGGTTGCTGAGATTTACTGGTAAGTGTTACCAGTAGTTTCTCGAATAGTTATAGACCTCATATCGACACGACTTATCGAGCTATTGGGGTCTGACGTTTACCACCCCTAGGCGAGATATGCGACATATCAGACGATCAGACCGGACTGTACGGTAGTGTTACTGGTTGGATTCACTGGAGTGTGAGCGGGCTTGCTCGTCGATCTTCAGATCGCTCAATACCCGGGTGGCCGTTACGTTTAGCAGACCGCTTGCGGCTTGTGGGTGTTTGATATGATCATTATCTGCTGCCGGTGTATTGACGAGTCTTTAGAGTCCTACACAGAGGTTTCCTGGCTCAAGCGAAACGAAATAGGAGCGCATATGAGATATGTGCGGGACCGAGAATAATGCGTGTATGTGATACCGTATTCTATTCTCGCGATGATTGTATCGAATGGTTGTATGCGATATAACCTAGGTATCGAATCAAGTATTGATTCGATAAGCCGATACATTGAATACTAGTCGGTTGTGTGCGACATGACCGGATCATTGAATCAAGTGTTGATTTAATGATTTAATGCATAATTATATATTTGATATATTACTTTGCACTAACTAGTATTGGTTCACTTTAAACGGATTTTCTCACTTGGTTTGTGCACATTGTATATGTGATATACTTTTGTACACTTGATTGTATCATGTTTGATGATACATGTTTAACTATAGTTAAGTGTAATGAATTAAGCCATGGTTAAACTAATGATTAGGGTTTTCTTTTTATTACTTATTTATTTATTTATTTATTTTGAATAGATAAGAAAAGAATGGTTGCTAATTTTGGAGTTTAGTTGAAGCTTCATGAAGCTTTGACTTTGTAACCATTCTTGTCTTCATCTTTAACCTTAACCATTAATCTAACCTTAGTTAATTCTCTACACTTGACCATGGTTCTAATATGATAAGTATTCATTTTCTTTTCCAATGATAATTAACTTATCATATATTTCTTCTTCTTCTTCCTTCAACTAAAGAAGAAAAACCTTCACTTCATCAATGGTAGATTGATGAAATGAGTGAGAAATCCAATTCTAAAGTCTACCCACATCCTATTTCTTCATCCTCTACCTCTTGCCAAGTAGTAGAGTGTGTTTCCTTCACAAGTTTTTGGGGCTTGGTGAAGGTGGAGCTTGATTTAGCGATGCCTCGACGTAGATCATCTTCGGCATGGACATCGACGACCTAGCTTGCCCATTCTCCGACGAAGCCGACGCTAGAGCCCGGATTTGATTTGGACAGCGGAGAGGACCTCATCTCGGAGCCGTGGAGGTGGAGGACCGGATCTACAAAGGTTGTATTTCCGTATCTCTTATTTAAGTGTTAACTAGTTTACTTTTCGCCTAGAAATCTAGCAAACGATCCGTAGTTTAGGGTTTCTCGGCACCGTAAAATTCTAAATTGGCATGTTCGATGCCTTGTGAGACCTCTATAGTGTGCCTAGGAACCCTACAGTATATTCATACCAGTGCACACATATATTGATATCTTCATACTTGCGCACGTGCACACTGTATATTCATACCAGTGCACACATATATTGATATCTTTATACTTGCGCACATGCACACTGTATATTCATAGTGGTGCTATACTCATATTCGCGTATATATCCATTTGCACATCCATACCTACATACATACATATGTTACATACATTGATGATATTGATTCGATTTCAAGAAAATAGAGACCGCATGAGATATTTTCAAAAACTGGATTATTTTAAAAGAGCGGTTTTCCCCTTTTACTCTTAGTGTCATACGACACCTTGCATAGATTTACGTATTGAGTTTTGGATTTATATGATTTCTGGATTTGAGAACCAAGGTAATTCTTTTAAGAAATTACGCACTGTTTTAAAAACCCGGTTCCTCTTTGTCACGACCCGCAGGGTACGGAACGTGACTGGCACTTAAGTTTACGAAACGTCTAAAGACGTCCGTAAAATAAGTAAGCCAAAACCCAGAAAACAAAACCAATTAAGCAAAAGAGTGAAGAAAACCCAATCAATTGAAAGCGAGTTATCAAATAAGTCATGTAAAACCCTTTTTTAAAACAATACTAATTTTTCCGAAAATTTCGGCAGAGTCTCCTTTGTAAATACTGGCCCCCAAAAATGGGTACAACAAGAATATATGTAAAACCAACAAATAAGGCATCCCCAAGCGGGAGCTAACTCTTCGCCATAAGGCGGTCACAAATCCCACGCAATGTAAATGACAATAAGCATAATAATCATAAGGAAGCATGAAAAAGTAGCATGTCGGCTCAAGTGAGCTCGACCCCAAAATACAGCATAAAATCCACAAACCTCACAGTCTCATCTCTAGGTCAATATACAATAATCTGGTAGAAACAGTAGATGGAGTGCACTAGATACAAAAATATACAAGGTGGTACAAAAATAATAACATAACCCACCTATGAGCAAATCTCGAGTCCAGGCAAAAGAGGCAAAAGAAGCAAGCGCACCCGCCGCTACTGAACTGACGGAGCGGACCTGCAACAGGCTATGGCACAACGGGGGTGAGTTGCCAACTCGTGAGTAATAAATAACATCTACAAAGGCTATCGTATGCATGCACACAAGCATCCTAGCATCTATAATACAGGTATGACTGGATGCACTAGCAGGTGTGTATATAACATCAGTGTACTAATATGTATGCAACATGAATATCTGAGGTCTCAATAGGTATATATAAGAATATTTTATCTCTTTTTGTTTTTGAAACTCTTTTAGAATGCCAGCATAATGTCAATGAATCGACGAAAATCGGTGTCCAGCAACGACACCCAAAAGCTGTCTCAAATCTCATAAATGTATCTCTGGCCTCAGCCGTCCGGCTGACCCATCTCAAATATCAATATCTCATCATCTAGCGGCCACGGTCGGTATCCTCTGGATATCCGCCGTCCCAAACAGTCACCGGTAGGTAATCCGTCCCCTGCCAGGCTCAACGTCATCACCACATTCCTCTTGCCCCGGGGTACCTTACCGGGCCCACCATGTACCCGTGCCGGTTCCTCCACTCCTCGACACGGATTTCCAAATCCACAGCAAACTCATGGTGGACGACACTTACATCACTAGAAAACCGCAATTTTTACATATTTTAAAATATAATAAGTTTAGAAATTTTGCGGTTTTCCCCCGAAATCCAGCAATATCATAAAATCTCAAGAAATCCTCATAAGTGCATATATCAATGATAATGAATGCGTATGATATCAATAATCAAGTTGCGATGTGTGATTAATGTATTAAGCATGAACAATTAATATGATGAAGTACATGCACATGAATAGCAATACTACGGTTTCATTTTTAAAAGTTATCTAGAGTGGTGGCATGGCAATTACCAGGGTGTGTGTGTAAACATGAATAGTGCTCGTGCTGCATATAAAAACCTGGTAATGGCGCATGTGTCCTACAATTGAGTTTGCGTATATGGGTATAACATATTGATCTAATTGCAGCAATTATCATGCCAGTATTATTATTCTAATGTCACAAGTGATTATCCAGTTTACTATTTTTCAGTTTACTAAATCTATCGGGCGACTTGCGCCATCCAAACGATCGTCCCCCGTAGATGTTAAATCTACTCACAGGAATCCCTGGCTAGCCGTGTCCAATCACCGCCTTTCCCTTTCACGCCGCGTCTGACGTCTCCGCGACCGAACCTGGAATTTACATCAATACCAAACATAAGGTTACATATCGCGAACGACGCAAAACCCCAACGAAGCCACTAAAGTTCACTAGCTAGGTACAACGTGCACAAAGTGCGCGGAACACACGCGAAAATCGCAAAAACTGCCAAAAAACGCCGATTTGGTCGCCCGGCAAAACTAAAACCCGACTACCCAAAAATCCGCACTCACGCATCCTAAAAGTCGTAGGACAAGCCATTACAATCATTAAGATGTCGAAAATAATCCATCACATAATTTATATAAAAATCTAGTAAGCAGATACATTCCAAAACTCGGTGCAACGTCGCCGATTTGCGACAAAACGACTACAATCTAGCATACTCACCCAAGCACACTACAAGCAATCTACAAAAACTAATTACAACACAATAGCAATGATTCCAATCCTATTTTCCATAACAACCATTTCTTGAATTTATAACTTAGCAAATGCAAATCAAAATCCATACTCGAAAAACTTAATTAACACTAATTTCAACCCCAATTAGCAAGTTCACCTCTTAGATTTAGGTTAGCAAAATACTAGATAACAAATTAGGTTCAATCAACTAAATAATGTTTTCTAAACCTTAATCAACTCACTAATCAAGCTTCACAACTCAATTCCATACACTAACCCTCTCTTGAAATTCCTAAAACGACAATTACAACTAAAATCGAACTTTTCAAGTTAACTAAATTAACACAATTAGAAGACTACATAACAAGGTAACCATATAGATTAGTTCAATAACAACTAGATTAACATTAAAACAACTTAATTAACCATCATGGTTCAAAACCCTAGTTTAATACAACTATTCTTTTATAACTAGATTAGGAATTAGCTAAGCTTTTTAACACTAAACCATACAATTAAAGGAATTTAGCAAAAGAAAGTAATTTGATGAGAATTATACCTCTTGATCTATGGATCAAGCAAGAAAATTTTGCTCCAATTGATGGCCTCAAGCACCAAGATCCAAGCAAGAATGGCTAAGGATAATGATAGCATAAGGATTATGTTTGGATTTTTGAATTAAAGTGTGGATTTTGATATGTTTTCTTGAAGAAATTGAAGGAAAATGAAAAGAAAAGGGAGGAAGAAGAGGGTGTGCAGGTTTTCGGCCAGAGGAGGAATGGGGGAGGGTGTGGGCAAGTGGGGAAAGTCATGGTCAAGTCCACAAAAGTCAATGTATCATACTTTATTCATTTTAATTAAAATAAAACCATAAACTATCAAATTCAACTAAAGAAAGCAACTCAAGAAATGAGGCCAGAAATTTCTGGTCTCACACAAGGTGGGGCTGTCCTAGGGCTGAGGAAAAAGAGAGAGGGGTTTTACAAAAGAAATTTTATGCAAAAAGGCCCCCTACAACTCAAAAATTGCAAGTTTTAGCTCAAAATTCAATAAATTCGTTTCATAACAAAAAAAAATTGTTAAAAATCAAAATAAATTACTAAAAATTTATGTTATCACTAGATTATAATTATCATAATTTTAGAGATTAAAATTAGCCCGGAAAAATTTGTATTTATCGCTAATTTAATGTATTTTCTTACCGGCTTAAAATAATATTAAAAAATTGAAAAATTAGGGAAAATTTTTAAACGACCAGAATTTCATAATTAACTCATTAGATACTAAAAACAAGTAATTACCTATCCATTTAAGGTATACTTAGCCCTAAACTGCAAAATATCGAGAAAGACGGTTTTCGGGAAAATACCGAATTTTCACCGAATTTCAGGAAAACACCAAAACGACTTTTCAAGACGCTACAATCTTCCCCCCTTAAAGAAATTCGGTCCCCGAATTTTAAAAATATAGCTACGCGTACCTTCGAAGAGATGGGGATATTTCTTCCTCATCTCGCCCTCGGTCTCCCAGGTAACCTCCTCGCTGCTCGGGCTACGCCAAAGGACCTTGACGGTTGGTATAATCTTCGACCTCAACTTCTTCACCTGCCGATCCAGGATGGCCACCGGCTGCTCTGCAAAAGAAAGGTCGCGCTCTAGCTGGACTGTCGGGTGCTGAATCGCATGCGAAGGGTCGTGAAGGTACTTGCGGAGCATCGAAACATGGAAGACGGGGTGAACATCGGGAAAGCTGGGAGGAAGAGCCAAACGATAAGCAACAGCGCCGACCCGCTCAAGGATCTCAAAGGGACCTACGAATCTAGGGCTAAGCTTCCCTTTTCGCCCAAAACGCATCACGCCCTTCATCGGAGAGACCCTCAGAAAAACATGGTCGCCAACTGCGAACTCTAATCTGCGACGGTGCCTGTCTGCATAGGATTTCTGCCTGCTCTGAGCCGCTCTCATCCGGTCTCGGATCAGCTGGATCTTCGATGTCGTCTCCTCAACAAGCTGCGGCCCCAAAATGCTGCTCTCACTGAGCTCTGTCCAACAAACGGGCGATCTGCATCTCCTCCCATACAATGCCTCGAAAGGTGCCATCTGAATGGTATCCTGGAAGCTGTTGTTGTAGGAGAACTCCACTAGAGGTAAATGACGATCCCAGCTACCACCAAAGTCTAAAACGCACGCTCTGAGCATGTCCTCGAGAGTCTGAATGGTCCGCTCTGACTGTCCGTCTGTCTGCGGATGAAACGCTGTGCTGAAGCTCAAACGAGTGCCCAAAGCCTCCTGAAGTCTCTGCCAAAGTCGGCTGGTGAACTGAGTGCCTCGATCTGACACGATACAAGTCGATACGCCATGTAGTCGCACGATCTCGTCAATATAGAGCTGAGCATACTGAGCGAAGCTGAAAGTCGTCTTCACTGGAAGGAAGTGAGCCGCTTTCGTCAATCTATCCACGATCACCCAGATGGAGTCATACCCTCGACTGGTCCTGGGTAGACCCACAACGAAATCTGTCACGCCCCGCTTCCCAGAGTACGCAAGATTTGGGCACGTGACATAGCCAACCATGCTACCTGTGGGTAGGAAGTATCCATCCACAGTCACATTACGGTTGTAAAGATATCAAGAACAAGATAAAATAAACTAAATACATATCCAAATCCATAATAACAGGAATCAATAAACAATAAGTGCGGAAGCTAATGATCCAATGCAATGAGTAAACAGTATGTCCCATAATGCGGGCTCACATCTGGAAATGAAATGACATAAATAAACTAAACTCTAAAGAACTCACAGTTCAGCCGGCTGGCTGAAGTACTCCTGCTCGGTCGACGACAAAGGTACGGAATCTGGGCCATGCAAAACCCAGACGTCAGCGCGTCATGATATCAAGTATATAGCATAAACATGGTAATAAACAATGCAAGCATGAACATGAATAAAGCAGCAATAAGAAGTAACAAGCAGGGTAAAGTGCAAAGGTGACTAAACTGTCCTATCAGGTTTTCTACTCTATAGTCTTTGAAACCAATTGATGAATCGTCGATGTAACTCAATAGTATCCCATGCGTGCCCGGGACCACGGTCATGATCCTCGGGGCTGAGTCCGAGACGTGCCGCTAAGCAGTAAAAGGTAGTAGGATTTGCTGTTAGGAAAATGGATTGGAATATATATATATATATTAGATATTAAATTTAAATGGGCCATTTTGGCGCAAAATGAAACATTTCCAAATCGCGTCCGGGTTGCGCCCAAAGGTTCCAAATTCAAATTATATGATTTTAAGCGGGTTCCAAATTTTTGGAAATAGGTGTTTAATGATTAAAATGCATGCCCCCCAAGTCGGACACTTGCACGCGCGCGTAGTCGTCCAAACTTGCCTGTTTAGCCAAACGGAACGGAATCTCGACACGCGGACGCTACCACGCGACTAGTGGCGACGAGTAGGCCAAGATGGACATCTTAAATTTCATTTTCGGAGTTAAAATTTGTTATGTGCCAAAATGACTTAACCGGGTAAAATTTAGCAATGAACACCAGAAAATCAGGAAAATTGGAAATGAGCAAACCACAACCCTCAACTAGTAATATACATAGTATTATTGGGCTCGGGTGTTACAAAATCCATCGAAATCTGCTCCCATTTCCACTCTGGAATGGGTAACGGCTGTAGCTCTCCTGCGGGCCTCTGGTGCTCGGTCTTGACTTGCTGACAAGTCAGGCATCTCGAAACGAACTCCGCAATGTCCCTCTTCATCCCGTCCCACCAGTAGGTCTCTCTCATATCATGGTACATCTTGGTGGAACCGGGGTGGACACTATACACTGATCGGTGTGCCTCCTCAAGAATGTCGCGCCGCAATCCATCAGCATCTGGTACGCACAGTCTAGATCCATATCGTAAAATCCCCTGATCGTCAACCACGAACTCGGAAAATCTGCCCTGTCCCATCTGTGCCATGATCTCTGAGCAACGGTCGTCACTGCGCTGTGCCTCATATATACGGTCAAGCAACTGTGGGCGTGCACGAACATGCGCGAGCTGTCCCCCTGTCTGAGTGAACTCGAACTCAACTCGGCTGTCGCATAACATCTGCCAATCTGCTGACGACTGCCTCTGCACTGCGCGCAAAAAGGATAGACTACCCCCGGGCCTCCTACTCAACGCATCAGCCACCACATTCGCCTTGCCTGGGTGATATAAGATCTCGCAGTCGTAGTCTTTCACCAACTCCATCCAACGACGCTGTCTGAGGTTCAAGTCTCACTGCTGAAATATATACTTTAAGCTCTTGTGATCGGTGAATATCTGACACGACTCGCCGTACAGGTAATGTCGCCAAATCTTCAGTGCAAAGACCACTGCAGCCATCTCCAAATCATGAGTGGGGTAGTTCTATTCATGCTTCTTCAACTGCCGAGAAGCGTAGGCGATCACCCGGCCATGCTACATCAATACGCATCCTAATCCCACTAGCGAAGCATCACAGTAGACAACAAATCCGCCTGATCCCGAAGGCAAAGATAATACCGGCGCCGTAGTCAAACAAGTCCGTAGCTGCTGAAAACTGCGCTCGCACTCCTCTGTCCAGACGAAAGGAACTCCCTTCCGGGTCAAACCGGTCAACGGTGCAGCTATACGGGAGAAGTCCTGAACAAAACGCCTGTAGTAGCCCGCCAAGCCTAGAAAACTACGGATCTCAGTAACCGATGTAGGTCGGGGCCACTGCTGAACAGCCTCAATCTTCTTCGGGTCCACACAAATGCCGTCTCTCGTAACCACGTGACCCAAGAATCCGACGCTGTCCAGCCAGAATGCACACTTGGAGAACTTCACGAACAGCTGGTGCTCCCTCAGAGTCTGTAACGTAATCCGCAAGTGCTGCTCGTGCTCCTCTCTGCTCCGGGAGTACACCAAGATATCGTCGATAAACACGATGATGAACAAGTCAAGATACGGCCTGAATGTACGGTTCATCAAATCCATGAATGCTGCTGGGGCGTTGGTGAGTCCGAACGACATCACCAAAAACTCGTAATGGCCATAGCGCGTGCGGAAAGCTGTCCTCGATATATCCTCCTGTCGAACTCGCAGCTGATGGTATCCTGATCGCAAGTCGATCCTCGAAAAATACCCCGCACCCTGAAGCTGGTCGAACAAATCATCAATGCGCGGCAACGGATATCTGTTCCGAACGGTAACTTTGTTCAGCTGGCGGTAGTCGATACATAAGCGCAAACTTCCATCCTTCTTCTTGACAAACAGGACCGGAGCACCCCACGGAGAAACACTAGGTCGAATAAGCCCCTTATCTAACAAATCGTGCAACTGATCCTTCAGCTCTCGAAGCTCTGCCGGGGCCATCCGATAAGGCAGTATAGAAATAGGCCCCGAACCGGGAATCAAATCAATGCAGAACTCAACATCGCGCTCAGGCGGTAGCCCAGGTAGCTCATCAGGGAAAACATCAGGGAACTCACAAACTACCGGGACCCGGTCCAACGGAACCTCTGCAGCTCGAGTATCACAAATACACGCTAAGAATCCCTGACATCCCTTCCGCAAGAGCTGACCAGCGCGAAGAGACGAAATTAAGCTGGGAAGGGTGACACTGCGGTCTCCCTGAATAACAAGGACTGGCTCTCCCGGAAAGCTAAATCTGACTGCCTTCTCACGGCAGTCCACCGATGCATAACAAGTGGCTAGCCAATCCATGCCCAGAAGCACATCAAAGTCCAACATATCGAGGAGTATCAAATCAACCGATGAATCCCTCTCCCCGATGCGAACGGAACACAAACGAAATACAAACCGAGCGACAAACGACTCGCCTACCGGAGTAACAACAACAAGCGGCTGATCTAACGACGACGACTCACGGCCCAACATCGGTGCAAAGTGTGTAGATACGTACGAATGTGTGGAACCTGGGTCGAATAATACCCGTGCGTCGAAAGAACAAACTGGCAAGGTACATGTCACAACGGCATTGGATGCCTGCGCATCCTGCGGTGTCAAAGCAAAAACTCGGGCCTGTCCTCCACCGATAGCGGGCTGACCTCGACCTCGACCTCTGCCTCCTCGTCCTCTCTGAACAGGACCGCCGCGTCCACGGCCTCTCGGTGCACCTAACTGGCATGGAGCATCGCCTGGGGTAGGAAGTAGGGCTCTCTGAGGAGGGGGTGGTGATGGTGGTAGGGTCACGTGCAGAACTGTCACTGCTCCCTGTCGTCTCACCGGACAGTCTCTGACAAGATGGTGCAGACTCCCGCACCCAAAACATCCTGGCGACGGCTGCTGCCCCTAGGGATAAGAACCATATAACTGTCCCCGCCCAAATCCTCTGCCAGGCCTATCTCTCGGAAAGAATCTGGCGCGCTGCCTCTGAGACGGTACATCGGTGCGCATCCTCTTCGGCCCGGAAACGGCCGAAGTCCGTGATATGCGTGCCTCCATCCGCAATGCCGTATCCATAGCAGCTGAATAAGTGTCGTAGTGCTGGGCGCCAATGGCAAGATATAGCTGGGCATCAAGTCCCTGTACGAACCTCTTCACCATCTTCTCCTCGGTATCCACCAAATACTGAGCATATCGGGATAACTGTGTAAACTGGATGTCATACTCAGACACTGTCATCCCAGGTGTCTTGACTAAGGCCTCGAAGCTGCGAGCTCTGGCGTCACGAACGCTCTCTGGAAGGAAACGGGCTAGAAAGACCGCTGTAAACTCGGCCCAAGTCATAGGCGGCAGACCTGCAGCTCGACCTCTCAAGACTGACTCCCACCATGTCTGCGCGAGACCCTCTAGTCGGAAACTCGCAAGCTCTACCCATCGATCATCCGAACATCTCAGCGAACGGCAGATCCTGGCTAAACTGTCAAGGAACGTCTGTGGGTCCTCCGCTGCCTCGGTGCCGGTGAATACTGGAGGTCTCAGCCTCATGAAATCCTGTAGTGAAACCGGAATGGCCACGGTGGTAGTAGTAGGAGCAGGTATCATGGTCGTCTGTGATGTAGTAGGTACGTCATCCGGCCTCGGTGTACGACTGGCTGCAACTAGGGATCCTACCATCTGACGTAGCTCCTGCATGCCTCCCATCATCTGTCGCAACTCCTCCATACCGGTCTCGAGCCTATCCATACGGCCTGGGAAAGGTGGATCGGTCTGTCCCTGCGGCGTAGGCATACCACCCTGCTCAGTCCTAGTCTCGGACGAGCCAGCTCGAATCTCGTCTCTGGCGGCAGCCCTCTGTGCCCTCGTAGCCTTCGGCGGCATAGTGGCTGTTACCGGAAAACGGATAGTAAGAACAGTGCAATAGGATCATAGGATACACGGAATTGAAGAAGGAATTTTTCAAGCAAGTATATCCTAAAGTTACTTAGGCGGAGTACCGTATCGCAAGTATGCCGCGGACATACGCACGCTATGTTACCCTACTTAAGTCACTTACTCCATCTACCAAGGGTCATCCTACACTCACAAAGGTAAAACCTATCGCTCTGATACCAACTTTGTCACGACCCGCAGGGTACGGAACGTGACTGGCACTTAAGTTTACGAAACGTCTAAAGACGTCCGTCAAAAAAGTAAGCCAAAGCCCAGAAAACAAAACCAATTAAGCAAAAGAGTGAAGAAAACCCAATCAATTGAAAGCGAGTTATCAAATAAGTCATGTAAAACCCTTTTTTAAAACAATACTAATTTTTCCGAAAATTTCGGCAGAGTCTCCTTTGTAAATACTGGCCCCCAAAAATGGGTACAACAAGAATATATGTAAAACCAACAAATAAGGCATCCCCAAGCGGGAGCTAGCTCTTCGCCATAAGGCGGTCACAAATCCCACGCAATGTAAATGACAATAAGCATAATAATCATAAGGAAGCATGAAAAAGTAGCATGTCGGCTCAAGTGAGCTCGACCCCAAAATACAGCATAAAATCCACAAACCTCACAGTCTCATCTCTAGGTCAATATACAATAATCTGGTAGAAACAGTAGATGGAGTACACTAGATACAAAAATATACAAGGTGGTACAAAAATAATAACATAACCCACCTATGAGCAAATCTCGAGTCCAGGCAAAAGAGGCAAAAGAAGCAAGCGCACCCGCCGCTACTGAACTGACGGAGCGGACCTGCAACAGGCTATGGCACAACGGGGGTGAGTTGCCAACTCGTGAGTAATAAATAACATCTACAAAGGCTATCGTATGCATGCACACAAGCATCCTAGCATCTATAATACAGGTATGACTGGATGCACTAGCAGGTGTGTATATAACATCAGTGTACTAATATGTATGCAACATGAATATCTGAGGTCTCAATAGGTATATATAAGAATATTTTATCTCTTTTTGTTTTTGAAACTCTTTTAGAATGCCAGCATAATGTCAATGAATCGACGAAAATCGGTGTCCAGCAACGACACCCAAAAGCTGTCTCAAATCTCATAAATGTATCTCTGGCCTCAGCCGTCCGGCTGACCCATCTCAAATATCAATATCTCATCATCTAGCGGCCACGGTCGGTATCCTCTGGATATCCGCCGTCCCAAACAGTCACCGGTAGGTAATCCGTCCCCTGCCAGGCTCAACGTCATCACCACATTCCTCTTGCCCCGGGGTACCTTACCGGGCCCACCATGTACCCGTGCCGGTTCCTCCACTCCTCGACACGGATTTCCAAATCCACAGCAAACTCATGGTGGACGACACTTACATCACTAGAAAACCGCAATTTTTACATATTTTAAAATATAATAAGTTTAGAAATTTTGCGGTTTCCCCCCGAAATCCAGCAATATCATAAAATCTCAAGAAATCCTCATAAGTGCATATATCAATGATAATGAATGCGTATGATATCAATAATCAAGTTGCGATGTGTGATTAATGTATTAAGCATGAACAATTAATATGATGAAGTACATGCACATGAATAGCAATACTACGGTTTCATTTTTAAAAGTTATCTAGAGTGGTGGCATGGCAATTACCAGGGTGTGTGTGTAAACATGAATAGTGCTCGTGCTGCATATAAAAACCTGGTAATGGCGCATGTGTCCTACAATTGAGTTTGCGTATATGGGTATAACATATTGATCTAATTGCAGCAATTATCATGCCAGTATTATTATTCTAATGTCACAAGTGATTATCCAGTTTACTATTTTTCAGTTTACTAAATCTATCGGGCGACTTGCGCCATCCAAACGATCGTCCCCCGTAGATGTTAAATCTACTCACAGGAATCCCTGGCTAGCCGTGTCCAATCACCGCCTTTCCCTTTCGCGCCGCGTCTGACGTCTCCGCGACCGAACCTGGAATTTACATCAATACCAAACATAAGGTTACATATCGCGAACGACGCAAAACCCTAACGAAGCCACTAAAGTTCGCTAGCTAGGTACAACGTGCACAAAGTGCGCGGAACACACGCGAAAATCGCAAAAACTGCCAAAAAAATGCCGATTTGGTCGCCCGGCAAAACTAAAACCCGACTACCCAAAAATCCGCACTCACGCATCCTAAAAGTCGTAGGACAAGCCATTACAATCATTAAGATGTCGAAAATAATCCATCACATAATTTATATAAAAATCTAGTAAGCAGATACATTCCAAAACTCGGTGCAACGTCGCCGATTTGCGACAAAACGACTACAATCTAGCATACTCACCCAAGCACACTACAAGCAATCTACAAACACTAATTACAACACAATAGCAATGATTCCAATCCTATTTTCCATAACAACCATTTCTTGAATTTATAACTTAGCAAATGCAAATCAAAATCCATACTCGAAAAACTTAATTAACACTAATTTCAACCCCAATTAGCAAGTTCACCTCTTAGATTTAGGTTAGCAAAATACTAGATAACAAATTAGGTTCAATCAACTAAATAATGTTTTCTAAACCTTAATCAACTCACTAATCAAGCTTCACAACTCAATTCCATACACTAACCCGCTCTTGAAATTCCTAAAACGACAATTACAACTAAAATCGAACTTTTCAAGTTAACTAAATTAACACAATTAGAAGACTACATAACAAGGTAACCATATAGATTAGTTCAATAACAACTAGATTAACATTAAAATAACTTAATTAACCATCATGGTTCAAAACCCTAGTTTAATACAACTATTCTTTTATAACTAGATTAGGAATTAGCTAAGCTTTTTAACACTAAACCATACAATTAAAGGAATTTAGCAAAAGAAAGTAATTTGATGAGAATTATACCTCTTGATCTATGGATCAAGCAAGAAAATTTTGCTCCAATTGATGGCCTCAAGCACCAAGATCCAAGCAAGAATGGCTAAGGATAATGATAGCATAAGGATTATGTTTGGATTTTTGAATTAAAGTGTGGATTTTGATATGTTTTCTTGAAGAAATTGAAGGAAAATGAAAAGAAAAGGGAGGAAGAAGAGGGTGTGCAGGTTTTCGGCCAGAGGAGGAATGGGGGAGAGTGTGGGCAAGTGGGGAAAGTCATGGTCAAGTCCACAAAAGTCAATGTATCATACTTTATTCATTTTAATTAAAATAAAACCATAAACTATCAAATTCAACTAAAGAAAGCAACTCAAGAAATGAGGCCAGAAATTTCTGGTCTCACACAAGGTGGGGCTGTTCTAGGGCTGAGGAAAAAGAGAGAGGGGTTTTACAAAAGAAATTTTATGCAAAAAGGCCCCCTACAACTCAAAAATTGCAAGTTTTAGCTCAAAATTCAATAAATTCGTTTCATAACAAAAAAAAATTGTTAAAAATCAAAATAAATTACTAAAAATTTATGTTATCACTATATTATAATTATCATAATTTTAGAGATTAAAATTAGCCCGGAAAAATTTGTATTTATCGCTAATTTAATGTATTTTCTTACCGGCTTAAAATAATATTAAAAAATTGAAAAATTAGGGAAAATTTTTAAACGACCAGAATTTCATAATTAACTCATTAGCTACTAAAAACAAGTAATTACCTATCCATTTAAGGTATACTTAGCCCTAAACTGCAAAATATCGAGAAAGACGGTTTTCGGGAAAATACCGAATTTTCACCGAATTTCAGGAAAACACCAAAACGACTTTTCAAGACGCTACAATCTTCCCCCCTTAAAGAAATTCGGTCCCCGAATTTTAAAAATATAGCTACGCGTACCTTCGAAGAGATGGGGATATTTCTTCCTCATCTCGCCCTCGGTCTCCCAGGTAACCTCCTCGCTGCTCGGGCTACGCCAAAGGACCTTGACGGTTGGTATAATCTTCGACCTCAACTTCTTCACCTGCCGATCCAGGATGGCCACCGGCTGCTCTGCAAAAGAAAGGTCGCGCTCTAGCTGGACTGTCGGGTGCTGAATCGCATGCGAAGGGTCGTGAAGGTACTTGCGGAGCATCGAAACATGGAAGACGGGGTGAACATCGAGAAAGCTGGGAGGAAGAGCCAAACGATAAGCAACAGCGCCGACCCGCTCAAGGATCTCAAAGGGACCTACGAATCTAGGGCTAAGCTTCCCTTTTCGCCCAAAACGCATCACGCCCTTCATCGGAGAGACCCTCAGAAAAACATGGTCGCCAACTGCGAACTCTAATCTGCGACGGCGCCTGTCTGCATAGGATTTCTGCCTGCTCTGAGCCGCTCTCATCCGGTCTCGGATCAGCTGGATCTTCGATGTCGTCTCCTCAACAAGCTGCGGCCCCAAAATGCTGCTCTCACTGAGCTCTGTCCAACAAACGGGCGATCTGCATCTCCTCCCATACAATGCCTCGAAAGGTGCCATCTGAATGGTATCCTGGAAGCTGTTGTTGTAGGAGAACTCCACTAGAGGTAAATGACGATCCCAGCTACCACCAAAGTCTAAAACGCACGCTCTGAGCATGTCCTCGAGAGTCTGAATGGTCCGCTCTGACTGTCCGTCTGTCTGTGGATGAAACGCTGTGCTGAAGCTCAAACGAGTGCCCAAAGCCTCCTGAAGTCTCTGCCAAAGTCGGCTGGTGAACTGAGTGCCTCGATCTGACACGATACAAGTCGATACGCCATGTAGTCGCACGATCTCGTCAATATAGAGCTGAGCATACTGAGCGAAGCTGAAAGTCGTCTTCACTGGAAGGAAGTGAGCCGCTTTCGTCAATCTATCCACGATCACCCAGATGGAGTCATACCCTCGACTGGTCCTGGGTAGACCCACAACGAAATCCATCGAAATCTGCTCCCATTTCCACTCTGGAATGGGTAACGGCTGTAGCTCTCCTGCGGGCCTCTGGTGCTCGGCCTTGACTTGCTGACAAGTACAGATCCTAAGGGCTTTACCAACATGTAACAGAGAGACAATCAGTATACACGTTAAGGTAAAGTTCAACCAGATAGCATACTATCATGTCGAGCAAGAAAGTCCTCCCTATATACGTCCCAGCATCCATTACAATATACATCCTATGTATAGTAATGGCCTCTAGGGCATACATATAACTAACAATCTCCCACTTGCACTAGGGCCATCTGATAGCAGTGGTTGCAGTATCTCATACTCAACCATCCCATAAAAGTCTCTCTCTGAGAACAGGCCTTTGTGAGTGGATCCGCTGTGTTGTCCTCTGAGTCTACTCTCCTAACCTCGATCTCCCTGGAGATCAACCATCTCCATGATCAAGTGATACTGTCTTAGAATATGTCTGGATCACTGATAGGACCGGCGTTCCTTGGCATAAGCCACAACTCCATTGTCACACAATGGGAGGAACATAGTTCATCTCATGAACCAATATACACCCAAACAGCCTCTTTGGTAGCATCTTAAGTAGCGATGTATCGTGCCTTTATCGTCTAGTATGTCACGGTATCTAGCTTGGAACTCTTCCAACATACTGTCCCTTTACTGAGGGTAAAGACAATGCCTGCGGCTGACACTCAGTCGTCATTATCACCCTGGAACACTTCCAGTGATTCTCCCTAGGATCGATTGATACTATCTCACTACAACTAGTGAGAATCCTAACATCCAATTAAATCTATCTCATAGATCCAAAACTCAGGATTTAGGAGGTATCATATTGATCCTATATGGAGAATCATAGTGATAAGCGGAGATTGATCGAGCGTAGCATAGGAAACTCCTTCCCTATCAAGAGTATGTCATCCACGTACTCTACGAGGATCGTCACCATACTCCCTACTACCTTTTTGTTTATACAAGGTTCATCTACCATTTTGATGATGTCAAACTCTTTGACTAACACATCAAAACAGATGTTCCAACTCCGCGATGCCTGCTTTATCCTATAAAGCATCTTGCACACGTTTCCGCTGCTCCCACTGTCTACGAAGCCCTCTGGCTGTGTACTTATAGACGCTCTCTTCCAAAATATCATTTAGAAAAGCAGTCATGACACCCAACCACCAGATATCGTAGTCATGGTATGTAGCCGTGGTAAGTAGGATCTGGATGGACTTAAGCATAGATACTTGAAAAAGTTTCATCATTATCCACAGCTGGTCAATGATGCAAATTTTTAACAAGTCTAGCTTTGAAAGTCTCAACTTTTCGATGTACACCAAGTAATCTTCTCAAGATATACTTGCTCCTGATGGGGATTTAACCCTTCAGATATAGCAACCAAAGTCCATACTTTGTTGGTGTATAAGGATTCCATCTCAGATCGCTAATCATCCAGCCATTCTTACAGAGTCTTACTCCTGATGGCCAGCTCGAAACTAGTTGGGTCATCATCTCATGATGCAATCCTCGCTCCCACTGTCATAGAGAAACCGAAGTATCTCTCAGGTGGGTGAGGAACCCTACTAGATCGACGGATAGGCTGAGGTTCGTTGGTATCTACTGAATCCTTTGGTTGTACCAAATCATCAGCTGTAGTTTGTATAGCTGGAACCTTTCCAGTTCTACATTACAGACCTTGCCTTGAGCTTGTCCGGATTTTGCTTTTAGACATTAGCCGGACAACCCCAAATCTTAACTAGCTTAAGACATGGGCTCTTCCCTTTCCATATCACATATGAAATGGTAGGCAACTGATTTGATTGGAACCCTATTCAATAGGTATGCAACTTCTTAAGTGCACAACTCCCTTAAGGAAAAAGGTAACTCAGTAGTACTCATCATAGAGCACACCTTATCATATAGGGTGTGATTGCTCCACCCCGATATACCATCGTGCTATGGTGTATTCGGAGGAGTAATGCTGAGAGAGAATCTCATTCTCCTTAAGAATAATCTAAGATTTCCATGCACAAGTATTCTCCTCCTTGATCACATCAAAGGACATAATACTTATACCCGTGTTTTGGTTCTCTACTTCTAACTTATATTCAGTGAATATCTCAAAAGGTTCGGACTTGTGTTTCAACAGGAACATAGGTCTGAATCTCGAAAGATTATCAGAGAATGTAATGAAGTATAAAGAACCAGTCCTGGCATATGTAGACAGGGGACCTAACATACATCAACATGTATTATCCCAAGAGTTCATTAACTCTTTCTCTGTTTCCAATAAATAGGGCTATGGTCATCTTATCTTTGTGACACGACTGGCAAGTTTCACAAGATGTAAATTCAAACTGATTTAAATATGCATCTACATGTAACTTCAGTTAGTCGGGTCGCATTGATATGACCTAGTCTACAATGCCTTAAGAAGGATTCGTTCATTTCTGAACTCTTCCTCTTGTGTGTTCTGTATACTAAGAACTGTAGTTTGATTTAGAACATCAATGCTTTTAGATAACGTGCCTGAACCGATCAACTTTTGATATAGGAAATGTTCAAAACATTATCCAACAATACAAAATTTTACCGTTTCTTTACTAATAAAGAGACAGATATGATTTTGCATAACAGGTTCGGTATCTAATAACATTCGTTCAGAATCAATGTATTGTAATACAGGGTGACAGTGACCAACAGACTTGGCTGCAACACTTGCCCCGTTTTCTGCCTCATGAAACTTATCACCCGTTCTCAGTTCTCTACCTTTCTGCAGCCCTATGTAACAGATTACATATCTGGGATCCTGATCTGGTATCACATACCCAGGACGTAAAGGATACTGAGAAACAGTTCTGTATAATGAACACACCCGAAGATGATGCATCATCATGCACTCTCCTCGTTTGGGCGGCACGGGAAATCTGGTATTCCCCAATTTCCTGCTCTGTCTTATAACAATTATAAGTTGGAGCGGGACCAACGTTCCCCAGCTCAGTATAACAAGCGGGTTCGGTCAATATTCCGTTTTATTATCTTGATTAAGGCGTGATATGGTCGCTACCTGGAGAGAGAGAGAAGAAAACACTCAGCGTGCGCTCTGTCAAGAATAGATTGGTTATTATTTTATCTAATCAGGATGGCTCCCACTGCTTTTTATCAAATCTTCCTTCAAACCCTAAAAGGAAAGACTAGCCGGGATTAATTACACACTACAAGTTCGCCAATCTTTCAGCCAGGCCAGTGTCGGTACTTTGAGGGAGGTCCCCCGTGCTTTCGCACGAACCTAATTAATGTAAACCTCGTTTTCCCAGAGGCGTAACCTCGTTAACACCTTTCTAGACACCTACTTGATCGGCTAATTGTAATGTATAAAACTCTCCCAGGAGTAACACTTACTCGCAGCGGGTATCGGGATCCAACTATCTCATAGAAGGTATGCAATCTCATTGCAAATCTCAACACTTGAAATTCCCGATAATATTTTGCCCCGAACGATCTATGACCTTGACAAGGTCAACAAACCATAGACCGCAAGTCAAGTTCAACCCGTCATTTCTTGATTGAATCAAACCCACCCGCACGACCCTTGACAAGGTCAACAAGGCCGCACGACTACCCTAACCCAATCTGCATCATATGCATAAGCAGATAAATACTGGTTAGCTACCGCACACTGCGCCTTGATAAGGTCAACAAACGCAACACGAATACTAAACAGGATTTATCTGAAATGACGGAGGGCTACGACAGGTTTTTCTGAAAACCTATTGCGTAATGAACTTGATATCGTTGTAGAATCAAATGATTTTAGAATAGAGTGCTTTTGAGGCTTTTCTAGTTTTGCTAAAGGAGTCAACCCCGGTGAAGGGATCGTCGGTCCTTTCCTCGTCGAATGAGGTGCGGGATATATCATATATATCACTGTGCAAAGCAAAAACTCTTAAAAGCAATCAAAAGACAAACCGAGTGCATAGCATCTGCCAGTTATCGCTAAAGGAGTCACTCCCGGTGAAGGGATCTCGGTCCTTTCCTTATCGAATAAGGTGCAGGATATATCACATATACCGCTGTGCAAAGCAAGAACTGTAGCTACCTGTTTTATTTTGAAATTCGATTCTACAACATCTTAGGTTTCTTTTATTTCATTAATCACATTAATGAAGTCCCATCATTAAAGTACCTAAACATCACAGATAGATATGACGTACACTTATGCCATCCGCATTCGCCTCGATGTCCCCTCGTGCACCGTTAGGTTAGGTGACTAACGACAGAGCAGGGCAGGGCTAGCGCGGGTGTAAAACATAA
The DNA here is from genome assembly GCA_030015575.1 of Agapanthus africanus. Lineage (NCBI taxonomy): Eukaryota > Viridiplantae > Streptophyta > Magnoliopsida > Asparagales > Amaryllidaceae > Agapanthus > Agapanthus africanus. Next base: position 424,887,584 of record JASDDO010000018.1, on the reverse strand, counting down.
GTAACGTCTATATAATATATCATATATACTATATACTATATCCATCACAGAAACATCACATGATCACATCACAGATATCGCAGCAGAAGAATCATATGAAATACTGGATATACTAGGACGTCCGTGTTTTCAATACGAGCCAGTATAAAACACGGATTCCACGGTCGTGATGAATAGCCAAACCCACACCCCTAGACCCCTACGAGAGCGGCAAGCAACCCTACCAATTCTAGAGTTAGGAGACCCGGACTCGACTCCTCAAGTTGGTCTCCCACTGGACTCCAGAACCCGGTTACTTGTGCTCCCCTCCTTGGGTCTATCCTAGTGCGGAAAAGTAAATAATATACAAACGGTGACAACTTCCGCAACCTGGAAGTGCCCCAATAAAAGAATATTACATACAAGTTTTTACATGAATGAAAATGAAAAACACTCATCTCACATAAAAAAAAACCCCGGCTATTCAAACACGACGAGCCAATATAACATATCCAGCAACACATAACATCAAATGTCATCAACGTAAGTAAATATGCGCATCCCAATTGTCGTTGACATATAGCAACGAAACCGGCGATATCACATATTACACTTACGGTCACAGAAAAGAAAGTGTAAAACTACAACAGTTGGAATCCGCAACCACCTCAGATATCGCATGCCTGACCAAATGAATTACTTAGACATCGCATGCCTAACAATTATAAACCCCGCATTTTAGTCTCAAAATCGAAAACACTTTTCAATATCAAGTCGGGCAATTCAACAAGATTCCCGACATTTTGATCGAATACTCGTCGCAAACTTTAGTAGGCGGCCGCACCCCCGATACCGTCGACGAAATGCACCAAGGCGGAACACCGCTACCGCGAGCACCCGGACGGATGCTTTCGGCGACGGGGTTCTCCTACAGTCACTTGGTCGGGGCTATGGAGCGAGGCTGTCTATTAAGTTTACCCGGCGAGTATCCGCGTACGCTACGTGATTGCGACGGACTTGCATTGCACTGAAGAAGATGATACGTGATGATGACGACGCGGAAGAAGTTGATTTCAAGCCAAGCTCAACCAAAATATGAAAAAATCGCAAGATTGATCTATTGATATATAGTCGGCTTTATAACAGTTAATTGTAGAACTAAAGTTTGATTTCATTAATTGCTAGGAATTGAAACATGTTTTTATTAATGCAAGTTCGATCTGAGAATATTTATTTTGATTACTATTAGTACTTTGTAATGTTTGATGAGCTGAGCAAAAGATTTAATTTATTAAAATTCAGTGATTTTTTGTAATGTTTGCATTGCATTGCTCTCGCATATTAATAACATCATTTTTTAAATTTCATAATCAAATTATTTTTTATAAAATTTTAGCATACTTATCTATGCAAAAACTTAGTATTAATAAAAACATAAATAAAAAATGTACTTCAAAGGAAGCTGTAATGACTGTTTTAATCATATACATTGTTTTTTTTTATAAAAGCCCTTCTTTTGAATCAATTATATATTAGTATTTATTTTCTACTTTTATACATGGTCTATTACTTTAACTTTATTCTTTTTATTCTATTTCTTTTGTTTTCTTTTGTTTTCTTCTTTTCACGAGCGTACCCCACAAAACCCTACGTCAATACTAAGTCTAGTATGGTTTTTATGAACGCAAAACCCAACCCGAGATAGACGACCAAAGCCCGAGCCTAAAGCTCGAGCTTTGGCCGGCTAGTTGGTCGCTCCAGACGTCTAGGTGGGACCGGTTTGGCACGGGCATCCTCGCGTGATTTCATATAATTGTTATTATCACATATATCTACCCTAAATTTTCTAAATCTAACTGAGCAACCCCAATACCCTTATAACCCTTCGATAACCCCAAATTCTATTTTTTTACAGCCGTTTTCCCCTACTCCGAAATTTCATCACCTCCCTCTGCCTTTTCCCTCTATCCTGCTGTTCTTTCTCAAGATCTAAAGACCTTAGCGACAAAGAAGAAGATCATTGAAAGAGAACACCTGCCATCGCCATCAAATCTCGATCAAATCGAGGTTTCGTCCCTACACGATTAGAAAATCATAGATTGTCAAGATTGTAAGTCATCTCAAAGCCTAGATTGTCTCCTCGATCTCTCCTCTTAGACGTCTATGATCTCTGTCGCTAGTCTCTCAAGATAGGAATAAAAAGAAATAAGGAAAAAACATTAATTTTAATGTGTTGATCGTCTCTACACTTGTTTGTCTTTATAACTCTTGATTAATACCATATGCATGCTTTGTGATGATTTTTGATATGTTATATATGATTTACTCGATGTTCACTGGTATAAAAGAATTAGGGTTCATGACTTGACTAGTAGATATGTCAAGATCAGTTATTTTGACATGCAGACTTTAAACGCTGGTAACTTGCTGTTCCTGAAAGCATTTGACATGTTGCTTTTTTTAAAGAAAATAGAGAGAAGAGATTCCTACAACTTTCATATTTTAATTTTTGATTAATTCTGAACTTAAGTCATAGTTTTATGCAGTTTAGTTTGGTTGCGCACTTCTAAACTGCTGCTGAATTTCAGCGATACCCTTTCACTCTAATAATTTTATAAAAATAAACAGAACAGATTTTATAATTCTGTCTTTTAGAAATTATAGTAGGTTCATGCCTTTACTTTTGTAAATTTATTTAGGACTGGATAATTTCGTTTGGGCCACAACTTAGTTGTTTCCGTCTTAGTCAAGACTGCTATTTTTTAGAAAACTGCAGTACAACTTGTCGCTTAAACTTTCATAACTCCCATCTCGGGACTCTAAATTAAGTAAACTCTTAGGATTTTCATAAGTACTCTGAGTGACACACCTTTCTCCAGTATATCTCGGCATGTAATTTTACATGTAAACACTCTGAAACTGTGGCTGAACATACGTGCAATCTAAATTAAAATCTTCATAACTCGAGTTCCCGATAATCGAATTGGGAAATTCTTCTTATAGAATCTCCGTAACAGAAAACCCTAATTTTCTTGTTTATATTTAGAGCTTGAATCTGAATTGTGATATGCTTTATTTGCGCTTAAATTTCATGAAATTATTGTTTTGTCCTGAATGATAACATGTTATATTGTATGGTCAAGTAGTTAACCGAAAACTTGTAAGGGGTCTTGTTAATTATGGATAACGCATGGCTCATGAAATGAATGGCTCATTGTAATGGTTCACCCTCAATATATATGTTGGGGTCAAAAATTACACCTCTTCGACCGAAGTCAAAAGTCAAAGTCAACCTGAAGGCCGGACCCAACCCATGTCAAGTGGGCCCGATGTAACCCCCAGATCCCGATATACATGTATTGGTAATTTTAAGTATGTGTAGAATTTTAGCACTTGTATTCATATTTGAAAATATTTAGATACTCGTATTTGAAACATATCGTTTAACCGATGGTTAAACTAGCGGTTAAATTCATTTAACCTATGGTTAAACTTGCGGTTATGTAAAATTTGGGGTATTGTGTAATTAATGAAAGTTGAGGGGTTAAAGTGAAAATACATTAAACCTAGAATTTTCTCTTCTTTTCATTTTAGCCTTAACTTTTCTTCCGGGTTTTTATTTACTTTTCTTTTCTTTTCCTTTCCTTTCCTTTCCAAGTTTCTTTTTACTTTTCCATGGTTCTCTTTTCTTTACCATTACCTTCACACTTTATTTCCTTTTCTTCATCATTTCTTATCTTTCTTCTAAATTCTACCCTAATACAAGCTTTTGCAAAATTATCAAGAGGAAAGGTGAAGACATTTTGTAGATTAAGGCAAGTGTCACTTTTCTTTAATTTCTATTTTAACTTGAACTAGAAAATTAGTTCTTGATTAATTTATATGGAATTTATTCTTTAATTGCTTCTTATAACTTAATTAGTTGTATGCTTAAAATTTCATTATTAGATATCATATCATGTTTAAAGTCTTTAATGGTGGAGAATTAGGATCCATGCAGTTATAGTATTTCAAATTTGGGATCATACAAGTGTTAATTTCATTTGTTATTTTATTGATTTTGAAGTTCATTTTAGTGATATCTTGATTTGAGTTTATATAATTATTAGTTTGCTTAGTTTTGATTAAACTTATCATCTAGTCTCATGTTATATTGGTCATGAATAGATTAGAATAACCTATATCTCCCCTCACACACACACATGCACAAAGACCAAAACCCTACACCAAAAATCTAAAATTTCATCATTAAATTTAGCCTCTCTTTAGTATTTTGCAAGTGAAGTAATTTAATTAAACCTAGTGGCCTCCTACAACTATGAATGATTTCTTTTACTCTTAAATTAGTATAAAGATCCGATCTTTGATAAGTTGTAAACTTGTTTTATATGTAAAACTTGATTTTAAATAGAATTATAAGGTTTGGTTCAAATCTGGAAATTACCACGCATGTCGCCTTGAAAATTTTATATTATATTAAATACACATTGGAATGTAACGTTCCAGGGCTCTTATTGAAGCCAATTAAATACCTTATAAACCTATGTAATTTGTTACTGAATATTATCATGGTACAATAACGAAAATTTGGGAGAAGCACGGCTCTGGATTGCAGTCCAGAGAAATACTTTCAGTCGAAGCCTGATTTGAAACACCCATATCTCACTATAGGAATTTGATATTATATGGAAACCCACATATTTAAGTAGATAATTGAGTTATCTACCTAATGCTATTGGCTTCATTAAATTTAATTGTCGTTTGATATTTTAAAAGTATTTTAAACTGATGGTAGGTACGGCTGATTTCTGCAGTGAAAAATTATACATACTGAACTTAAATAGAACGTAACTCTTTGTATGTAACGGTTATTACAGATCCGTCCGTTGCGTTGAAAGCTTAACTGATATATCTATATTTTATTGAACTGTAGTGACGCTTAGTTATGTACGTAACTGTTGGAAAAGTGTGTTCGAATTGGACTTCCAGTTTTGAAATTGGGATTTCAACAGTTAACACTTGTTTTAAAATAATCATCTCTCTTTAAACCATTATTCCGATGAGGTTGAAACCAAATTTAATGTTTATATAAATGAGTCTACTTCATATGATTTTTATATTGTTTCGCCTAATTTTGCACGTATAATTTATAGTGAATTTTCTCATCTGAATTTCACATATACATGAAATTCATGACATGATATATATATTCTTTTGTTTCATGATATGACACACTGTTACCTGAGAAACGATACAGTTACTGAAAATTATATACCCAGATATACATGACATGCTTACTGTTTCCACGACATGACAAGCATATCTGTTTACTAATACAATTCCTGTTTATATACCAAGTAACGACATTGATATGAAATCATGTTTTCACCAAAGGAATTCCATAAATAAAATTCATACAGCTGGGAATGGGGAAAGAACTTGGTAAACTCGGTTAATAGCTTTGGAAAGCTTATTTATGGTACCAACAGTTAGGACCCAACCTAGAGGGCCCGGGTAGTTGTTGGACTACCGACATGTTACATGTTATTATTACAGCTCGTTGCATGTTAGGGCCAGCCATGATGGTCCGGGTAGCTTGTTACCGACAAGTACAGTTTTCTACTCCATGGAAATGTTTTTAAAAGGTTTTCCGAGCTGTAATACACAATTTCACAAGTGGTACCTAGCAGTATGCCCTGGGTTCAGCACCAGGAGACATGAGACCGTAGTCCCGGATATACACGGGATACCGTAATGACTCTGATCCCTGTACAAGTGTAACTTGTTAAAATATATAGAAAAGGTATTTCAGCCTGTTTAGGAGTTATAAGTTAATTTTGTTTAATAAAAACAAGAAACTTTTTATAGCACAATGATCAATACTCTCCACTGTTGTTCTTTAGCCTGCGTGTTCGAATTCCATTAGTTCTAATTATTTTTATAATTTTTCTTTTTAACTTTTTCAGAAGCCCAAGAGTTGTACGTGCAATACACGGAGAATCGAAAAGTTTCAGAGAAATCAAACGGAATAAATGAGTAGTTAAGACCGATTAAAACCCATGGCGTGAGTCTCGAGACATGTGGCATAGATCCGACCGCAAGAATCAAGCCCAAAACCGCTACCGGCAGTTCAATCAGTCCCAAATGCCTTCAATCTTTGCCCATGTGTCCTTTTGACTCCCCTCTACTCTATTATATTGTTTGTTTTCTCTGATTTTAACCGGAGGCCTTTCAATTCCTCTATTAACACCATTAAACCTATTTTAATTCATTTTTATTTCATACACTCTCTCATTTTTACCCTATAAATACCATCTCATCCTCTAGCTCTCCCATATTCTGAAAGTTTATCAAAGTTTATCAAAAATTCTTTAAATTCCTAAGTTCAAGAAAGAGGTTAAGACTAGTTAAGAGGAGTTAGCAATCCAAGTCCATTCCGTTGAAGACCATGAAGACCCCCTATCTTTTACTCTCTTCTCAACACCACGTGTTCTAGTCGCTTCATATAACATTTTCCACATATTTGTTTAATCTGATTTTTCATTTTTACTTGTATTACACGTGTAAACTTTTGGGATTCTAAAAGTTTAAAAGAAAAATCATTAAAAATGATATGTAGCTGGGAGGATTTGAACACAGAGGCTATGTCATAGCAATGCAAAACTTTACCAATGAGCTGCAAATGCTTTCTTGCTATTTAAAAGCAAATTAAATACTTATAGCATACACAGGATTGCAAATACTCCATTTGTATATTAATTTTTAAACAAATTTTCTGTATATTAAAACAGAGTCGTTATATTCTCTCTCTCCTCTCCTCTCCTCTCCTCTTCCATTCTCTGCTCTCTTGAGAATGAAAATATGAGATTGGAAAATGAAAGCTAAATTTCACTACATCTCTAGAATTATAATCCTAGCAAGAAAAATATTCTTGTTGCTTCACAAAGATCATGATCAAGTGGAGCTAAAGCCTTGTGTTGGAGCAATCTTTAAGTGGACCGTCTTCGGCTTGTAGGATCGACAACCAAGCTTCATCCTTCATCCTAGGAGCTTAAGAAGAGTATACTACATGGATACTACAAAGGTTGTAGTACTCAAACTCTTAGTATAGCTCTTTTCTTTTTACAATTGCATGTATTTGTGTTGATTCTTGGTTTGGGTATTGGTTCTATGTTCATATGATTTTTGTCATTCATTTCCGATGCCGGTCTGCAGTCATTGCGACCCTAGGACCAAGCCCAACACATTATAATAGTTTTGATTTATCTCTTCCTCCATTAGATTGTTATAGGTATATTTTATTATATACCTTTAATACTATTAGAGCAAGCGATAGCTATTGCGCGTAAGGTTTTGATCGTCGCCATTCAAAAAGGTTTTGAAGCTGACGTCAAGAAAAAGAGGATGTGACTTGATGAGATCATTCGATACCATTTCACCAAAAATAACTATCAGAATTGGAGTACCATGGTGAATGATTTGCTAAAATGTTATGATGTTTGGGAATTTGTAGAAAAAGAAGTAAAAAAGCTCTATAGTATGGCTAACCTAACTCTAAAAGAAAATGAGGTTTATGTTAAATTACGAGAGAAAAATAATTTAGCCATATCTTTAATTTATAGAATGGTTGATTTTTCTACAATAGACGTCATCGCAAGTAAGTTTACAACAGTAAAGAAAGCTTTGGAACTTCTGCGGAAGATTTATGGAGAAGAAAAAGAGAGAGAGGAATTCGAGAAAAATTTGAAAGTTGATGAAATGAAGACTTTTATGGAAGAGATGAAGAAATCTCAAGAAACCAAAAAGTCTAAAGAAGAAATTGAGAAAGATGAATAACTCAAAAAGTTAGATAAAAAGATGGATCGAGAAATTAAGGAAAAGTAAGAAATCGATAAAGCCCATGAAGCAGAAAAGCTCATGGATGAAGAAAATAGAATTGAGAATAAGAAAAAGTTTATTGAATTGGAAAAGAAATTCCAAGAGTTTAAGAATTTTTGGAAAAAGAAAGAAAAGTTCAAAAGGCTAAAAACCTTGTGGAAGAGGAAAGGAAGAATGTTAAGGTGATCAAAAGATTTATTAAAATTATAGAAATTGAACATGTTAAATAATCTGAAGAAGAAAATAATAAGAGTCATGAATCAAAAGATTTCGTGAAGTATGAAGAGAAAATTCAAAAGGTTAAAAAATTCATAGAACAAGAAGTGAAGTTAATCCCGAAGTTCAAAAACGATTATGAAGTAAGAAATTCCATATAAAAGAAGAAGAGTAATCAAGAAATCCAAGAACTCGAAGATGAGGAAAAGAGATCTCAAAATACACAATATTTCATAGAATGAAAGAAAAAGATTCAAAAATATTTAACACAAGATTTTGTGGAAGGAAATAAAGATTCAAAATGATACTTTGAAAGAGAAGAAAAGAATTCAAGAACTCAAGAAATTTGAAGAGGAGGAAAAGAAGATTCCTGACATCAAAAGAGTTAAAAAGAAGCAGGTCATGCAAATAAACAATATATATAAATAACAATGAGTACTCAAAATATCTTGGGATGCGAAAGTGTTTCAATTCAGAAGAAGGAAAAGAAAAAGGAAAAAGGAAGTGAGAAAAATGCAAGGTGGAATTTATTGCAAAAGAAAAGAACGAACAAGGTCACAATATAGAGAAGACAGAAATCAAAATTCCAGTGTTCAGCATGGAATTCATTGGAAAGAAAAGGACGAGAAGGAAGAGATAACAGATTTCTTTATTATTACAAGAAAATATAAAAAGGAAAAGATTATTCAAAGAAGAAAGAATCATTGTATGGAAAATCGAAAAAAGAAAAGATTCTAAAAGAAAAGGTAAAAACCGTGAAAAAAAAGAGCTTAGTATTTTTTATTAGTTTGATGAAAGGTGGCAAATTAGTTGGAGTTAAATAGAAGAAGAAAGTGAAGATGCGACGTCAATGATTCATACAAATAATAACAGCTGTTATATAAGAATTGTTAAAATCAAGAACTTCAACCTATTCGTGATCAAGAAAATCAAGGAGATTGAGGAAACGAGATTATGGATTGCATGAAGTCTCTAAGTAGCAAATAGTATGGAAAAGTTAAAGCCATGGTGAAAAGACGTCCGAAGATCGCTCGACGGGTCTTTAAGAAGAAGAGATTTAAGTGAGATTGTTGGAAATATAATTCAATTCTTATATTAAATTAGATTTAAGTTTTAAATTTAAATGTTTATGTTTGAATTAGATTGAGTTAGTTAGAGTTTTAAATTGGAAATAAGTTTAAAGTAGTTTGAGAAGATTTAGTTTTACCATATATTAGCTATTTAAAGAGTCACGGTTCAAAGTTTATAATTGAGGGAAATTATTTTAGAGAGAGATTATCAATTAGAGAGAAGAGTTATTTGAGATTAATAAAGTTAAAGATTTCTCCTTCATTATAATGGTTTTGATTTATCTTCTCCTCCATTAGATTGTTTATAGGTTTATATTGATATATATACCAACAAACAGCATGTCTTTATAAGAAAAATCTGTAAATAAAGAAAAATCTTCTTTAGATTTGTCGCATAGTAGACGATCCATCGACAAGGATGACCAACCGGCGACGACCGCCGCCGCCGATCGACACCGCCACCTTCCGCCGATAATTGTCGATAGCAACCGCCCATCGAATGACTGCTGCCAGCCACCACCTTCGAGGATCAACGTGTTGGAAATAACTAACCTATCTCGCCGGCCTCCCGTCGAGAGTCGACACCAATAGCCAATACCACCGCTGCCGGCAAAAGTTAACCAATTAGCCCCAATCGCCAGCGTCCTTCCACCGTCAGTTGTCATGCCATCATCTGGTCTAAAGTACTTTTACACATGTGAAAAGCATATGATTTCGAAATCAAATAACCAACATTTTGAAATAAATAGGATTTACATCAAAATGATCATGATTTGATTTTAAAATTCAAGAGTTTTAGATTATTTGGGACTAACACCCCTTTTACACTTAGACATCGGAAAGGAGATCTTGAAAGAAAATTTGTTTATAATATCTATTTCCTTGATGTACATCATATAAATCATCAATTAATATATTCTTCGCTTAAGGGAAAGGGCATCGATGATGCGTGCAGAATCCATCAAAAGCTTAAACATATCAATCTTGAAAGAGAAAGAAGCATATTATTTGCACACATTAAAAGAGCTAAGAGATAAAATCTTTGATGCTGGCCAATGTTTGCATGGCATGTAGGCAGAGCCTTTGATTTGTATTTACTTTATTAAGAAGGAAAAGAACTACAGTTATGTATCCATCTATTATAGGCCATCTTCAACTTTATATCATCTCCTATGATACCACAAAAATGCTTCCATGTGTTTACATTCTTATATGTTTTCCAAATCTTTAAATTTCATCAGCTGTCGCATTTAAAGAACTACCGATTTTTTTTATTAATTTAAGTGCGTGCATCCCATTTGTAAAATAATAATGACATATGAATTTAATTATGTGCATCACACTTGTAAAATAATAATAACGTGATATTTAATTACATGCAATGCGCATAAATCAATGATATTTTTCTGTTTGATTTCTTTAAAAAAAAATAAGTAGACATATCACCAATCAATTTTAAAATTAAATGCTCCGTTCTCTCCTTTTTTAGATGTTGCATGCTTATATCTCCATCGGTTCCTAGGACAGTTTTTATATATATTTTAAAAACTATAGTCTCTACCTTTATACATTCTTTAAATACAAAAGTTCAAATCCGAATTCGTCATCACAATGCAAAAAAACCAAAGGAATATTTTGTTAAATTTTCAAGCTTCAGGACTTGTATGTTGTTGTCTGACTAAAATTAGAGCCAAAATAGAAAAAATCGGATGGTGGAGCCCACTGCAAGTGGGGCCCACCTTATTTTTCATGTTGTAATTTTTTGCGTCGTTAGCAGTAAAGAACTTGTCCAGTAGATGCATTTTCTTCTTATGATAAGTACATATATGTCAATTAAATCTCTAATTTAACTTACCAAGGCAATGGAAAAAAATATTAACCAAACTTGCCATGGCTAATTAATTAATATTATATTCAAACTGAAGCAAATGAAGCGGGAAGTAAATGGATCTGGATAATCCGTTCTGGATCCGTTTTCAAATCCGACAACTTGCGGATATGGATACTAAAAATCTATATCTTGATTGGTTTTTTAGTATCCGGATTCGAATTTGGATCCGACTTGAATGCAAATTTCTTATCCGAAATAATGCATGGTATCCATTATCTAACTACTGATGGCTGTTAGTTATAACTAAACCTATGGATGCCGGGCAAACTTGATGTTATATGAAAAAGCCCTAATTTGAAACTATTAAACCCTGATTTGAAACTATTAAAACTTGCGAACATCAAGTGATTGTTTGAATCTAAAAATATTGGTTAACCTATTTAAATATTTTATTGGTTGTAGTTATGAATCGTGACTTTTTATATTTATCTGAATAATATATGTATCCGATTTTAGCAAATCTACAATATCCGATCCATATCCGTATTCGATTTATATCGGATACGGATAGTAAATTTTTGTTACCGACAACTATCTGTATCCGCATTCGCATCCGTAAATAGGTGCTGAATACGGATATGGTAATGTCTATACCCGATCTGTATCCGATCCGTTTACATCCCTATCATGCAGACACCTTGTCACTACGAAACATGGGCTACACCGGGCCACACGGGCCACACGGGACCACTTTGGAGTTTCATGGAACCTGTCTCTATAACCAACTGTCGCGTGAGGCGCGTGAGGCTTAATGCATGCGTAAAACAAAATGCAATAATATTTTGAGAACGGAACATTGTACAGTGTCGGATAGATTAATATATTTAACAAATCCAAACCATTAATTTTAACCGCTAGTTTAACTAGCGATTAAAATCGAACGGTTCACATTTAACCGCTACTTCAAGTAGCGGTTTCTATTTAATAAAAAGTGCCACCATCCGAACAGTTTCAATAGTTTAAGCGTTAGAAATTGAAATTGTACGATTTGAACTACTTCTAATGAATTAATTATAATTTCACATTTAAAAGTTAAATACTAAATATTCTTGTTTTGAAGAGATATTGAATTCCTTAAAATAAGAGAAAGAGCAGCTGTATATTTTTCCGACTTTCTCTCGCTGCGAATTGGGGAGCGCGTTATAGGAGAAATAATAACGGCTTACATCGATTTGTTACGCAGACGCGGATTTTCCGCCAATAGCTATTTTTTATCCTGAATTTTGTGTAAGTCATTATTATTCAATACGTTTTTTATATCAACTAAATAGTATTCAATATCTTGTTGTTTATTCTACTTTTTATTTTCTACACGATACTCGGTGATTGTTATTAAGGATAAAAAGCGGAGAAAGTAAAAAGTAACCATAAGTGCAGAACTAGCTTACTGGAATGGGTTAAATGGAAAAATCTTATCCAGAAATCTGTATTAGAGTGTGAAACGGTAAGTTTGTACTTTTTTCTCGTTTTCTTTTTTTTTTTTTTGCAACAAATATGATTTATAATGATGAATTAAAATTTTAATCACAGGCTTATATTCTCATGCATCACGAAATCATTGGATTTTGTGTGTCTGATACATTACAAAAGAAACTTTTGTGTTATATGATCCAATGTTCGAAGATGTCATGAAATTATATAAGTTTGAATGCGAAGCATTGGTTAGTCCAATTTTAAACGATTGCTATTATCATTTGCTTATAAGTTGTAATAATTTGTGTAACTCGATAATTTTTTGCAGCAAAATCATTTTATTAAGCATATGTTGAAGGATGTATCCAATCCCAGCAAAATTGGTTTAATAACGGCTTACAAGTTTGGTGAGAATCAGGGCCATCCGAGACAAGATATCGGATCACTCGATTGCAATGTATTTGTAATGAAATACATGGATTGCTTATCGCAGAGACTTTCTCTGAACTCACAAAAATGGGTCACAAATACTATAGTTAATTTTAGGTATAGAATGTGTTGTGAGGGAGCTAATCAGAAACTACCCAAATGATGTAATAAATTTTAGATTTTACATTTGTTTATTATGTGTGGCTGTGTGTTGAACAATAAATTTTTAGATTTCACAAGCATACAGGATGTGTGTTGATATTTGTATATGAACTCTGATATTTGATTTCTATAAATGATGTACATTATGAGAAAATGATGTACAACATTTGTGTGTAAATGATCTACATTTTTGTATATGAACTATGATATATAATTTTTCAAGTACATTTTTTTGGTTCTACTTAAAATAAAACTGCTATTGAAACAGCGGTTATATTTTGAGCTCAGAGCAGACTATTTAACTATTACTTGGCGTAGCAGGTGTGTGAAGCTGAGCTGGAGCATTTATTCTTTCTTAACATGAGTGAAAACTGTCACGCCCCGCTTCCCAAAATACGGAATACGAGGGGTTGACAAGGTCAGCCATGCTCCTACGGTCAAGGAAATATCCTGCCGTAGTCACACTTCGGCTTCTAGTTTTTTATGGTAAACAGTAAATGATGCGCAGGTAATGAGAAATGCAGTAACTGAATGAAACAATGTAAAGAACTGACCTAAGGGGAAACAAACGAATATAACTCTGGATAGCAAGTCGAGGTGTCTGTGATATATGTCTAGTCCTGATCCAGGCTAAATCTTCTCCTCACACTGAGCATGCATACTCAGGTCGTCAGAGCGACACAATAGCAATATAATATATAAAATTATGTGACAATTCTAACAGTGATAATAGATATATATAACAGTAAATCAATGACGGTATAGGTATGAACATGCAGTAATCAATGCAGCGGAACAGTAAAAACAGTAGAATGATATGCCACGTATGTCAACACAGTAAGTTTGTATATCGATGCTATCATCCCTATCAGTCTCTAAGTCTCACTGTACAGGTCACTAAACCTATCGTCAGTCCAAGTGTGAGAGTCAACCACTCGCGAGTGTCCTCCACCCAAGGGTAGAACCCAAGGGCAAGGGACCACGGGCCCAACATGTAACTCACGGTAATAATCATGTACCCTGTAAATCTCCATATATCTCCATATATATAAGCCGGCATAGGACTCCCGAGATTCTGTTGAACTCACACTCAAACTACCCCACACCCCGTGGTCTACATCACACGCTAACCATAACCCTAAATACCAGTCGGTCTGTGATAAGTCTGCGCGAGAATTGGAGGCAGGACCTCCATCAAGCACGTCCCGACTAATACCTAAGATAAATGGCAGAGTCTGATGTCTTATCTGTGACACCCATGCAAGAGTTTCCATAAGTGTCCCATACCACTTATAGTCACACGTACACGCGTTCCACAGACGTCGACAATGCAATAGAATATTAAGGTTCACTGATTGTGTACAAGTACGTATCACTTTCACTTATTCACTGATACACGAACACTAACGTACTTGCCACAATCATCACTAATCCTATCACTGGGTAATGCACGTTATCACTAGGTTATCAATGCAGTGATATAAGTATGATATGATGAGGAAACGGTATATAAAGCATGATTAAGGTATTTTAAATCAGTATTCTACCACTTGCAATATTTATCATAAATAACCCGCGTACAGTTTAGCGAAACGATAAAAAAAGAATAAATATTATGATTAATTATCTAACCAGCGAATTTGGTTTCACGGCAATCGGGTTTCAGGATCATTAGTTATGGCCATTTCCTTTTAAGTATTCACGGCTGGAAATCCGGTTTCAGAATCAGAAATCCGTTTCGCAACGCGTTTTAATCCCAGTTGGGATAAGATTTTAGCAATGCTACAATCGAATGAAATCTAGAGTTTTTAGTAAGGTTTTCAACGCAACAGACGGGTCTTCAATAGCGTCTGTACGTCAGGAGATATACACTGTTCAATACTGGTATGTCAATTCTGATTCTGTTAGGACTGTTATACGTCCCGATCTTTTAAATTATAGGTTAAATAACAAACGATAACGAAACAGGATGAAACTAATTGTGTTGTCTAGCTAACAGATTCACCTATAAATAACAGAGGAGTTCCACAATCTACGAGTTAAGGAAACAGGGTGGTACCCATTACGGGACAGTAAACAACAACTAGAGTCGCTCTGGACTGCAGTCCAGAGTCGCACTCCGATCCAAATATTGACACAGTTTGAGTACAGAAATATTTGGAAACTAGCATAGGGTTATATTTCGTCGAGTCGGCTTCGATTTGAGCCCTCGAACGCATCATTCCAGTATGTAAATAATTTATGGTGATTTTATCGGTTTTCAGGTACAAGAAAATTCCAGTTTTACGAGTAAACTTGGGGGTAGTCGTTTTAGTCGTTAACGGTCATATTTTCCAACGAAATTCTCACAATAGATTCACAGCCATACGGGCCAGCTTATACAATCGAGTTCCGTCAAATTAAATGATGATTTCCTATGAGAACATATATCGAACAGTTACGTCGTAATATTTAACAGAAAGTAAAACATGGGATATATACGATTTTGATTTGTAATTAACAAAAGGTAGCATGTAGCAAGTAGGGAACTTGCCTGGACACGTCTCGGGGATGTACGGTGACGGTAACGTCACGAACGCGCGACGAACGGCGACATCAGCGTCTTGGAATGAGCTCGGGTTTTGAACTTTGGAGATGCTCGGGCGGTGAAGAGTTTGGGAAGAAGGATATGGGTTCTCGGATGGTGGCTGGAGGCAAGAGACGGCGACCGGTACAACGGCGATTGGGATGGATGCAAGTGCTCGGCGAATTGACTGAGCTCGATGGTGCCGTGGATTTGGGTTAAAATCAATGGCGGAGTTGTTGGCGACGGCAGTGATGGTGCTCTGGCCATGGCAGGGAAGCTCGTCGGCTATGCAAAGGTCGGTGTTGATGGTAACAGCAAGGTGGTGCTGCGACGATGGGTGAGCTCGGGGTTCTGGGTTGAGGGGCTCGCCGGTGAGGTAGTGATTGCCGTGGTTTTCAAGTTGGTCACTGGAGGTTGCTCGAGGGAGATGGTGAGGTTGTCGACGGAGGAGGAAGCTTGGTCATGCCAGCGCCGACGTGGAAGTGGGAACGGTGGGGGAAACTCGGTGAGGTATGCTCGGCTGAGAGGGAGGTGAGGTGGTAGTGCTCGAGTCGACAAGGCAGCTCGGAGCAGCGGGGAGCCTGTCGGCATCGTCGGGGTGCAGGCGAGGTTGGTGGTCGGTGGTGTAGTAGTGGCCTCGGTGACGATGGTGGGTGCTTGGGAAGGAGGTAGCGAAGGGGTCGACTATGGAGTTGTGAGGGCCGGCTTGGGGGATGGTGACAAAGAGGTGGTCATGGTGAGGGCTGCAGCAAGATGAGCTCGGGGGTGGAGATGGGTTTTAGGGAGGGTTAGCTAAGGAAGAGGAGAGATTGTGGGGAAGAGAGAGAGAGGGGGGGTGAGAACGAGAAGAGAGAGTGTGTGTGAGCGAGGGAGAGAAAGAGAGGGTTAGAGAGAGAGAGAGAAGTGAGAACAAGAATGAGGGGATGCTGAGGAGAGTGGGTCGTAAGGGAGGTGCGCGTCGCCGGGGTCAGTTGGCGAGAGTCGCGGGCGCGCGTGAGAAACGGCCGCGAGGGAGGCTCGGGCGTGCGACGTGGGCGTAACGCGGGCGGAAGCGTCGGCGAAGGAAATGGGTTGCGAGGGACAGGAGAGCGGGAAAATGGGAAAGAGCCGTTGGAGGCGAAGCGGGTCGGGTCGGGGGTGAAGCGGGCGCGGGTTAGGGGAGTGCGGTGCGGGCTGGAGGGAGCGGGCCGGAGAAAATAAAGAGAAAATGGTGAAGGATGTGGGCCGGGCTGGAGTTGGGCCGAGGGATATAAGGGAAAAATTAATTGGGGAAAAAAAAAAGAAGAAGAGGGCCGGGGGAAGCTGCTGGGCTGGGCTGGGAATAATCAAAGAAAATAAATAAAAGGAATGGGAGATGAGGAGAAATGGAACGGGCCAGCTTTTAAAAATAAAAAGAGTTTCCTTTATAAAACTGAGAGGATTTAAGCTGAGGAAATGAATCTGGAACCTGAAAATGGTCTGGGGGATTTTAGATTAAAGAAAAAAATGTGATTAAGCATGGACTTGGGTTTATGGTTTAGGATAAATAATTAGAACTAGGATTTGGGTTCAAATAATCTTAACTTAGAATGGGAAGAGGCAACAGCTGGGCTGGAGGAAATGAAAGGTAGGGTCTGGGTTTAATGGAATTTTGAAAATAAATAAATAATTATAAATAAATTTTATAGGTATAAAGAAGTACAATTATTGGTATAACAGGGGCTGGGTATTACAAAAACCTTCCCGCTCATCCCTCGCTTGGTCCTTACGACACAGACTTCTTCGAAGATTGGCAAGACGCCTCTTAGGTCTCCATTTACAGTCAGATAGTGGTCTTGTCATCCATGAACCATCATCTAGGACATGTAGAGAATCCTCTTTGCAGCGGAAACGAGTCAAGAGGTAGCCTCTATCTAGATATATCAGTTCAAAGTCATGAAATTGCCATATAGTTTTCAGTCTCTGCTCTAAGACTTTAATGCCCTCAATTTTTCCAAGCACCTTAAATCAATGCTTTGCCTCGTGAGCGCTAAAGTTCCTTCCTTTCTGCTAGAGAGAAAACGCTCATAGCTGTGGAAGGTTCTAAGCAGTAGATAGGCGGGGGACTCAATAGCTGAAAACGACGCATACACGATTTTAAGCAAGCAAGAAAATGGGAAAGAAGCAGAAGGTTAAGATCTCAATGTGCTGGGCAAGCAATGTGAAATAAGAAATCAGTATACCGCCATCTCTCCTTTAAGACTTGACAAGACGAGTTCCAGTTAGCAAGTCAAAGACAACATAAGGAAGTTCACTGCAGTCAATCATGATGCACGCGGTTATAAAACAAAGACTATTTATTAAGACGAGTCGTGTGCGCAAGACGACGGATTGTGGTCATTCTCTTCCACCGGAGAACGACGAGGTCAGGTCGTCTGGAAAGAGCGGATTTGTCTCGGTTTTCCATAGATGGTAAAAAGGTGACTTATATTTTGAGCTCACTGCAGCAAGAGACAGCAAACTATTTAACCGCTATTTAAAATAGCGGTTATATTTTGAGCTCACCGCAGCAACAGAGAGCATACCATTTAACCGCTACTTAAAATAGCGGTTATATTTTGAGCTCACCACAGCAACAAAGAGCAGACCATTTAACCGCTACTTAAAACAGCGGTTATATTTTGAGTTTTCTGTCATAGGGGTGCACAAGGCGCTCAAGCCAATCCGACGTGGGCTTGGTATTTACCAAGTCAGATTTGAGTTCACTGCAGCGACATGCTAGCATATGTAAACATAAAAGTAAAAAATTTACCATAATCCCTTTAAAAACTTCGTTGAGGAAGACATAGACGTGCTTTAGCGAAAGCTAGGGCTCCAAAATCAAGAGATCATTTCGAAAAACAAAATCAAGAGATCATTTCGAAAAACTTTGTTGAGAAAGACGCAAAGTGCTCTGGTGGAAGCTAGCCTTCCAAAATCGGCAGGTAATTGTTCCCCTCCAAATGGCGGCGCACAGGACCGCAATGTCCTGACGCTGAGATTCGGGACAGATGCTATTTGGTTTTATCCGTCCACCTCTCCGAAGATGCCAAGTTGATTTATGGTACCGTGTATCGGAGTTTAGACGGATGCGGCCGATGTAGCAGACTTTGTCAGATTCCCCCTCGCTTGAGGGCTTTTTGATTGTGGGGACGCTCTTCCCTGCAGGCGCAAGCCCCTGCAGTTAATTACGCTACCGCATCGCGGTAACAACTTTCTCCTTCTCCAGAATTTCACTTCGTGTCGTGTGTGTTTGTTTTGTTTGTGGTTGCCCGTGGATTGTATACGGAGACTAATTTATATTGTCGCCCGTAAGGCGTGGATTAGTCCAAATCCGTATTTACTTAGATTTGGGTTTGGTGTTTTTAGTTTAAGAATACGTTAGCCGCATTTGGGACTAAGATCAACTTAAACGTTCGTTAAGAATACGTTAGTCTAATTTGAGACTAAGATCAACTTAACGGGATCGTCTAAATCCATTTCCAGTTTAAGGACGTAGTGGTCCATTTAATATTTGGCCGTCGGGACCCGTCACCTCTCTGAAAACGTTGAAGAATTACAACGACATGTGTCAGAGGAGTTCGGAGATGTACCCTTGAACCAAAGTTGATTGGGGGTCTTATAGTCCAATTTGGGACTAAAGTCTGTTTGAATGTTTAAGGATACGTTAGCCATATTTGAGGCTAAGATCAACTTAAACGGGATCGTTTAGATCCGGCAAAAGAGCATTTGGGAGCTCTATTGTTCCAGTTTAGGGACATGGTGGTCCAATGCCAGTTTAGGGACATGGTGGTCCATCGTTAGTTTAAGGACGTCTCGGTCCGATGTTAGTTTAGGGACGTCTCGGTCCAATAATAGTTTAGGGACGTCTCGGTCCAATATTAGTTTAGGGACGTTTCGGTCCACGAGTTTAAGGACCCCGCAGTCCGTATCCATGTGTGGTCGTTGGGACCCGTCGCCTCTCTGACGTCGTTGAAGGATTACAACGAGAAGCGTCAGAGGAGTTCGGAGATGTACCCTCGAACCGGAGGTAAATTGATTTGAGAGAGCATTTATGCTCAGTTCAATATAATTTAAGGACTTACGGCTAGAGTTGGGCTAAGTCCAGTTGAAAATGTTCAACATTTTATTTGCATTTGACCTATTAGGCCTTTACTGGGGCTCTGCTCTTGTTTAATAATGCATGGCATTTTTGTTTGGTCTATTAGACCTTTCTTTGGGCCCTGCCCTTTTATAAGTGATGCGCAGCATCTGTTTTTTATTTGGGCTCTGCCCTTTTTAAAGTAATGCATTGCATTTAATTTGGCCTGTTATGACCTTTTTAATTGGGCTTGGCCCTTCTGTAAATAATGCAGTGCATTAATCATCTGATAGTGGCTTGTCAGGCGCTTTGCGCCAATTATTGAGCGCAAGCGCTTGTGATGAGGGCACGTGTCCTGCTCTGGTGAGCGCAAGCGCAACAGCGCAGTGCGCTGCGCTGTTGCGTTGCTGACACGTGGCGCGCTCTGGTGAGTTGCGCCAAGTCCATAGAGCAAAGCTCTATTTCAAGAGCGCGTAGCGCAAGTTGTTCTGTAGCTGACACGTGGCGCTCTCCTAAGAGCGCAACAGCGCAGTTTGCAAGTGCAAAACACTAAGAAATTTTTTTAGATTCCAGAACCAATGGTTCATAAGTGCAAAGCACTATTTGGTTTCTTGATCTAATTTAGATCAAAGAAAGCAAGTGTTTCTTATTTTTCTTGATCTTAGAGAACCAATGGTTCATAAGTGCAAAGCACTATTTTTATTTTGTTTTTTCTTTATTAAAGATCATTGATCTTGTTCTTAGATCAATGATCTATCAGAAGAAATTCTTCTATCTAAAAGGTCTTTTACCTTTCTTCTTGAAATTTCTTCAGAGTTCTCTTCTTTTTTAGAAAAAAATGTTCCCCCCTTGAATTGAAGCTTGGGGTCCTTTTTATAGTACCCATAAATTAGTTAAAGAGATCTTTCTCTGAGTGATTTGGGGAATTTTCCCCACCGTTGGATCTTTAATCCAAGGGCTCCTGTTTTACAGAAGAAAATCTTCTTGTTTTAACAAGAACAGAAAGATTTCATTAAAATCTTTATTCTGTTTTGGCGCAAATGCCCCAGTGCGTGACACGTGTCGCGCAGCGCACAGCGCAGCGCGACTGCGCCAGCTCATCTGCTCTGACACGTGTCGCGCAGCGCACAGCGCAGCGCGACTGCGCCAGCGCATCTGCGGTGACACGTGTCGCGCAGTGCAGTGCTTGCGCAACCGCGCCAGCGCATCCGCGCTGACACGTGTCGCGCAGCGCAGTGCCTGCGCAACTGAAGCGTTGCTTCCTTTAAATAGAGGTTTGCTCTGATTGGGCGCGCCTTCTTGGACGCTGCGCCGACGTATCAACGCCTGACATGTGGCGCGTTGCGTCCGAGATTTGAAGCGTTGCTTCAAAATTTTGAATTTTGAATTTCAACAGAGCTTTGCTCTGATTGGGCGAAACAAATGCCCTCCCACCGTTGTGCTCACGTGGCGCACACGTGAGTGCAGCGGTAGCAAACTCCTGATCGTTGGATTAAGGGGTGAGCTGAAGGGGCGCAAGCGCCTATAAATAGGACCTCTGGCCCTTAGTAAATGTTTTACCATTTTCAAGAATCTTGATTTTCAGAGCCTTGCTCTTGCTTTTGAGAACTTTAGAGCCTTGCTCTCGTTTCTTTTCAAGAACTCCAGAGTTCAGATTTTAGATCATCTTAGGTAAAATTTAACTTAACTTAAATTAAATTAAATTAACTTTAATCAACAGAGCCTTGTTCTTATACATCTTTGATCTAAAGAAAACCCCTTTGGGGTTTCACCAACAGAGCCTTGCTCTCAAGAGTTCACAGATCTACAGAGATCTTGTTTCATGGATTCTAACCCATGAACAAAGCTCTGCTCTTGGATCAAATGTATATCTTTTTGATCTGAAAATGAAGAACTCCTAAGAGTTTTCATGGATCTTTGAGATCCCAAAATTTTTAATTTTTAGGAGTTTAAAGAAAAAATTTCTTTTAATAGATTTTCTCATAATTATCACAGAGCTAGGCTCTTTTAAGGAATTCTATTCCCCTAAGACCAGAGTTTACCAAGTGTCACTCTGTGACAGAGCTTTGCTCTGAAAGAGGAGATTTTCTCCTTGTCTCTAGGGATTTCCCATCAATGAGGATATTCTTTTGGGGATCTTTTCATTAATTGACAGTCTCATCCAATGGTGGGGTCGTCTTATTAAATGATGTACTGTCGTCCAGATTTCGTGGGGCCCCCCTTTGGTCCCCCTATCCACTGCATTGCGGTATGGTATAAAAATTTTAAAATGTTGAGCATTGGAATTATAATACTGACGACTAATTTTTGTCTCTTTGCAGGAACCATGTCTGCTAATTTGTCTTTTCCGTTTGTTCGCTCGGAGGGAGGGTCTCCCCAGGCACCGGTGGACCGTGTGGTGTTCGCTCTCATCAAGGATCATGACCCCGAGCACAAGAATCTTCACTTGTGGGGTAGGTGGTACAATGAGATCATCCAGGGTCGCCGAAGTTTCGGTTTCGCCACGCCGTCTGAGCCAACATCTTCACTCCCCTACGCAGATGAACCCCCGGTGAAGTATGCCGTGGAGGTCAAAAATTGGAATTCGGATGACCTCCTCCAGCCTGCGATTGGTGCTATCCCCGTGCAGCCGCCGCCAGCAATAGATATTTTAGGAAGGAGAATTTGTCAGGGTGAAACACGCCCTTGGGGACAGGCTTATAACATTGGATTGATCCCACGACCGCCTGCCCGATATTTGCAATGGGCCCGGTACATCCTATCAGCGAAGAGGACTCATCTGATGAGGATCAGCTTGTACTCGGCCATTTACGTCTCGCTCTTTGAGTATCCTTCTCCTCCAACGTGGTGGGTTAAGGCTTTTATCGAGCAATGGAATATCCCCACCCACACCTTCCTGATGACGGACCGGGAAGTCTCTATCTCCTTGGAGGAGTTTGCTGAAATCTCGGATCTGCCGATGAGGGGAGAGCCTTACGAGGAGCTGCTTCCTCCCGATGAGTACGTCTTTGCCACCAAGCCGCTGGTGTTTGACCTGATGCCGGAGAACGCTATTCAGCACCAGTACCCGGGCTTGGTTAAGGTACTGGAGATCTATGAAGGACTCTATCTAGATCGGGCATCCGGGGTGTCAGTTTCGCAGATTTTATTGCCCGCTTCATTCGACCGGAGTTCTTATCGGAGCGGAGCGAGAAGTTCGCCCAGCTCGACGACCCTTTTGGATTCGGTTTGGATCGCCGACCCACATCGGAGGATGACCACAAAGACTTTTACCTCCCTGGTGCTGTCGTCGTCTCTTTTTCAGAAATCGCCGTCCCCGACATGGATGAAGAGACCTTCTTTGTAGGATTCTTGGGCTTGTGGTTGTGCAGTTTTGCTCTTCCTATGCATCCACGTCATATACGGCCGACTGTTTTCTACCCAGCGCATCGGATGGTGGATGGTTTGCAGTTATCAGTAGGAATCGCCGGGCTGGCTTATCTTTATAATGGACTTAGCGTAGCGGCGGACGCTAGTGAGCCTGGGGTGCAACCCGCCAACTTCCCGATGCACTACTTTACTTCTTGGATGAAAATGCACATGCACGGGGTGTTCGGCGCCCATTGGATTCCTCCTTTTTTTGAGAAATGCAGGCTCCCAAGGGTCATACGGTTGGTCGGGGCTTCGATCGTAGTTGCACCTCCACGGGAGGCTAGGGGGCTGCTTCTTCGACCACACCTGGTCGGGGCGAAGGTTTCCTTCTTGGATAAGGTCATAACAATAGGCTCAGAGACCACCAAGTCGGTAGTATCGCTACGCGATGATTTTAAAGACGGGGCTTCCATACTGAAGGCTCGGGAAATCCTCCATCTCTACTCCATTCGGCCGGGCTACCTGGTGTTCAGGCAGAATGAGACAGCACTCTTCATGAGGTATAACCCTCACCGGTTTGCTCAGCAATCGAGCTACAACCAAGGGATCCCGATGGAAGCCTTCTTGGAAAAGCTCGTGGTTAGCCGAGAGGGGATAAAGAATGCAATGCACCACTTTATGCGGCTTAACACGGGTTCTTATTTCTTCATCAGCGAGCCGAGCTGTGTCCCCAAAGTCCTCAACGCGTACGTGGCTTGGTATGCGCATGCTATGGGTCCAGTTATCCAAATGGAAAAACGCATGCTGGTTCACCGCAAGGGTGCGCCTCCCGGCGGCGATCGTAAGGCTCCCTTGAAGCCGAGGACCCCGGTTATTTCTCCATTGAAAGGTGCTGGAGTCGGACCTCCGCGCGTGTTGAGCCCTCCGCGCGGATTGCCGCTTCGTGATATTATGGATGCGCCACCAGCCTCCCGTGCTCCAATGGAGGCGGTAAATGTGGTATCGCCAGAGTCTGGCGCAGGCGAGGATATCGGGACCCGTCGCCCCAAGGCGTCCGCCAAGCGTAAATCAGTCCCGGGTGCATCCAGAGCTGGCGGGCAAAAGAAGAAGAAGTCGCTCCTTTCCCTTGACGCGATTCTTGGCTTAGAGCCTGAGGCCCCTCTTACCGAAGGAATAAGTGAATATGGCAGCAATAAGGGCTTCACGGTAGACCCCGCAGACACCGACCTGGCGGCCGCCATTGCGGCTTCTGAGCGATCAGCGAGGCTTGAAGCGTGGTTAAGTAAACTCGCTGAGTGAGGTAATTATTAGCTGCTTTCCTCATCATTTCATCGCATTTTTCATCATTATTCTTGACTAATACTTTTCCCCATTTTCAACAGGTGTCTCTACCGAAGAAGCTATTGCTGCCTCTTTGAAAACCTTCCAAAAGGAGGAGGAGAAACGCGCTTTAGCGGGCGCCGGTATGTCCCCCCCCCTTTTCTAAAACAAATTTCGTCATTCTTTTCGATGATCAACCTGACTTTCTTTCCTTGTTTCTTTCTAGAGGTTATACCAGTCGACGAAGAGATCCTTCCAGAACCCGTCACTGGAGTTCCGGTCTCGTCGGGGCTGCTGCAAGAGCCTCGACTTGACAAGTCGACGAGGGATGCCTTGAAGAGCTTGGAGGCATCCCTGTATACAGACGAGGACGCCTCAATGAGAGAGGCTCTGTTGAGGTCCGTCTCAACGGCCCAGGAGGAGAGAAAGCGGCTGAGGCACGAGGCGAAGGCGCGCCGGACTGCTTTGGCTACGGGAGCGGGCCCAAGCACCGTCCCTCGGGCAGATACTCCTTCCGAAGAGGCCCCTGTCGCCCTATCCACTGCTCGCAGACAAGTGGCGCACGCCGTTCGAAGCTCAAATGATAAGTCCACTTCAGGTAATATTTCTTTCAGAATTATTACTGTGAGAGTTATAATTCCGACGGTTCTTATATATATTATTTTGCAGGGCCAAGTCCGACCGAGGGTGAGGCGGAGACCGTTGAACCTCGGGGAACAGAGGAGGCGGTGCATGCCGAACCCGAGCCGACAGTGGGCAACATCGTTGAGGCCTTGGAGCCTGATCTGGAGGTTGAGGGGCCTATAGCCGAGAAGGTCATTGATGCCCAGCCTGAAGTGGCGGCAGATGAAATGAAATGATCATTATAACTGAGCCTAGGGTGGTGACGGACGAGGCACTTGAGGCTGGAGACCTCGTGGTGACGGTGGACGAGACGACCGCGACTACTAAACCTGAGGGGGTAGTGGGTGAGGTGGCCATCATTCCCGAGGACGAGCCAACCGCTCCTTCTCTGGAATCTGGCAATACTCCAGTCATAGCCCTCCCCGTCTATGGTCCTCCGCCGTCTCCAGGTCTCGCAAGCACCACGACGGTTCCCATTGAGTCGGGTGATGAGGCCACGGGCGGTGGTCTCATATCAATAGAGGAGGGAATCGCCTCCGTTTCAGCCGGCAGCTCATCAGGTAAATCCCAAGTTGCTATCTTTTTTCTTTATCTTACAATCCTTTCTGACAAATTCGCATTTGTTGTAATGCAGGTGCAGCCAGTGCCGATGCTCCACTGCTTGGGGGAGCGCCTTCAACAACTGCCTTGGCGGTGGTCACCTCTCAACCCTCTCTCATACCATCTAAGATGTTGGAAGGTATGGGTTTGCAATTTATTAATCCTATACTTCAGACGTATAATTTGTGTACTAAAGTCATATTGTTGTGTCCCTTCAGGAGTGCTCTTTGATCATGTATATCAGATGTTGCTCCCACACTTCTCTTTCCCATCCGAACTTGCTTCTTCCCCTGGTAGCATTGGTGAGTATGATTTCCATTGATGTTTTTCTTCTTTCATTGACGGAGTTACCTCTAACCCCTCCCTTTTTTTTATTTCGACTGCAGTGCTACAGATTGAAGGAGGGGATAAAAGATCAGCTGCGCCACCGGCCCTTCCGACCTTGCCACCTGTCTCGACTGGTACAGCGACTATCACGTTGATAACTTCCCTCTCTTTATTTTCTGTACTGTTATCTGATCGCATCCTGTTTCTTTTCAGTTGTCGTTCCGGCCTCGTCGCCCATCAAGCCTCGTATTACAATGCCGGCGGGTCCTTATCTGAGGAGTCTGTCTTCAAAAGGCGCCGCGAATAGTCTGCGCATGTTGAGTGACTACGTCGAGGAACTCAACGTTGAAACTCCTACATCTGCCGCAGACTTCGCTATGGTGGTTAACCCGATGCTAGCAATACTCGTGAACTTTCATGATGAGGGCATCATCGCATCCTGGGTTAACCATTGTAGGGAGATCGAGGGTCGCCTATATCAGTTGGAGTCGCTGCGTCCCGCTCCCGAGACCTTGGCTGCCAGTAATCAAAGAACAGCGTGGATTGAGCAGAGCGCTCCTTACTTCCGCCGCCTCGAACAAGAAGTCATTTCAAGGCGTAAGGAGCGTGGTGAGACTTCGAGCAAGTCTGCCCAACTGCATGCTCGGGTGGAGGCCAACGCCGCACGGCTGAAGGTTGTCTTTGAAGGCCTTCTGCAATGTCTTTCTGAAGGGTTATCATTGAGGCAACAACTTGATGTTGTCGAGCGAGATGCACCCAGCCAGGAAGCAGCCCAGAAGGCGGCGGAGGAGCAACTTTCATCTTTCTTGCAGCAGCGGGCCCAGGTGGAGGCGGCGGTGGCTGCGGCTGTCACTCAGGAGGAGGCGCTGAAGGAAGTGCGAGAGCAGCTTGTGGATTTACTAAAGACACTTCCTCCTCAGTAGCTATCCATCTTTGTATCGTTTGTACTTGTAGATAAAAGAATGTATATATATATTCTTTATTCTTTGGCACAATGTATCCTGTACTCAACCAAGTTTGGGAATAAAAGATACACATTTTTTTTGTAATGTCTTGTGCTATTTCCTTGCTTTTTTCTTTCTTTTATCATCAGCATGCCGCCTTAGTAAATATGGTCAACAGATAATAGAGCATACATCTTGACTTTCTTAAGAATCAGCGATGGCTTAGGCCGCAGGTTCAGATCTGCTGCCTAAGACTTTCCAACTCTATGAGCCGTGAGGGTCTCGTAGAGATTTTTCTCCCTACGGATCGAGAGGATCTCGTAGGTGGGTTTTCTCCTTAGGAATCGTGAGGATTCCTAAGTGTGGTTTTCTCTTATAAGTCGTAAGATCCTATAAGAGAATTTTTCTCTCTTACGAGTCGAGAGGACCCACAAGCGGTTGTTTCCCTCCTCGTCGAAACTCGACCTTGGAGGGTGAGGCCCGTGAATAGTGTGCAAGAGATCCTTTTGGGTCAACTTGTAGAGTCCCAGTGCTTAGGAAACATGATTCTTTTATGCCTACTGCCTAAGGCTTTATCTCACGAGTCAAGCCGCCTCAACAATTTCTTCACAAGTCGAGACGAATCGAGCGTTTCTCGCAAGAACATCTTAACGTCGCATTTAACCTCTGTTCTTTACGACAGAAGCCCGTTAAGGTTGGTGGTACTTAGAGTTTTGGCCATCGTACCATCGCATAAGCCGATATAGTCCTCGATAGGCAATCGTGCTGTTCGAGTAGCCCTGCGACTGCCGTGTCTCTGATCCCTTCGGGGGATGGACAAGACGTCTTCAAGCAATCTTCCTAGGCAGTTTGACCGTCGGAAGAGCAAGCGTTAGGAATTTGCCATGCCGCTTTTTACTTGAGGTTTGGCTCATTTTGGCGAGCCCCGATGAGTCATAACCACTCCGCGCTGGTGTGGGGATGATCTCCGATAGTCTTTCGGGCTTTATGTGAGTTGCCGTCAAGACCCTGAAGCTAGGAATTTGGCCTTTGCTTCGTTTGCTGGCATTGCGTCTGCTGTATCGAGACGAATGTCGTGGTGGGAACTAGGGATTTTGCCGTGGCTCCGTTTATTTGATTATCGCGTCTGAACCCTGCTGGGGGAAGAACGCTGGGGTGACATCTTGTCTGCTGTATCGAAACGAACGTCGGGGTAGAGCTGGGATTTTGCCGTGGCTCCGTTTGTTTGATGATGTTGCGTCTGCTGTGTCGAGACGAACGTTGGGGTGACATCTCGTCTGCTGTATCGAGACGGACGTCGAGGTTGTCTCTAGGTTGCTGATGAACCGTCGAGTTTTGGAACTAGAGATTTTGCCGCGGCTCCATTTGTTTGATGATTGTTGCGTCTGCTGTGTCGAGACGAACGTCGAAGTGGTGACCATTCCGCACTGGTGTGAGATGATCTCCAGTTGTCTTTCAGGCTTTATATGACACGCCGTTAAGACCTTGAAGCTAGGAATTTGGCCTTCGCTTCGTTTGCTTTGCCACGTCTGAATCTCCGCTTGTTTGATGATGTTGCGTCTGCTGTGTCGAGACGAACGTCGAGGTGGTGACCATTTCATGCTGACATGAGACGATCTCCAGTTGTCTTTCTGGCTTTATATGACTCGCCGTTAAGACCTTAAAGCTAGGAATTTGGCCTTCGCTTCGTTTGCTTTGTCACGTCCGAATCCTGTAGGAGGAAGAACGCTGGGGTGACAATTCATCTGCTGTATCGAAACGAACGTCGGGGTGGAGCTGGGATTTTGCCGTGGCTCCGTTTGTTTGATGATGTTGCGTCTGCTGTGTTGAGACGAACGTTGGGGTGACATCTCGTCTGCTGTAACGAGACGAATGCTTAGATGGTCTCTAGGTTGTCTGTGAACCGTCGAGATTTGGCTTTGCTTTTTTTATGGAGCCTGTTGGGAAGGTATGGTTCCCTCTTTGTTTGCGCCCCTGGATTGTATACAGGGATCGATGTGATCTAACTTGTAGGGCAAAAGTTTTATCATCATTTTTTTTATGTCCGCGATGCTCTATCATTTCAGCTTTTATATCGCGAAGGTCGCGATTACCCAATCGTTTCGGCTATTTTTCGCGGTGCCCAATCGTTTCGGCTATTTATTTTGTTTTTACTCGCTGCTTTTTATTGCGAGTTGCCTAATTATTTCGGCTGTTTATTTTATTTTTACTCGCTGTTTTTTTATTGCGAGTTGCCCAATCATTTCGGCTATATTTTTTTTATTTTTACTCACTGTTTTTTATTGCGAGTTGCCCAATCATTTCGGCTATTTCGTATGCATACGTTTTTACTTGCTGCTTTTGTTGCAAGTTGCCCCATCATTTCGGCTATTTAATATGCATTTTCAGCTCGCTGATTTTTATCGCGAGCGTAGAACTTGGAATCTGGTGCCATCTCAGCATCAGCATCGCTACAACCGGAATATTGCGAGGAGTGAATCATCATCTGCCATGAAAGGACTTAGAATTTGATACCGATTTAGGCATCAGTATCGCTACAACTGGGGTATTGCCAGGAGCGAATCATCATCTGCCTCCGTCGATGTCGAACAAAGGTGGCTTAGCGAACAGGGTTAAGGTCCTGTTGACTAAGGCTTTTGACTTCATGAGCCGTAAGGGTTTCACAAAGGTATTTCTCCCTACAAGTCGTGAGGATCTTGTAGGTGTATTTTCTCCTTAGAAGTCGTGAGGATTCCTAAGTGTATGTTCCTCGGTAAGTCGTAAGGATCCTACAAGAGGGTTTTCTCCTTGTAAATCGAGAGGATTTACAAGTGTTGTTTGCTGTACGAGCATATCCCTAGTCACGGATGAGACTTTGTTAGGGAAATGTTTATTCACGCCCGTGGATTGTATACAAGAGCCAGTATTGGACCACTTGTAGGGCCATAACGAAAGTTGTGGGGGTTGCTTAAGCACAGGTTTAGGTCTCTGTAACTTAAGACTTTCAAATCTTATGAGCCGTGAGGGTCTCATAAGAGAGTTCTCTTTACGAGTCGTGAGGATCTCACAAGTGTAATTTCTCCTTAGGAATCGTGAGGATCCCTAAGTGTGTTGCTTCCCTGTGAGTCGTAAGGATCTCACGCGGGTGGTTTCTCCTTACAAGGTCGAGAGGACCCTGTAAGTGTCTTTTAACGAGGTTGTGCCCTTTCGGGTTTTCACAAACACTCGCCGGTACCCCTGCTGTTTTTACTCACGGAGCCCTTTCGGGTTTTCATCCGTGCCCATTTTGCTTAAGGACATACCGTTTTTATTTATTATATTTTTCTTTATTTATATTTTTTTATTCACCTCGTCAGCCTAAAGATGCTGCGGTATTAGTTTAAGGACGTTTCGGTCCTTTGCAAGTTTTAGAACATTGCGGTCCATCATTAGTTTAAGGACGTTTCGGTCCAGTGTCGCCGTATTTGAGGCGAATATCTAGTTTATTGACTTTTCAGTCTATGGGGATTTCTCTATGACTGACCATGATGCCCCTGGCGTATCCATCTTTCTCGGAGCATGCGGTTGTGGCGGGTTCACCTTCCAATTTTCGAACAACGCGAACTTGCCTTGTTGGGATTGGTCTTCAACCCAGTTCTTGAAGACGTAGAAATTCTCGATCAGATGACCTACTGTTTGATGGTAAGGGCAATAATTAGGATTATTAATATAGTCTGGCTGCAACGGACGTTTTGGACTCGGCAGATTGATGAGTCTGTCGCACACTGCCAGCTCGAACAGTCCTCTCGTTTTATTCTGAGAAAACGAGTAAGGACGTCTTAGCCTCTCTTCGAGGGATGGGCGTGGACGCACGTTGTTTTGGTGAACGACCGGCTTTGAGTTGTTCGACTGTTGTTGAGCATTGGCGACGACGATCGCTTTCCCTTTTCCTTTCTCATTTCGAGAATCTGGTTTTGGAGGAGACGGTCCATGGCCCATCTGGTCCATTTGGGCTAATTTGTCGATCAAGGCCTGGAAGGTGGTCGACCTGAAGAACATCATGAATTGCGAGATGGTCGCCTGCGGATCGAGAGTGCCCACAAACATGCCTACCGCAGGTGCCTCTTCTATGCGTTGTTCGCATTTCGACCATAGGTTTCGCCATCGTGTTGCGTATTGGACCCACGTTTCGCCTGGCCTTACCCTGGCATTAATCAACGCTGTTATCGGGGCCCGTTCGCTGGCGCTCGCGAATCGCTGAGTGAATAGCAACTCCATTTCAGCGAACGTCTTGACAGAATCGTTCGGGAGTTCGGAATACCATTCCAACGCTGTTTCTGACAAGCTGCTGACGAATTGGCGAAGCATCAATTTGTCATCGCCTCCAGTATTGCCGCATAAGGCCCTGAATTGAGCGACATGCTGATGCGGATTCCCTGTCCCTTTATATACATGGAATTTAGGGATCGTATATCCCGGCGGGTAACTAATTTGGTCGTACCAGCTCGGATACGGTCGTCCGGTTCTAACAATTTGCCCAGCCGCTTCATTCACCTGATGAACCCGGATCTGCTGAGCTATATATTCATCCAAGTCAGCTTTGGAGATTGCCTCCTCCTTGGCTGTTGACAGAGCCGGTGGAGGATTTGACGTTTCTCCCCTGTCGTCTTCAAGGACGATCGGAGGATCTTCAGCAGGAGGGTCCGGCTGTAACATCATTCCTACCATATCTTGGAAGAGGAGCGCCATCTGTTTTATGTTAGCCGCTTGCTCTGCAGCTTCTTTTTCCCTATTTTCGAGGACTCTGCGTAAAAAGTCAGCGTCGGTTTCTTGTTCTTGACGCTCATCCGAAGACGTTTCAGAGCTTTCTTTTGGCTTAGTGAGTGCAGCCATTGTAGTCGTCATTTCCTGAAGCTTTTGTTGTTGCTCCTGGGCTTTCGTCACGGATCGGGTGAGCGGTCGGTGGCCCGTAGAAGTGCGGCTTTCCTTCTTTCCAGAAGCCATATAAACGGTGTGCACCACCATGCCCCCAGATTTGGGGCGTTTGTGTTCAGCGCTTTTATGCTTCGCCATGTTCACAGGGGCTTTTTGCGGCCTCCTTTTCTTCTGAGTGATTGGAGTTAAGGGGGCCGTTGTAATGGGCACCCAGGTAACTATTGGTTTTTGGGGCTTGACGGAGTAATCCTTCTCTTGCCGAACCTTCATTTTTTTTCGTTGGCGGAGATAGTTTTACATCAATCACTGACTCCTGGACCTGTCGCCAGACTCTGTAAATTTTAGAGGACAACCGTTGAGGGGGCTGTTCTAGCTTCTTCTCTGGAGTATTCTCCATAGGTGAAGGAGTTCGCTTCAGCACCGCAGTAGGAGAGTTTCTGCGCACCGTGTTTAGCAATTCAAAGCTGTTCCCGATTGGAACAGCAGTATTGATCCCCACCGTTGGAGCTGGAGGAGTAAATCCAGAGGGGAAGTTGCCCCCAGCCTTCTTTACTCGGCGCCAGTGGCGACGTCGAGCATGTCGTGCTAATGGAGTTGTTTCAGCTATAGGGGTGACCTCCTCATTCCCCCCGTGTTGGTCAGAATATGCTGGTACCAGTCTTTTAAAGATCGACGTCCGTTGAACGGGGACGGCCAACCTGTCAGAAGCGGACTTCCGAGCATGGGAAGCAACCTTGGTGACTTTGCCAAGAACGGGAGCTGGGATGGCTATCCGCTTCGGGATAACGTCTTCTGGTATGGCAGGCTTCTTTATGGGCCCGATGGAGCTCTGGCCTAATCCATTAAAACCTGAAGCAGTGGAGTTGGGCGACCTGTTGAGAGGGGTCGCGGCAGTGGTAAGTCGATCGAAGACCGACTTCTTTGGAGCTTCTTGCAATGTCATTGGGGCGTTGAAGCTCATTGGTGGGAGCATGGTCCCAAAAAATAGTCCGGTGGTGGTTTGAGCCACCTGCTCCACCGGCATTTTGAAAAGGGAGGCCGCTTGGGGCCCATAAGTCACTCCTCCAGCAAGAACCGAGCGAGAATTGCAGTTGTAGGCAGTGCAGTTTGAAGCCATTGATCTTCTGTTTTCTGCACGGAGCAAGACACCAAATCTTAGTACCATGAATCCACAGGCAACCACAGTAAACCGCGATTCTTTCGCGAACACAACACACGAAGTGTGGAGTGGAAAGTGGAAAAGGTCCCACCGGGCGTGCCAGAATCTGTTCCCCTCCGAATGGCGGCACACAGGACCGCGATGTCCTGACGCTGAGATTCGAGGCAGATGCTATTTGGTTTTATCCGTCCACCTCTCCGAAGATGCCAAGTTGATTTATGGCACCGTGTATCGGAGGTTTAGACGGATGCGGCCGATGTAGCAGACTTTGTCAGTTTCCCCTTCGCTTGAGGGGTTTTTGATTGTGGGGACGCTCTTCCCTGCAGGCGCAAGCCCCTGCAGTTAATTACGCTACCGCATCGCGGTAACAACTTTCTCCTTCTCCAGAATTTCACTTCGTGTCGTGTGTGTTTGTTTTGTTTGTGGTTGCCCGTGGATTGTATACGGAGACTAATTTATGTTGTCGCCCGTAGGGCGTGGATTAGTCCAAATCCGTATTTACTTAGATTTGGGTTTGGTGTTTTTAGTTTAAGGATACGTTAGCCGCATTTGGGACTAAGATCAACTTAAACGTTCGTTAAGAATACGTTAGTCTAATTTGAGACTAAGATCAACTTAACGGGATCGTCTAAATCCATTTCCAGTTTAAGGACGTAGTGGTCCATTTAATATATGGCCGTCGGGACCCGTCACCTCGCTGAAGACGTTGAAGAATTACAACGACATGTGTCAGAGGAGTTCGGAGATGTACCCTTGAACCAAAGTTGATTGGGGGTCTTATAGTCCAATTTGGGACTAAAGTCTGTTTGAATGTTTAAGGATACGTTAGCCATATTTGAGGCTAAGATCAACTTAAACGGGATCGTTTAGATCCGGCAAAAGAGCATTTGGGAGCTCTATTGTTCCAGTTTAGGGACATGGTGGTCCAATGCCAGTTTAGGGACATGGTGGTCCATCGTTAGTTTAAGGACGTCTCGGTCCGATATTAGTTTAAGGACGTCTCGGTCCACGAGTTTAAGGACCCCGCAGTCCGTATCCATGTGTGGTCGTTGGGACCCGTCGCCTCTCTGACGTCGTTGAAGGATTACAACGAGAAGCGTCAGAGGAGTTCGGAGATGTACCCTCGAACCGGAGGTAAATTGATTTGAGAGAGCATTTATGCTCAGTTCAATTTAATTTAAGGACTTACGGCTAGAGTTGGGCTAAGTCCAGTTGAAAATGTTCAACATTTTATTTGCATTTGACCTATTAGGCCTTTACTGGGGCTCTGCTCTTGTTTAATAATGCATGGCATTTTTGTTTGGTCTATTAGACCTTTCTTTGGGCTCTGCCCTTTTATAAGTGATGCGCAGCATCTGTTTTTTATTTGGGCTCTGCCCTTTTTAAAGTAATGCATTGCATTTAATTTGGCCTGTTAGGACCTTTTTAATTGGGCTTGGCCATTCTGTAAATAATGCAGTGCATTAATCATCTGATAGTGGCTTGTCAGACGCTTTGCGCCAATTATTGAGCGCAAGCGCTTGTGATGAGGGCACGTGTCCTGTTCTGGTGAGCGCAAGCGCAACAGCGCAGTGCGCTGCGCTGTTGCGCTGCTGACACGTGGCGCGCTCTGGTGAGTTGCGCCAAGTCCAGAGAGCAAAGCTCTATTTCAAGAGCGTGTAGCGCAACTTGTTCTGTAGCTGACACGTGGCGCTCTCCTAAGAGCGCAACAGCGCAGTTTGCAAGTGCAAAGCACTAAGAAATTTTTTTAGATTTCAGAACCAATGGTTCATAAGTGCAAAACACTATTTGGTTTCTTGATCTAATTTAGATCAAAGAAAGCAAGTGTTTCTTATTTTTCTTGATCTTAGAGAACCAATGGTTCATAAGCGCAAAGCACTATTTTTTTTATTATTAAAGATCATTGATCTTGTTCTTAGATCAATGATCTATCAGAAGAAATTCTTCTATCTAAAAGGTCTTTTACCTTTCTTCTTGAAATTTCTTCAGAGTTCTCTTCTTTTTTAGAAAAAAATGTTCCCTCCTTGAATTGAAGCTTGGGGTCCTTTTTATAGTGCCCATAAATTAGTTAAAGAGATTTTTGTCTGAGTGATTTGGGGAATTTTCCCCACCGTTGGATCTTTAATCCAAGTGCTTCTGTTTTACAGAATTCTGTTTTACAGAAGAAAATCTTCTTGTTTTAACAAGAACAGAAAGATTTCATTAAAATCTTTATTCAGTTTTGGCGTAAATGCCCTAACGCGTGACACGTGTCGCGCAGCGCGACTGCGCCAGCGCATCAGCGCGTGACACGTGTCGCGCAGCGCGACTGCGCCAGCGCATCTGCGCTGACACGTGTCGCGCTGCGCTGACACGTGTCGCGCTGCGCTGACACGTGTCGCGCAGCGCAGTGCCTGCGCAACTGAAGCGTTGCTTCGTTTAAATAGAGCTTTGCTCTGATTGGACGCGCCTTCTTGGGCGCTGCGCTGACGTATCAGCGCCTGACATGTGGCGCGTTGCGTCAGAGATTTGAAGCGTTACTTCAAAATTTTGAATTTTGAATTTCAACAGAGGTTTGCTCTGATTGGACGAAACAGTAATATATTCCTCAACAGCTAGAAAAAAATTTGCTTAAGTAGCGGTTTAATATTTATTTTTAAATCGTTACTTTAGGCGGCGGTTAAATAAGACCCGTTAGATTTTAACAGCTTCTTACTTTAGGTTGGGTTTACAAGGTCCAGATTTGTTGAATAAATTAAAATATCTAACGTTGTATCTGGGACCGGACCTTAATATTTTATTTATTTCTTCCTTTGTCAATCATGAATCTGACATATAATTTCCAAAAACAAAATATTTTGAAACAATTTAAGAATTGAATTACCCATTTTTCTAATTTAAAATGTACTCATGTTGAATTTTAAAGCACGTGGAAGATCCCTAATTTTCGACCTCAACTCTGGTGGCTTTTCCAAAGCCCGCTGCTCGGCTTCTGTTTGACGAACCCTGTACAGATGTATAAATAATTTATACGAATCGTGTGCAAATGAGTTTTACCGAAAAAGTAATGGGTTCATGTCTATAGTCGCTTGTATAGACTCGAAGGCCAACTTGAATGGGATTGGATCTATACGAAATAAAGACATGTAACCGATCGTATTATCCAGATGTGAATGGCTGTGGATCCACGAAATACGGATCTGGGTATTTCAGAATCCAAACCCAAAACCCATTAGGGTTCATCTCCTTTTCCTATATAAACAACTCTCATCCCCTTCTTTTCATCTATCGAGACGAGATATCTGCCATCTAGGGTTTCAGCTTCAGATCTCCTCGAATCTCGAACACAAAAAAGAAAAGAAATGGAGCAGACCTTCATCATGATCAAGCCCGACGGCGTCCAAAGAGGCTTCGTATGTTCTTAATTTCTTATTCTCTTAGATCGATTCTTTGTTTGTTCAGCTAGTGAGATTCAAGTGTTCCTTTAATTGCTTGGGAATTGATGGGTGTTTGATGATATCAGGTGGGGGAGATCATTAGCCGATTTGAGAAGAAGGGTTTCTATTTGAAAGGTGAAGATCTTATCTTATTCGACTAAATTTAGTTAAATTTGTAGTGTTCTGATGGTAAAGTTTGGATCTTTAGTGCTGTAGATCTTGTTTTTGGGTCGCTAAGTGAAAAAAAGTTGCCATCTATAGTATATTATTACAAGTCCTAGTAAATGTTATTGATTGTGAGAGAGGGGGCACCGGAATCTTTCTTATGAAGAAATTTTGATTATCTTGAGCTTTGAATTTTGTAAATTATTAGAAGAGAGTCTTTGCATGACATACTTTGGTTCAAAACACAGCCTTTCTTCACAAAGCAAAAAAAAGAAAGCAAAATATTAATGAACTTGGGCGGACGCGAACCCATCTTATGTTTAGAACTTTAGATATGTTATTTGATGCCTCTCTAGTTTTTAGGGGGTTAAAAAATAGGGGGTTATTTGATACTTTAAGAGTTTAAAGTTTAGGAAGATATATGGTAGCATTTTGAAACATGGTGGGTTATGTGGTACACTCCAAAAGACGGTCTGGTGAAGTTCAACTCTGAAAGTAACGAAGACTTCGGTTTCATGAAGCCTTAAAACTTGATTGCTGCTTCTAATGTGAAAAGAACCTTGTGATTGGGTGCTTAGGTTTAATTTCAACTGTAAAACCACATTTTTTTGAAGTTTCCGATATTGGTACGTTAGGACTTTGATACGGTTACCACCACTCTTTAATAACAAACTATGACCAGTGGCTGCTGGCTAATTCCATCATAGTTTGATATAAAGGAAAAAACATATATGATTTTGTGCTTGTTAATTCTTGCTATATTTATGAGTCTGATTACAAGCTTTGGATGTTGGCACGCCGAATCTTTTTATTATCTAGCCATGAAGCTTATGACCGTGGAGCGATCTTTTGCTGAGAAGCACTATGAGGACCTTTCCTCAAAACCCTTCTTCGCTGGGCTTGTCGAGTACATTATCTCTGGCCCAGTTGTCGCCATGGTTTGGGAGGGCAAGAACGTTGTTCTCACTGGTCGCAAGATCATCGGTGCCACCAACCCAGCTGAATCTGCTCCAGGGACCATCCGTGGTGATTACGCCATTATTGTTGGCAGGTAAATCCGGTTGCTTTTTGTTATGGAAATTTGGTGTAATTTGCTATTATTCCTTTTTTAGGTGCGAAAATTGTTCCATTTTTATGCCCTAAAGATTAGCAAGTGTGGTGTTGCG
This sequence comes from Agapanthus africanus, assembly GCA_030015575.1. NCBI lineage: Eukaryota > Viridiplantae > Streptophyta > Magnoliopsida > Asparagales > Amaryllidaceae > Agapanthus > Agapanthus africanus. The sequence continues at coordinate 424,849,937 of JASDDO010000018.1, read as the reverse complement.
TCTGATCATTGTTTAGTGTAGTTGAGGTCAAAGTAGAATGTGGATAAACATATGTTAATTATACAAGAGCCACAGATGAAACGTGTTGGACAAAGTTAGATGCTGCGTGAGTATATATTTAGGATTGTATAGTTATACCTGCGTGTATTTGTGATTGTTGCATTTCGTCTCTCTCAATCATTTGGTATGTGCTGGCTTTTAATGTTTAGAGATAAGCTGGTATACATATTAGAGTAATTTATCATTTTGTGTCTAGTTAATATACTGTAAATGTACAATTTCATTTACCTGTGATTGTGGTATTTATTCAGACCTAGGATTATCCCCATCCAAAGAATGGTCCACCCCAGTCCATGATAACACTCATTGCTTGATTTTGTCATTTAGACATTGAGCTCGACTCAAGTATTATAAGCACATCATATACCAACCAAGTCCTTTCCATCAAAATGGCATCAACAATGATGCAAAGGCTCCATGTAAGATTTGATAGAATTTTTATGGTTGATTGTCATCAACTCTCTTAATCAACCCTTCGCATTCTCTTATTCTTGAGGGAGAGTCGTGTAAATAGGAAAATGATATCATTGAAAGACTGATACACCAAATAAAGTAATTTAACATGTCTTAACATGGGCTTTGTTTTATGGTATATTAATTTGTGTTGAAGCATAGATTATTAAAGCATCTATTACCATCCTTAAATGTGTATGTTTATTTCCGAACTAGCGCCATGTTTCATCATACCAAACTCATGGTTCATAATTTCCTTGATGCAGGAACATTATTCACGGAAGCGATGCAGTTGAGAGTGCGAGGAGGGAGATTGCACTGTGGTTCCCAGAGGGCGTTTCCGAGTACCAGAGCAGCCTCCACCGCTGGATCTACGAGTAAACCTGCTGCATGCATCATTAATTATTCAGTAGTATTATCATGAGTCTTAAATTTTGGTTTTTTGTATCAGAAACCCAGTTTGTCTGTGGGAACTTGCTATTTGGTTTGTCGCTGTCGTATTGTTAGTGGCTTTAATTAAGCTACAACAAATAACAATACCTGCTGTTTTGTGGCTATAGTATGGTCAGTTATTTGAAATGAATGATTGTGCTTTTCAAAGTTCTATCATTTATTCTTTCCAGTATTGTGTTTTGCTGCTGTACATTGGAAAGGGGGAAACAACTATACCTCATTAGCGATCACGATAAGCTCAACCTGCAACTGTATTTGCAAATGCAAGTTTGGCGGTTTTGCATCCATAACGGCTACATTCGTGAGTTCAAATAGTCAACCCTTCTAAATCTGGATAATCTCGTAGACAGCTACCATGGCCCCTGTGGAATCGTCGATGCACAAGTCTCGTCAAGAAAAAATGTATTAATTTAAGAGGTTTTTGTTATATGATTTGTAATTAGTAATAGAGTTTTAGCAAAAGCTTCTCCACGGGACCGTTTTGATTGGTTGAAGGGTCTGAAAGAAAATGTTGTTTTAGGGGGGATTATCCCTGTAGGTGTAGGTACCGGATTCAAAATATTAGTGCACCGTTCACGTAACGTATATGCTCACCACAGGTCGGCAAGCTTTAAATGAACTTTCATTCGATTGACTCCAATTGGTTAGCGATTCACTGTTTTCCAGCTTTCCTTGCTAGGTTCAATAGGCTGTTATAAAGCCTTTTTTCCAAAAAGGTAAACCTCACCACAGAAAAGATTTGAACTCATACCTTCGACGCTCTGTGGGAAAGACTTCTCTTGCATTACAGGTCTGCTCATCTTATATTTAAGAACTTCATCTGTACAATATATGAATGATTAACTTGTAAATACTTAGAAATTTTTTCTTTAGCATTTTAATATTTCTCTTGCTATATAGATCACAAATATTATGAATTTTTTTAAAATCTCAAAATTTTCTTTTTTTATAATATTTTGTTTGCTATTGCGCAAGAGAATTATGAAATATACAAAATTCCTAAAATTTTATATTTTTCTTCAAATTTTCAATATTTTACATCCTATATCACACGTATATGCAAAATTTTAAAAATCTAAAAAAAAAATGTTTTTGCTTTTCAAAAAATATTTTGCTTGCAATGAGAAATGAAAATCATGAAATTCTATAAAATTAAATATTTTTTTATTTTTTCATTATTTTTTATGATATAGAACTCGAAAATAGAAAAAAAAATCATTTTTCTATCGTTTCTCAATATTATTCATGCTATACAGCACACAAAAATTATGTGATTTAAAAAATCTTAAAATTTTTTTGTTTTCTATTTTAAAATCTTGCATGCTATAGTACATGACAATCGCGAAATTTACAAAAATCCAAAATTATTTATTTTCTACAAATTTATAATATTTTGCACACTACCACATGAAAATTGCTTAATTTTAAAAAATATCATACTTTTCTATTTTATTTGGTTTTCAAGATTTTGCTGGATATATAACAACCGAAAATCGCAAAAATACAAAAATCTCAACAACATAAAAAATCAATTTTCTTCGGATTTTCAATATTTTCCTTATTATATAGTACATTAAAAACGTGATATCTTCAAAAATTTTAAGATTTTCTGTTCTCTTCAAACTTTCAATATTTGCAATCATAGCATACGAAAATCGCGAATTTCTTTAAGAATAAGAAAAATTGTTTTCATCAAAACTTTAAAATTTATATAATACATGAAAATCACAAAATTTTCAAAAATCTTAATATTTCAGGTTCATCGGTTTAAAAATCTTTTGCCTGTTGTTGTAGTACACAAAAATCGCAAACTTTTCAAAAAAAAATCAAAATTTTGTGTTCTTTCTTTTCAATATTTTGCTAAATTTTAAAAAATCTCAAAAAATTATTGTTTCTTGTTTAGTTGTTTATATATATATATGAAAATAGTGAAATTTTCAAAAATCTAAATATTTTTGATTTTCTTTAGTTTTTTTTTATTATTTTATTTACTATATAAAGCATGAAACTTGCAGTATTTTCAAAAATCCCAATATTTTCTTTTTTTTTGTTTTCAACAATTTGCTTGCCGTTACGAATGAAAATTGCAAAATTTTTAAAAATCTAATTTTTTTTTTGTTTTGTTCGTTTTTCAATAATTTGCATTAGATAGCACATGAAAATCAAAAAAGAATTCAAAAATCTAAAAAGAAAATTTTGTGTTTTTTTGCATTATTTTTCATGCTATATAGCACACAAAATCATAACATTCAAAAAATCTCAGATTTTTGTGTTTTTTCCGGGTTTTCCAAAATTTTATCTGCTCACACTTTTGGAAAACTTCTGGTGTCAATAAGACAAAAAACTATTTGAAGGAAAAAAAGAAAAGTCATTGATTGCTATTAATAACCTAAGGAAGCCGGTCTGAGTGACCAAGACTCTGAATGATTGGGAACCCTGGCAAAACACGAAAATCACAAAATTTTAAAAAATCCTAATTTTTTGGGATTTTTTCTTTTCAAATTTCCAATATCTTACACGCTGTAGCACATGAAGTCGCGAAATTTTAAAAATCTCAAAAAGTTTTGTTTACTTTGGTTGTTTAATATTTTGTTTGTTTACCAAAATCACATATGTTTAAAAATCTCAAGAATTTTTTATTTTCTTTGATTTATGACGGTATTTTTTATTTGCTATAACACACGAAAAGCATGAAATTTTCAACTCTCAATATTTTTTATTTTATTTCTTTTTTCTATATTTTACATATTAAGGCACCAAATCGTAAAATTTTCAATAATCTCAAAAAGTATATGTTTACTTCCGTTTTTTAATTTTGTGTGATATAACACATTAAAATCATGATTTTTTTTTGTTTTCTTCGTCTTTTCAATATTTTATTTGCTTGCATACAAAAGGTTATTATATTTTGCATGCTTGAAGCACATATTTTTCCGCTACTAGAGTATATGTTTGTTACTTGCCTACGATCTTGCCATATAGAAAACAAATATCTCCAAATTCTCAAAAAATTTATTGTTTCTTCGACTTTTCAATATTCTAAATGCTACACCTCACGAAAATTGTGAAATTATCAGAAATCTCAAACTATTAAGTTTCTTCCATTTTTCATTTTTTGTTTGTTAACACACGAAAATCTAGGAATTTCAAAAATAATAAGTTTTCTATTTTCTTCTGTTTTGAATATTTTGCTTGATATTTAACACTTTTGAAATTTTCATAAATCCAAAAAAAACCATTTTTCAAATTTTCACATTTTGCATGTTGTGATTCACAAAATTGTTAAATGTCTAAAAGTTTTCCGGTTTTTCAATATCTTGCCTTCTATATATATACTTCTATATATATAGCACACAAAAATCATCAAATTTTCAAAATTCTCACTTTTAAATATTTTCGGTTTATCATAATTTCGCATTAAAAATTTTGAAGAAACTCAAATTTTTCAGAATTTTTAATTTCTAAAAAGTTGAGCGGGGAGGATTTTGTAGCCACAAATCCAAGTTGATTGAGAAAATATTACATATAATATAGATAACAAGATGCACATTGTATTCTCAAAAATTGAAAGGCTGAGACAAATTTGGTAGCCACTTATGCCCAACCTAGGCTAAGACAATTTCGAAGCCACGTATCTCCAAGCCAGATGACGTAACATTCCTTGAAATACTCACATAGCTGTCCAAATTAGTTAGAGAGAGTGGTTTCAGGGATATTACGTGAAGTTTTAGAGAAGGCTGTCCAAAATACCAATATTTTAGAGAGAAAGGGGTTGCACGGACCCGTATGCCCAAAACTGCTATGGTCTCTCACATGAATCAATGGGTCCAAAGACCTAACTGCAAAATAGCCAACTAACCCCACTCACCGATGTAAGAGATCCAATATTTTAAATTTTTTTTAATGATAATAGCTTTTAATATTTTCAGTTACCTGTGTGCACTAAAATCACAACCTTGCAAAATTTAGATATCTTTTAACAAGTTAGACCCTTCCTCTATTTATAGGTGAGTATGCCTGGGGCTAAAATCCCTACCTGCTACATGAAACATTCATAAATATGCCTGGGGCTATAAAAACCAGGCCAAATTATATTTTCCACCTAAATCTAATAAATCCAGCAATTTCCTTTTTGGTTCGCATTCCTCTGCCATGCCTGCAGTGTGAGCAAGCGGCAACCAGATTGAATTCTGCCAAAACTCAAAGTTACGATACAAGAGATTGATTAGATTCTCATCAAATTTTTTGATCGATTCTGAACACCAGATTAGATTGCAAACACATACAGGAAACAATCAAATGAAACAATATGTGGCGATGCTAGCAATCATGTAAAATTAGCAAACCAAACATACTGAGCTTTACTTCTTCTCTACAAGAAGTCCATAAGAAGGCATATCTTCCAAGCGTTGAATGTCTTCTAAGAGAATCTCTCTTTCAAGCTGACGCCGTGTTGCTTTCATTACCGCCTAGCCACAAATATTCAGCAGAGTCAGATATATATGGCTGAAAATTTGAAACTTTGTACATTTCAAGTGAGGAAATATCATACATTGAAGTCCATGTATGTGGCATGCATCTCGAGCCACTGATGATCCATCAGCTTGAAAGTTATGCAGTAGAGGATATCAAAGGCTCGGTCATTTTCTGTACAATAATCACAAACAATAAACTGACATAAGAATCTGGTCAGAAACAAAAGGGAAAGAAGGAAAATCTTCTTGTGATATTAAGGTTGATAAAATGTTGGTATATGGTATTGAAGGAAAAATTGGACACTTTCAACCATTTTTACACAAAATAGAGTAATAATTAGGCTAATTTCATGAAAACACTCCTGTAGTCAACCCATTTTCTAAAAACCTACCTGTGCTTTCTCCCTATGCAATAACCCCCTGTGGTTTACTCCGTTACTTCTTAAATACCCTGTGGTTTGATTCCGTCAAATTTTGAGACGAGACAAGGGGAAATAGGTCATGCCTCATGCACGTGAACTATTTAGTTCGAATTTTATTCCATTTTAACCATTTCCTCTTAGTTTAAAATGAAAATTCCAATCTCCGACTCTCCGATATCTCTTTTACATTTTCTCCTTAATCGCTTTCTCGTTCTTCTTGGTTTGGAATTTGGATACTAACATGAATTGGAAGTGGATTTGTGTTTGAGAAGAAAAAGAATGAAATTTAGTTATGTTTAAAGAGGGAAAGTCAGGTCATTTTCTCAAGGGGTAATTTAGTATCGGAATGAAACTATAAGGGGTTATCGCGTAACGAGAAAAGCTCATATAGGGTTTTAAGAGAAGCGGTAAACTACAGGGCTGTTTTCATGAAAATAAGTTTATAAGTTGCACCATTTATCTAAGGGATACAAACGGTGTTCTAAAAAGCGGTCTAGGTGGTCGACTAGGAGGAAGCGGTGCGAAGCCGCTCCGATTCAGCCCTAAATGGCTTAATTAAGCGGTTTAAGCGTTTAAACCGCCCAGACAGCTTAAGCAGGCGCCTAAGCGGACCCAGCCTACATAATGGAATCAAATTTAGTCATTTTTGAAGCATCATGGGTCAAATTTGTTCTCTTTTCATCATACCTGACCCAAATTCATACTCAATGAAATAAAAGTTGGTCAATTTTCTCTTTTTTCTGAACAATTTGAGTTATATAGCTCAAAATCTATTTTTTGCTATTTTTTACTGTTAAAATATCAATATATTACTGATTATTATTCTGAATTATCAATATACTTCTATTTCAACTGCCGAAATTTCAATATGTTGTCGTTTTCTATGCTGAAGTGTGAATAAACCGCTGAAATTTTAATATATATATAGAGAGAGAGAGGTTAATGGAGGAAAGGTGCTATAGGAGGGAATTTCCTCCTATGGCGTCGGCAAAATGTATCCTCCATGTTTTTTTCGGCGATCGGCATACATCATCTCCATCTTTATCATCTAAGACGCGGATACACCAAATTTCATGTGATCAAACCATTTTTTCACCGTTGATTTAGTTAGTGCAAAATTAATGGTTTCCCGACAATAGAACTTTTTACATTGCTAATTCAACGGTGAAAAAGTGGTGGAATCACATGAAATTTGGTGTATGCACATCTTAGATGATAACGATGATAACGATAGATGCCGATCGTCGGAAAAAATGGTGGATGTTGTATTTTTCGACGTCATAGGAGGAAATCCCCGCCTATGGCCTCTTTTCTCTATTATTCTTATATATATATATATATATATATATATATATATATATATATATATATATATATATATTAACCCAAATTAAAAAAAAAAGTCCAGGCAGCCAGGCGCTAGGCGGTAACCATCGGCTGAGCTCCGTCTAACACTTTTTACAAACTTGGATACAAAAAAAGATGGGATTGAACCAACTAATGGAGCTTTAAATTGTGAATTCTGAACAGTAGTCCTCATTATGATAAGAATAAGCTCACTTCATATTACATCTAATCTTCAAGATGACAATAATTTTATTCTTATGGTTATTAATGGAAAATAATCTGAGGCAATAACCATTCCAAAATAACAGAGTGCTAAACAAACCTGAAAGTAGCTTCAAGAAAATTGCTCCCATCATCGTCCGTGGTTTAACTGCTAGTTAACAAGGTAACTGTTATCGAAGCTCATTAAGAGAACACCATGGAAAAGCCAAAACTAGTCCAGCATAAGATAAGTTTCAAACATTATAAAAGTACAAACCAGCTCGAAGATCAAGCATCTGTATTAGCATGAAGGTTATATTCACACCAGCTACCGCGAATGGATATTCCCACATAGCTCGGTTGCCCACTTGCTTCCACAGAAGATCCTGGAAGGTTTTCTGCATGAAAAAATTTCCATCAACTATAGATTAAAGGAATGTATAGGTCTGCAAAGCATCAAAGTTTCACATAACAGCAAGTTACAATAATTTCGAAAACAAATATACAAAACAGAATAATGTAGTTATTTGTTACCTTACGTGAGTGAAAGGTATAGAGTTTCCTACTAGAGAGTACCAGTAACCCCCCCCCCCCAAAAAAAAAAAAAAAGAAAGAAAGAAAGAAGGAGAAAAGAGAAAAGAACGAAGAAGAAAAAACAATCCAAGTAAACAAAACACACACACACACACACAGAGAGAGAGAGAGAAGGAGAGAGAGAGAGACTTACCCACTTCCTGGGTATATAAACAACTGGTATATATCATCAACTACATTAAAGATGAGACATAAAACTGACATCGATCATCATGTATCACCCGTAAAAATGAGAATGACCAGAAACAAAGTTTTCGCCTTCTATACAGACCAAGGCTTTTCCATACTAGTGTTTTGAGCCTAAGCCGAGATAAAAATGTGTTTATTTCCCTCTTTTGTAAGTTTCTGAAAGGGATATGACATTGAAGATAAGATCATAATACCAGCTTGATACACGGACAGTGTATATATAAAAGTGAAAACCATAATGACATGAACAATTTACTGGAAATTATATTCTAAATCATTTACTGCAGCCCATGCGGTCAAGATAGGATGACTGAAATTATCATGACTGAAACCAGAGAAGCTTATTCGAGAAGGAGCTTTCAATGTCCAACGGGTGAAGAACTTGCAGGATGTGAACATGCAGGGTGTTGTCAGAAAGGGGTATTTAAAATAAAAGTCGGTCTGAAGGACTACTAGTAAGATATGTGACTTTTTCTTTCAAAAAAAAAAGATAACGAAACTGTTTATGACTTGAAAGAAAGTGATGTACTTTGCTAATGATCTTGCTATCACAATGGGACCATTCAATTTGATGGGGGTGGTGATAATCTTAAAACCTACATGCCCAAGAGAGAAAAACGCAAATAGAGTCATGGGCCTTATTTATCCTACAAGCTAACCTAACAACCGCTTTGCTCTACCTGATGACTAGAAACCTAACCTTGTTACTACTCCCACTTGTATACTCATATTGATGTGAGACATTTAGTCTCAACAAAACTCTAACTCGGCTTGTAGCAAATCAAGCGCTTTGGAACAATGTACATTGCCAAAATTAAGACACTTATAGGCCATGCTTGGCAGCATAAGAAAATCCCTTTTTTGGGGAAAAAAAACTGAAACACAAACCAGAAAGCAGAATGGAAAAAAGCAAATTCTAGATCTTAATTGCTACTAAAGCAAACATTATGTACAACTTTGGTGTCAGAACCCAGTACTATATAGATTACAAACATGTTACATAGTTATACTTTCACATCAAAAGATGCATATGTTTTGAAGACGCAACTGTTTCCAAGCAGCAAAATGGGATTTGCAACGCGAGCAATGACTTTAGTATGCATGGCTCTGTTTCCCAGATTTTAAGAGCTTAATTCTAGTATTAGGAAAGCATTAAGCACGATAAACTCAAAGAGGATAGCTTGTCCCTTCAATTCTAGGTCTAACCATCAAGCTATCCAGAACAAAGACAAGTCAAACACCAAACACAATCCAAAGCTGAGATCTAAAACAAAATGTGTATTTGCTAAAAATGGCAAACTTTCTCTCGGCTAATTCTTGGTATTTAAGAGCGTTCTGGTGTTATAATAGATCTAAATGTATACCAAGAATTATTCCTAACACAAACCACCCACAAGAGGTTTGTGATTTAATGTGTCAGGATCAAATATCAATAGCATGCATGCAATGTGCAGATGTTGGTTGTTGGTTCATGCACAACATTGTGCCATGTGAGCTAATGGAAGAAAGGATGCCCAGCATTGTTGTTGGCTCTCAATTCGGGAAAACAAGAGTGACCGTGCCACTATAAATGATGAAATTAACTTTGGGCTGGGTTGCTTCCAGACTAATTTGTATTATTATAATGCAAACTCCCATGGGTGTAGATAAGACCATCAAATTGACGGTCTTTCATATTTAATAAAAATTAGAAAATTCCTCCAAACTATTTCTCACATGAGATTGTCCACATTATCAATCTATTAATTACTTTAACATTTTCAAATTCCTCTCTCTCTCTCTCCCCCTTCCCCCATCCCCCCCTCAAATAAAAAAAATCCATCCATCTAAGCACCAATATTTATGCTATCCCTTTTAAATTCTATGGCAATCTCTGGAACTTGATTTCCAAATCTAATATTTAATCATGTATTATTTATTAGATAATCAATATCAACTATACATCCACATGCATTGCACGCGCAAAAATACCAGCCCCTTTAAGGGGGGTAAATTAGTAAAGGGGTCAAAAGACTGTTAATTTGCTCGCTGCAGGGGATAGCGGCCTTTTGGCAAACGAGGGAAGCATTGATCCTTTTCTTTTATAATGGTCGTAGGTCGTACACATTTATATGGATATTAGTGAATACATCAAAAGTTGTCTCACTAAGTTTAATGTATACATACTTGGATCCTGCAAATTAACATCTTTGTTTTTCTGACTCGTGCAAAGTCTTTGAATGTCATGCGTCCATTATTTTAGATGCCGTTGTAACTCTTTATAATAAACTTATATACAATCTAATTTTGCAATCCATAAAAAAATCCTTACTATTTGAAATTACTATTATAAGATTACATAGTATAATTGTTCTAAAAACAATGAATTCTAGGTTTCTTATATGGTACTTGCAACACTTGCCATCTATCTATATATAGTATAAAAATGAACAAAAAGGATAAAGCAAAAGAATCATTGTTCTCTTCCCTAATTTGCCCTTAGACTTGCATATATTCTCTTCACTTTTCCTTTGATCCTATTGAGGAGAATAAATCTTACAAAACGCACCGATTCTCTCTTTGCTAATTTTTCCTTGGACTCATCCAAATTCTCTTCTGTCCTTTGATTCCATGGAGTTATTCTTGGGTTATTTAGATGAGTTATGAATATAATGTGTTGTTGGATCGGTTAAAATATGAGAGGTGATCTATGACTCTCTTTATATTTATATGTGAATTCTTGATTCAAAGGAGGTCACGCTCCATATATATTTGTATAAATATAATTATTTATTAGTTTTAGTCCCACATCGGCTATTATTATAGAGGTGGTCTATGACCCTCCATATATATTTGTATGTAGAGATTCATAATTTCTTAAACCAATAAATTATTTCCTTTTGTTCTTTTCATGGTATCGGAGCTTTGAAAAGAATTGAGAGCAAACCCTAATTTCCCAAACCCTAATCTCCCTAACCCTAATTTCCCTAGCTGTCCCCTCCTCTGCCCACACCAGCCTCCGTAGACCTGCCCTAAACGCGCCCCTCTCCTCCCCTCAACCCTCTAGCACTCGGGTTGACATGCGGCTATGTTAGAGAAAATTGCCGCATTGCACTCTATTCAGACTTGAAAATTGGTACCTTTGCCTTTAGATAAGAAAATTGTCAGCTGTCAATGGATCTTTGTTGTCAAGTATAATGCAGATAGGAAAATTGACCGTCTCAAATCTCAACTAGTAGCCAAATGTTTTACTCAAGGGTATGATTTGGATTATATTGAGACTTTTTCGCCAATTACCAAATTGATCTCGGTTCACGTTCTTATATCCTTATCTGTCTCTAAGATATGGCCACTTCATCAGCTTGATATAAAGAATGTCTTTCTTAATGGCAATCTTCAGAGAATATTTATATGCATCAACCTTCTGGTTTTGAGCGACCGAGAGAGTCTATGGTTTGTTTTTTATATAAATCGTTATACAGATTGAAGCATTCATCGTGTGACTGGTTTGAAAAGTTTAGTACGGTTCTATGACAGATTAGTTTAAAACGCAGTTGCGCCGACACATCCCTCTTTACACAGTCGTCTTCAGGGCAGGATAATTGTGTTGGTGTATATTGATGATATTATTATTACTGAAAATGATTCTGCTGAAATCTCCAAGGTAAAAGAACATTTGGTTTCACACTTCCATATTAAGAACTTTAGGCCACTTAGATGTTTCCTTGAAATTGAAGTATCACGGAATTCTGGTAGATTAGAGCTCTCTCAGCGCAAGTATGCACTTGATTTTCTATCTGAAACATGATTTCTGGGATATAAACGAGCAAACACTCTTATGAATTCTTCAGTCAAGCTGTCTCGATTGAGCTCTCCCTCAAATTCTCCACTACTTGACTCAGGATGAATCGACATCTAGTTGGGAAGCTTTATTTACCCCACTGTCACTCGTCCTGACATTTCTTTTACTGTTAGCACAGTCAGTCAGTATATGCAAAATTCTTTGAACTCTCATATTAAAGCAGTTGAGCATATTCTCAGATATATCAAAGGTTCTCCAGGACAGTCTTCTTTACAAATCTAAGTGGTCGCTCACAGCCTTTGTGGATGCTGACTTTGCTGGATCATTGATGATCGTCGTTCCATGAGTGACTATTGTGTTTTCTTGCGAGAAAACTTGGTTACACGTGGAGAAATAAGAAGCAAAATGTAGTGGATCATTCTTCTGCAAAAGCTGAGTATAGATCTATGACGCATAAAGTTGCTATTGTTGGATTATGCTAGCGCCCAGGCCATCTACAGTGACCGTTTGCGGAACAATTTTTTTCAAAACTGACGCTAACGAAACCGTTCTAGAATCGAACCATAAACCCTAAACTAGCAATCTACAAAGAACTAAACTGTGGTGATAGAAGGTTTACCAAAGGAACCAAATCCTTCGGTCTTCCATCATCTTCCTTAGCTTCTTGAGGCGTACTCGATTGAACTTGGCCGCCGGTCTTCCTTCGTCGAAAATGATCCACCCGAGAGATGTAGCTCATGGCTCTAGCTCCACATCAAAAGCAAGTGAAGCAACTAGAGATTCTAGGTTGCTAATCTAGAATGTCTAGGATGTAGTGAGTGTTCTAAGTGTTTATCCATCTCACCTCCTCTCTTGATTCTCAACTCATGAGATTGTAGAGAGAAAGTTAAGCTTGAAGGTGGAGGAACTCAAGAAACTCAAGAGATGAGTGAAGCATAATGGTGAGAGACCAAAACTCAAGTGAGAAAATAATGAACCATCCATGAAAAGAGAAAAACCAATGCTAGGTTTTGTAAAACATTTCTTTCCAATATTATATCAAGCACATGCTTGAATAGTTTGCACAAATGAATTAAAAATTCATTTGTGTACACTATGCAAGCATGGTTCTCATTATGCTCCCCATCATTTCTTTTCCACCTCATCATTTAAAATAAATGGTCAAACCCAAAATGAGGTGTCCACCTTTTAGAATATTATCTGTAAAAAGTACGGATTACATTCTACTGTATTAGTACCGAAATATGAATATCCGAAGAGATAGAATAACACAAAGAACATAATACTAGAATATACATATTGAATTACATATACGTAAATTATTAAATCAATACCTGATTTAATAATCCGGCTCAAACCCGAGCTAGCTAGTATTATCAGCTGTCCGATCGAAAGTCTCGGTACATAGTACAATCAATCAATCGGAACCCTGCATGAATGCAATACGGCTACTATATCGTTTCGCCAGAACCAAGAAAACCCTCTATGCGGGACTCTAAAGACTCGTCAATACGCTAGCAGTGTGATTAACTACAAGCACGTCAGCGGCACTAGCTGTACGTAACGGCTACCCGGGTATTGAGTGAAAGAAAGGCCGACAAGCAAACTCATTCGAACCCATACTGAGCCTGTCGGTGACTATCCGTACAGTCCGGTCTGTTCGTCTAAGAGTATCGCATATCGGATCTAGAGGATGGATAAAGTTAGACCCCTAATAACATGATATTTCGTATCGGTATGAAGCTCATCACCCACTAAGAAACTACTGATCCAAATCATTAATCCTCAACTACCTAGGCCAAGAATTTATAGTGATGGTCACCCATGCACCGCGCGACATCAACCCCTAATACAGGAAGAGACAAATCCCTGACAATCCGCTCACTGCCTCCATGTGGTTCGGGACTGTACCCAACTAAAACTTGTTTGCACGACTTCTTTGAGCCGTGGTAGGATAGTAATCAAAGCATAATGGGAACACACGAGACAAACGACGATCTCAGGTCGACAGACTAATCTGTACACATGTCACCTGGGAAATGCTATCTGACAATAGATATAATACCAACTAGTATGTTTCCGACGAGTCCGTCCAGTGTACTCATAACTCAATTAGCACATGTATACTATCTTAGGTGACTGACTGACACCAGCAGCTTGTGAGGCCGGCCACCGCCTCTCGTCGGGGTCTCGATAAGTATACACTAGTCTACTCTGGAGTATCAATGCCCAATCTCGATACTCCCACGACTAAGGACATTTAAAGATATGCTTATAGACCGCCCAGCTCGCACGTATATGATCGCCATCATAATGCTGGTAATGAAGCAAGAATCATATAGGCTCTATCAACATGTAATAGTGATCTGTAATACCACATAATGCATGTACATGATGATAAAGACAAGCCAGATAGCATACTATCATCTTGAGTAAGATCGTTCTACCCGTATAGGTCCTCTCTCAATCATCATAATCATCTGCCTGCGATTACAATAATTGTCTTGAGGGCACTATAACCAACAACTATAAATCTATGACGCATACAGCTGCTGAGTTGGTATGACTTACCTTCTTTCTAACAGATCTTGGAGTTCCTTCTCTTCCTACTACTCTTCTGTGATAACAAGCCCGTGATCCACATAAATGAGAATCCAGTTTTCCATGAGCGGACCAAGCATATCGAAATAGATTGTCACTTCATTCGTGATAAGGTGACAGATAAGGTGGTTGCACTCCAACATGTTTCTTCTTATACTCAACCAACAAATATCCTTACCAAACATATTTCTTGACCGGTTTTCGTTTGTTTTATATCCAAACTTGGCATGATTGACATCTACGCTTCAGCTTGCGGGAAGTGTTATGAATATAATTAGTTATTAGATATTAGTTATGAATATAATGAGTTGTTAGATCGGTTAAAATATGAGAGATGGTCTATGACTCTCTACATATTTGTATGTGAACTCTTGATTCAATTAAGCCAATAAAATTTTATCTTGAATCTTTTCATGATGGATTGCCATTTTCATGGTCTATTTCTAAAATAAATTCTCTCGATTGCTTGCTTTTATTTTTTGCTGATTTTTTTTGAAAGTTTTCATTATTTGACTACCGAAGGGATTTTTCTCCTATTCAATTTTCAGTTTTGACAAAAAGGGAGCACAACCTAACAGGGACTTCTCGTTGTGAGGAATATGTAATTTTTCTTAAAATTAAGTGAAGCTATTAATTAGTGTTCGTTAAAAAGGTACTCTGCGTGGGTTAGTCAATTGTAAGCAGACACGTGGACTTGCTGACCAAATTATATTTCTTACAAACTATTAGTTTAAGTGCTGCTTTCCTATTTAATAAGGTGAATAAATATTACTTTCCAAAATGTTTCTGCTTGCTAATTGTGTTTTGATTTCCACATGCAAGTTTTAGACTTATACTTGCTATCTGCGCTTTAGTTTCATTAGGAACTTTTTTGGATCAGCACAGTGTGTTACGCACAAGGACGGTGTTCAGTACAATTAGTAATAGCAGCTGCCAATCTCTTTGTTGCTTTTCTTTTCCTTCGTTAGAAGCAGCAAGTCACTGAGGAAGTAGGCAAAAAGTGGCCCACCTTATATGGACAATGGTCTTCTGTATTTAGGTGTTCACCATAAAGTAACATATGCAACAATCAACTCACATTGAATTCAATTTATAGGATTTCTTCTATTTAAATGAAAGTCTAAGGATAAACTAAACTAGTGTTCATGTTCAAGTCATAAGACAGCATCACTCAGGTAGATTCATGTAAGATGTGAACCCAATTCTGGTTTATTCTGGTCACATTCTGCATGCATCACTTCCATTTCTAAATGAAGTAATAGTACTTACAGGATATGTCTTCGCAAAAAACAACAAATTCTCCAATGATATAAAACCACCGCCCCTGCAACATGGAACCATTTGCCGATTAAAAATATGAACACAAGAGGATTTAGTCAAAGCAGAGGGCCAAGGTAACAGACTAAATGTGCCAATTATTATATACCTGAAATCTGTAGATGGATCTTTCCCTTGCCATCCCATTTCCTTCCAGTGTTCAGATATCAATCCCCGGAATTCTACTTCTGGAAAAGCTGCATGCCAGAGAGCCCTTAAGGCTTCCTACAAATTTGAAAGTTCAATTTGATGATAATGGTAAAGATCTGCTCAGACATAATAGCTTTCCACTTCCATTCTTAGAATGGAAAGGTATATTCTGCAATGCCTCTACTAGTTTACATCAGCACAAGTCCAGATATATTAGAATTTAGACTATTCAGCATAACTCGGTAAAACTTTTGTCTCCAATGTGGAAGTTAACTGGTTCGAGTATTGTGTATGTCAAAAGAGACTCCTGGAAAAAAAGAAAGAAAACTTTACAGGTTCAATAGAGAACAGCCATATTTTTAAATCACAGCAGTAACATGAAACTTTTCATCATTACAGTCGGTTTAACAAAAGGTTGCCCGGGCAACTTTTCAGGATTTATGTCATAGTTGGGAGTTTTCCACATGATAAACTATGTGTAATTAGATGTGATGATGAAGCACTGCGTCCCTCCAAACCAAAATAGAATAATTAAAAAAAATCGCACGAATAAATAAATAAATAAATAATAAATAGCCACACTCGCGCCTTACAAGAGGGGGAGACAGTAATGGGGAACCTGCTAATATTTCTTGTTCAAACAGCACTATAGATGCTCTAGAGTTGCTCATTTCATTACTCCAGATAGGAATACAAAGCTCTGCCTGTTAAAATAGTACAGTACGATGACACTTGCTGTTTAGTGGGAAATGTTTGAATAATTGGATAGAAGACCGCAAAATATGCTTATCAGCACTGGTTGGAAAAGCAAATCTACATCTATTTTTGGCCTGTGCAGAAGCTGTTCTTTGAAGAGAGATAGCAACAGCAATGCATATGATGCATTTGAAGGGCTACTTGTCCTTGCATTTTTATTTTCTCAATGAGGTTCTCTCTTTGAAAGATTACAGTTGTACTAAAGCTTATGCCATATTAACAAACTTAAAATTTCTGAAATTTGTATCAATTTCAGATAAGAACATGAAAGGTAAAAGACATTTGCAAGTTACACCAGCCATGCAACCTCTGATGAATATAACCTAGTAAAATCACTAATGGATATAGCTACGGCTATAACTGTTTCGCCAAGAGAGCATGTAAGTAATGGCATGAATTTTAAAGATATCAACAAGAAAGAAAACAATCGAGCTGGATAGCATTCAGTACCTGGTGCTCGACCTTTGAACTGTCGTAAGTAAGATCTATGCGATTTTGTAGCCTTTGAAGAGATTCTTCCTGAGCCACAAATATATGATATCATTACACCCATAGGAGGTTCAGCAGGGATAATCAGCCTTTCCCAAAAAGCATATTACAAACACGTAAGATGAAAATGAAATTATCCCTTGGAGGGCAGTGGCAGGATAGTAAGATTTGCCATGACGCATGTGTTATATAGCTCTTTTATATCTTATACAGTTGAGGATAACAATCAGAAAATGTCTGATAAGAAACGATAGAGTAAGCAGGTAAAGGCCTTACAACTCTAAGAAGTTTCATGTCATTTTCTTTATCCTTCCACCCATTTTCTTCTTTTTTCTCTTAATTGATTCATATGAAAGAAAATAGAAGCACAGAAACTCAACAACGTCAAAGGAATAACCTATGCAACTGGGAAACAGAAGGGGGAAAACATTAAAGTTATTGTGACGTCACCTATCATTATATTATAAGCTCCTTCGTTACCCATAACAAATCTTAGCAACTTGCCTCTGTTTCCCAGCATAAGGGAATTGGAAGATTCCTCCTTGCTTTTTGTTTCCTACACATCAACCAACTCCAAAAGTTTTCTACTAGACTCCATGTAAATCCCCAGTTCCATGTATATATTTTTCCCGTATTTTCCCCAAAATTTTCCTATTATTTTTGCACATTTTTATATTTATTTATTAATTTTCCTAATCTAAACCCAAACCCATTTCCCCAACCCCAACCCGACCCTTTACCCCACTTCTTCTCTTTCTCTTTCTTTTTCCCGCCATCGCCAACGACCCCCCTCTTCTCGCGTTCAACCCAAACCCGGCCCTCGTCGACGCCGCTCCATGCTCGCCAACGACCCCGAGATCCTCCCCTCCAAATCCTCTCTCCCCAACGGCTCCTTCCCCTCTTCTCGCGCTGCTCCAACTCGACTCGCTCCCCATGACCTCATCGCCTCAACTACCCCCGATTCCCATGCCCGTTTCCCCCTCGAATCTCTCAATGACTCTCTTCCTCACTCTTTAACTCTCTCTCTCATTATCTCTGTCTCTCTCCTACCCGACCACCGTGCACCGCCACTGCCTCACCTTGCCGACAAACACCTTCGACCTCCTCTCCACGTCGAACCCCACCAGCAACTCCACCCACCTGAGCACTCCCTCCTCCTACACCATTATCGACCCCTTCGCTGTAACTCACCAACGACCTCATCCATCGCCAGCCACTGCTGCAACCCATCGCCGACGAACCCCTCGTCACCCTCACCAACACCCGAGCTCCACCTAACCCTCGCTGTCGACCACCGCCTCACCGTGCACGCCGTAGCCTCGTCCGGCCACCCTCTTCCTAACCGTGCCCATCTCATCCTCCTTCCAACGCCAGCAACATCAACCCAGCCCGCCACCAGCTACCTCCACTTCCTCACCGCGACGTCGCCTCTGCTCCGCAACCCGGCATCCGAGACCTACCTCCTTCGCCTTCACCTCCGGCAACCACCACCGTCAGTTGCCGTCGACCCCACCTCACCAGCCTCCCAGCCACACCGTATCCCGGTCCAGTGTACACCCCGTGCCCACTCCCACACCAGCGTCGCGTCCAGTGCCGTGTCGCGCCGTACCACATCCGCACCACGCACCGAGCCAAGACCGTGCCGAGTACCGTGTCGCGCCTGCTTCATCACCACGCCCACTACCGTGTGACGCCTGCGTCGTTACCGTGTCCAGTACCGGGTCACCGTGCATCGCACTCGCGTCACGCACCGTGTCCAGCAACACATCGTCTCGTGTGTCAAGACGGATCCCGCACATGGTGTCGCTTCTATATCAGCGACCGTAGGCAAGTGAAAACCTTCGCTTGTTTTCATGCTATTATAAACTGTAGCCAAAGAAATTACAATAACTAGATATATATAAATATAATTAGATCGTGAACTATTATTGAATTTGTGTAGTGAACCTTAAGCCAGAATCTAATTAAAATCGGTGAAACTTGTGTTTGTTGAACTCGTTTACTGTTTTACTATTCACAGATATACTGCAGAAATTTGGTTGCAAATTTATATCGTTTCCCCCATAATATGTTGCCCCAGATAACCATTGCGAAATCAGAATTTTCACGAACACGCTAGACCATTAACTCATAATAAATCGTACAAAAATTAGATCATAGCGTTCTTAAGCTCTCCGCGAAGAGGACTGTATAACCTAAAAATCTACTGTGGCTTTTACTGAATATTGTGTCTTTTAGATAACGGAAACTGAAAGGATTTATGGCTCTGGACTGCAGTCCTGAACCGAAATCCCTACAAATACCTGAAATCAAACACCTGCAACTCATCGTTCAAATTCACAAATGTGCGGAACTCTATATAGATACGTAGGAAACTTAGTTAGTTTTCTTATACGACCGGTTCCAATGAATTACGCCATTGTTTGATATTTTTTACATAATTTATTTTATCGATGTATATGGCTGATTTCTGCAGTTTTTCATGTTGATACCTGAACTTAAGCGCATATACATCCCTACATAAAACTGAAAATACGTGGAATCCTATATCATCGCGTAGATAATTTAGTTAGCTAACATATGGTTCGGTCTCGTTCAGTTCCACTGTCGTTTGGTATTTTGTTCATATTTTAGACTGTCGACGTGTTCTGCAGTTTCTGCAGTGACATTTTTTACACCTTCACACTAGACAGGACATATCTCCTAATACAGAAAGGCTATCATTGATCCACTTGATGCGTCGGAAACCTAACAGATAGGACTAGGTTTTATTCAACTGGAACAACATCTAAATCTAAACACAATCCCTAATAAACCGCGCGTGAAATTGAAATTCCAGTTCTGAAACTGGAATTCCAACAACTGATCGCTGATTTAAAATGATGATAAATCGTTAACCTGAATTCCTATCGACATGAAACTAATTTTACCGCTTAGATAATCATGTATACTTCGTACGCCTTTTATATAGGTGTGATTTATGATGAATTTTGCAAGTCACACGGCATTGGCTGTCATAATTTAATGAGCATTTGTTTAATGCATTTCTACCTTATTCTGTGTTGCTTTATACCCAGTGCAAAATAATCGTTTACATTGAGACCTAGCGACTGACTTGCATTGTCAAACATGAGTGGTATTGGATTGGTTGTATCAAGCACATCAGTGATAAGTGATCGACTAGTGAAAGTGAACAATGCGGTGAAAATGAATAAGACCGTGATTTCGCGCGTGCTTGTATACAATTAATCCTATATTTATAGTTATAGAGAACTGGGGAATGGGAAAATCAAGATGGAATTTAACTCATGTTTAGCGATGTACAGTGAGTTTGAGGATGATCATTCGATATTAGTGATATATATACACACATATTAGCGGCACGGCTGCAGGGTTATGTTCAGACAACAGTGGGCAGTAGTCTCGGGCATGTACGAGACCCTTGTTAAACACGATCATCTTTTCCACCAATTGATTTCATTAACTTAGTTACTGATAAGTAGTGGTATGCACATTGCCTGGTTTGCTAACATGATACCTATATCGCGCTATTTATATTCAAATGATATCCATTATTCTCATATTTCTATATTCTGTCGCAACTTTCATATTTGATAATATTGTATGCACATTATATATGTGTCACCCTGACGACCTGAGTATGCATGCTCAGAGGACGAAGTAAACCCAGCTAAGGAGCACGACTTGCCATTCGAGATCGTGGAGGTTTAGACCGCAACATCAGCGCCGCCCTTTTTGCTATAAGCACATTGTTATTTCGTTGGTTAGTTATTTCTTCCATGCAAAATAAATGTATTTTGAACTCTTTTATTTTAATATAATAAAGTTGTGAACTGTGATTTTCTTTACTGTAGCACTGTTTACTGACTACCATGTAATGCTAGAAGCCGAAATGTGACTACGGCGGGATTATTCGCTGACCGTAGGAGCATGGCTGGCTTAGTCACCCCTCGCATTCCGTATTTTAGGAAGCGGGGCGTGACACTCCAAAAGTAATACACACAAGTATACAAAAAATTGTAAGCACTAGGTGAAAATTTTATGTTCTCGAAGGATAGTGCTGACAATGTTTAATAGAAAAGGTGTTCTAGGTGGGTCCCCGACCTTTCTTCCTTTATGACCTTCAAGATTCAGGGAGATCTTTCCTAAGCCGTATCCCGGTTCATCCTAGGGAGAACCATGGAGGTGGAGGCAATTGCAGCTTTCACTGCAACAGCTGCCTCTCATATGTTCATTTCCTGTTGTGAGGCATGGTCACCAACTTCTTGCACGGTAGTTGCCAAGCCTTGCTAGGCCCTGAAGGTTGAGGGCCAGGAATATGATCCTTCATTTTCCTCTCCACTGGTGTAAAGGTTCTTCAGCTCGTCTATCATCTGGATATCCTTTTCAGTATTTTCAATCATCTTGACACCTGAGGAGGTCTATCCAAAAGGCTCAGTCTGTCCTTGAGTGATTCAATAATAGTGAATAGTGACCTCTGTACAAGAACAATATGAGGAGCCCACTTAGACGGAGGTTGCTTTGAAGGGCCAGCAGCCCAATAACAAGGCCATTTTTACTCATAGTTACGCAAGACCTTGGTATTTTTTACGCTATCACGAAATGTCTTCTATGACCTCATACATTGGAATCCCGTGCACATTTTCTTTCAAAACTTAAACTGAAGTTGATATTTTATTTTCTTTCCTAGTTAAATAAAGATTGGTCATCGTAATTACTAAAGTGACTTGTTTGCAAGCAATCCAGATAATCAGTAGAAGAAGAATACAAATATTATGCAGCATTCTTATAACCTGCTATTACAAAGCTGGTGTACAATTTCTTTTCCTTGCCCTGTTGGTGATTAGAGGTGAGTGTGCCTTTGATGCTTAGGCGTGTTTGAGTAAATTCATATCATGCAACTCCTCATATTAAGAGAGGTGAGTCAGGTGACATCAAACATCTGGTCATTAAAATTTGACAAATCTTTTGTAGAGCTTTACTTTTATGGTCGAGCCCACTTTGATGGGAAAAGGCTTAGTAAAGCATGCATACTTTGGTGGGACGGGTGGAGCTAGGGTTTAGGCTGGAGTGGGGGCCAAGTCATAGCTTTGCTCATAGATTTGTAATGGGAACACAAGGGCTATAAATATATACAATTTTTTCTACCTCTTGGGTTTTTTTTCTTTTTCTACATGTGTGTGTGTTTTCATTTTTTCTTTTTTTTATCTTTTTCTTTTTTTTTTTTTGGGGGGGGGGGATGCAAGTAGACTATATTACTGTAGTGTGAGAAAAGATAGGCCAGTAATGGGACATTTACAAGAAAATATCATCAATGCTTCCATTTTGGATTCATATCCAAGGAAGAGGGTCCTGCCCTTTCAGTATGAGCATGCTTACCAGTAGACATGAATACAAAATCTTAATAGATAACATGCAGAAGCAAGTTTAGTTAAATTTTATAGTATGTTCAAAAAATTGGTATTCCATATGAAATCAACCAGAAAATAAATCCTGAACAATGCCAACAAAAAGGTGAAGAGAATTATATATTTTCAGTTATTTTTTCACCGAGACCGGACACAAAGGATTACCTGAGAAGGGGTCAGATCAAATGATAGGCGTGCATCACTTTCTCTTCTCTGAGCACAAACACAGGAAAGGCCCCTCCCAATCCATGCGGTTGATCCAGCAACGTTTTCTGCTATAGTAATACAATGCACAAGATAATGGATTTAAGGTCTATATCTTGACAATATAATCAAGTTAATTAAATAATATCAATTATATAAAGGGATATATCTTAACAAAACCCCACAGGAAGAAATTGTTGTAACTAGTTCATGCTCTTTGAGTACAGTCAATCTACTTAAAAGAGGAAAAAGAAAAAAAAAATCTACTAAAAGAGATATTGCCAATAATAGTTCGCTTAGTCAGCTTTTCTGCGCACCTTTACAACTTTGCACCATCTTCATATGAAAATTTCAAATACAGTTGTGATCGCACCTGAAATATTGTTCTACAAATTCTTGAACAGCTTGCTGCACAATGCATATTTCCATCAAAAGTTCTTTGATACATGTTGGTAACCAGTTACCAAAAACTCGAACTTGTGAGTGCCATGCCGGCAAACAATTGTGAGCTACTATGACATCCAAAACCACTCACATGGAATGGTGGAAAACAATGTGCATGATTTTACATGTCAAAAATAACACATCTGAAGAAATGGTTTTTTTAATAACCGTTCACGACAGTATTTGGAACAAGATTCTTATACTCCTTGGGCTTTGCTACAATGTTAATAACCAGTTTCTCCAAAAACTTGAGTTTATCTGTTGCACAGAGATTATTTTATACCATAACATTCACGAATAGCAAATTTCACAGTGAACTCTAAAAGAGAGAATATGGGATCATCCATAAGCTAGACGAATAATAATAATTTTGAATCAGATAACTTCTGCATACATAAGTGGGGGCATATATAATAACCGATCCAGTCTTCCATTTTTCTCCTTTTTGCCCTGTTGGTGCCTAGGTATAAGTGTGCATTAAGTCCGCAGACAATATATATGATGGTGCTACCTGAAAGACCTGTGTTCAAACTCATAACAAGATAGAGGGTAAAGCTCATGATGAAAGCATGTAGGAGTTCATCCAGATGCTTCATGCGCATGTAGTTAAATGTGAAATTCTTGTCCTTGAAGAAGTATATCTAAGGAAGGGGCAATTAATGACAAATGACAGTTAAAGACGATGAAAGGCAATCAAGTCACTCTACTCTTCTTGTGTATATAAAAGAGGATAAATGTATAGACGCTATGAAATTTTCTTGACAATTTAATAATTGCCACTTAATATGTGATGTAAAGGCTTCAAATTATGTTTAAGTAAATCTGGGCTTGTCAGAGTTTGGACTGATGAGCTCATTGTACCAAATTTGGGCCAATGACTCATAGTCCATGGTTAACTGGCGATTGCTTACATATATTTGCACCATAACTTAGTTTTTTTTTCTGTTAATAACATGCATTAAAGGCTGGAAAATGACATGAGTGGGATTTGAGCACCAGACCTCTAGCCTCATGGCAAAAAGATTTATCAGTACAATATAGTCTCTCAATAATTATCAGCAACCATTGTATGCAACACTTAGGGTGATGGTAGTTATGGTAAAGATGGGCACCAAATATACCTCAAATACAGGGTTACCCACACATCAATTGGAGGATTCTAAAATAATTGGTGCTGCAAGATAACCTGATCAAGAAAAGGTAATTGCTAAGTAATACATAACGGACAATTAACTCTCTGATTAAAAAGTGATAGAACATTTTAGCCGATGATCGAATTATATATTTGTGTAACATCAGCTAATTGCTTTGTCTTAATGAATTTAAATGCTTGCTAATTTTGGGGTAGTCCAACCCTGATTGCAGACTCGAAAGAGCTTACTTAATAGCAGTTGTGCGAAAATTCATACCAGCTAGATTTTCATAGAGCATGGTTTCCTTTGAAGATAGAGCTACAGTTTGCAAATGCAGCAAACTTATAATAGTGTTCCTCCATATGAATGCTTATCTATAATTGGAGTTATATTTGGAACAAATCCAAACCTATGATAGTGGTCATTGGCCAGCCAAACAGAACTTCCAGCTTATACAGAGATATTACGTTCAGACTTAGCACATGTGGGGCCCACCACATAAGTGGGCCCCGCTACATAGGTCGACTACAATGATGCGGGAATCAATTTTATTCATTATGGCTTGATTATCTTTAGTGGGTGTTGACTGGACCCCTGGACTTCCATAGATAACGTGTTATATAGATCAATATCAATTGGTATTTGTGTCATTACTTCATGGGTATAGATAGATTCCATTTCAAGCAACTTCATTTAACAAATAAACAAGCAATGTAAGTAGAGATGAGAAATATTCCATTTCTAATAACAATATTTTAGATCTTGGTGAGAACTATCAACTAGGTGCCAGCAAAGCTTGTCCCCAATTACAACTGTACATGAGTCTCATGGCCCTGGTAACAATACTTTAAATCAATCAGCTTTTCCACTAGAAAACGAGATGTTCTTTCAGTATTATTCTAACCACAAAAATACAACTTCTCATGGAACTTTTCAACGATTTTGGGATCGCAAATTTAACTTTCACAATCTACGAGACCGAACAAATCATGTTGCACATGCAATGTATGCATATAGCATAAGGAGCATAACTGGTCAAGAAATAAAATCCCGCTGAAATTTATGTTCGATATAAATTATGCAAGCTAAACTAAACTAGAGGAACCTCTTACGAGAAGCTCTCACACAAATAATTAGCAAGGAAGAAATTATTATTGGGGGAAGAAAGAGATACGTATCCATCTGCAAACCAATAAAAAACGTATTATTGCAGCTTCACAACAAAAAGGAGCAAGAGCACCATCAAGAGCCCAAGCCTTCTAGTTATTTTTAAGTCTTCATCCAGATGTAGCTAACAGAATTTTTTTTTATGTATTATAGCCCAAATCTCGAGGTTAAAAAACTATTTCGCTATTGAGACTTGAGGAACTGGATTTGGATATATGTTTAATGTTGGGCAAAAGCAAGTCCTATGCATTATCATACTGATCCAACCCAATAAAAAGGTATGGGAAACCGTCATGCTTGGAAGCTAGTACATGAAGTGGGCATCAATGACTGTCAACTTTAGGTGGATATGATATAATGGCAGATACGGATAGAGTTTGATTGGGCGGAAACATTTTATTCTTGAGCTTTCAGAAAGATAACTCCTTTATCTTTGACTGTGTATTTTTTAGAGTGCTCCAAGGGATGTGACCTACTCTACTGGGATTATGAAATGCACAGATGACATTGATTTTTTTCCTTCCAGAAACACAGGATAAAAGGACGAAAAACGTGATCTTTATTATTGAGAATGTGGTTAACATAGTCCCCATATCGGGAAAATTGTGGGATGCATATGGGTATAAAATATAAATTGGGATAAACATCCACAAGGCTTGAGTCTTTTGGATGGAGTCCCACTATATTAAAAGTCCATATGCATCCATGTGTGAGCCCAAACCGAATTTTACATGGTATCGGAGCTCGAGCTCGGGTGCTTGTTTGTCCACGTTGCAAGTACGCACGTGAGGGAGAGTATTGAGAATGTCATTAACATAGTCCCACATCGGGAAAATTGTGGGATGCATACAAGTATAAAATATAAATTGGGGTAAACCTCCACAAGGCTTGAGTCTTTTGGATGGAGTCCCACTATATTAAAAGCCCATATGTGGGTTGCGTCTTTTGGATGGAGTCCCACTATATTAAAAGCCCATATGTGGGCCATGTGTTGTGGGCCCAAATCGAGTTTTACATAGATTACTGCTGATGACATGTAGAACAAAACTTAGTGAGCAATTGTACTTAAGCCAGTTAAAATAGGGATTAGAAAAGCCACTCATAGTCATGTAAGTAACAGAATCCTATACATTGCAAAAGTTTAGCAAGAGACTCCTAGAAATATAGCTATCAAATTCACTATGTCTCAGTCTCAGACATGATCCATGTGATCAACTCTGTCCTGTATAAAACAAGTTTAAGGTAGAGCGTAAAGCACACCAATCCCGGTCCTATTTGGCTTCGGCCTTTTGAAGAGACGATTGTACTCTACTGTTTGAATCAACAAAGTAACATATTGTTTAAACCATATGGAAGACCTAAGCTTTTTAATATTTCATTCTTCTGTATTTTTGTTAGTATTTGAATTTAAGTGGACTTTAATTATTCGTTTCCTTCTTACCCAAAAATTTTGGTCTGCCCACCTAATATATTATTACAATTTATAGAGACATATAAAAATTAAGGAAAAGAGTGGGCACATAGAAGAAACAAAGATGGAATCATGAGGATGAGTTTTGATGGATTTAAAAAGGAAATGGATCCATCATTTTGAATAGTATTAAGCACTTTATGCAGTTAGACCAGAGGTCCATGGAGGGGAAGAAATCAAGCATTTATCACCTGACATCGCGACTAAATATAGGTTTACAATTGTCTTGTCTTGTCTTGTCTATCACTTCGCAACCGAGTTGTGTTTAACTTGAAGACATGGAACTAAAGAAGTCATGTGGATACATATAGAAGATGTTCTAAATGTATGTCGACGTGTCTGTGATTGCACGCAGCCGTGTGTGTGTTTCCACCCAATCCCCCATACTCTCTAAAGATGCCAATCATTCAGTGCTATTCCATAGAGTCCCTATAAGCCTTATTTTTCTCCCTAGTAGCAACCCTGACTAAAACATCCAAAATGCAGGCATACATGAAACAATGATCCCAAACCTCATATGAAATCCTGCCAGTTCTTTTACTTTTACTATTTTACAACTTCTTACTACAGCCAATTTATTGCTTTCTTTTCTCCCTACCATAATCAAACAACATTCAGCTCATCACAATTTTCAATGGCTAAGTTCCTTTTGTTACTCCAAAGTCATGTGATGGCAACGTTAACCTTTTGGACAGTATAATTTTCAAAACAAATCCTTTAATTTGTTCCAACTTTTCTAATCAATTGCAAGTAATGGGAACGAGAATCCTTTTGGCTTTTCGCTTATACAATCTCTAAATTCAATTGCGCAATTCTCTATAAAAAGTATTTCAATTTTCACGAAGTCTTCTAACTACATACAAAATTCACCAAAAATTCCTTAAAATGTATGGAAATTCCATCACTTTCCACTATTTTATCAAAAAGCAAACAAAAATCTTAGCGTTCATCCCTAAACCACAACAATTGAGCTAAATCACACACACACACACACACACACACACACACACAGAGAGAGAGAGAGAGAGAGACAGAGAGAGAGAGATTACCAGAAGAGGAGTGGCAGCCGCTGCCATGGGAGAGCCTTCTCACTGCCACAAAGGATCCATTGGTCTCATCCATTCTCTCTCTCTCCTCTTTCTCTCTCCTAAATCACTTTAATTCTAGGCTGATCCTCGAACGAATTGCCCATGCTACAACAAAAGCAGAGAGAGAGTTCGAGATCAAGAATCGATCGATCGATACCGATGTTCTCCTCGATTTCGTCGAATCGAGATTGGCGATTGGGGATTCCTAGGGTTTCTTGCTTGATTCTCGATTCTCTAGGGTTTGTTCAAGATCTCTGAAATGAGGCCTCACCTCTCTCTCTCTCTCTATCCTCTCTCTCTCTCTCTAAAATTGAAATTGCATTTCAAGGACAAGGTCCCTTTTTTTCTGGCTCCTTTATTTCTCTATTTTCTTCCCTCTTTCTCTTTCTCTCTCTTCAAGATACAGGATCTTTTTGGGTCTTTCGTGCAAAATTGTGGGTTTTTCAGTCTTTTTTGCGGCAAAGGTTATGTTTTTAAGATTATTAATAAAGAGTCCATGTGATTATGAAATAAAGTCAATTTTTTGCATCTAAATGGGGCTCCACTTTCTTTCTCTCTCTATCCCCCGTGAACTGGAAAGAGAGAGAGAAAGAGAAATGAGATTCTTTTGTAGTGGCCCTACTCAATTGGGTAGTTAAGATTTTTAAATTATTGTTAGGGATGACCTAATTTGCCTAACATGACCTTTTTTGTCAAAACAATAAAAGATTGTTTGTGCAGAAGGAAGGACATTTAAGTAGAGAATGAAACTTGTGCAGTGAGCATTTATCTCCATGTCCTGAACTATGGATACACTAGTTTTTATGTCGTTTGAAAACTCTCTGTCCATTCATTTAACATAATAAAATGTTTTGTTGTCATAAAATCATTTTGCAATCATCCGATATAAGAGCAAATGGTATAGTGGATACAATTCACATGAAAATTAACGTATACATATTTAAGCAGGTGAAGATGATTGGTGTCGATCGTCGAGAAAATCAATGGATGCTATCCGCTATTATCGGAAATTTACTACTGTGTAACTTTATACTCTCTTATTTTAGTGTCATTCTGAAACTTCCTTAATATTTGATCATCTTATCACAAAACCTTGAAGTTCTCAAGTCAAACCTTTAACTGTTTAATATGAAAGCTTGACAAGATGGTTTAAAGGTTGATGAGCTAACCACCAAAACTGTAACCAATTCTTTGGTATCATAAAGTCTTGCAACAAACTATGAAAGGATTGGAGCATTCCAGAAAACAATGGATTACAATACAAGATCTCAAAGAATGAAGCAAAATTAGGTGCACATGCATGTTATGTTTCTTAAAATATGGAGGACCAAAAAGAAAAGGTAAAAAGCAAAGAAAGAAGGGTGCATATTGCAAAAGTGAATGTAAGCGGTGGAAGGCCGTCCACAATTGACTAGAGGACAGTTATAATGTCTGGCCGGCTCAAATCCTAGCCATGCTAAAACTCACCATGAGATAGACTCAAAACATTGCAAAAATTAATAGCTATTAATAATTAAACATTAGAAACCCTCTTTCATTTTTTGTGTGATGGGCAGGAAATCACCTCTTCTGTTTATCACTTTCTCAGCGACAGGGAAAAAGGTCGTTAATAAGGAGGCAATGCGGTGACGAAAAAGAGAAGTCGGCGGTGGACAGAGATGGCAATAGCATAAAGAAAAGGAAAGCACAGGGAAATTTTAGGGGAGAACAGCTCTTTCTCTCTCTTTTTAGATGAAAAGGGGTAGTTTTTGGATATAAAAATTGACTTTCGACTTAACTTGACTGAATGGTAAACAAAGTTAATTTTGGAAGGCAAGACGCTTTTAAAAAGAAGTTCAGGATATTTCCTGATATATGTGCAAAAGTTGGGAATATTTAGTGCAAGGTAACCTAGTTTTACACATTAACTTAACACCCCATTAATTATTTCCCAAAACACTCCTAAGCTTGGTCCTATCACTTTTATTCTACTATTGTTTCATTAGATATGGTAGTTTGAGCATAAAAATTTATGAGAGTAGGAAAAAGTTAGGGCGAATTTAAAAATTGGATTTTGCCACTTGGCAAAAGTCATGGGTATTTTTTTATCCAGGTTAAATCTATCGATTTCATTATCCAATACACAAGAAGATTGTCCGGATTCATATGTGTATCACAAATATCATGATTGTATAATTAAAACTTATACACCAGCTACCTCAAGAAGATGATTAGTAATTAGTGTGCTTATTAATAATAAACAAAAGATTAGTTTATTTAATTTACAAGAACAAGACATTGATGTTGGTGATCTAAAAAGATAAGCTAGGGATACACAATTGAGCTTGGTACCCAGGATACTTTATGGATCTTAAAACATTGGTTATATTAGTTTACATTAGTTAGCACTATCTCTCTTTGGAAAAGGAGTCAACATGTTGATATTTTATTTACACTAAAAGCATAACTTCACATTGGACTCTCCCCTAAACTTGGAAGTGTAGGCCTGCAATGTACAAAACCCTGAATAAATCAAGTTGAACATGCAATCATCTAGAAGTCCCAGCACAAGGAAATAATTAAATATGTCACACCCCAAATCTCAAGGTATAATAATGATATATATTTTCTACATGCAACGTTATTATATCCGTCTCTCAAACCAACACCGATGATCGAACTTTATGCTAGCTCAACGTCTACATCATATAAAATATTCATATTAAAAGGCTAAATTACAAAAAAAAACCTTATGCCACCCAATTAGTATTAAACCATTTTAATTTTGAATGAAAATATTTGCATTTTACCTCTTTGACCTAAGGTGGTTACTATCCAACATATCCTTGATTTGCTACTTTTTTCGGTCGTTGCTTCTTTACCAGCTCGTAATCCGTATTTTTATTGGTCTTTTGGGGATAAACATTTGCCCTAAACGAACAAGTTAACAAATGTTGAAATATAAGTGAGAGGATACTTCGCACTTTAGGCTCAAAATTGTTGGATTTTGTTAAAAATTCAAACTCAAACGTAAATTACCTTCTTTTTCTTCTTCATTCAACGCACGTGGTCGGTGAGGGGCCCACAACTACAACGGCTGCCGACGATGCAAGGGGGCCACGAGGGCGGCGCCGCACGCAGGAGGCACAGGGGCCCATGCGGGGGCAGATGTCCGCCGACGCCACGAAGCGACGTTGCATGGGCGGCGGACGGCGCTGCGGTCGAAGCGTGGAGGCGCACATGTGGGCGGCTGCACGTAGTCAATAGGATGGGGCTCACGCGCAAGGATGCTGCAGATGAATTTTGTGATGGAGAAGATGAAGGTGAAGGGCTAAATGCACTAAAGGAAGATTTTAGGGTCGTTTAATGATTTTCAAATGTCTGCATAATGTGCTCATTTTTCTCGAGTTTTATGTGCAAAAAAAAAAGAATTAATACAAAACCAAGAGACGGAGATTTAGAAAGAGACAAAGAAATTTAGAGAGAGACGGAGAGATTAATTATATTGAGAGATTTGAGAGAAATCTTCTAGGGTTGCTCTTATTTACAAACTTGATCCAAGTATAGTAGACGTTTACCGATTCCGCTCTGCCGGGGACTAGCCGTACGATGAGTGAACCTCGTTAACAAATTTCTTGTGCCTCTCTGTTCTGTGTTTGATTTCTTATTTATTCTCGCACTTATTAATATGTATCTTTCGTTGTTTAATTGCGCGATTATTTTACATGATTGTTTGTCGTGAGCACTGTTCCGTGGATTGACTTTTCTCCTAACAAAAACCCTAGAATTTAAGAGAATGAGAAGTTTTTTTTCATCATCATGTTTCCTTATATAGGCTTACAAATTTACACACAGCCCCTTGGGCTTTACAAAATGGAATTTTGCCCATCCCATCCGTCATGTGCTTATTTCTTTTACACATGAGCCATGAGCTTTACAAAAATTTGGCTTCATGCCCATTTTTTTATTACATTCATTCATAAAAATTACATCAAAATTATTTATTACATGATTTCATTTTGGCATGGGGGAGGTCGACCGTGCGTCTCGACTTGGGCATGGGCCCACTTGATCTGGGCTTGGACCCGCTTACTTGGGGTTAACTTTGACTTTGACTTGGTCAACCGGGGTGTAATTTTTGACCCCGACAAAGTGCCCCCCATCAATAAATGCACACCGCGTATATGAGTTGTGTGCATGAAATTGATGGATCTTGGAGTTGGACTTCGAGAAGGAACATCATTACAGGGGCGGAGCATCATTCCGGAAGCATAATTCTGGGGATCGGAGCATAATTCTGAGAATCGGAGCATCATTCCGAAGAGCGGAGAATAATTCCAGGGGTCGGAGCATAATTCCGAAGAGCGGAGCATGATTTCAGGGATCGGAGTATAATTCCGATGAGCGGAGTATGATTCCAAGGGGTCGGAGTATAATTCCGAAGAGCGGAGCATGATTCCAGAGATCAGAGTATAATTCCGATGAGTGGAGCATGATTCCAAGGGGTCGGAGCATAATTCCGACGAGTGGCAGACATTCCGACCGAAGCATAATTTCGATGCAGATGTTGATTCCCAGGTGAAGTATAATTCCGACAGGAAAGGCAGATACTCCGAGGCGAAGCATGATTTCGACACGGGGTACATTCTGAGACGAAACATGATTTCGACGCGGAGCTTGTTGGTCGAATTGATTCTGAAGCGGAGCTTAATTTCGATGGAGAGGTCGTTGGTTGACTTGATTCCAAGACGAAGCATAATTTCGATAGGGAAGGCAGATACACCGAGGCGAAACATGATTTCGACACGAGGGACACTCTGAGACGAAGCATGATTCCGACGCAGAGCTTGTTGGTCGACTTGATTCCGAGGCGAAGCATAGTTCTGATAGGGAGGTCGTTGGTTGACTTGTCCACGGCACAGAGTGTCTGTGGTTGACGTTTCCTCGGTATGGAGTGTCACTTGTTTTGATGTAGAGGCTGATTTCCAGACGAAGCATAATTCCGATAGGGAAGGTAGATACTCCGTAGCAAAGCATGAATTCGACACGGGGTACACTCTGAGGAAAACATGATTCCGACGCAGAGGTCAATTCCCAGTCGAAGCATAATTCCGACGGAGAAAGCAGGTACTCCGAGATGAAGCATGATTTAGACACGGGGTACGTTCTGAGATGAAGCATGATTCCGCCGTAGAGATTATTGGTTTGATTTGATTTGGGTTAATATCAGCATCGCTACACTGGAATATGGTATCAGGAGCGAATCATCATTTGCCATGAGTGGATTTGGGGATTTTGGTTTTGGTTTAGCATCAGTATCGCTACACTGGAATATGGTACCGGGAGCGAATCATTGATTGATCGTTCTTTTGCGTGCGTTTTTAAAATCAAAGAATAGAATATACCGCAATCAAGGCGGTGTCGCTTGGTAGCTAGCCGATTGAGTACGGGTCGGTCCACAGGGAAAACGTGTCTTTTCTTATTGTTCTAACGAGTCAATTCCTATTTGTGGTAGGTTTTGATTTTTATAAAAACTAAGATTGAATTTGATTTGAATTAAAACCTTGCTAGGATTAGGATTAGATAAGTTTGGAAAGTTAATTCTACTCACCGCTTCCTTTGCCCTAATTAAGAACTTAGGTGTTAAGGTAATAGTTAATAAAGGGGATTAGCACGACTAGAAAGAAAACGTATTTCTTCCCTTTGATCCTTATCCGTCCTTTCTTAACTCTTAGCCCTAACCTCTATGTAAATCAACCACTACCGGTCTAACTAGGGAATCACCGCTATCTCGTGGGATAAGGGGTTGTAGTGAGCGGTGTGTGTTTGATTTACATAGAGTCCTAATTTAAAATATTGAACGAGCAAGAAAAGGGTGAGAGATTTCCATCTCTCAAACCTACCCAATCCTAACCCTAACAAGTGAGAAACTACTCACTCATTAGGGTATTAACAATGGAGTTCATTTTTTTATTTTCTTTTTAATTACCTAATTAACGTGCAAATAATAAAAGACAGATAAGAAAACTGCAGAATTTAAATTGCAAATAAGAAAAATTCAAAATAAAAAACTTACTTTTATTGATGCACTCTTGACGATTACAAGGGAATTAAAATTTAATCTAGAATTAAAAGAGGCATGCTCAAAAGAGGCTGTAGGCTTTCCTATTTATAGATAGGAGAAACTCTAGGGTTTACATCTGATCCACATCTGAAATTACAAGACTACCCTAAGAAAACTGGGTCAATACACCGACTCCCACCGACACGCACCGACACGTGCTCTGCACGGCCGCGGATCTGCGGCCATAAGCCTTGTTTGGCCGCGGTTCCACGGCCGTTTGATGGGATCTTGGGCTCATTTCTTCTGTGATGCTTTAAGTTGCTTTTTCTATCTGTTTTCTTCATTTGGTTCCTCAGAATATTTTTTACTTTCTTCCAGATTTCCAACAGTGCAGAATTTGTGGACTTTTACTGTTAGCTTCGCGTTGAAGTCTTAGATCTTGTGCTGCCCTTGTACTTTGTATATTGAACTGTTTGCTGATCTTCGTTTGTTCCTCAAACTGGTAGGCGGCATCTTGCAGATTCATCTATTTGTTGGTCATAGTCTCACATTAGTAGCGTTTTTTTCTCTCACCATTTTCACTGTATTGTTCCGAGAACCTGTAACCTGCAACTATTTAGCAGACACGGATCAAAAGCACCTATTTATTTGCAATATGATTAAGAATGGGGAATATAATAATGTAAAAATTTGATATGAACAAATACCCCCAAACTTATCTTTTGCTCGTTCCGAGCAAAACCAATTTATTCTCGAAAAAACCTAATCTCACTTTCGCAGGGAAACGCGATTGCACTGAGCTCATGCAACAAGCCGTTAAACCTCTAAGTGTCCCTAGTAGGAGGAGTGTTGTCGCCTGAGGGTTTTCAGCGGATACTACCCACAAAATCCGATCAATTTGGCCTATTGACTTTCATTCTTCAATTCGGTGTTCTAGCAAGAAATTCTATTATCTTCAACTTAGAAATCATCAACCTGTATTTTTCACACTCACTTATTATTTAACTTAAGATTGTATATGTTCTATAAATTTATTTAGCTTTTAGCATCTTTTAAATTTTCCTTCTAAGCTTCCATCTCAACTTAGGAATTTTATCATCTCTACTGAAGGTATAAGCCATATCTTTCATTCGTATCTCTCATCCAAACCCCAATCATATACCCCTACGTATGTGTATGTATCACCCCTACACTTGGAAATTCAATTTAAGCTATCATACTCTTGTCCATCGTCCAAAGTACTTTTAGTTGGTAAATTTTAGATGAAATTGCTCACACATCTTTCATGCGACCGTTAATACTTCTTGAGGTACTAACGACCAATTACAAAATGTGTTGGCGCATTAAGGCGTAATTCCTCGTCTTGTAATACCTAAGACTTTAGCAGTGACTCCCAAACCAGTTGGTCTAAGGCACTAGGTGATAAAGCACCCTCGCTATATATTTTTTATTTTACGCAGCCTTAAGTAATTACAAAACCAGTGTTCATTTTTTTTATATCTCATTATTCACACTTATAATTTTTTTTCATACTAAGGATTTTAGACGAGCAATTCAAGGTATCCTCTACTATCCCAAGTTTCAAGGTGCGTGTATTTGCGAGTTGTAGGGTATATATTTTCAGAATTTAGACTAAAGGTTCAGAATTATTTTTCAGATTTACACTTCAATAAAAATTTCAATACTCTTCCCTTATTTTGACTTAGCCCAAGAACTAAACTCAGAATTTGCCTATTTCTATATAAACTATAAGGACATATATTTTCTACCGTTAAATTTTAAGAAAGGTTATTTTTAGGGTTTTTAATTTACTAAATTTAGGATCTAGTTTTTCTAGCTAGTTGGCCGTCTTGTCAAACTTATGTCAACTAATGCAAAGTTGATTTTTTTTTTATCTTTTTAGTCTTTTCAATTTTTATTTGATTTTTTTTCTTTTATATATATTTTTTATTTTCATTTTTTTTAATTTTTATAATTTTTTTGATAAAGATGCAATGCAGAATTAAACATACAAAAAAAGAAAAGAAAAAATATGTACAAAAATTAAAAATATGCAATGCAATGATAACTATTTACAAACCACCTCTTCCCCCAAACTTACCAAAAGCAGTGCCCTCACTGCTCAGGCCCTCGGCATCCCCTTGAACGTGAACGTGAACGCTCCTCTCGCGCTGGCAGCGTAAATACGCCATGTTCAATCTCAGTCACCCGGTGATCCAAGTTGGTCACCATCCCTACCAAATTATCAATCCCCCTAATGGCTCTTCTAAGAAGACGTGCATGTTCTATGGGGGTGAGCTCTTTCTCGCTCGCGGTCGAGCTGGAGCTGGGTGTTCTGGCTGGTACATATTCGGCCGGTTCTGTTCGCGACCATACATCAGTTAAGCGGGTATAGGACGTGGATACGCCCTCAATAAGAGGCCTAATGGATATACCTCCATGCATGTAGAATTCAAATTCCTCTGCAGGGAGGAAATAGCGACACAGTTGTGTCATTAACATAGGGCATGGGTAATTTGCAGCCCTTTTGCCAGCACCTATTGAATTAACCAGAACCGTGCACATGTCAAATCTAGGGTTCCTAGTCATTAAGGTGTGCACGATATGAAGAGACGGGGTGAAAAATGTGGTATTATGTGAACTGCCAAAAATGTTGTTTTGTGCCCACCGGCACACGGTTAAAACATTGGCGAAGAGGGTTCTAGCATGTTGCCCTTCCTAAGTTCCCTCGAACAGTCATTACCCATTAAGGGCATGCAGTCTTCAAATTGAAGGGGTTGGTCGTGAATAGATAATCTAGGAATTAAAGTGACTTCATGGATGAAGTCCCTGTCAACGATTATCTCCCTATCGCCCCAAAGTAGTTCGATAAAACCGTATTGTGTAAGGCAGCCTTCCTCCATGCACTCGTAAAAATGAGTGACTAGATCTGGAAGAGCGTAAGCATTGGGATGATTATAAATTAAAAAGTTCCACCCCCTCCGTGTGATTTCATCAGCAAAATAGCTCCCGTAAATTGTGTGTGAAAAGATTTATGAAAAATCACGTTCTAATTGCATGTTCGATGCCATTACAGAGAGTGCAGATCTTCAAAAAATTTTAACAGAGAGGACAAAGAGATGCCAACCTCCTCTGAAGTTTTCAGAGGGAGAAGAGGCAGGGGCGCGGCGGAAGCGCGGCAGAAAGAGGGCTTCGGCGGCGGTTGCGCGGCGGCTAGGGCAGATCTCCTTCTTCTGGCTGCTACGGCGGCTAGGGTTTGCAGAGAGGTAAATTTTAGGGTTTGTAAAAACTGAGAGGGGTCGGGTTCTATTTACAGGGGGGAGTGTGTTGGTTATTTGTAAAAAAGCCCCTCTTAAAAAGAGGAAATTATTTGCAAATTTTTATTTTTATTTTATTAAAACTGGAAATTTATAAAAATACCCTAAAAATTTTCAAATTTTCAAATTTTTTATTTTGCTTTTATATAATTACAAATTATACATACCCCCAAACTTGTTTGAAACAATGTTTTGGCTAGATAATCGAAATTTAGGGGTAGATGGAGGAAGATCAGTCAATGTAGACCGGCTCCTGCAAAAACAAGAGCTCCTCCAAAGGGTCTGCAGTGAGGAACGGTTTAAGTCGATGTCCGTTCATTTTAAACAGTGAACCGTCCTCCGGGTTTTCTAGATCGACCGCACCGTGCGGATATACGGTGCGTATCAAAAATGGCCCTTTCATCGAGATTTGAGCTTGCCGGGATGGAAATGTAACCGAGTGTCGTAAAGTAAAACCTGTTGACCAGGTTTGAAAGTTTTGCGCATAAGGTGTTTATCGTGGAACACCTTCATTCGGTTTTTAACAACGACTGCGTTCTCATAGGCTTCATCCCGCAGCTCGTCTAATTCGTTCAACTGCAGCTTTCTATTGCTGTCCGCATCTCCTAAAGATAGATTCAACTCTTTTATTGCCCAAAATGACTTGTGCTCTATTTCAACTGGAAGGTGGCAAGCCTTTCCATAAACAAGCCTATATGGAGACATGCCAAGATCGGTCTTATAGGCAGTTCTGAATGCCCAAAGGGCATCAATAAGTTTTGATGACCAATCTTTACGGTTTTTGAAAACCGTTTTCTCTAATATCTGTTTTATCTGCCGATTCGAAATCTCGGCTTGCCCACAAGTTTGCGGATGATATGGCGTTGACAGCTTGTGAGTAATGGAGTATTTCCGCATTAAGAACTCGAAGGTCCTATTACAAAAATGAGATCCATTATCACTGATAATCGCGCGAGGATGCCCAAACCGAGAAAAAATGTTTTCTTTGAGAAATCTAACGACAACCTTGTTGTCATTAGTTCGGCTGGGCACAGCCTCGACCCATTTTGAAACATAGTCAACAGCGAGTAGAATATACATGTTCCCAAAAGAGTTGGGAAATGGTCCCATAAAGTCTATCCCCCAAACATCAAAAATTTCAACAACCAAAATTGGTTGGAGTGGCATTTCATTTCTACGAGATATCCGGCCCAAGTGTTGGTACCGGGAGCATGTCTTGCAGTACTCATATGCGTCTTTAAAAAGTTGTGGCCAGTAGAAGCCACACTGCAAGATCTTTTCTGCTGTCTTTTTGGGGCCAAAATGCCCACCACACGCTTGATCGTGGCAAAATGACAGCACGCTGTTAAACTCATTGTCGGGGACACACCGACGAATAATTTGGTCGGGACAGCATTTGAATAGATACGGTTCATCCCAGTAAAAATGTTTTACTTGAGATAGAAATCTGAGTCTGTCCTGTTTCGACCATTCGTTTGGTATCAGTCCGGTGGCCAAATAATTTATGATATCTGCGAACCAAGGTTCGCATGACACAGTTAAGAGCTGCTCATCTGGAAAAACGTCTTTAATAGGAATTTGAAGTGTAGGCGAAGAAGGAAGGCGTGAAAGGTGGTCGGCGACTACGTTTTCACATTCTCTCTTGTCTCTTATGACAAGGTCAAACTCTTGTAGTAAGAGTATCCAACGTATCGGCCGAGATTTAGCATCCTTCTTCACAAAATGATGGCGAAGAGCTGAGTGGTCCGTGTAAACGATGACTGGAGAGCCGATTAAATAGGCCCTGAACTTTTCTAGTGCAAACACAACAGCTAAGAACTCTTTTTCAGTTGTTGTGTAATTCAATTGGGCCTCGTTTAAGGTTCGGCTAGCGTAATAAATTACATGCGGCATCTTATTAATGTGCTGTCCAAGGACAGCACCAATGGCGAAATCAGATGCATCGCACATAATTTCAAATGGATGCGTCCAGTCTGGAGATGAAAGAATGGGAGCAGAAATAAGTGAGTTTTTCAACGACTCGAACGCCTTCATGCAGGTTGAGTCGAAATCAAAAGTGGTGTCCTTGGCCAACAAAAGAGTCAAGGGTCTAGCTATCTTGCTAAAGTCCTTGATGAACCGTCTATAGAAACCGGCATGGCCAAGGAAGGCTCGGATGTCTTTGACGCACTTAGGAGGAGAAAGATTGGAAATGACTTCAATCTTATCTTTATCTACCTCAATACCATTTTGCGAGATAATATGTCCTAAGACAATACCTTATCGTACCATAAAGTGGCATTTCTCCCAATTTAAAGTAAGGTTCTTATCCCTACACCGGATAAGAACTGCGTCTAAATGTAACAAACACTCGTCAAAGGAGTCGCCGAAAATGGACAAATCATCCATAAAAATCTCCAAGAATTTTTCCACCATGTCTGAAAAAATGCCCATCATACACCGCTGGAAAGTAGCGAGTGCATTGCATAACCCAAAGGGCATGCGACGGTAAGCGAATGTACCGAAAGGACAAGTAAATGTGGTCTTGTCTTGGTCTTTTTCGGCGATGGGAACTTAATTATAGCCGGAGTAGCCATCCAAAAAGCAGTAAAATTCATGCCCAGCCAATCGTTCTAGCATTTGGTCAATGAAAGGTAATGGAAAGTGGTCTTTTCGTGTCGCGGCGTTGAGTTTTTTATAATCGATGCATACTCGCCACCTAGTTTGGGTGCGAGTAGGTATTAACTCATTCGCCTCATTAGTTATGACCGTTATGCCCGATTTCTTTAGGACAATGTGAATGGGGCTAACCTACTGGCTATCAGAGATAGGGTAAATGATACCATTATCTAGACATTTTACAATCTCCTTTTTAACAGCCTTCTTCATTATAGGGTTGAGGCGTCTCTGTGGATCCCTTACTGGCTTGGCATCATCCATCATATGAATATGATGTTCAACTATGAGGGGACTAATCCTCTTGATGTCCGCCATAGTCCAGCCAAAATCTTGCCGATTATTTTGTAAGACCGTTAAAAGGGATGTCTCTTGCTCGGGGGCTAGAGATGCCGATATGATAACATGAAGGGTCTCATTCTCACCTAAGTAGGCGTATTTAAGGTGAGACGGCAACAACTTGAGTTCGAGTTTTGGAGGCGAAACAATTGAAGGTAAAATTGGTGAAACTGTCTCAAACTCGAAGGATTCCAATAGAGGTTCAAAGCGAGTGTAAGCAACCGAGTCGGATGGTTCAACTAACTCATCCGAAAATTCAAAAGACTCAAACTCGGGTGGTGATTCTTCAAAATCGTTCGAAAAGGTGAAACACTCGTAATCGTTATCGGGTGTGAAAACTGTGTCAGATTCAAGGAGGAACGCACTAGTGGCGTCAAAACTGCTGTGATCGAACAGAAATTTTTCGAGCTCACAGTTCTCCTGAGTGATCTCTTGGATTGAGAAAACATCAAGTATATTAGCATTAGGCTCGGAGGGCTGATTCCCAAACTTAAAAATGTTGAGTTCAATTGTCATGTTTCCAAAAGATAGGTTTATCGAACCATTTCGACAATTGATCACCGCATTAGAAGTTGCAAGGAATGGTCGACCAAGTATCACCAGAATTTGACTCCGGGGGTTAGCTACAGTCTGTCTGTCCATAACAATAAAATCAATGGGGAAAATGAAGTCCCCTACTTTAATTAACACATCCTCTAACTCACCCCTAGGATGGGTGATGGATCGGTCGGCCATTTGGAGAGTACAATGTGTGGGTTTCAGCTCTCCAACGCCTAATTGTTCGTATACTGAATAGGGAAGCAAATTAACACTGGCACCAAGATCTAAAAGTGCGTGATTGATTTTCTTATCCCCAATTGTTATTGAAATTGTAGGACAGCCAGGGTCCTTACGTTTTTAGGGTAAAGGTTGGATAAGAGTATCACTTACTGCACTAGCCAAGAAAACTTTCTTAGGTACCTGCGATTTCCTCTTCTTGGTGCGTAAGTCCTTTAAGATTTTAGCGTAAGAAGGGACTTGTTGGATTGCATCCAAAAGAGATATGTTAATGCTAACCTGTTTGAATAACTCCACAATCTTTTCCATTTGTGGAGTTGATTTATTGGATTTCAACCTATTTGGAAATGGAATATTTTGAAAATTTGTTGAGTCCAATGTTTGTGGAGTATATTGCGGAGTTGGAACGGGTCCCAGTGTTGATGTTTTTGTGGAGTGAGATGTGGGTCCGTTCGAATTAGTAGAAGAAGTAGAGCCTTGTGAAGAATGAAGAACATGCTCTGAAGAAGATGAAGAAGATGAAGAAGAAGAAGCGGCGGCCGGGGTGTCATTATTGTTGCCAACGTTGTTGTGCAATACCTTTCCAGATCTCAATGTAGTCACAGCACTCACATTATGATTTTGCTGTTCATGAGCAACATGTGCATTGTGTGTGTGACCGGGATTTGGCAATGGTTGAGATGGAAGCTTTCCCTTTTTTCGCTCGCTTAACGCATCATTCAGTTGTGCAATTTGGGCTTCAATTGTTTTGATGCTCTGATCATGTGAAGCAGTGTGTTGCACCAAAAACTGAATGGAAGATTGAATGCTGGTTGAGGATTGTGTAGATTGTTTTAAAAACGCATCCAGACTTCGTTCTAGCGAGGAAACCTTAGTGTTATTTGGTTGAACAAAATTATTTTGAGGAAACGAGTTGTTTGGTGCAAAATTGTTTATTTAATTTTGGTATAGTTGGGGTTGGAAAGGTTGCTGATATTGAGTTTGTTGAGGGGCATGTTGTTGTGGAGGAGGCCTCTGAAAATTGTTATTGCCTTGGAATTGTTGTTGATTTTGATTCCAAGCAAAATTTGGGTGGCTCCTCCAACCAGGATTATAAGTTGAAGAGTATGGATCATTTCTTTGTCTTTACTGAAAGGCAGCATTGACTTGATCTTGTCCTTGAACAGACAGGTTGTAAGAACACTCTTCGGTTAGATGGGACGGATCCGAGCAACAAGCGCAAATAATGCGTTGGGGTAAAGCTGGGGCAGGAGAAGGCGATGAGAATTTGCTCTCAATTGTTTCTAGTTTTTTCGTGAGTGCAGCCATTTCGGCCTTCATTGCAATCGACATATCAAGTTGATGTATGCCTGCCCTAGACTGACTTGATG
Source organism: Agapanthus africanus (assembly GCA_030015575.1). Taxonomy (NCBI): domain Eukaryota; kingdom Viridiplantae; phylum Streptophyta; class Magnoliopsida; order Asparagales; family Amaryllidaceae; genus Agapanthus; species Agapanthus africanus. Next base: position 424,807,212 of record JASDDO010000018.1, on the reverse strand, counting down.
AAGTAGATGAAGTGGTCTGAGTGCTTTCCCACTGAAGTGTTTGTTCAGCAAGATCGTCGAGAAATTGCCAAGCTTCCTCGCTCGATTTTGTAAGAAAGTGACCTTGACAAATGGTTTCCAACAACTGCTTAGTTGCTGGGTTCAGTCCTTCGTATAAAGTTTGGCAAAGTTGCCATCTCTCGATACCGTGGTGAGGGCACTGAACAAGAAGGTCCTTAAATCTTTCGAAACACTTCCAAAAAGGTTCGGAAGGAAGCTGGGAAAATTGATTAATTTCATTTCTGATTCTCGCGGTCTTGTGGTGTGGGTAAAACTTTTTAAGAAAAGCCTTAAACAACTCTTCCCAATTTTTTATGGAATGCGATGCTGTACTATATAGTCACTTTTCAGCTAGGTCACATAAAGTGAATGGAATGACACGTAACCTTATAGCATCATCGGAAAGTTGGGTGGTCTTCATCATTGCGCAAACATTCTGGAATTTGTTAATGAAGATGTAGGCATCTTCGGATTCTAGCCCGTGAAATTTGGGCAATATATTGATGAAGTGGGGTTTAATTTCGAAGTTATCCCCATTAGCCGGTGGAAGTGAAAGAAAAGTAGGAAGTGCGGTGCGGGTTGGATAAAAAAGATCCTGGAGCGCGATTTGTTGGGGCGCTTCGACAGGAGGGTGTGGTGGGTTATTCGCACCCAGTTGAGGTGGAATCAGTCCCGAAGTAGGTAAGGGGTTGTTAGGATTGAATCCCGACATCTCCTTAGAAGATGGTGAATATGAAGATGAAGATGAAGGTAAAGAAGTGGAGGGAATTTCGACTTCGGAGTCGAACGCGTCGTCAGTAGGCACTAACGGGACACGGACTAAATGGGCGCTAGTGTCTCTAGTCCAACCGGACATACACTAACGAGTTGTAGTGTAGTCAAAAAGTAAAAATAGAAGGTGGGGGTAAGAAAACGTTAAATGAGAGAATGTGGGTGCAAGTGAGGTGCAATGGATTTCTAGCGACAAAATGGCAAATTTTTTTTTTGTAAAAATTTTGTTTTGTTTTTTTTTTATAAGGAGTTTTGCAAAAGATTTTTTATAAGGAGTTAGACACACTTTCAAGCAATCATAATTTGAACATGCACAATCAAGCCTAGAGCTAGGGTCTCCTAAGTCAACTAGACCGCTCCTAACTGATCCAAAGGACAAGTTATGAGATGTCCCTCGAATCGCCTCTTCACCGCCAATTGTGGCCGGGTAAACACAAGTAAAGAAAGGAGGGAGCCGCTCACGAATCACCGTGAGACGGGCCTGTTCCCTCCCGAATCATGAAGACGCGACCGCGTAGGTCCGTCTCTCCTGAAATTCGGGGCAGATGCTAATTGGTGCTATCCGTCCACCTCTCTGAAGATGCCAAGTTGATTTATGGCACCATGTATCGAAGGTTCAGACGGATGCGGCTGATGTAGCAGACTTCGTCAAATTCCCTCTCGTTTGAGGGGTTTTTGATTGTGGGGACGCTCTTCCTTGCAGGCGCAAGCCCCTGCAGTTAATTACGCTACCGTATCGCAGTAACAACTTTCTCCTTCCCCATATGGTCACTTCGTGTCGTGGGTGTTTGTTTTGTGTTTGGTTGCCCGTGGATTGTATACGGAGACTAATTTATGTTGTCGCCCGTAGAGCGTGAACTAGTCCAAATCCGTATCTTTCTTAGATTTGGGTTTAGGGGGTTGGGTTTAAGGATACGTTAGCCTCATTTGAGACTAAGATCAACTTAAACGTTTGTTAAGAATACGTTAGTCTCATTTTAGACCAAGATCAACTTAACAGGATCGTTTAGATCGAACAAGAGAGCGATTAGGCTCTATTGTTTAGTTTAGTGACATTGCGGTCGATTAGTTTAAGGACATTATGGTCCAATGTTAGTTTAAGGACATCGCGGTCGAGGTTAAGGACATCATAGTCCATGGGTTTAAGGACCCCACAGTCCAATGTTAGTTTAAAGACATCATGGTCGAGGTTAAGGACATCATAGTCCATGAGTTTAAGGACCCCACAGTTCAATGTTAGTTTAAAGACATCACGGTCGAGGTTAAGGACATCATAGTCCATGAGTTTAAGGACCCCACAGTCCAATGTTTAGAGACGTCATAGTCTATGAAATGTGTGGTTGTCGGGACCCGTCACCTCTTTGAAGACGTTGAGAAATTACAACGACAAATATCAAAGGAGTGAAGAGATGTACCCTTAAACCAAGGTGAGTTGGCTGAAAGAGCAGATGTGCTCAGTTCAAAATAAGTTGAGGACTTATGGCCAGAATTGGGCTAAATCCAATTAAAATGTTTAACACATTTTTTTTGTTCTGGCTATTAGGCCTTTATTTAGGCTCGGCCCTTTTAATAATGCTAAGTATTGGGTTCTGACATCTTTTGTCTTCATCAGAACAAATTGTGTTCTGACAACGCGCCACGTGGCGCGCCAGGTGCTTTGCACCAGTTAAAGAGCGCATTGCGCTTCTATCAGGTAGCGCACACGAAGAGAACACGTGTCGCGCTTAGCGCTAAATGCTAGTTCATTAGCGCATTGCGCTTTTAATTTATAAGCGCTTTGCGCTAGTCTGTTGGCGCGCCAGTGAGTGACACGTGGCGCGCTTGGCACTGAGCGCCAGCCCATGAGCGCAGGCGCTGTTTTAGAAGCGCAAAGCGCAGATTGTGTCTTTGGTTGACACGTGGTAGGTTTTGGCGCTGAGCGCCAGCCCATGAGCGCAGTGCGCTGTTTCAGAAGCGCATAGCACAGATTGTGTCTTTGGTTGACACATGGCAGGTTTTGGCGCTGAGCGCTGGTCCAATGAGCGCAAGAGCGCAATTCATGAGTGCAAGGCACTTTCAAGATCAAAGAATAAATTTATGTTCTTCTTAAAGGAGGCTTTGCCTCAAGATTCAAGAACAAAAGTTTTTGTTTTATAAAAGGGCTCTGCCTTTATAGATCAAAGATCTGTGAATGAAGTAAAATACTTCTTTTAGTTTTTTATAATTAGATCTTTTGATCTTTTTTCTTTTTATCAAAGACCTTGGTTTTTTGTAGATCTATGATCTTTTTAGAAAATGGTTCTTCTTTTTACGAGATGATTTCATCTCTATGGTTCAAGAACTAGTTCTTTACCTTGAAGATGAAGAAATGATCTTCTTTTTCTAAAGGCTTGCCTTTCTTTCTCTTTGAGTTTTCTCAAAATTTGCAGAGGGTTTTTCTCTATCGCTTCTGTATCTCTTAGACTTGAAGTCTAGGGGTCTTTATATAGGGCCAAATGATTTGTTGAATCAGTTTAAGAGATCTTTCTCTGATTGATTTGGGAATATTTTCCACCATTGGATCTTTGATCCTAAGGCTTCTGTTTTACAGAAGATAATCTTCTTGTTTTAATAAGATTGGCAAGATCTTTTCATAACAGAATTTTAGTTCTGATTAATTAATAATTTATTATTAGTAGATCTTTTGATCTAACGGTGGGGGATTTTTAATTCCAGCGCTGGCGCACCTTGCGCGAGCGCACTTACGTTCGACACGTGGCGCGCAGCGCAGAGCGCAGCGCAACTGCGCTAGCGCACCCGTGTTTGACATGTGGCACGTAGCGCAGAGCGCAGCGCAACTGTGCTAGCGCACCCGTGTTTGACACATGACGCGCAGCGCAGAGCTCTGGATCTGAAATTCAACTTTTAAATTTTGAATTCTAAAACAGGGCTTTGTTTTGATTGGGGGTGCTCTGCCTATGGCGCAGCGCACCTGGCGCTAGCGCGTTTGTGTTTGACACGTGGCGCTCAGCGCTCAGAGCGCTGAATCTGAAGCGTTGCTTCAATTTAAATTTTGAATTTTGAAACAGAGCTTTGCTCTGATTGGGGGAAACAAATGCCCCCCCACCGTTGCGCTCACGCGGCGCACACGTGAGTGCAGCGGTGGCAACATCTGAGCCCTTGAATCAACTCAGAAGTTGAAGAGGCGGTTCAGTGCTTATAAATAGGACCTTTGGTCCCTTAGATGATTTCCATCTTCTTCTTGAGAATTTTCACTCAGAGCCTTGCTCTTCTGTTTAAGAACTTTCAAGAGTCAGAACTCTTTCCAAACTTAGGTAAATTTTTTTTTTATAATAAATTAGGGTTTTTACCCATCAACAGAGTCTTGCTCTTCATAGATCTTTAATCTAAAGAAAACCCTTTTAGGGTTTCATTAATAGAGCCTTACTCTCATGAACCCATAGATCTAAAGAGATCTTTTCTTGGGATTTTTTATCCCATGAATCAGAGCTCTGCTCTTTGATAATATGTGGATCTTTTGATCTTTGATGAAGAACTCTTAAGAGTTTTTTTTTATGGATCTTGAAGATCCCAGAATTTTTAATTCACAAAAATTAATTTCAATTAATCCTTGATGGATTTTTCATCATCATTACAGAGCCAGGCTCTTTAAGGAATTTTATTCCTTCATTATCAAAGTGTGACAAGTGTCACTCTGTTATAGAGTTTTGCTCTCAAAGGGAGATTTTCTCCTTTTCCCGAGTGATTTCTCATTCAATGAGAAAATTCATTGAGGATTTCCTCATTAATTGACAGTCTCATCCAATGATGAGGCTGTTTTATTAATTGATGCATTGTCATCTGGATTTTGTGGGCCTCCCTTTGGTCCCCTTTCCACTGCATTGCAGTATGGTACAAATTTTAAAGTGCCGAGCGTCAGAATTTTAAAATTACATTATAGTACTGACAATTGAATTCTGTTCTTTCTCGCAGGCGACATGTCTTCCGATCTCTCTTTCCCGTTTTTCCGTTCAGAGGGAGGATTCCCTGAGGCACCTGTGGACCGGGAGGTTCTCGCGCTCATCAGAGACTATGACCCGGAACACAAAAACCTCCACTTGTGGGGTAGATGGTACGACCAGATTATCAGAGGTCGTCGAAGCTTCTCTTGTGTGACGCCGTCGGAGCCAATCTCGGCGATTCCATACGCAGATGCGCCCCCGGTGAACTATGCCGTGGAGGTTGTCAATTGGACTTCGGAGGGTCTTCTTCAACCTTCGATTGCCGCCATACCCATGCAGTTGCCAGTAGCTTTGGATACCTTAGGGCGGCGCATATGCCAGGGCGAGTCGCGCCCTTAGGGACAACCCTACAACATCGGGTTGACTCCCCGACATTCGGCCTGGTATTTGCAGTGGGCCAGGTACATTTTGTCAGCGAAGAAAACGCAACTGCTGAAGCTCGGTCTATATCCTGCGGTTTATGCTTCGTTGTTCCAATATTCTGCTCCTCCGACATGGTGGATTAAAGCGTTCTTGGAGCAATGGAACATTCCAACCCATACCTTTCTTCTACTGGACAGAGAAGTCTCCATTTCCTTAGAAGAATTTGCTGAGATTTTCGGTCTGCCGGTTAGGGGAGAGCACTATAAGGAGCTGCTTCCTCCGGATGAATACGTTTTTGCCACCAAGCCGGTGGTGATGGGCCTAACGCCGGAGAACGCCATTCAGCACCAGTTTCCTAGTCTGATAAAGGTGCTGAACATGTACGAGAGCCTCTTCTTGGAATCCGGAGGCCGGGGGGTCAGTTTCGCAGGCTTCATTGCCCGGTTTCTTCGCCCGGAGATTCTATCGCAACGAGGCGAAAAATTTGCCAAGCTCGACGACCCCTACGGCTTTGTCTTGGACCTGTTAGTTATATGTATGCCCTAGAGGCCATTACTGTACATAGGATGTATATTGTAGTGGATGCTGGGACATATATAGGTAGGACTTTCTTGCTCGACATGATAGTACGCTGTCTGGTTACTCTTTATCTTAACATGTATACTTTCTGTCTCTCCGTTACATGTTGATAAAACCCTTCGGATGTGTACTCGACTTCCAGGACTATGATGTAGATCATACTAGTGGGGCCTGGGTAGTCCATGAGTACATCCTTCAATGTTCCTAGTCGTGGGAATATCGAGACGGGGCATCGATATTTCAGAGTAGACCAGCGTATATCTTCTCGAACCATGTGATGGACGATGGATGATCCCATATCCATTGGTGTTTGACATCAGAGATGGTATGCGGGTGCTCAGTGAAGACTGGGTACACTGAACGGACTCGCCGAGAACTCCCAGATGGTATTATACCTCACGTCAGATGGCAGTTCTCTGGTGACACTGGTACAGCTTAGTCTGTTGACCCGAGATCGTCATAGAGTCTTGTGTGTCTCCCACTGTGCTTTGATTTCCACCCTACCACGGCTCTACTGAGTCGTGCAAACATGTGGTTTTTGGGTACAGTCTCGATTCACATGGAGGCAATGAGCGATAGGAGGGGATTCGTCTCTCCCGGTATTGGGGGTTGATGTTGCGCTATGCTCGACTGACCATAACTGGAAATCCCTGGTCAGGGTTGCAGTGATATACTGGTAAGAGTTATCAGTAGTTTCACGCTTGTTATGGACCTTACATCGGCATGACTTATCAAGCTACTGGGGTCTGACGTTTACCACCCCTAGGCGAGATATGCGACATATCAGACGAACAGACCGGACTGTACGGTAAGTGTTACTGGTTGGATTCACAGGAGTGTGAGCGGGCTTGCTCGTTGATCTTCTGATCGCTCAATACCCGGGTGGCCGTTACGTTTAGCAGACCGCTTGCGGCTTGTGGGTGTTTGATATGATCATCACCTACCGCCGGCGTATTGACGAGTCTTTAGAGTCCTACACAGAGGTTTCCTGGCTCAAGCGAAACGAAATAGGAGCGCATATGAGATATGTGCGGGACCGATAATAATACCAGTATGTGATACTGAATTCTATTCTCGCGATTTGTATCATCGGACGGTTATATAGGATATAGCCGGATTACCGAATCAAATGTTGATTCGATATATTGATACACTTGATATTAGTTGGTTATATGCATTATGACCGGATCATTAAATCAAGTGTCGATTTAATGATTTAATGTATAATTATATATTAGATATATTACTTTACATTAACTAATATTGGTTCATTTAAGATTGATTTTCTCACTTGAACGTGCACATTGTTTATATGTGATATATGCAAGTGTACATGTTTGTATCATGCTTGATGATACATACAAGTTGTGTGTATGAGACTTAAACCAAATTGAGGTTAAATTAAGGTTTACTAATTTCCTAATAAATAACAAAAGAAATAAAACTTTGGTCAAAGTTATCAAGCTTCATGAAGCTTGAAGAAACTTTGAGAAAGTCAATTTCTTTTGTCATTTTATTAAGATGCTAGTTAACCCAACCCTTAACCCAATTCTTTGGTTAATTCTCTACACAAGTTAAGCATGAGGGCTTAACTTAACCATGGTACCATAATTAAAAGGATAAGTTTCATTCTTTATTCATTATTCTTATTATTATCCTTTCTTCTTCTTCTTCAAGAAGAAGAAAGCTTGCTACCATCAATGGTGCCATGAGATTTAAAGTGAGAAATCCAATTCTAAAGTGAATCTACTTTCTATTTCTTCATCCTCTACCACTTGCCATGTAGTAGAGTGTGTTTTCTTCACAAGTTTCATGACTTAGTGAAGATGGAGCTTGAGTTTGAGTTGCCTCGACGTAGATCATCTTCGGCATCGAAGTCAACGACCTAGCCCGTCCATTTCTCCGATGAAACCGACGCTAGAGTCCGGGATTCCGATGAAACCGACGCTAGAGTCCGGGATTCCGATGATCGCAGCGGATGGACGTCAACACGGAGCTAGAGAAGTGGAGGACCGGATCTACAAAGGTTGTAGTCTCTTTCACTTAGTAGCAAAGTAGTTTGCTTGTTTAGTTTTCGCCTATCCTCTAGTTAACGATCTTGCATAGGATTCTTAGGCACATGAAAAATTTGATTTTAGCATGATTGATCAGTTGTAGAACCTCTTGAGTGTGCCTAGGAACCCTACAGTGGTATCAGAGCCTAGCTAGAAGTTTAGGCGAAGTGTAGACGATGTTAGAAATCCGATCGAGTCCCGAAACCCTAACCAAGACCCCTCTCTGTCCTTTTTCTGTAACCGTGGATTTTTCCAGATTAAAAATAGCCAAAAAATTCAGCAGGGTTTTTGATGAGTTACTGTGAAGCACGTGCGCTTAAATCGATAAAAGCGCCGCGGAACCGCGGTATGAGCATGCCTCATGCGGCGGTTCCGCGGCCGATTCGACACTTTATCCTATTTATTTTTCACAGTAACTCCTTATTTGATTCCTGTGTTTTCTGGATATTTTTTAATTTACACTAAAGAGTTGAGTAATCTGGGGTGTTTTGGGGATTCGATGATTCGATCGGAAACTTTAACTGCGTCTATGTGTTTTTCCGTGTAATTCAGAATATGTTAAAAGGTTCGACCGGATATAAATACCCAATTTTTTCCCTGCCGGGAAATTTCCAATTGTTGGATTTTTCCGTAGTTTAATAACGTTCTAAGTAGTGCAAGTAATGCGATGGACCCTCTAGAAGACAACAAACCTTAACTCGATTATGTGACCGTCTTGAATTGCCCTTTGAACCTTAGGGTTTGGGGCAGTACGGCGTGCCACATGTAAGGCGTTGGCTTGACCCTTCTACGGCTGGACCGTTAGTACTGTGGCATGAAGTGAATGTTTTTAAACTTATTTCATGTGTTGAGCTGTTCCGGGAAAACTTGGGTGTTTGATTGTTCGATCGAAAAGTTTAACATTTTCTATTTATCTGGAATGTGATACAATATTTGGAATCCACAAGTAGTTATGAGATAACTGATTTGGATGTTATAAACATAGCAGTTTAGTCTCACTTGATCGGTTGCCACGGAATTTTGATGCGATCAAAAGTCCGTAGCAATCACGTAGCGTACGCGGATACTCGCTGGATAAACTTAATAGATAGCCACGCCCCTTAGCCTCGACCAAGTGACTGTAGGAGAACCCCGTAGCCAAAGCATCCGTTCGGGTGCTCGCGGTAGCGGTGTTCCGCCTTAGTGCACTTCGTCGACGGCATCGGGGGTGCGGCTATCTACTAAAGTTTGCGACGAGCATTCGATCAGGATGTCGGGAATCTTGTTGAATTGCCCGACTTGATATTGAAAAGAGTTTTCGATAATGAGACTAAAATGCGGGGTTTATAATTGTTAGGCATGCGATGTCTAAGGAATTCATTTGGTTAGGCATGCGATGTCTAAAGAGTTTGCGGATTCCAACTGTTGTAGTTTTACACTTTCTTTTCTGTGACCGTAAGTGTAATATGTGATATCGCCGGTTTCGTTTCTATATGTCAACGACAATTGGGATGGGCATATTTACTTACGTTGATGACATGCGTTGTTATGTGTTGCTGGATATGTTATATTGGATCGTCGTGTTTGAATAGCCGGGGTTTTTTTTATGTGAGATGAGTGTTTTTTCATTTTCATTCATGTAAAAACTTGTATGTAATATTCTTTTATTGGGGCACTTCCAGGTTCCGGAAGATGTCACCGTTGATGTATATTATTTACTTTTCCGCATTAGGATAGACCCAAGGAGGGGAGCACAAGTAACCGGGTTCTAGGGTCCAGTGGGAGACCATCTCGAGGAGTCGAGTCCGGATCTCCTAACCCTAGAATTGGTAGGGTTGCTTGCCGCTCTCGTAGGGGTCTAGGGGTGTGGGATTGGCTATTCATCACGACCGTGGAATCCGTGTTTTATACAGGCTCAAAATAAAACACGGACGTCCTAATATATCCAATATTTCATATGATATTTTCTGCTGCGTTATCTGTGATGTGATCATGTGATTTGTTCAGATAGATATTGTATATAGTATATATGATATATTATATAGACGTTGCTTATGTTTTACACCCGCGCTAGCCCTGCCTCGCTCTAGCGTTAGTTACCTAACCTGACGGTGCAGACGGGACACGAGGCGAATGCGGATGGCATAAGCGTACGTTATATTTATCTGTTATGTTTAGGTGGACTTAAATGATGGGACTTCATTAATGTGATTAATGAAAGAAAATAAACCTAAAAGATGTCGTGGAATTGAATTTCTCAAAAACATGTAGCTACAGTTCTTGCTTTGCATCGCGGTGTTCCTTGTAGAACATCCTGCACCTTATTCGATGAGGAAAGGGCCGACGATCCCTTCACCGGGAGTGACCCCTTTAGCAATAACTAGCAGATGCTACACACTCAGTTTGTCTTTTGATTGCTTCTATAGTTTCTGCTTTGCACAGTGATATATATGATATATCCCGTACCTCATTCGACGAGGAAAGGGCCGACGACCCCTTCACCGGGAGTGACCCCTTTAGCAAAACTAGAAAAGCCTCAAAAACATTCCATTTAAAAACCATTTGATTCCGCAACGAGATCAAGTTCAAAGCGTTAAAGGTTTTCTTAAAAACCATCTGCAATCCTCCGTCATTTTAGGAAGTAGAGTACTTAGTATTCGTGCTGTGTTTGTTGACCATAGTCAAGGCACAGTGTACGGTAGCTAAGTGATGTCTTCCTACACCGCATATGATGCGATTAGTTAGGACAGTCGCGTGACTTTGTTGACCTTAGTTAAAGGTCATGTGGGTGGGTCTAATTAATCACGAAATGACAGGTAGAACTTGACTAGTGCTTATGATTTGTTGACCATAGTTAAGGTCATGAGTGCTAGGGGTAAAAACCTTTATCGGGAGTTTCAAGTGTTGAAATTTGCAATGAGATTGCATACCTTCTATATGATAGTTGGATCTCGATACCCACTGCGAGTAATTGTTACTCCTGGGAGAGTTTTGCACTTTGCAATTAGCCGATCAAGTAGGTGTCTAGAAAGGTGTCAACGGGGTTACGCCTCTGGGAAAACGAAGTTTACTTTAATTAGGTCCGTGCGAAAGCACGGGGAACCTCTCTCAAAGTACCGACACTGGCCTGGCTGAAAGATTGGCGAACTTGTAGAGTGTAATTAATCCCGGCTAGTCTTTCCTTTTAGGGTTTGAAGGAAGATTTGATAAAAACAGTGGGAGCCATCCTGATTAGATAAAATATATAACCAATCTAATCTTGCAAGAGCGCACGCAGAGTGTTTTCTTCTCTCTCTCCAGGTAGCGACTATATCACGCCTTAATCAAGATAATAATATGGAAGTATTGATCGAACCCACTTGTTGTACTGAGCTGGGGAACGTTGGTCCCGCTCCAACTTATAATTGTTATAAGACAGAGCAGAAAATAGGGGAATACCAGAATTCCTATGCCGCCCAAACGAAGAAAGTGCATGATGATGCATCTTCTTCGGGTGTGTTCATTATAAAGAACTGTTTCTCAGTGTCCTCCACGTCCTGGGTATTTGATACCGGATCAGGATCTCAGATATGTAATCTGTTACATAGGGCTACAGAAAGGTAGAGAACTGAGAACGGGTGATAAGTTTCATGAGACAGAAAACGGTGCAAGTGTTGTAGCCAAGTCTGTTGGTCACTGTCACCCTGTATTACCAATACATTGATTCTGAACAAATGCTATTAGATACCGAACCTGATATACAAAATCATATCAATCTCTTTATTTATTAAAGAAGGATATAATTTTGTATTGTTGGATAATGTTTTGAACATTTCCTATTTCAAAAGTTGATTGGTTCAGGCACGTTATCTAAAAGCATTGACGTTCTAAATCAAACTACAGTTCCTAGTATAGAGAACACACACAAGAAGAAGAGTTCAGAAATGAACGATTCCTTCTTGAGGTATTGTAGACTAGGTCATATCAATGTGACCCGACTAGCTTAAGTTACATTTTAGATGCATATTTAAATCAGTTTGAATTTACATCTTGTGAAACTTGCCAGTCATGTCACAAAGATTAGATGGCCATAGCTCTGTTTATTGGAAACAGAGAAAGAGTTAGTAAACTCTTGGGACTAATGCATGATGATGTATATAAGGTCCCCTGTCTACACATGCCAGGACCGGTTCTTTGTACTTCATTACATTCTCTGATAATCTCTCAAGATTCAGACATATGTTCCTGTTGAAACACAATTTCGAAACTTTTGAGATATTCACAGAATATAAGTTAGAAGTAGAGAACCAAAATACGGGCATAGGTATTATGTCCTTTGATAAGATCAAGGAGGAGAATGCTTGAGCACGGAAATCCTGGACTATTCTAAAGGAGAATGAGATTCTCTCTCAGCATTACTCCTCTGTATACACCATAGCACGATGGTATATCGGGGCAGAGCAATAGCACCCTATGTGATATGGTGTGCTCTATGATGAGTACTACTGAGTTTCCGATTTCCTTTTGGGAGTTATGCACTTGAGAAGTTGCATATCTATTGAATAAGGTTCAAATCAAATCAGTTGCCTACCACTTCATATGTGATATGGAAAGGGAAGAGCCCATTTCTTAAGTTAGTTAAGATTTGGGATTGTCCGGCCTATGTCTAAAAGCAAAATCCGGACAAGCTCGAGACAAGGTCTGTTATGTAGAACTGGAAAGGTTCCAGCTATACAAACTACAGCAGATGATTTGGTAGAACCAAAGGATTCAGTAGATTCCAACGAACCTCAGCCTCTCCGCCGATCTAGTAGGGTTCCTCACCCACCTGAGAGATACTTCGGTTTCTCTATGACAGTGGGAGCGAGGATTGCATCATGAGATGATGACCCAACTAGTTTCGAGCTGGCCATCAGGAGTCGGACTCTGTAAGAATGGCTGGATGCTTAGCGATCTGAGATGGAATCCTTATACACCAACAAAGTATGGACTTTGGTTGCTTTATCTGAAGGGTTAAATCCCCATCAGGAGCAAGTATATCTTGAGAAGATTACTTGGTGTACATAGAAAAGTTGAGACTTTCAAAGCTAGACTTGTTAAAGGTTTGCATCATAGACCAATTGTGGCTAATGATGAAACCTTTTCTAGGGCCTATGCTTAAGATCCATCCAGATCCTGCTTGCCACGGCTACATACCATGACTACGATATCTGGTGGTTGGGTGTCATGACTGCTTTTCTAAATAATGTTTTGGAAGAGAGCGTCTATAAGTACACAGCCAGAGGGCTTCGTAAACAGTGGGAGCAGCGGAAACGTGTGCAAGTTGCTTTACAGATTAAAGCAGACATCACGGAGTTGGAACGTCTGTTTTGATGTATTAGTCAAAGAGTTTGACATCATCAAAATGGTAGATGAACCTTGTATAAACGAAAAGGTAGTAGAGAGTAAGGTGGTCATCCTCGTATTGTACGTGGACAACATACTCTGGATAGGAAAAGAGTTTCTTATGCTACGCACGGTCAATCTCCTCTTATCACAAGGATTCTCCAATAGGATGAAGGTGATACTCCTAAATCCAGGGATTTGGATCTATGAGATAGATCTAAATGGATATTAGGGTTCTCACTAGCTTTAGTGATACAGTATCAATCGATCCTGGGGAGAATCACTGGAAAGGTTCCAGGGTGATAAGGACGACTGAATGTCAGTCGCAGGCATTGTCTTTACCCTCAGTGGAGGGACAGTATGTTGGAAGAGCTCCAAGCTAGATACCGTGACAAACTAGACGATAAAGGCTGATAACATCGCTATTAAAGATACTACCAAAGAGGAAGTTTGGGTGTATATTGGTTCATGAGATGAACTAGGTTCCTACCATTGTGTGACAATGGAAGTGTGGGTTTGGCCCAGGAACCCTGGTCCTATCAGTGACCCAGACATATTATGAGGCAACATCACCTGATCATGGAGATAGTTGATCTCCAGGGTGATCGAGATTAGGAGAGTAGACTCAGAGGACAACACGGCGGATCCACTCACAAAGGCTTTTTCCCAGAGAGAGACTTATATGGGATGGTTGAGTATTAGATACTGCAACCACTGCTACAGATGGCCCTAGTGCAAGTGGGAGATTGTTAGTTATATGTATGCCCTAGAGGCCATTACTGTACATAGGATGTATATTGTAGAGGATGCTGGGACATATATAGGTAGGACTTTCTTGCTCGACATGATAGTACGCTGTCTGGTTACTCTTTATCTTAACATGTATACTTTCTGTCTCTCCGTTATATGTTGATAAAGCCCTTAGGATGTGTACTCGACTTCCAGGACTATGATGTAGATCATACTAGTGGGGCCTGGGTAGTCCATGAGTACATCCTTCAATGTTCCTAGTCGTGGGAATATCGAGACGGGGCATCGATATTCCAGAGTAGACTAGCGTATATCTTCTCGACCCATATGATGGGCGATGGATGATCCCATATCCATTGGTGTTTGACATCAGAGATGGTATGCGGGTGCTCAGTGGAGACTGGGTACACTGAACGGACTCGCCGAGAACTCCCAGATGGTATTATACCTCACGTCAGATGGCAGTTCTCTGGTGACACTGGTACAGCGTAGTCTGTTGACCCGAGATCGTCATAGAGTCTTGTGTGTCTCCCACTGTGCTTTGATTTTCACCCTACCACGGCTCTACTGAGTCGTGCAAACAGGTGGTTTTTGGGTACAGTCTCGATTCACATGGAGGCAATGAGCGATAGGAGGGGATTCGTCTCTCCCGGTATTGGGGGTTGATGTTGCGCTATGCTCGACTGGCCATAACTGGAAATCCCTGGTCAGGGTTGCAGTGATATACTGGTAAGAGTTATCAGTAGTTTCACGCTTGTTATGGACCTTACATCGGCATGACTTATCAAGCTACTGGGGTCTGACGTTTACCACCCCTAGGCGAGATATGCGCCATATCAGACGAACAGACCGGACTGTACGGTAAGTGTTACTGGTTGGATTCACAGGAGTGTGAGCGGGCTTGCTCGTTGATCTTCCGATCGCTCAATACCCGGGTGGCCGTTACGTTTAGCAGACCGCTTGCGGCTTGTGGGTGTTTGATATGATCATCACCTACCGCCGGCGTATTGACGAGTCTTTAGAGCCCTACACAGAGGTTTCCTGGCTCAAGCGAAACGAAATAGGAGCGCATATGAGATATGTGCGGGACCGAGAATAATACCAGTATGTGATACTGAATTCTATTCTCGCGATTTGTATCATCGGACGGTTATATAGGATATAGCCGGGTTACCGAATCAAATGTTGATTCGATATATTGATACACTTGATATTAGTTGGTTATATGCATTATGACCGGATCATTAAATCAAGTGTCGATTTAATGATTTAATGTATAATTATATATTAGATATAGTACTTTACATTAACTAATATTGGTTCATTTAAGATTGATTTTCTCACTTGAATGTGCACATTGTTTATATGTGATATATGCAAGTGTACATGTTTGTATCATGCTTGATGATACATACAAGTTGTGTGTATGAGACTTAAACCAAATTAAGGTTAAATTAGGGTTTACTAGTTTCCTAATAAATAACAAAAGAAATAAAACTTTGGTCAAAGTTATCAAGCTTCATGAAACTTGAAGAAACTTTGAGAAAGTCAATTTCTTTTGTCATTTTATTAAGATGCTAGTTAACCCAACCCTTAACCCAATTCTTTGGTTAATTCTCTACACAAGTTAAGCATGAGGGCTTAACTTAACCATGGTACCATAATTAAAAGGATAAGTTTCATTCTTTATTCATTATTCTTATTATTATCCTTTCTTCTTCTTCTTCAAGAAGAAGAAAGCTTGCTACCATCAATGGTGCCATGAGATTTAAAGTGAGAAATCCAATTCTAAAGTGAACCCACTTCCTATTTCTTCATCTTCTACCACTTGCCATGTAGTAGAGTGTGTTTTCTTCACAAGTTTCATGACTTAGTGAAGATGGAGCTTGAGTTTGAGTTGCCTCGACGTAGATCATCTTCGGCATCGAAGTCAACGACCTAGCCCGCCCATTTCTCCGATGAAACTGACGCTAGAGTCCGGGATTTCGATGATCGCAGCGGAGGGACGTCAACACGGAGCTAGAGAAGTGGAGGACCGGATCTACAAAGGTTGTAGTCTCTTTCACTTAGTAGCAAAGTAGTTTGCTTGTTTAGTTTTCGCCTATCCTCTAGTTAACGATCTTGCATAGGATTCTTAGGCACATGAAAAATTTGATTTTGGCATGATTGATCAGTTGTAGAATCTCATGAGTGTGCCTAGGAACCCTACAGGACCGTCGACCAGTACTGGAAGATGATCAGAAGGGCTTTTTTCTTCCTGATGCCGCGATCATTTCTCTGTCAGAAATCGCCGCTCTGGGCATTGACGAGGAGGTTTTCTTTCTTGGGTTTCTTGGGCTGTGGTTCTGCTGGTTCGCGCTCCCTATGCATCCTCGCTATATGAGGCCATCCGTCTTCTACCCAGCGCATCGAATGGTGGCTGGAATATAAGTGGCCATCGGGATCGCCGGGTTAGCCCACCTATACCATGGTCTTAGCGTGGAAGCGGATACCACTGAACCGGGGGTGCATGCTGCCAACTTCCCGATGCATTACTTTACTTCGTGGATGGAGATGCACGTGCTCGGGGTATTTGGCATTCATAAAAGACCTTCGTTTTTCGAGAAATGTAAATTCCCGAGAATTATGCGGCTGGTTGACGCTTCTATCGTGAATCCATTTCAGCAGGAAGCTAGGGGCTTGCTTCTTCGTCCGCGCACGGTCGGAGCTGGTATGTCTTTTACGGACAAAGTCCTGACGATTGGCCAGGAAACTTCTAAGACGGTGCTGGCATTGCGCGACGTTTTTAAGGATGGGGCTTCCGTGTTGAAAGCCCGGGAGATTCTACATCTATACTCCATCAGGCCGGGTTTTCTCGTATTCAGGCAAAATGATGCATCACTTTTTATGAGATACAACCCCCATCATTTTTGCCCAGCAGCTGAGTTATAACCAGGGGGTTCCACTGGAGGCGTTCTTGGAAGAACCTGCTGCCACCAAAGAGGGGATACGGGGTGCGCCGCATCACTTTATGCGCTTGAATACAGGCTCCCACTTCCTTATTAGCGAGCCGAGTTGCATTCCGAGGGCCCTTAACGTACACGGGGCCTGGTATCAACACGCGATGGGCGCTGTTATCAGGGAAGAGAGGTGGCTGTTGCTCGATCGCAAGAGTGCGCCCCCTGCCAGCGATCGCAACGTCCCTTTAAAGCGACGGATCGATGTCCCCCCTCCGCTAAGAGGGGTTGCTGCAGTTGAGCCTCCACTTGTGCTAAGCCCCACGCGTGGATTGCCCCATGCTCCTGTGGAGATGGTAGATGTGCCATCGGTGCCCTGCGCTCCCGTGGAGACGGTAAATGTGGCTTCACCCGAATC
Organism: Agapanthus africanus; assembly: GCA_030015575.1. Lineage (NCBI taxonomy): Eukaryota > Viridiplantae > Streptophyta > Magnoliopsida > Asparagales > Amaryllidaceae > Agapanthus > Agapanthus africanus. The sequence continues at coordinate 424,789,979 of JASDDO010000018.1, read as the reverse complement.
TGGCGTGGGCTCGGATATCGGGACTCGTTGTCCCAAAGTGCCCACGAAGCGCAAGCTGGTGCTGGCTGCGACCGGAGCTCGCTCACAGAAGAAGAAAAAGAAGTCGATCTTTTCTATCGACGTTGTACTTAGACAGGAGCCTCACGCTCCTTACGGCGAGGGCCTGAGCGAGTATGGGACAAACGACGGCTTATTCATGCCGCCAGACGATACTGATCTAGCGACTGCCATTGCAGCTTCTAAACAATTGGCCAGCCACGAAGAGGGGTTGGCTATCCTCGCGCGATCAGGTACTCATTAGCTGTATTTTTCGCCATTGCATCATATTTCTATTATCGTGTTTTGACTGACGTTTTTTTTCTTTAACATGCATTTCTACCGAAGAAGCTCTCGCTGCTTCTCTCAAGACTTTTGAGGAAGAGGAACGACTTCGAGCATCCTTAGACATCGGTACATTTCGGTTCACCATGTTCCTGCTCCCATTTCTTATGAGTAATCTGGCCCTTTCTTTGTCTTATCGCAGGGACCGCAACGCCGATCCCGCAAGCTGATGCGGAAATTCTTCCCGGGCTAGCTACCGAAGTCCCGGCCTCTTCGGCGCTGCCGCAAGAGGCCTTACTTAAACGACCGATGACGGAAGCCTTGATGGCTCCAGAGGTAACCCTGGATGCGGACAATGACGTCCTATTGAAGGAGGTTTCTAGAAGGTCTGCTTTGAAGGCCCGGGAGGAAAGGAAGCGCCGGAGGCGCGCGGCAAGGGAGCGTAGTGCTGCTTTAGCTGCGGGAGCGGGTTCGAGCGCCGCTACCCCTGCTGCTACTCCTTCAGAGGAGTCTCCGGTTGCCTTGTCTACTGCTTACAGACGGGCGACACGTGCGGCTCGGGAAGCAAACGGTAAATCAACTCCAGGTAATGTGCCGTGAGGTTCTGTTGTCAAAGTTTTAAATTATCAGTTCTCATATACCTTATCTTGCAGGGCCGAGCCTTACAGAAGAAGTGGCGGCGAACGCTGAGCCTGAGGTAGCGGTGGAGGAGGTAGCTGCTATTGCCGAACCCGGGGCGGCGGCAGGCGAGGTGGCCACAACTGCCGGGCTCAAGGTAGTGGCTGACGAGACAGTCACGAGTGCTATGCCCGAGATAGCTACCATTGCCGAGCCCGAGATGGCGGCGGGTGAGACAGCTACCATGGCCGAGCCTAAGGCGGCGGTGGATGAGACGGCTACAATTACTGAGCCCGAGGTGGTTGCGAGTGAAATGGGTACAATTGCTGGGCCCAAGGTGGCCGCTCTCTCTCAAGAGTCGGGCACTGCCCCGATCATCGCTCTTCCTGCCTATGGTTCTTTGCCATCTCCTGGCGTCGTAAGCGTGATGACAGCTCTCGTGGAGTCAGGGGATGAGGCGACGGGAGGTGAGACCACCCCGATGGAGGAGGGAGACGCCATTGTTGTATCAAGTGACGCCCTTGTCACCGTTCCGGCTGGCAACTCATCAGGTAGATTTTAGGTCATCGTCCTTCTTTTTATTTTGCAATCTTTTTCAATCTTTTCCTGACAGGGTTTATCTTGTTTCTAATGCAGATGCGGCTAGTGCTGATGTCGCGCTACCCGAGGCAGCGCCGTCAGTTACCGCCCTGACGGTGACTACCTCTCTACCTTCTCTCGCACCGTCTCAGATGTTGGAAGGTATGGATTTATGGCCCATCAGTCTTATCTCTAGGCTGTATAATTTATTTACTGACGTTGCATTATTACGTCTTTGTAGGAGTCCTTTTTGACCACCTGTATCAGGTGTTGCACCCCCACTTCTCCTTCCCGTCGGAGATTGCTTCATCCAGTGGCGCTGGTGAATACAGCCTTCAGTTAATGTTCTTTCTTTTACCAACAGTGAAATCATTTCTGATTCTTCTTTACCTTGATTGCAGTACTTCAGATGGAAGGAGGAGATGAGAGAACAGTTGCGCCACTGGTCCTCCCGGCTTTGCCACCTGTTGCAGCTGGTATAGTAAATCTCATTGTTCATGAACCTCTCATACTTCTTGATCCGTCATCTGATTGTGATTTATTTTGCAGCGGTCGCTTCGATTCCGGCCTCTTTCGAGTCTCGCATTATGATGCCGGCAGGGCCCTTTTCCAGACGTCCATCCTCAAAAGGTGCTGTGACCAGTCTGCGTATGCTGAGCGAATACGTCGAGGAGCTTGACGCGGAGGCTCCTACAACCGCCGCATATTTTTCTGCCGAGGTCAATCCAATGCTGGCGACGCTTGTGAACTTCCATAATGAAGGCATCGTCGAGTCTTGAGTTAATCATTGCAGGAAGATTGAGGCTTGTCTGCATGAGCTTGAGCTTATGCGTCCTGCTCCTGAGACTCAGGCTTTGAACTCCCAGCGGGCCGCATGGGTTGAGCAGAGTATTCCGTTCCATCGCCATTTCGAACGAGAGGCAACCCTTAAGCGAAAGGAACGTGAGGCGACTTCTGCTGAATCTGCCCAAATGCGCGCTAAGGTTGCAGCTAATGCTGCCCAGCTAAACACCATTTTTGAAAACCTTCAACGATATATCTCTGACGGGTTGGTGTTGAGGAAGAAGCTTGATCTTAATGAGCAGGTCGCACAGAGTCAGGAGTCTGCCCAACAGGAAGTTGATCAGAAACTCTCATCTTGTTTGCAGCAACGGGCCCAAATTGAAGCAGAGCTGGCCGCGGCGGCTAATCGTGAGGAAGAGTTGAGAGGAGTGCGCGAGCAGCTAGCTGGTCTATTGAAGGCGCCTCCCTCCCAATAGCTGCTTTTGTATAGATTGAACACTTGTAATCTTTGAACAACATGTATCCATTTTATATTCTTTTATACGATTTGCCTTGTACTCAATTGAATTCATGAATAAAAGATACACATTTTTTGTTATACTGTTGCTTTCTTCTCCTTGCTGTATTGTTGCCATGTGAATTTAGCAAGTGCGGTCTGTAGATAGTATATAGCTGTCAATCTTGGGCTCTTTGTAGGGTAGTGATGGCTTAGAAAACAGGGTTAGGATCTGTCACCTAAGACTTTTCAACTTTATGAGCCGTGAGGGTCTCATAAAGAATTTTCTCCCTACCAGTCGAGAGGATCCCGTAGGTGTAATTTTTCCTTAAGAATCGTGAGGATTCCTAAGTGTGTTTTCTCTTGAAAGTCGTAAGGATCTCACAAGAGAATTTACTCCCTTACGCGTCGTGAGGACCCGCAAGTGATGGGTGAAGTTATCCTTATCCACATTTCACGGAGTCAGGAGTTGCTCTGGATGCTTCCCACGGGTTCACTGCCGTGTTCTGTGAGGACCAGGCTCTGCTCTGGACGTTTTCCACGGGGTCAGGGTTGACATTATCTGCGTTCTACGTGACCAGGAATTTTGCTCTGGATGCTTCCCACGGGTTCACTACCGTGTTCGGCGAGGACCAGAATCCGCTCTGGATGTTTCCCATGGGGTTAGGATTGACATAAGCCGCGTTCCACGTAGCCAGGAATTTTTCTCTGGATTCTTCCTACGGGTTCACTGCCGTGTTCGGCGAGGACCAGGCTCCGCTCTGGATGCTTCACACGGGGTCATTGCCGTGCTCTACGAGGACCAGGATCCGCTCTGGACGTTTCCCACGTGACATAAGCCGCGTTCCACGTAGCCAGGAATTTTTCTCTGGATGCTTCCAACGGGTTCACTGCCGTGTTCGGCGAGGACCAGGCTCCACTCTGGATCTTCACACGGGGTCATTGCCGTGCTCTGCGAGGATCAGGATCCGCTCTGGACGTTTCCCACGGGGTCAGGATTGACATAAGCCGCGTTCCACGTAGCCAGGAATTTTGCTCTGGATGCTTCCCACGGGTTCACTGCCGTGTTCGGCGAGGACCAGGCTCCGCTCTGGATGCTTCACACGGGGTCATTGCCATGCTCTGCGAGGACTAGGATCCGCTCTGGACGTTTCCCATGGGGTCAGGATTGACATAAGCCGCATTCCACGTAGCCAGGAATTTTTCTCTGGATGCTTCCCACGGGTTCACTGCCGTGTTCGGCGAGGACCAGGCTCCGCTATGGATGCTTCATACGAGGTCATTGCCGTGCTCTGCGAGGACTAGGATCCGCTCTGGACGTTTCCCATGGGGTCAGAATTGACATAAGCCGCGTTCCACGTAGCCAGGAATTTTGCTCTGGATGCTTCCCACGGGTTCACTGCCGTGTTCAGCGAGGACCAGGCTCCGCTCTGGATGCTTCACATGGGGTCATTTCCGTGCTCTGCGGGGACCAGGATCCGCTCTGTACGTTTCTCACGGGGTCAGGATTGACATAAGCCGCGTTCCACGTAGCCAGGAATTTTGCTCTGGATTCTTCCCACGGGTTCACTGCCGTGTTCGGCGAGGACCAGGCTCCGCTCTGGATGCTTAACACAGGGTCATTTCTATGCTCTGCGAGGACCAGGATCTGCTCTGGACGTTTCCCACGGGGTCAAGATTGACATAAGCCGTGTTACACCTAGCCAGGAATTTTGCTCTGGATGCTTCCCACGGGTTCACTGCCGTGTTCAGCGAGGACCAGGCTCCGCTCTGGATGCTTCACACGGGGTCATTGCCGTGCTCTGCGAGGACCAGGATCCGCTCTGGACGTTTCCCATGGGGTCAGGATTGACATAAGCCGCGTTCCACGTAGCCAGGAATTTTGCTCTGGATTTTTCCCACGGGTTCACTGCCGTGTTCGGCGAGGACCAGGCTCCACTCTGGATGCTTCACACGGGGTCATTTCCGTGCTCTGCGACGACCAAGATCCGCTCTGGACGTTTCCCACGGGGTCAGGATTGACATAAGCCGCGTTCCACGTAGCCAGGAATTTTGCTCTGGATGCTTCCCATGGGTTCACTGCCGTGTTCGGTGAGGACCAGGCTCCACTCTGGATGCTTCACACGTAGTCATTGCCGTGCTCTGCGAGGACCAGGATCCGCTCTGGACATTTCCCACGGGGTCAGGATTGACATAAGCCGCGTTCCACGTAGCCAGGAATTTTGCTCTGGATGCTTCCCACGGGTTCACTGCCGTGTTCGGCGAGAATCAGGCTCCATACTGGATGCTTCACACGGGGTCATTGACATGCTTTGCGAGGACCAGGATCTGCTCTGGACGTTTCCCACGGGGTCAGGATTGACATAAGCCGCATTCCACGTAGCCAGGAATTTTGCTCTGGATGCTTCTCACGGGTTCACTGCCATGTTCGGCGAGGACCAGGCTTCGCTTTGGATGCTTCACATGGGGTCATTGCCATGCTTTGCGAGGACCAGGATCCGCTCTGGACGTTTCCCACAGGGTCAGGATTGACATAAGCCGCGTTCCACGTAGCCAGGAATTTTGCTCTGGATGCTTCCCACGGGTTCACTGCCGTGTTCGGCGAGGACCAGGCTCCGCACTGGATACTTCACACGGGGTCATTGCCGTGCTCTGCGAGGACCAGGATCCGCTCTGGACGTTTCCCACGGGGTCAGGATTGACATAAGCCGCGTTCCACATAGCCAGGAATTTTGCTCTGGATGCTTCCCACGGGTTCACTGCCGTGTTCGGCGAGGACCAGACTCCGGTCTGGATACTTCACACGGGGTCATTGCCGTGCTCTGCGAGGACCAGGATCTGCTCTGGACGTTTCCCACGGGGTCAGGATTGACATAAGCCGCATTCCACGTAGCCAGGAATTTTGCTCTGGATGCTTCCCACGGGTTCACTGCCGTGTTCGGCGAGGACCAGGCTCCGCTCTGGATGCTTCACACGGGGTCATTGCCGTGCTCTGCGAGGACCAGGATCCGCTCTGGACGTTTCCCATAGGGTCAGGATTGACATAAGCCGCGTTCTACATAGCCAGGAATTTTACTCTGGATGCTTCCCACGGGTTCACTGCCGTGTTCAGCGAGGACCAGGCTCCGCTCTGGATGCTTCACATGGGGTCATTGCCGTGCTTTGCGAGGACCAGGATCCGCTCTGGACGTTTCCCACGGGGTCAGGATTGACATAAGCCGCGTTCCACGTAGCCAGGAATTTTTGACTTTATCCGCATTTCACGGAGTCGGGGTTTGACTCTCGGTCATCTGTGCACCGCCGAGTCATGGAACTGGGAGTTGCCGCGGTTCCGCTTTGTTTGATGTTGTGTCTGTCGTAATAAGACGGATGTTGAGATGATCTCCAGGCTATTTGTGAACCGTTGAGAATTGGCTTCTTCTTCTGATGAAAGCTGGGGAGGAAAGGTGTGATTCCTTCTTTATTTGCGCCCCTGGATTGTATACAGGGATTTACATGATATCACCTGTAGGGCATAAATTTCATTTCATTTTTTTAATTTCTTTCCGCGATACTCTATCATTTCAGCTTTTATATCGCGAAGGCCGCGATGGCCCAATCATTTCGACTATTTTGCACGGTGCCCAATCATTTCGGCTATTTGTTTATTTTTACTCGCTGCTTTTTATTGCGAGTTGCCCAATCACTTCGGCTATTTTGCACGCATATGTTTTTACTTGCTGATTTTGTTTGCAAGTTGCCCCATCATTTCGGCTCTTTCGTATGCATGTTTTGGCATCAGCATCGCTGCAATTGGGATATGGCCAGGAGCGAATCATCATTTGCCTCTGTCGATGTCGGACAAAGGTGGCTCAGTAAACAGGGTTAAGATCCTGTCAACTAAGGCTTTTGACTTCATGAGCCATAAGGGTCTCATAAAGGTATTTCACCCTACAAGTCGTGAGGATCTCGTAGGCGTAATTTCTCCTTAAGAATCGTGAGGATTCCTAAGTGCATGGTCTCTTATAAGTCGTAAGTGTTGGCTATAGTGCCCTCAAGCCAATTATCATAGTCGCGGACTTGTGATTATGATGATTGAGGCAAGACCTATACCGATGAAACAGTGTTACTCAAGATGATAGTATGCTATCTGGTTTGTCTTTATCATCATATACATGTTGATAGAGCCCATAGGATTCTTGCTTGACTGCCAGCATTGTGATGGCGATCACATACATGGGAGCTGGGGGTCTATAAGCACATCCTTAAATGTCTCTAGTCGTGGGAGTATCGAGACCGGGCATCGATACTCCAGTGTAGACTAGTGTATACTGATCGAGACCCCGACGAGGGGTGGTGGCCAGGTCTCACAAGCCATTGGTGTTAGTTTGTTCACCTAAGATAGTATACAGGTGCTCATTGGGTTATGAGTACACTGGACAGACTCGCCGGGAACCTGCTAGTTGGTATTATACCTATTGTCAGATAGCAGCTCCCAGATGACATGTATACAGGTTAGTCTGTCGACCTGAGGTCGTCATTTGTCTCGTGTGAGTTCCCATTGTGTTTTGATTACTACCCTACCACAGCTCAAAGGAGTCGTGCAAACAGGTTTTAGTTGGGTACAGTCCCGAGCCACATGGAGGCAGTGATCGGATCGTCGGGGATTCGTCTCCCCCGGTATTGGGGGTTGATGTCGCGTTGTGTACGGATGGCCTTCACCAAAAATCCGTGGCCACGGTGGATGAGAATTACCGATCCAGGATCGATAGTTTCTCAGGTGGTGACGGGTTTCATACCGACACTAAATGTCGCGTTGTTGGGGGTCTGACTTTATCCACCCCCCTAGACTCAATATGCGATACTCTTAGACGAACAGACCGGACTATACGGATATTGTCACTGTCAGGCTCAGTAGGAGTTCTGCATGAGTTTGCTCGTCGGCCTCCCTTTCGCTCAATACCTGGATAGCCGTTACGTACAGCTAGTGCCGCTGACATGCTTGTGGTTAAACCTACTGCCAGCGTATTGACGAGTCTTTAGAGTCCCACACAGAGGGTTTTCATGGTTCAGGCGAAATGGTGTACTTGACGTATGCCGATACATACAGGTGTCCGATTAAATATGTGTATGTACTGCGCAGACTTTAATCGGACGGTTGATAATACTAGCGGCTTAGGATTAAGCCAGATTATTAAATCAGGTTTTGATTTAATAATTTACATATGTATTTATATATATGTATTCTAGTATTATTGTTCACTATTCGTTTTCTCTCTCGGCTATTCGTATTTTGGTACGAATACGCGTATATGTATTTCGATACATGTACCGGGAAGTATTCCGTATTTTATACGGAATAGCTTCTAGAAGTTGCCACCTCATTTATATGATTTTCCATTTATGTAAATTCATTTGTTTTTTTATAAATGAGGTGGAAAAGGAGGCATGGTCATGGACATGTTGAGTGGAATGGGTCAAAGCATGGTCACATTTGTTTAATGGTTAAATTGGAATTGATATTTTTTCTTTTGGTGAATGAGAGAGGAGGAAGGGGCCGGCCACTATTTTGGGGATGGTAGGGGTTCATTTGATTTGGTTTTTTACATGAAACATTACACTAACTCTTGCTCTCTCATTCACTCAAAAAGAAATGCTTCAAAAATAACTTAGTCAATTTCTTTTGCTCATGCCAAAGTTCACCTCATCTTTCATCTTCTTCTTGAGTTGCTCCATGGAGCTCATGGTTGAGAGAAAAATTATAGTGACATTTTCATACACCCCCACTCTCTATCGCTAGCGACTTTGGAGCGTCGGTTACCTCGTTCGACGAGATTGGAGCTTGCGCCGTTTCCCTCAGGTGGATCATCGGAGATGAAGGAAGACCGGCAATCAAACCACATCAAGGAGCCGCTAGGATCTTGGAATGAAGACCGAAGGATATGGATCAACTCGGTATAACGATTCTAACTCTTAGTTAGTTTGCTAGTTTAGGGTTTAAGGTCGATCCGGGATTCGGGTAGCGGTAGCGCCAGTTCAGAAATTTTTGTTCCGCATTTTGGCCGCGTTTCGATGGCCGGGGTGTTGCCGGGACCCTTCATGGTATCAGAGCCACCCTTTAAACCCCTTACTAGCTTGTTTAAACGTGCTTAAAAGATCGATCGACGGAAATTGCCAAAATCACGATTTCATTGTTCTGTTCTCTACCGATTTTCAAAAGTGTTCAAAAAATATTTTCCAGTGGCTTAAAAATCCGTGCAGGCTTTTATTAGGGTACAGAAAAAATTTGGGCTCTTGATGCCTCCAAAGCGCCGCGGAACCGCCGCAATTACCCCCTATTGGCGGTGGTTCGGCGACCATATAGTGGCGACGGGCTTCGAAATTTCTCTTATAGTCCCCTGACTTGGAATTGTGATTTTTATGATATTCTGTTTTGGCCCAGTTTTCTGTGCAGTGCTGTTATTGCTATTGGGGCCAATTTGGAACTTAGTCGATCGATAATTTAAGCGTGCGTTTGACAGTACATACATTTATATCTACGACCGTGAATGTCATTTGATCGGTAAACCCGTCTAACTGCTATATGTTCTTTTAGACGGGTTTGCGAATGTGACATTCACGTTGATGTTCTGTGTTGTGCTGTGATGTTGGTTGGATCGTCGTGGTGGATAGCAATGGAGCAATGCTAGTGCAGTTTTATTTCATTTGTACATTTGATATTGCGGGGTGAGCGTCCGACATGCGGACTGCCGTCACTGCCAGTTTGTATATTATTCTTTTGGGGAACGACCGGGCTGAGGTCGATGTCACCCTTGTATATTATTTTATTTTCTGTACTAGGATTACCCCATGGTGGAGTGCACGAATAGCCGGGTTCTAGAGGGCAACTGGTCCGCATCTCATGGCGTTGGGACGGAGGGGACCTTACTCTAGAATTGGCGGGCTATTCGCCGCACTCGTAGGGGGTATAGGTTTCATTGCCCAGTCTATCCACACGACAGGGAACGTCGGGTCTCACTTGCGGCTCAAGTGAAACCCGGGGCTCCAGATTATCCACCATTCTATGTTGTTTCTGTGATGTTTCTGTGATGTTGCTTTATATCATGTCTGGGACGAATGTTATATATATATTTATATATACTGGTAGATGTTGTATATGTTTTGCACCCGCGCTAGCCCAGTCCCCGCTCTGTCGTTAGTTAAGTAACCTAACGGGTGATGACGGGACCCAGTGGCGAATGCGGATGGTATATACGTACATTTTATTTTCGTTCTTTTCTGGTGTGATTAATTGATGGGACTGCATAGATTCTTATCAATGCAAGGATAAAACAAACCTATATATATGATGTTGTTAGAACCAAGTTTTTAAAAAACTGACATTACAAACGTTCTCTTTTGCTTTGCACAGTGGTATTCGGTTATGAATATCCAGCACCTCATTCGACGAGGCAAGGGCCGAGATCCCTTCATCGGGAGTGACCTCTTGAGTAAAAGTTTGAGTCAACGTAATAACTTCACTGTAGTCGATTACTTTTGCTTTGCATCGTGGTATTCTGTTTGGGATATCCTGCTCCCCATTCGACGGGGAAAGAGCCGAGATCCCTTCACCGGGAGTGACCTCTTTAGCAAAAGTTTTCGCCACTATATATTTATAAAACCACTTGGATTCCTTCAACGATATCAAGTTCATTACGTTAAAGGTTTTTCGCCAAAAACCATCCGTAGCCCTCCGTCATTTCATATTAGTATTGCTTAGTATTCGTGCTGCGTTTGTTGACCTTGTCAAGGCGTAGTGAGCGGTAGCTCTGTAATTGTAATACCCAGCCCTTTTTGTACGTCTATACCCGTATTTTCTTTTTCACCTATAAAATTTTATAACTATTCATTATTTTAAATTTTCCAATCTATTTTAGTTCTCCACTCTCCTATTTTATTTCCCAGCCGGTCTCTTCATTTTGCTTTACTTATTATTTCTATTCCGGCCTAACCCACCTTTCCTCAGCCCATTTATCCTAATGAGCCCATTCCCTATTTTTTAAATTTAAGTTTTCCTATTATTCTTAAAATCCCAACCTATTCCATTTTTCATCTAAATTCTGGCCGAGCCCAGCTCCTCAGCCCAAATTATTTGGAAATGGAATTTCTTTCTATTTTGCGAGCCCAGCAGCCGGCCCACTTTCAATAATTTTTAAAATCCTTTTTATCTTAATTCCGGCCCACCCCATTTTTCTCATCATATTCTCTTTTTCTTCAGCCCCGGCCCAAGCCCGCAGCCCGCTTCACCCACGACCCGACCCGCCAGCAACAGTGCTTCTTCCCAACGGCTACTCCCTAATTTCCCGCGCACGTTTCCTTCGCCGACGCCTCCGCCCGTGCTTGCGCCCACGTCGTCGCGACGTTACCCTCTCCCCCTCTAAACCGTCGCCATCATCTCCTCGCTCTCCTTATCAAAACTTCTTCCATTTCTCCCCTACAACCCACGTCTCCGACGAGAACCCACGCCTCACCGGCAGCCTCGCCTGCTTCCCCGACTCCTCCGGCGACCACCAATCTCTCCGCCTCCTTCCCCAAGCTTACCTCACCAAAACCCAAGCTCCCTCCTTCATCCTCCACGAGACCCCTGCACGCACCCGAGCCGACCTCCCCTCACCATCGTCTCAACCACCGCCGGCATCCCCATCCCTCCGACCTCGCCTTCCTCCCTCTCTTCGCTCCTCCCTCGTCCCTCCAGAAACCCAAGAACCCATCTCCCTCTCTCAAGCCCATGCCTCCTCCGCCGGCCATCTCGTCATCGCCCCTGCAATCTCCCTCTCTCTTTCTCTCTCTGTGTTCTCTCTCTCCCCCTCTCTCTCACCCTCTCACTCTGTTCTCTCTCTCTCTCTCTCTATCTCATTTCTCTCTCTCTTTCTCTCTCTCTACCTATCTCAGTTCTCTCTCTCTCTATCTCATTTCTCTCTCTCTTTCTCTCTCTAACTCTGTCTCTCTCTCTCCCTCTACAACTCTCTCTCTGTATCCCTCTCACTCCCTCTCCTCCATTAACAACCCAGCACAATCGAACATTCACGCATCAACAGCAGGGCTGCGACGCAAACCCAAGCCGAGTCGAGCCCCGACATTCCGTCGAGCACCTACAGAGATCGTCGTTGCCGCTGCCGTGCATCGCCTAGACGCCTCCAGCCAAGTATTTTACTTGCTTACATGCTATTTACTTAAGTTACAGTCGTTAATTACATAGATATTAAAGTTACAAGTCTAGACCAATTATGTGCCATACCTGTTCGACGCGTGTTCCCAAAGAAAATACTTTCCTAAATTAACGGAACTGGAGTAATTACATTAGCCCTTGTAGGGATGGATAACGTGTGCAAATTTCTCTGGAAAATATGACCGTTAATGACTAAAACGACTGCCCCCAAGTTTAACCGTAAAACTGGAATTTTATTTTACCTGAAAACCGTTAAATTCACCATAAATTATATACATACTAGAATGGTGCGTTCGAGGGTTCAAATCGAAGCCTCCTTGACGAACTTTAACCCTATACTAGTTTCCTAGTATTCCTGTACTTAAATTGTGATGATTTTTGGATCGGAGTGCGACTCTGGACTGCAGTCCAGAGCGACTCCAGTTGTTGCTTGCTGTTCCGTAATGGTTACCACATGATCTCCTTAACTCGTAGATTGTGGAACTCCGCTGATTATTATAGGTAAATCTGTTATCTAGACAAAACAATTGGTATCATTCTGTTTCGTTACCGTTTGATATTTAATCTGTAATTTAATAGATCGGGACGCATAACAGTCCCAGCAGAATCAGAACTGACATATTAGTGTTAAACAGTGTATAACTCCTGACGTGAAGATACGATTGACGATCTGTCTATTGCGTTGAAAACCTTACTGAAAACCCTAGAATTCATCCAACTGTAGCGTCGCTAAAATCTAATCCCAACTGGGATTAAAATGCGTTGCGAAACGGACTTCTGATTCTGAAACCGGATTTCCAGCCGCGAGCGCTTAAAATGAAATGGTTATAATTAATGATCCTGGAACCCGATTGGCTTGAAACCAAATTCGATGGATGGACAACTGAACATACTAATTACTACCTGTTTATCGTTTCGCTAAATTATATATGTACGTTTCATGATAAATCGCGCAAGTGATAGAATACTGTTTTTATGACACTTTAATCATGCTTCATATACTGTTTACGTATCATATCATACCCATATCATCGCAGTGATTACCTAGTGATATCGTGCATTTACCCAGTGTTAGATTTTAGTGATGATTGTGGCAAGTACGTCAGTGTTCGTGTATCCGTAAATAAGTGAAAGTGATACGTACTTGTACACAATCAGTGACCCTATTATTCTATTGCATTGTCGACGTCTGTGGGATGCGTGTACGTGTGACTATAAGTGGTATGGGACACTTATGGAAGCGCTTGCACGGATGTCACAGATAAGGCATCCGACACTGCTATTTATCTTAGGTATTAGTCGGGACGTGCTTGATGGAGGTCCTGCCTCCAGTTCTCGCGCAGACTTGTCACGGATCGATTAGTATTTAGGGTTATGGTTAGCGTTTGATGTAGACCACGGGGTGTGGGGTAATTTAAGTGTGAGTTCAACAGAATCTCAGGAGTCCCATGCCGGCTTATATATTTAGGGAGATATATGGAGATTTACGGGGTATGTGATATTCACCGTGATATACATGTTACATGTTGGGCCCGTGGTCCCTTGCCCTTGGGTTCTACCCTTGGGTGGAGGACACTCGCGAGTGGTTGACTCTCACACTTGGACTGACGATAGGCTTAGTGACCTGTACAGTGAGACTTAGAGACTGATAGGGATACGGGCATTTATATACCTTATATACTGTGTTGACATACGTGACATATTGTTCTACTGCTTTACTGCTCCGCTGCATTGATTACTGCACATTCATATTCATGATGTCATTAATTTACTGTTGCACATATCTATTACCACTGTTAGAATTGTCACATGATTTTATATATACTATATTGCTATTGTGTCGCTCTGACGACCTGAGTATGCATGCTCAGTGTGAGGAGAAGATTTAGCCTGGATCAGGACTAGACGTATATTACAGACATCTCGATTTGATATCCAGAGTTATATCTATATTTGTTCCCTCTCAGGTCAGTTCTTTACATTATTTCCTTCAGTTACTGTATCTCTCTTTACCTGCGCATTATTTACTGTTTACCATGAAAAACTAGAAGCCGAAGTGTGACTACGGCAGAACATTTCCTTGACCGTAGGAGCATGGATGGCCTTGTCTACCCCTCGTATTCCGTATTTTGGGAAGCGGGGCGTGACATGGTTTAGTTGGTATCAGAGCCAGGTTTTGTTTCGATTGGGATTGCAGTTTTCCGTGTAGAGCTCGACAATCTAAGATATCCCTCAGTCTAGATTGTAAACTTGATATTCTTGATCCATATTCACATCGTGTGTTCAACTATCCATCCGCTATGGTTTCGGGTGACTTGACAAGGTTACGTGGTTGCAATTGCACTACCGTACTCTATTCAAGTGACTTAAAGTCATACAGTTGATTCCCCACTTGTAATAAATTCATCACCTCTGATATTCTTGAATCTTTGTCCTATCCATATTATATTTTGATTAGTTTGGCTTGTGACTTATATCATTCTCAAAATTATTGTCTCAGGATCATGTCTTCCAACGACTCTTCATCTATATCCGCTCCCCAGAATCAGACCGTTGAGATTCTGAGTGTACTGCAAGGTCTAAAGGAAGCCCAGGAGCGAACAAACGACTTGTTGGCTGAAGGACTGAGAAGACAGGTGAATCAGGCATCAGCGGGAGTCTCAAATCATAAAGGGATCCCCGTTAGGTGAGGAAAAGAGAGGAAGATGAAGCGCCGATTTGTTTCTCCGCGGCAGAAGCAGCAGAAGATCCCATGTTGTGGGTACTGTAGGAGGCCAGGACATCTTCAGAGGGATTGTCGCCGCGCCCAAGGGAAATGTCTGATTTGTGGATCCAGCGAACATCTCATCAACGGTTGCCCAGAAAGGAAAGAACTACAAGGAGGAAACTCGCCCACACTACCCACTTCTTCCAAGTGAGGATTGTCGCGTAGTTCGAACTTCGACGATAAGGCGGACCTAACGCAGGATTCAACTCACGCGACGAGAATGCAACGTTATAGTAGTCAAAGAAGGATTTTTCATGTTATCTACTTTCAGTAATAATGTTGTCATCTTTTTATGAATATTTCTTTCCGTTTGAAATCTTGTATCCGTTGAACTTTTTGTTGAATGCAATAAAATTTGAATCATAATATATGTATCATTCTCATGCTTTCTCTATATCAAATTCTATTCATTATCACAGTATTTTAATTCTGATCTTTCAGTTCCTGCAACCGCATATTTTCCTATACTTCGTACCCTGAGCTTTTTCCTTGATGTATTCCACTGTCTAATCATGACTTTTCTTTTCAGACCATGGCCCACCCTGGAGCAGCGCCGCATCTAGACGAGGATGCACAGTCTTGTGTTTCCTTAGACCGCACGCTGATGAGTTCTGACGATGAGATCAACGGTCCCCAAGTCAATTTCGGAAACCACGATCCAGAGGGTGAAGGAGCAGCCGCCCCAGAGTTTAACATGATAGCTGATTCCGACGGAGAAGAAGGAGACCCTGAAGAGAACCCGATAGAGGAAGATCCCGAGGAAGACCCGATAGAAGAAATCCAGTGGAAGAAGACCCCATGGAAGAGAACCCAGAAGGAGAGGAACACTTGGAATCGGACCTCGATGAAGAAGCCCCACCCGAGGAACAAGGACCGGAAGATCAAGACCCTGCTGTGGAAGAACTTCCAATGGCGATGCCCGTGAGGCGATATGGAAATGGACGCCCCTACCTGAGTGCGTGAGCCTACCGCAACTTACTGAATCTCCACAACCGCGACTGATGAGATTTCTTTTGATGTTGTATTTCTGGCCAAATAAATCTGTGTATAGATTAGGGCTACATTTCGTGTTGAGAATGCTTTGTTTCAAATTTTCTTGAATAAAATAAATCTTCTGAGTTCGTAAACCTTTTGATTATTGGTTCACTTGATGCTTGATTATTGCGCATATCCATTTATTTTCCCTACTAAGATCTGTCCACTCTTACTCCTTACACTGTCTTAACCCTCACTGAGTTTAACTAGTACCACACCCGATCTCTTGAGGTCCACCCTCCATCCTTCACCTGTGCCTCGTTTGTGATCCTTCTGGGAGGAGAAAATTTTGGAGAAACTTCCGAGTTCGCTAACCCTTCAAATCTTGATTCATATGATGTACCGAAAGTTATCCTCCCCATACTGTTTCCCTTGTATTCCTTTGTGGCCCACCCTTACTTCTTGTGCTGACCCGATCCCAATTTCCTTGATCTTCAGCCTAAAGCCGTCACACTTCGACCTTTTGTATCAGCCACATTCCATTGTAATCCCTACCCTACCTAGGCCTAGACATACTTGTGTTTTTTTTCTCCTGTTACCCCAACTATATTTAGGGGCACTATTATTCGAAAATGTAGTTTTAGTATTTTTGAATTTATCAAAGAGTACGTGTTATTGATTACTCCGTTTTATGTATTTTAAGTGCATTATTATTATTCTCATTTTCAGTAGCGCGACCTTACACCGCGCACATTTTGTTCCATGTTTCTTATTTTCACGATATGAGTTTTCTAAACTATTCTGAAACTATTTTATCGATACTTTATCCTAAAATGTTCTAACCTACCGACTAAATTTTCACTACTTTATTCTTGTTATTTTATTTTCGGGTTTTGTACCTATGATTACTATATAAATAGTTATGCCTTATACTTATTTCTCTGTCATGCTACCTTTAATATACTTATACGTGCACATGTTTGGATTTCGATTTTATTGAATACGCCTTGATTATTTTTGTTCATCATTGTTATCTATGTTCTCGTGTACTTGTAGGTTGCTTTTATAGTTATTCATACCTTATACCTATTTAGACTTATCTTCTGTATGCTGTTCTACATGTTTATACCTTCAAATTTCTTCGTCCACGGAGTTCTAATAAACCCTTATGTGTTAGTTAGCAATATGATAGCTTTCGCCTATGTTTGTATAACCTTTCGTTTAGTTTTAAATTTCGAGGACGAAATTTTTGTAAGGGTGGTATGATGTAATACCCAGCCCTTTTTGTATGTCTATACCCGTATTTTCTTTTTCACCTATAAAATTTTATAACTATTCATTATTTTAAATTTTCCAATCTATTTTAGTTCTCCACTCCCCTATTTTATTTCCCAGCCGGTATCTTCATTTTGCTTTACTTATTATTTCTATTCCGGCCTAACCCACCTTTCCTCAGCCCATTTATCCTAATGAGCCTATTCCCTATTTTTTAAATTTAAGTTTTCCTATTATTCTTAAAACCCCAACCTATTCCATTTTTCATCTAAATTCTGGCCGAGCCCAGCTCCTCAGCCCAAATTATTTGGAAATGGAATTTCTTTCTATTTTGCGAGCCCAGCAGCCGGCCCACTTTCAATAATTTTTAACATCCTTTTTATCTTAATTCCGGCCCACCCCATTTTTCTCATCATATTCTCTTTTTCTTCAGCCCCGGCCCAAGCCCGCTTCACCCACGACCCGACCCGCCAGCAACAGTGCTTCTTCCCAACGGCTACTCCCTAATTTCCCGTGCACGTTTCCTTCGCCGACGCCTCCGCCCGCGCTTGCGCCCACGTCGTCGCGACGTTACCCTCTCCCCCTCTAAACCGTCGCCATCATCTCCTTGCTCTCCTTATCAAAACTTCTTCCATTTCTCCCCTACAACCCACGTCTCCGACGAGAACCCACGCCTCACCGGCAGCCTCGCCTGCTTCCCCGACTCCTCCGGCGACCACCAATCTCTCCGCCTCCTTCCCCAAGCTTACCTCACCAAAACCCAAGCTCCCTCCTTCATCCTCCACGAGACCCCTGCACGCACCCGAGCCGACCTCCCCTCACCATCGTCTCAACCACCGCCGGCATCCCCATCCCTCCGACCTCGCCTTCCTCCCTCTCTTCGCTCCTCCCTCGTCCCTCCAGAAACCCAAGAACCCATCGCACCTCGTCGACACCCTGAGCTGACCCCGGCCGATCTCCCTGCACCCATCACCGTGACCACTTAGCCGCACCCTCGTCGTCAGCAACCACCTCAATCTCTGTTTCCCCCTCACTCCCGTTCTCCCTCTCTCAAGCCCATGCCTCCTCCGCCGGCCATCTCGTCATCGCCCCTGCAATCTCCCTCTCTCTTTCTCTCTCTGTGTTCTCTCTCTCCCCCTCTCTCTCACCCTCTCACTCTGTTCTCTCTCTCTCTATCTCATTTCTCTCTCTCTTTCTCTCTCTCTACCTATCTCAGTTCTCTCTCTCTCTATCTCATTTCTCTCTCTCTTTCTCTCTCTAACTCTGTCTCTCTCTCTCCCTCTACAACTCTCTCTCTGTATCCCTCTCACTCCCTCTCCTCCATTAACAACCCAGCACAATCGAACATTCACGCATCAACAGCAGGGCTGCGACGCAAACCCAAGCCGAGTCGAGCCCCGACATTCCGTCGAGCACCTACAGAGATCGTCGTTGCCGCTGCCGTGCATCGCCTAGACGCCTCCAGCCAAGTATTTTACTTGCTTACATGCTATTTACTTAAGTTACAGTCGTTAATTACATAGATATTAAAGTTACAAGTCTAGACCAATTATGTGCCATACATGTTCGACGCGTGTTCCCAAAGAAAATACTTTCCTAAATTGACGGAACTGGAGTAATTACATTGGCCCTTGTAGGGATGGATAACGTGTGCAAATTTCTCTGGAAAATATGACCGTTAATGACTAAAACGACTGCCCCCAAGTTTAACCGTAAAACTGGAATTTTATTTTACCTGAAAACCGTTAAATTCACCATAAATTATATACATACTATAATGGTGCGTTCGAGGGCTCAAATCGAAGCCGCCTCGACGAACTTTAACCCTATACTAGTTTCCTGGTATTCCTGTACTTAAATTGTGATGATTTTTGGATCGGAGTGCGACTCTGGACTGCAGTCCAGAGCGACTCCAGTTGTTGCTCGCTGTTCCGTAATGGTTACCACAAGATCTCCTTAACTCGTAGATTGCGTAACTCTACTGCTTATTATAGGTAAATCTGTTAGCTAGACAAAACAATTAGTTTCATTCTGTTTCGTTACCGTTTGATATTTAATCTATAATTTAATAGATCGGGACGCATAACAGTCCCAGCAGAATCAGAACTGACATATTAGTGTTAAACAGTATATAACTCCTGACGTGCAGATACGATTGATGATCCGTCTGTTGCGTTGAAAACCTTACTGAAAACCCTAGAATTCATCCAACTGTAGCGTCACTAAAATCTGATCCCAACTGGGATTAAAATACGTTGCGAAACGGACTTCTGATTCTGAAACCGGATTTCCAGCCGCGAGCGCTTAAAATGAAATGGTTATAATTAATGATCCTGGAACCCGATTGGCTTGAACCCAAATTCGATGGATGGACAACTGAACATACTAATTACTACCTGTTTATCGTTTCGCTAAATTATATACGTACGTTTCATGATAAATCGCGCAAGTGATAGAATACTGTTTTTATGACACTTTAATCATGTTTCATATACTGTTTACGTATCATATCATACCCATATCATCGCAGTGATTACCTAGTGATATCGTGCATTTACCCAGTGTTAGATTTTAGTGATGATTGTGGCAAGTACGTCAGTGTTCGTGTATCCGTGAATAAGTGAAAGTGATACGTACTTGTACACAATCAGTGACCCTATTATTCTATTGCATTGTCGACGTCTGTGGGATGCGTGTACGTGTGACTATAAGTGGTATGGGACACTTATGGAAGCGCTTGCACGGGTGTCACAGATAAGGCATCCGACACTGCTGTTTATCTTAGGTATTAGTCGGGACGTGCTTGATGGAGGTCCTGCCTCCAGTTCTCGCGCAGACTTGTCACGGATCGATTAGTATTTAGGGTTATGGTTAGCGTTTGATGTAGACCACGGGGTGTGGGGTAGTTTAAGTGTGAGTTCAACAGAATCTCGGGAGTCCCATGCCGGCTTATATATTTAGAGAGATATATGGAGATTTACAGGGTATGTGATATTCACCGTGATATACATGTTACATGTTGGGCCCGTGGTCCCTTGCCCTTGGGTTCTACTCTTGGGTGGAGGACACTCGCGAGTGGTTGACTCTCACACTTGGACTGACGATAGGCTTAGTGACCTGTACAGTGAGACTTAGAGACTGATAAGGATACGGGCATTTATATACCTTATATACTGTGTTGACATACGTGACATATTGTTCTACTGCTTTACTGCTCCGCTGCATTGATTACTGCACATTCATATTCATGATGTCATTAATTTACTGTTGCACATATCTATTACCACTGTTAGAATTGTCACATGATTTTATATATATTATATTGCTATTGTGTCGATCTGACGACCTGAGTATGCATGCTCAGTGTGAGGAGAAGATTTAGCCTGGATCAGGACTAGACGTATATTACAGACATCTCGATTTGATATCCAGAGTTATATCTATATTTGTTCCCTCTCAGGTCAGTTCTTTACATTGTTTCCTTCAGTTACTGTATCTCTCTTTACCTGCGCATTATTTACTGTTTACCATGAAAAACTAGAAGCCGAAGTGTGACTACGGCAGGACATTTCCTTGACCGTAGGAGCATGGCTGGCCTTGTCTACCCCTCGTATTCCGTATTTTGGGAAGCGGGGCGTGACAGTAATACTTTTCTGTCACAAGCAAATGTGGATTAGTTAGGACAGTCGTTCGACCTTGTTGACCTTGTCAAGGGTCTGTGCGGGTGGGTCTAATGCAATCAAGATAATGACGGGTTGAATTTGACTATGACCCTTTGACTTGTTGACCTTGTCAAGGTTACTTGGATCCTAGGGGTAAAAACACACATCGGGAGTTTCAAACATACAAGAAACTTTCCAGGCTTGCGCATACCTTCTGGAGTGTGGTGACTTGAGTGGCTTCCATCAAGTTGTCATGCGATGATAGTTGGATCCCGATTCCCACTGATGAGTAGGATTACTCCTCGGGTGATTCCGACTAATTCTCCTTTTGGGTTTGGAGGAGAATTCGAGGAAACAGTGGGAGCCATCCAGATTAGATAAAATGATTAACCATTCTGATCTAGGTTAAAGTGCACGCTGAGTGTTTCTTCTCTCTCTCTTTCTCTGGCTGCGACTATGACCCGACCTTTGACTAAAACTCATGAAACCAAATTAACCGAACCTTCTTAAAACACTTTGGCTTTTGGAATGTCACGGTGTCGCATACATCATTGCCACTTCTATATCACCTTTACATTTCTCCAGAACACCTCGTATCACTACAAACATCCACTTCTATTGGATAAATCCATCGTATAGTTACATACGAACTCGAAGGAACTTTTTCGAGGATGGATTCTGGTTCTGGAGAGATTGAATAAGATTATCCGGTTGTCTTTTCTCTTTACCTTCTCTCAGATTGTGAGGGCTCCTAGGATTAGGAGAGGGTACACCTATTGAGCTTATTGGATAGTCTTCCTCCAAACCATAGGCAGGTGCCGAACGGTAGGGAAGGAAGAAAACCAACAAGCTTAACTGTGGTGTATAGAAGGTAATAAGTAAAGACATATAAAGGGATTAGAATAATAGCAAAGAAAATTGCGATCACCATCATTCACGACAAAGACCGTGTGTACCCCTGCCACTCCTACATCCATTTTGCTTTTCTCTAGAACACTCCGTATCATTACGGATATCCACTTCCATTGGATATGTCATCGTATAGTTACATACGAACTCGAAGGAATTCATTCCAGATTCAGGGATGGTTTCCAGTTCAAGAGAAATTGGATAGGATTATTCAGATGTCTTTTCTCTTTACCTTCTCTCAGGTTGCGAGGGCTCCTAGATTAGGAGAGTACACCTATTACGCTTATTGGATAGTCTTCTTCCAAACCTTAGGCTGGTACCGAAAGGTAGGGAATGAAGAAAACCAATTAGGGTAAAAGAGGTGTACAGAAGGTAATAAGTAAAGACATAATAAAGGGATTGCAGAGAGGGCAGGCAAGTATATGGTTACTGTCGTGAATCGGGATAGTGGAAGAGGCGTTACTAGGAATACCAATTAACCCCTTTTTGAAACATTTTCATGTTTCAGTTTCTTTGTGCGATGTTAATTGAAAACTATTTTCCCAATTGAAATCTAACTCCAGGGTATGTATTTACCAGATCAGTTTCTCACATCTGCATACTATTACGGATGGTGAGTGGGAGTAAGATATTGGGAATTGGGTGATTAGATCCTCATTATATCGGAATTCGTAGTAATTGGTGATATTTGAGGAAATCATCTGAATTTTGCCGGATGGCAAATATTTGGTTTTGAATATCCGTTGTTATGCACCAATTTCAAACTGGTATATCTGTACATTTATTTTATAAAGTGAGATATAACTTTTTGATATTGTGTCTATGACATTTACCTATATCAGTTGGTGATTAGGTAAGGTGCATTCAACAGCGGTGTAATTCTTCTTAACCATAGTACAGTTTTTCAACCTACGACGCACAGGGTTTGAGTTATTGAACTCAGTAGACTTGTACAAAGTATTGTATGTTGTCCAGTGTCGATTACGACAATGAGGTTGGTACTCGTACTATATTCTGTTTACTTGTAACTTCTCCAGTTCTGGACAAGTATTTCGTTGAAATGCATGGTCCAGATTTTGAGAAGTTATAGGTATAAGAATTAAGTAGAGAACCATTTATTAGAAGTATCGGGATTCTTCGAAGTATTCGAAGATATAGATACTTGTATTTGGTATTCCATTGATAGTAATGGTTTTGAGAACTTGCTTCTCTTTTGGGTTACTCATATATGGATGCACTCCTAGATGAGTAATGTTGATTGTCCTTTTTCCATTGGTTGATATGCACTGGAGACAGCTGCATGATTTTGAATCTGGTTCCAAATTAGATTCGTGCTTTTGTTTCTATATTAGATATATATAGAATCAATTTATATCTTAACGATGTTAAGGTATAGGGAATTGTCTGGCTGATGCTTAAAACCAGAATCCGGATAAACTCAAGGCACGTTTCAGTAATGGCTGTTTGTGGGTTATCCCGGGCTTTGACGAGGGTTAACTTTCTACCATCAGGAAGATTAATATTTATATTGTTCTTGACTCGCCACAGTTTTAATAAAATGGATTTTTTCAGAAAACAGAAGTGGGAGTATGGTAGAACTGGAAGTTATTCCAGAACCATAAACGATTACTGGAAATTTAATAAAACCTAAAGATTCAATTGGATTTGATGTTCCATTAGCCACTCCGCAGATTTAGTGGGGAACCTCAGCCACCCGAGAGGTACTTCGGTCTTCTCAGAGACGGTGACAGGGAGGTTCTTGTTTACCCAGACTTGCCGTTGCTGCTGTTCTAGACTATAAGACCCGACAGGAGGATGGGTATAGCGTCATTCTAAACTAGTTTTAGAAGTGCACGTGTATATGACTCTGCCAGAGGGTTGTTGTAGTCAGTGGGAGCAGCGGAAGCATAGAAGGCAAGTAGCTTATGTCTATTTATAGACTAAAGCAAGTATATCGGAAATAGATCATCTATTTTTGATGTGACAATCATAGGTTTTGACTTCATCAGAATAGGAGATGGATCTGGTAAGAAGGTAGTAGGGTGTGATGTCCGAGGATTCGGGATGACATGCACTTAATAGGAAGAGATATTCCTATACTACGATCGGTTATACTATGGTTGTCACAAAGTTGTTTCTCCACATAGGATATGAATGTAATATCAGGTTTCTGGTAACTAGATCTATGGTTTTAGATCTAGATTTGGGAAGTATCCTAATCTGGGTAGTTTGACATTGAATGGACGACTCCTGGCATGGTGGTGTACTGCAGGTGATGGAGTCACCCTCTCTAAAGGTGTCTTACAGACTAAATAGGAGAGGGATCTGCATGATTAGCATATCACTTGCTTAGGCAATTGAGTTAATCATAAAATGTCAAGTACCACACCAGATATTTCTTTTGCACTAGATGCAATAAGCAGATATATTAATCCAATCCTGGAGAAACATTGGGAAGCAGTTTATGAGCATAAGTGAATGTCCTTGGGATATGGTAACGGCAGCCTCCTTCAGGAGACGGTTATCATTTCAGGCTTCCAAGGTGACCTGGATGATAGAGTGACTGTCAGAGTTATAGTTTTTCTCTCTTTTGAGGGACAGTATGTTGGACAGATGGTCCAAGCGGATACAAAGGAAAGGCAAGGCGCAGGATACTGATTAAATTTAGTGGACGATACAGTCTAAGTAGTTTGCTGAATTTGGAGTTCATTTGTGAACTGGGTCCTATCAGATATCCAGACAAATTCTAAGACAAGTATTGCTCATTTCGGGAGATAGTTTTCTCTGCGAAATTGAGATTAAGAGAGATACAGAAAGAAACATTGGAGCGGATCCACTCATTGAGGCTATTTCTCGAACGCAATTATTTTCGCAAACAGACTTTGCGAAACTGATTAGTAGAGAAGTTGGGTGTTCGGTATCACACGGGCTGTGAGTATGCGACATCGCAATAATTGGCCTTAAGTGCAAGTGGGAGATTGTTGGCTATAGTGCCCTCAAGGCAATTATCATAGTCGCGGACTTGTGATTATGATGATTGAGGCAGGACCTATACCGATGAAACAGTCTTACTCAAGATGATAGTATGCTATCTGGTTTGTCTTTATCATCATATACATGTTGATAGAGCCCATAGGATTCTTGCTTGACTGCCAGCATTGTGATGACGATCACATACGTGGGAGCTAGGGGTCTATAAGCACATCCTTAAATGTCCCTAGTCATGGGAGTATCGAGACCGGGTATCGATACTCAAGTGTAGACTAGTGTATACTGATCGAGACCCCGACGAGGGGAGGTGTCCAGATCTCACAAGCCATTGGTGTTAGTTTGTTCACCTAAGATAGTATACAGGTGCTCATTGGGTTATGAGTACACTGGACGGACTCGCCGGAAACCTACTAGTTGGTATTATACCTATTGTCAGATAGCAGCTCCCAGGTGACATGTGTACAGGTTAGTCTGTTGACCTGAGGTCGTCATTTGTCTCGTGTGAGTTTCCACTGTGCTTTGATTACTACCCTACCACGGCTCAAAGGAGTCGTGCAAACAGGTTTTAGTTGGGTACAGTCCCGAGCCACATGTAGGCAGTGATCGGATCGTCGGGGATTCGTCTTCCCCGGTATTGGGGGTTGATATCGCGTTGTGTACGGATGGCCATCACCAAAAATCCGTGGCCACGGTGGACGAGAATTACCGATCCAGGATCGATAGTTTCTCAGGTGGTGACGGGTTTCATACCGACACTAAATGTCGCGTTGTTGGGGGTCTGACTTTATCCACCCCCTAGACTCAATATGCGATACTCTTAGACGAACAGACTGGACTGTACGGATATTGTCACTGTCGGGCTCAATAGGGGTTCTGCATGAGTTTGCTCGTCGGCCTCCCTTTCGCTCAATACCTGGGTAGCCGTTACGTACAGCTAGTGCCGCTGACGTGCTTGTGGTTAAACCCACTGCCAGCGTATTGATGAGTGTTTAGAGTCCCACACAGAGGGTTTTCACGGTTCAGGCGATATGGTGTACTTGACGTATGTTGATACATACAGGTGTCCGATTAAATATGTGCATGTACTGCGCAGACTTTAATCGGACGGTTGATAATACTAGCGGCTTAGGATTAAGCCAGATTATTAAATCAGGTTTTGATTTAATAATTTACATATGTATTTATATATATGTATTCTAGTATTATTGTTCACTATTCGTTTTCTCTCTCTGCTATTCGTATTTTGGTACGAATACGCGTATATGTATTTCGATACATGTACCGGGAAGTATTCCGTATTTTATACGGAATAGCTTCTAGAAGTTGCCACCTCATTTATATGATTTTCCATTTATGGAAATTCATTTGGTTTTTTATAAATGAGGTGGAAAAGGAGGCATGGTCATGGACATGTTGGGTGGCATGGATCAAAGCATGGTCACATTTGTTTAATGGTTAAATTGGAATTGATATTTTTTTTCTTTTGGTGAATGAGAGAGGAGGAAGGGGCCGGCCACTATTTTGGGGATGGTGGGGGTTCATTTGATTTGGTTTTTTACATGAAACATTACACTAACTCTTGCTCTCTCATTCACTCAAAAAGAAATGCTTCAATAATAACTTAGCCAATTTCTTTTGCTAATGCCAAAGTTCACCTCCTCTTTCATCTTCTTCTTGGGTTGCTCCATGGAGCTCATGGTTGAGAGAAAAATTATAGTGACATTTTCATACACCCCCACTCTCCATCGCTAGCGATTTTGGAGCGTCGGTTACCTCGTTCGACGAGGTTGGAGCTTGTGCCGTTTCCCTTGGGTGGATCATCGGAGACGAAGGAAGACCGGCAACCAAACCACATCAAGGAGCCGCTAGGAGCTTGGAATGAAGACCGAAGGACACGGATCAACGCGGTATAACGATTCTAACTCTTAGTTAGTTTGCTAGTTTAGGGTTTAAGGTCGATCCGGGATTCGGGTAGCGGTAGCGCCAGTTCAGAAATTTTTGTTCCACATTTTGGTCGCGTTTCGATGGCCGGGGCACTGCCGGGACCCTTAGTAAGGATCTTACAAGAGTGCTTTGTCCTTATAAATCGAGAGGACTCACAAGGGCTGTTCACCGTGTAGGCATATCCCTAGTCACGGATGGGACTTTGTTAGGGAAATGTTTATTCGCGCCCGTGGATTATATACAAGGGTCAGCATCGAGCCGCTTGCAGGGCAGTATCGAAGGTTGTGGGGGCTGCTTAAGAACAGATTCAGATCCCTGTAGCTTAAGACTTTCAAATCTTATGAACCGTGAGGGTCTCATAAGAGGATTCTCCTTACGAGTCGTGAGGATCTCGCAAGTGTAATTTCTCCTTAGGAATCGTGAGGATTCCTAAGTGTGTTGCTCCCTTGTGAGTCGTAAGGATCTCACGCAGGTGGTTTCTCTTTACATAGTCGAGAGGACCTTGCAAGTGTCTTTTAACGAGATTGCGCCCTCTCGGGTTTTCACAAAACTCGCCGGTAGCCCTGTTGTTTTTACTCATGGAGCCCTTTCGGGTTTTCATCCGTGCCCATTTTGCTTATGGACGTACCGTTTTCTTTTTCTTTTCTTTTTTTTATTTTAACGAGGCTGGGCCCTTTCGGGTTTTCACAAAACTCACCGGTAGCCCTGCTGTTTTTACTCACGGAGCCCTTTCGGGTTTTCATCCGTGTCCATTTTGCTTATGGACATACCATTTTTCTTTTCTCTTTTTTTTTATTCTTCTTTTTTTTGTATCAGCTTTGGGATGTTGCAATCCATCGTAGTTTACCGACATCTCGGTCAACAGCTAGTTTTAGGACATAGTGGTCCGTCGTTAGTTTAAGGACGTTTCGGTCCGTCGTTAGTTTAAGGACGTTTCAGTCCGTGGTTAGTTTAAGGATGTTTCGGTCCGTCGTTAGTTTAAGGATGTTTCGGTCCGCTGTTAGTTTAAGGACGTTTCGGTCCATTGTTAGTTTAAGGACGTTTCGGTCCGTTGTTAGTTTAAGGACGTTTTGGTCCGTCGTAAAGGAAGCCGGTTACTACTTACAGAGTTTAGGCTTAGGAAGATAGCGAGCGGACATAGTCGTCGTCATCTATCATTGACCTAGGCCGTGACTCGTTAGGCGTAGTATTTCTTTAGGAAGCGGCCATTTATTGGCCTGAAGGGCCTTTCGCCATGCATGTCCATGAGTAGATAGGCTCCACCCTGGTAAACTTTGTCTATGATGTACGGGCCTTCATAGTTTGGCTCGAATTTCCCCTGTTTAGCACGATTGGGGATCATAGGTCTTTTGACCACTAGCACGATTTCGCCTTGGCGGAATGTCCTCGGCCTAGTCATCCTTTCATACGAGCGCGTCATCTTAGCTTTATAAGCCTCTAGATTTTGTTGTGCCATGAGCCGGGTTTCATCAAGAGCATCGAGCTCCTGAAGCCGAAGGTGAGCATTCTCTTCGTCCGTAAGCTCGTAATGAACTGTCACTCTCTATCTCGAGGGGGAGTACCGCTTCTGTACCGAATACCAATGCGTATGGAGTTGTGTTCATTGCCGTTTTGAACGTAGTCCGGTACGCCCAGAGAGCTTCATGCAGTTTCTCGTGCCAGTCTTTCTTATTTCGTGACACCGTCTTTTTCACGATCTTCATTAAGATCTTGTTGAAAGCCTCAGCTAGACCGTTAGCTCGGGGATTATAGACTGAGGAGTATCTCCAGTCTATGTTATGCTGTTGTACGAAGCGGCTGATCTTGTGGTTTCTGTAGGCCGGCCCGTTATCGGAGATAATCCGTCGCGGAGTGCCGAATCGATAAATGACGTGTGTCTGAAGAAATGGAGGATATTCTCCATCTTCACTTCCCTCAGCGGTACTGCTTCTGCCCACTTGGAGAAGTAATCGGTTGTCACTAAAATTAATCGATGTCCCGTGGACGATGCTGGCTCGATGGGACCGATTATGTCAGTTCCCCACATTTTGAACGGCCAGCTAGCCACTGTCGGGTGTAACGGATTCGGATGCTGGTGGATAAAGTCGCCATGGATCTGGCACGAGTGGCATTGCTTCGCATACTCGAGGCAGTCCTGGATCATCGTGGGCCAATAATAACCCATCCGCTTGATCTTCAGCTTCATCTTCGGCCCGGCTTGGTGAGAACCGCAGAGTCCGTCGTGAGTTTCTTGGACGACTCTCTTTGCCTCTTCAGGTCCCAGGCATCTTAGCCATAAAGAATCAAATGACCTCTTGTACAGAGTATCGTTGACGAAGGCGAAAGAGAGGGCTCGCTTCATGAGCTGATGTTTTGAGGATGCATCTTCAGGCGTTCGACGGGATTTGAAGTAGTCTATAAAGACTTCTCTCCAATTCTCAACCTTTTCTTGGTCTTTTACTTGTAGAGCCATTTGCTCGGTCGCTCCCTTTTTCTCGGACGACTCCGGAGATGTTTCTACCGGTGCGAGGACCCGACGGCTTTGCACAACGATCCTTACGTCATCGAGGTTCTCATCAGCCAGTTCTTTAGCGAGTTTGGCTAATGCATCCGCTTTGCTATTTTCCGCACGCGGTATGCTTTCCAAGGTGTAGGAAGGTATTTGGGTCAGCAGTTGCTGTACCCTCTCACCGTACTTCACCAGTTCTGGTTTGCACATTTGATAGTCGCCGTTTACTTGACTAACAACCAGTTGGGAGTCTCCGTATATGAGAAGGTCTTCAATACCCATGTCGATGGTGATCTCGAGACCTGCTATCAAAGCTTCATACTCGGCTTCGTTATTCGTCCTCGGCTCTGTTAAGGAGAAAGCAAAGCGCATTATCTCTCCTTGTGGAGTTACGAAGATGAGGCCTACCCCTGATTTGATTATAGGGGTGCTTTGCTTGCGCTTCTTCATGGAAGACGCTCCATCAAAATAAAGTTCCCATCTGGTGCCATTACCGTCGATCGTGTCAAACGCATGCTCATCTGGCAGTTCGCAATTCAAAGGAGAATCGGCAGGTATTGGATGCTCAGCGAGAAAGTCGGCGATGGCTTGGCCTTTCACTGCCTTAAGAGGCTGATAAGTTATTGAGAACTCCATCAGGAGCAAGGCCCATTTAGCGAGCCGCCCTGTCAATATGGCCTTTGACATCAAATATTTAAGAGGATCCACCTTCGATATGAGACGGACTTCATGCGCCAACGCATAGTGCCTGAGCTTCATTATTGCGAAGATCAATGCCAGGCAGTATTTTTCGATGGGAGAATAATTGTTTTCTGCCCCCAGTAGAACTCGACTCAAATAGTAGAGGGCTCTCTCCTTCCCTTGGTCGTTCTCTTGTACCCATAATACGCCTAAGGAACCTTCAAGGGCATTTGTATACAGAATGAGAGGCTTTCCCTTGACCGGAGCAGCCAGCACTGGCGGGTTCTGCAAGTATTGCTTAATTTCGTCCAGTGCATTTTGGCATTTGCGATTCCAGACGAAAGGGGTTCCCTTTTTCATCAGGTGGCTGTAAGGACGACACTTTCCTGAGAGATTGGCTATAAATCGCCGGATATACGCGAGCTTCCCTTGGAGAGACCGCAATTGCTTGAGAGTCCTTGGAGGAGGCATTTCCATGATCGCTTTAATCTTTGACGGATCTATCTCGATGCCTCGGTGTCGGACGATGAATCCTAGGAATTTTCCCGAGGAAACTCCGAATGCGCATTTGAGAGGGTTCATCTTCAGGTTGTATTGCCGAAGGCGTTGAAATACGATCTTCAGATGCTCTAAATGTTCCTCGTATGATTTTCTTTTCACCACGAGGTCGTCGATATAGCATTCGACGATTTCATTTATGAGATCATCGAAGATCTTCGTCATGGCCCTCTGATAGGTGGCGCCAGCGTTCTTTAGATCGAAGGGCATCACCTTGTAGCAGAATATACCCAAAGGGGTCCGGAAAGCAGTATGCTTCTGGGCTTCGGGATGCATCTTTATCTGATTATATCCTGATGATCCGTCCATGAAGGAGAAAATCTCGTGAGTGGATGTATTATCTATCATTAGCTCGGTGACCGGTACTGGGAAGTCGTCTTTCGGGCAGGCTTTATTGAGATCCCGAAAGTCCACACATATGCGCACTATCCCATTTTTCTTCATCACCGGGACGATGTTGGTGATCCAGTCAGGGTACTGAACCTCTTGGATGAAACCGGAGTCGATTAGCTTCTTGACCTCGACGTTGATGCTCATCTCAAGCTCGAGCCGCATTCTTCTCAGCGCTTGTTTGATCGGCTTGACGTATGGAGATATCGCCAATTTGTGCATAGCAATCTCTGGGTCTAGTCCTGGCATCTCGGAATAGTTCCACGCGAAGCAATCCTTATGCTGCATAAGCACATCTTTTAGTGTAGCTACCGTTTCTTCAGATAGCAACTCACTGACGAATGTCGGCCACGGATCACTCGTCGTCCCCAAATCAATTTTCTTGAGATCATCTGCAGTGGTATGTATTCCATCTTCCAGCTCTTTCGGCGCCGGTGGAAATTCTGAGATCACCTCGTCACCATCGTTTCCGAAGCACCAGGGGAGGTCATCCATATCCTCGGGCTCTTCTTTTGGTAGTGTTATCATATGACAAGTACGAGCTCGCTTCTAAGACCTATGTTGATCTGGTTCTACTCTTGCTATATGCGCGGCTTTTGGTTCGTGCTTCTGTGGCGGGTTTATCCTCCAACTGCTGGATAGAGCGAACTTGTCGAGCTGATATTGGTCTTCGACCCAATTCTTGAAGGTGAAGCAGTCTTCGATAGGATGTCCTATCGCTCTGTGATAAAAGCAATAGTCTGGGTGAGGGATCTCGTTGGCTTGCTTGGGGTGTTTGGACTCTGGAAGTATAATCATTTGATATCTTATGGCGAGATCAAGTATCTTCCGTGTTTTGTTCTGAGGAAAAGAGTACGCTCGACTCATCTTCTTTATAAGAGATGAATCTGGATTACTCGATTCCCGATCGCGTGGCTTCTTGGTCCCGCTTTGGCGCTCTTGAACGCTTTTCCCGCTCTTTGATTTATTTTTGCCTCTGCGTCGGGCCTTTTGTATGACGGGTTGATAAGGAAGAGCATTGCTGTTCTCCGCAGTTTGTTGGAGGAAGCGCTGTGTCCTGGCTTTCTCGTAAATGGCCATCCCACGGTTATGGTCATCCCGGATCTTTTGACCCGCTTCCCTTACTAGTTTGTCCATTCGTTCTTCAAACGACGGACTGGGCATTTTCATGTCGGGAGCTCTTTCTGGTTCAGGGTTAGCATCTTCCCACTGAGCATCCCCTTCTTCATCAAAGTCATGTACGACGTAGCAGTCGCGGAGTAGTTTCCGTTTCTTGGACTGAACATACCCAAGCCCGGTCGTTTCCATTCTCCCTTTGGGTAACTTTCTTTGAGTTCCGGGGACGTTCCAGATCCTGTTATAGAACCGTGCTTGTCGAGCAGTTTGCTTAAGGGGTACACCTTGGCGTCTCAAGAGTCTCTTTAGCCCATCTGTGTAATATCTGGGCAAACGGATGGGCTGGAGCCTGTCAAGTGTAGAATCCGCGTCGTGCCAGATTTCTTTCTCCACTTTAGTTTCCCCGAATCGGTAGAATAGGATCGCCTTTTCACCTTCTCGCCTAGGAGGGACATAGAACGTTTGCAGCTCTTCCACATTGTAGGTATCAACCGCGTCTAGTTCTTTATGATGCTTGGGCGGAACCATGGCGACTTGCAAACTTTGCTCTTCATTAGTGAATGTTTGTATTGAAGGCCGAGCAGAGAATACGGCATGGACCTCATCTTCTGAGTCGCTGCCGAAGATAAGCATAGGAGCGGAGGGTCCCGGCTTGTTGTACGGGGGTGGCCCTGAATAGACTATCTCTTCCTCTTCCTCGGTATCACTCCCGAAGACCGGAATGGTGGTGATAGCTTTGTTCTCCGGTTTGTGACATCTCTCCGTGTCCTTGAAATCTGGTAAGAAGTATTTTGCATCTTCATACTTTCGAACTTCGTTCACGGAGAATGGGTTCAGCTCTCCCGTCACAGTGTACTCGAGACCATCCTTGAAGTATTTCATACACTGATCTTGTGTAGAAGGGATGATGTTGTACTCGTGTAGCCAAGGCCGGCCAAGCAAAGCGTTATAGCAGGTCTTAGCGTCGATGACATGAAATTTAATATCCGTGACAAGTAGCCCGAAGCGTAAGGTCAGTATCACAGACCCGAGGGTCCGTGATGACTGCGAGTCAAAGCCGGAGATGGTGATTTTATCACGAGCTAGGTGCTAGACGCTCATGCAGATTTCCTTCAACACTCGCACGTTGAGGAGATTGACAGAAGACCCATTGTCGACCAGGATCTTGACTATCTTGACATCATGACAGTATCCGGAGACATATAGGGGACGGTTGTGTTCGCATGTCCCAAGGAGGAGATCTTCATCGCCGAAAGTGATATCGGCTGTGTGCACTTCTTCTAACTCGTCCTTCATCCTTTCTTCGGTGAGGGAAGCTTGGAATTGCTCTGGCTCTTGTAGCGCCTTGATCAATGAATCTCTTGCTTCTTTTGATAGTAAAAGGACGTCGAGAATGTTGAGCTGTGAGGGTAGCTTCCTCAAGTGCGCCAGAACGTTGTAGTCCACCTTACTTTTCTTTGGCGGGTCCTTGGCGGTCAGCTCTTTCATGACTTGGTCATCTAGGGCGATATCCTCCGAGACCTTTTCTTTTCCCTTATCTTTTCTGTTTGTGGGTCCGAGATTCTTTTCTGGAAGTGTACGATTGCGCAACTGGATATTTTTGCAGGTCTTCGGTTCTTCCTTTTTTCCCAGAATGGACTTTTTAAAGAGAGGGCCAAGAGCCATTTCCTCGTCAGAGTCGCTCCCGAAGGTGAGAACTTGCGATCCCCCGGCGTTAATCACGCGACAATTGCCGGTGATTCTTTTATGCTCCTCGGTGGTATTTCTTTGCTCCCGACGAGCTTTGCATTTCATTCGCTTAAAATGTTGTCTATGAGCAACATATCCCTGCCACCATCTTTTAAAAGCGTCGCACTCTTCGGTGGGGTACGAAATCTTTCGATGATATGGACAGTAACTAGGATGTGTTTCTGCTTCACCAGGGGCATTCGCTTCGGAGGATGGCAGCTTTATTCCCATTGATATGGCTTTGGCGAACCTTTTCCTCGTCTTGAACTTTGTTTTATTCATGACGGATGTCCCTTGATTCGGTGGGAGTGTCTCGACTCTTTCGTCCAGTCACCGGAGTTTGGCCTTTTCAAATATGGCCATCTCACGCTCCCGATCAGCTTTACTTTTCAGAAGAGCTTCGTTTAGGAATGCGTCGATCATCTCGTCTGATGGCCCTGGAAGTTCTGGTTCAGGCCCTGCCCCCAGTCTCTTGGTGCGCTGGGCTTCTTCATCGTCTGTAGACAAGTGAGAGATCACATGGCAACTTGCTACGTAATCCTCAGATTCATCTGATGAGCCTTCTCCATCATCTCCGTCTTCAAGGACGTGGCCAAGGAACTCTTGGAGCGTGATTGGAGTCCGCGCCTTCTGCTTATACTCTTCCAGCGCGTCGATCTGTTTCTGCAGGTCCGTGCGCTTGTCGCCAGGCTTCACGGGCTTTTTGGATTTCTTCTTCTTTTTCGAAGATTTCGACGGCTGGGTATGAACTCTTTGGCTATCACCGCCAATCTTTGGAGTTGGGCGCGGCTTCAACATTCCTTCGATGTCTGGGGTTCCAGCGGATTCTTCCACCTGATCGCCGGACATGTCTGGAGATCATTCAGCATTCTTTTGGTTTTGGCTGAAAGAACGACCTCCCAGGGGGCTTCTTCAACAAAAGAGCATGATGCCCCCGGTGTGTCCGTCTTCTTAGGGGTGTGCGATTGCGGTGGGCTTACTTTCTACTTCTCAGACAGCGCAAACTTGCCCTGTTGGTACTGATCCTCTATCCATTCCTTAAAGACGGAGCAATCTTCAATTGGATGGCTTACTGTTTGGTAGTAAGGGCAATAATCGGGATTATTCACTTCGCCGGTTTGCAATGGTCGCTTTGGATTCGGCAAATTGATAAGCCTGTTGCGCATCGCTAGTTCGAACAGCCTCTTCGTTTTATCCCGTGGGAATGAGTACGGGCGTTTCATTTTCTCATTATAATTGCGCCGTCTCTCTTCCAATTGATCCGTTAGTCTTGGAGCACTGGGCTGCTGTTGGGTATTCGCAACGAAGGTCGCCTTCCCTTTACCCTTTTCGTTCCGCGGTTCCGGCTTCGAAGGAGACGGTCTATAACCCATCTGATCCATCTGGGCTAGCTTGTCGATTAAATCCTGGAATGTGGTCAGTTTGAAGAACATCATGAACTGTGAAATAGTTGCATGAGGGTCTAGAGTGTCCACGAACATGCCCACCGCTGGTGCTTCTTCGATGCGCTGTTCGCATTTCGACCACAGATTCCGCCATCGGATCGTGTACTGAACCCACGTCTCGCCCGGCTTCACCCTTGCATCGATCAATGCCGTTATTGGGGTGCGTTCACTAGCACTTGCGAATCGCTGGGTGAACAACAACTCCATTTCTGCGAAAGTTTTGATGGAGTCGTTTGGAAGTTCGGAGTACCATTCAAACGCCATTTCCGATAAGCTACCGACGAATTGGCGGAGCAAAAGCTTATCATCGCCACCGGTGTTGCCACAAAGAGCCCTGAACTGAGCGACATGTTGATGGGGATTGCCTGTCCCTTTGTACACGTGAAATTTGGGGATCGTGTAGCCCAGCGGGTACTTTATATGATCATACCAGCCTGGATACGGTCGTCCAGTTTTGACGACTTAGTCGGCCGCTTCATTTGCCTGGTGCACTCATATCTACTGAGCAATATAGTCATCCAGGGCAGCTTTAGAAATAGTTTCCTCCTTAGCTGCTGAAAGAGCCGGAGGTGGATTCGACGTTTCTCCTCTGTCATCTTTAATTATTACTGGAGGATCTTCGGCCGGAGGGTCCGGCTGGATCATTATGCCCACCATATCTTGGAATAGAAGGGCCATTTGCTTTATATTGGCCGCTTGTTCTGCGGACTCTTTGTCCTTCTTCTCAAGCAATCTCCGAAGGAATTCAGCATCAGTTTCCTGCTCACAGGGTTGCTCCGAGGATTCCTCTGGGCTTGCTTTCGGTCCTGTGAGTGCGGCCATAGTCGTTAACATCTCCTGGAGCTTTTGTTGTTGTTGCTCCTGAGCTTTAGTCACTGATCGTGTAAGCGGTCGATGACCTGTCGAGATACGGCTATCCTCTTTTCCGGATGCCATATAAATGGTATGCACCACCATGCCCCCAGACTTGGGGCGTTTAGGCTCAGTGCCCTTGACATTTGTCGCAGACATGGGGATTTTCTCCGGCCTTCTTCTCTTATAGGCGGTCGAAGTTGAGGGGGCCGTTGCAGTGGGCACCCAAGTAGCCATCGCCTTCTATGGCTTAACAGGACGGTTTTCTTCCTGCCGGACCTTCAGCTTCTTCTGCCGGCGGGGATAGTCTTGATCAACCACCGACTCTCGGACTTGTCGCGAGATTTTGTAAACTTTGGAAGACAGCCGTTGAGGGGACTGCTCCGGCTTTATTTCTGTGACAGTCTCCACCGGTGGCGGAGATCTTTTTAGTACGGCGGTATGCGAGTTCCTGCGCACCTTGTTCAGCAGCTCAAAGCTGTTCCCGGTTGGAACAGCAGCATTAACTTCCACCGTTGGAGCTGGTGGAGTTAGCCCAGAGGGGGAGTTGCCCCAGCCTTCCTTACTCGGCGCCAGTGGCGACGTCGAGCGTGTCGAGCTGTTGGGGTTGGTTCGGCGATGGGAGTGGCTTTGTCTTGCCCCCTGTTCAGGTGAGGTGCCGCCGGTGCCAGCCTCTTGAAGACTGGCGTCTTTTGAGTAGCGGTATCCAATCTGTCAAAGACAGACCTTTGAGCAGGAACGGGAGCCGGGATGGGAGCTAGAACAGTCAGTCTTGTAAAGACCGACCCTTTGGCAAGCGAAGCCGCCTTGACGACTTCGGAGGCAGGGTTGGTTACTCTTTTCGGAATAACCTTCTCTTGAATCGCAGGCTTCATCTTGGGCCCACAGGAACTTTGGCCCAATCTGGCGAAGACTGAGGCGCTGGAGCTGGACGACCCGTTGAGAGGGGCCACAGTAGCTGTAAGCCGATTGAAGACCGACTTCTTGGGAGCTTCCGGCGTTGGTATAGGAGCGCTGAAGCTCGTTGGCGAGAGCATGGTCCCGAAAAACAATACAGTAGTGGCCTGAGTGACCTGTTCCACCGGCATCGTGAACAGGGAAGCCGCTTGGGGCCCATAAGCTATGCCTCCAGATGAGACGGAACGTGAATTGCAGTTGCAGCTGGAGCACTTCACGCAGGTGGATACCATTGATTCTTCGCTTTCTGCGCCAAGCAAGAAACCAAATCTTAGTACCTCGAACCCAAGGGCAACCATATCAAACCGCGATTCGTTCGTGAACACAACACATGAAGTGTGGAGTGGAAAGAGGAAAAGGTCCCACCGGGCGTGCCAGAATCTGTTCCCCTCCGAATCACGGAGACGCGACCGCGTAGGTCCGTCTCGCCTGAAATTCGGGGTAGATGCTAATTGGTGCTATCCGTCCACCTCTCCGAAAATGTCAAGTTGATTTATGGCACCATGTATCGAAGGTTCAGACGGATGCGGCCGATATAGCAGACTTCGTCAGATTCCCCCTCGTTTGAGGGGTTTTTAATTGTGGGGACGCTCTTCCCTGCAGGCGCAAGCCCCTGCAGTTAATTACGCTACCGCATCGCAGTAACAACTTTCTCCTTCTCCATATGGTCACTTCGTGTCGTTGGTGTTTGTTTAGTGTTTTGTTGCCCGTGGATTGTATACGGAGACTAATTTATGTTGTCGCCCGTAGGGTGTAATACCCAGCTTTTTTTTTAACATCATTTATCGTATTCTTTATATATATATTATTTACAACATTGTTTTATTCTAATTATAATTATTTTATTTTCCTTAAACTCAAAACCCAGTCGAAACCAAATATATAGTTTCCCACCTTTTATTCCTTCAGCCCATTTCTTTAAATTAAAATCTTTCTTAAACCAACCCCAGCCCATTTCTTTTATTTAAAATTAAACACCTACACTCAAATCCTTTCTTTCTTTTTCCATTACTCCTTAACAACCCAGCCCAACAAATTTCCTCGGCCCCTTCGTTTTCTTTTCTCTTTATTTTTCCTGCGGCCCGTCTCTCCTCAGCCCACGTAATTAAATGATTTCATTTAATTAAAATCCCGGCCCAGCCCACTCCCCTAACAGCCGCAGCACCCAACCCGACCCGCTTCTTCCTTCTTCTTCCCGTTGCGCTTTTCCCGCTCGATCCGTTTTCTCCGCCGCTTCCTTCGCCCACGCCCACGCTCGCGCGCGTTACCCCCACGACGCGCAACCCTTGCGATCCCCTCGCCGTCTCTCTTTCCCTCTCCCTCACTCCCATCACTTTCTCCCTCCTCCTCTCTTTCCCGCTCCCTCTCTCGAATCCACAGCCCGAGCATCTCGCCTGAACCCCCACCAGAACTCCGCCGCCAGAAACTCCTCCACCGCAACCACCCTCCTCTCCGCTCACCTCCTCACCTTTCTCGACTTCTCCCCTTGCAACCATCCCCACAACGAAACCCACCACACCCCTAAATCACCGTCGGCTCCAACTCCCATCGCCATAACTCACACCACGGCCGTCCCCTTGCACTCGACGCCGGAGACCCCATCTTCCACTACCGACGACACAGCACCACCCAGCCTCCTCGACATCAACCCCTTCCACCGAGCTTCCCACTGCACCTCCTCTCGGCCACTACCCGCACCCGAGCTCCACCCCTGCGCCCTCTCGCCGGCGAGCCCCCACTGCATCTCGTCGACACCCCCGCACCATTGTCGACCGCATCATCATCATCATCATCGTCGTCGTCGTCGTCGTCGCCATCATCCCCTCTCTCTCTCCCAACCTCTGCTTCTCTCCCCCTCTCTCTCTGTGTCTCTCTCTCTCTACCTCTCCCCCCCTCTCTCTCTTTCTCTGTTCTCTCTCTCTCTCTCTCTTTCTCTCTCTGTTCTCTACACTCTCTCTCTCTGTTCTCTGTACTCACTCTCTCTGTTGTACGAGCACCATCGCCTCGTCTCACCCAATACCTAGCCGCAACAGCCCGTTACCAAACTCGAGCCAAGCCCAAGCCTAGCCGAGACTCGTCGTGTTGTTGCTACTTCGTGCCCAAGCCGTGTCACCACTGCCTTCGCTGCCGTGCCATCAATTCAACGTCTCCAGGCAAGTATTTATACTTGCTACATGCTAATCTAATTACATTACAAACTTAAATCGTATAGATTGCTAATTTACAATTTATGATAACCCATGTGATATACCTGTTCGATGTGTGACCTCAATGAAAATATTCGTCCAAATTGACGGAATTGGTTTGTCTATGCTGGCCCATGTAGTGATGAATGCGGTGTATAAATTTCACTGGATAATACGACTATTAACGATTAAAACGATTACCCCCAAGTATACCTGTAAAACTGGAAATTTCTTGTATCTGAAAACCGTTAAAATCACCATAAATTATGTACATACTGGAATGATGCGTTCGAGGGCTTAAATCGAAGATGACTCGACGAACTATAACCTTATGTAAGTTTCTAATGGTTCCTGTATTTAAATTGTGATAATATTTAGTTCGGAGTGCGACTCTGGACTGCAGTCCAGAGCGACTCTGATTATTGCTTACTGTCCTGTAATGAGTACCACCTTACTTCCTTAACTCGTATGTTGCGGAACTCTGCTGTTTATTAAAGGTGAATCTGTTATATAGATAACACAAGTGGTTTCATTCTGTTTCGTCATTATTTTCTATTTAATCTGTAATTTAAAATATGGGGACGTATAACAGTCCCAACAAAATCAGAATTGACATACTAGTATTGAACAGTGTATATCTCCTGACGTACAGACGCGATTGAGAATCCATCTACTGAGTTGAAAACTTTACTGAAAACTCTAGATTTCATTCAACTGTAGCGTCGCTAAAATCTGATCCCAACTGGGATTAAATGCGTTGCAAAACGGACATCCGATTCTGAAACCGGATTTCCAGCCGTGAACGCTTAAAATGAAATGGCCATAACTAATGATCCTGAAACCCGATTGTCGTGAAACCAAATTCGCTGGACAGATAATCAAACATACTATTTATTCCCAATTTATCATTTCGCTAAACTGTACATGTTTGATTTATGATAAATTATGCAAGTGGTAGAATAATGATTTATGACATCTTAACCATGCTTTACATACTGTTTCCTCATCATATCATACATATGTCATTGCATTGATAACGTAGTGAACATGTGCATTACCCAGTGTTAAGTATTAATGATGATTGTGGCAAGTACGCTAGTGTTCGTGCATGAGTGAATAAATGAAAGTGACACGTACTTGTACACAATCAGTGAACCTTATTATTCTGTTGCATTGTCGACGTCTGTGGGACGCGTGTACGTGTGACTATAAGTGGTATGGGACACTTATGGAAGCTCTTGCATGGGTGTCACAGATAAGGCACCAGACACTGCCATTTATCTTGAGTATTAGTCGGGACGTGCTTGATGGAGATCCTGTCTCCAGTTCTCGTGCAGACTTATCACAGACCGACTGGTATTTGAGGTTATGGTTAGCGTTTGATGTAGACCACAGGGTGTGGGGTAGTTTGAGTGTGGGTTCAACAGAATCTCGGGAGCCCCATGCCGGCTTATATATATGGAGATATATGGAGATTTACAGGGTACATGATTATTACCGTGAGTTACATGTTGGGACCGTGGTCCCTTGCCCTTGGGTCCTACCCTTGGATAGAGGACACTCGCGAGTGGTTGACTCTCACACTTGGACTGACGATAGGCTTAGTGACCTGTACAGTGAGACTTAGAGACTGATAGGGATAATGGCATTGATATACATTACTTACCATTGTTGACATACCTGGCATATTATTTTACTGCTTTACTGTTCATCTGATCTATTAGACACTTCTTTGGTTACTGCATGTTCATACCTATACCTTCTTGATTTACTGTCATATATATCTATTATCACTGTTCGAGTTGTCACTTGTATCTATATATTATATTGCTATTGTGTCGCTCTGACGACCTGAGTATGCATGCTCAGTGTGAGGAGTGGATTTAGCCGGGACCAGGACCAGACGCACATCACGGACATCTTGATTAGCTATCCAGAGTTATACCCTTTTGTTTCCCATCAGGTCAGTTCTTTATATTGTTTTGTTTCAGTTACTGCATTTCTCATTACCTGTGCATTATTTACTGATTACCACGTAAAGCTAGAAGCCGAAGTGTGACTACGGCAGGTTATTTCCTTGACCGTAGGAGCATGGCTGGCCTTGTCAACCCCTCTTATTCTGTATTTTGGGAAGCGGGGCGTGACATAGGGCGTGGACTAGTCCAAATCCATATCTTTCTTAGATTTGGGTTTAGGGGGTTGGGTTTAAGGATACGTTAGCCTCATTTGAGACTAAGATCAACTTGAACGTTTGTTAAGGATACGTTAGTCTCATTTTAGACTAAGATCAACTTAATGGGATCATTTAGATCCAACAAGAGAGCGATTGGGCTCTATTGTTTAGTTTAGTGACATTGCGGTCGATTTGTTTAAGGACATTACGGTCCAATATTAGTTTAAGGACATCTCGGTCCATTGTTAGTTTAAAGATTTCGCGGTCGAGGTTAAGGACATCATAGTCCATGGGTTTAAGGACCCCATAGTCCAATATTAGTTTAAAGACATCACAGTCGAGGTTAAGGACATTATAGTCCATGAGTTTAAGGACCCCACAGTCCAATGTTAGTTTAAAGATATCACGGTCGAGGTTAAGGACATCATAGTCCATGAGTTTAAGGACCCCACAGTCCAATGTTTAGAGACGTCATAGTCTATGAAATGTGTGGTTGTCGGGACCCGTCACCTCTTTGAAGACGTTGAGGAATTACATCGACAAATATCAAAGGAGTGAAGAGATGTACGCTTGAACCAAGGTGAGTTGGTTGAAAGAGCAGATGTGCTCAGTTCAAAATAAGTTGAGGACTTATGGCCAGAATTGGGCTAAGTCCAATTAAAATGTTTAACACATTTTTTTTGTTCTGGCTATTAGGCCTTTATTTGGGTTCGGCCCTTTTAATAATGCTAAATATTGGGTTCTGACATCTTTTATCTTCATCAAAACAAATTGTGTTCTGACAATGCGCCACGTGGCGCGCCAGGCGCTTTGCACCAATTAAAGAGCGCATTGCGCTTCTATCAGGTAGCGCACATGAAGAGGACACGCGTCGCGCTTAGCGCTAAGCGCTAGTTCATTAGCGTATTGCGCTTTTAATTTATGAGCGCTTTGCGCTTGTCTGTTGGCGCGCCAGTGAGTGACATGTGGCTTGCTTGGCATAGCGCTAAGCGCCGGTCCAATGAGCGCAAGAGCGCAATTCATGAGTGCAAGGCACTTTCAAGATCAAAGAATAAATTTATGTTCTTCTTAAAGGAGGTTTTACCTTAAGATTCAAGAATAAAAGTTTTTGTTTTATAAAAGGGCTCTGCCTTTATAGATCAAAGATCTGTGAATGAAGTAAAATACTTCTTTTAGTTTTTTATAATTAGATCTTTTGATCTTTTTTCTTTTTATCAAAGAGTTTGGTCTTTTGTAGATCTATGATCTTTTTAGAAGATGGTTCTTCTTTTTACGAGATGATTTCATCTCTGTGGTTCAAGAACTAGTTCTTTACCTTGAAGATGAAGAAATGATCTTCTTTTTCTAAAGGCCTGTCTTTCTTTCTCTTTGAGTTTTCTCAAAGTTTGCAGAGGGTTTTTCTCTATCTCTTCTGTATCTCTTAGACTTAAAGTCTAGGGGCCTTTATATAGGGCCAAATGATTTGTTGAATCAGTTTAAGAGATCTTTCTCTGATTGATTTGGGAATATTTCCCACCATTGGATCTTTGATCCTAAGGCTTCTGTTTTACAGAAGATAATTTTCTTGTTTAGTAAGATTGGCAAGATCTTTCCATAAAAGAATTTTAGTTCTGATTAATTAATAATTTATTATTAGTAGATCTTTTGATCTAACGGTGGGGGTTTTTAATTCTAGCGCGGGCGCACCTTGCGCTAGCGCACCTACGTTCGACACGTGGCGCGCAGTGCAGAGCGCAACGCAGCTGCGCTAGCGCACCCATGTTTGACACGTGGCGCG
Source organism: Agapanthus africanus (assembly GCA_030015575.1). NCBI lineage: Eukaryota > Viridiplantae > Streptophyta > Magnoliopsida > Asparagales > Amaryllidaceae > Agapanthus > Agapanthus africanus. The sequence goes on along the minus strand of JASDDO010000018.1, from coordinate 424,747,121 downwards.
CAGCGCAGAGCGCTGGATCTGAAGCGTTGCTTCAACTTTTAAATTTTGAATTCTAAAACAGGGCTTTGCTCTGATTGGGGGTGCACTGCCTAGGACGCAGCGCACCTGGCGCTAGCGCGTCTGTGTTTGACACGTGGCGCTCAGCGCGCAGAGCGCTGAATCTGAAGCGTTGCTTCAATTTAAATTTTGAATTTTGAAACAGAGTTTTGCTCTGATTGGGGGAAACAAGGCCTTTTAAAATTACCTTTCCCACTTGTCTAGCCTAGGCACCACAAAGTCAGGTTTAGATAAACGACCGATTACCCACAACCTTCTTTTGTCCTAATGAGCATGACAGTCCTTATTGGCTGAGTCTAAATATTTTTTAATTAACTCGAGGGTTGATGCAAATGCTTTTTGTGATTTTTGGGGTCCTAGGAAGGGTAATGAAATCCCCACCCAATCTGGATTGGTGTTATAGCCCCTTAAAATTCAGTTTTTAAAAAATGCAAAGCAGTAATCACACAAAAATCCAAAACACTTACCAAAAAAAATTTTTTTCTTTTATTTTCGGCTCAAAGAACCCTGCAGGAAAATTTTTCAGAGGAGATCAGGGGGTTACAGAGAAGACAAGAAATACTCACAGAGGTTTCTGAAGTGCTAACATCAGCAAGTAGCCGTGGATCCGCGGTCAAATGCACCAAAATGCGGCAGTTCCGCGGTCGATTCGTTGGGTCAATGCTCCAAAATTCTTCTGTTGTCTGTTGTGTTTTTTCTCTGTCTGTTCAGATCTTCTGTTTCTGGATTTGTTCACCGAGCTTGCTCCAGATCTGAATCTGTTCGTCTTTCCGTTCCTGTACAATTCGCACAAAAGCAGATCAAAAAATAACAAGATGATTTTTTATGTTTTTATATTTTTCAGTTTTTATGATTTTTTTAATTTTAATTAACCCGGAATTACAAAAAGAAAATAACTACCATTATCCCCGGCAACGACGCCATTTGATTGGATAGCTTTTGCGTGCGTTTTTAAAATCAAAGAATAGAATATACCGCAATCAAGACGGTGTCGCTTAGTAGCTAGCCGGTTGAGTACGGGTCGGTCCACAGGGAAAACGTATATTTTCTTATTGTTCTAACGAGTCAATTCCTATTTGTGGTAGGTTTTGATTTTTATAAAAACTAAAATTGAATTTGATTTAAATTAAAACCTTGCTAGGATTAGGATTAGGTAGGTTTGGAAAGTTAATTCTACTCACCGCTTCCTTTGGCCTAATTAAGAACTTAGGTGTTAAGGTAATAGTTAACAAAGGGGATTAGCACGACTAGGAAGAAAACGTATTTTCTTCCCTTTGGTCCTTGTCCGTCCTTTCGTAACTCTTAGCCCTAACCTCTATGTAAATCAACCACTACCGGTCTAACTAGGGAATCACCGCTATCTCGTGGGATAGGGTGCCATAGTGAGCGGTGTGTGTTTGATTTACATAGAGTCCTAATTTAAAATATTGAACGGGCAAGAAAGAGGTGAGAGATTTCCATCTCTCAAACCTACCCAATTCTAATCCTAACAAGTGAGGAACTACTCACTCATTAGGGTATTAACAATGGAGTTCATTTTTTTATTTTCTTTTTAATTACCTAATTAACATGCAGATAATAAAAGACAGATAAGAAAATTGCAGAATTTAAATTGCAAATAAGAAAAATTCAAAATAAAAAACTTACTTTTATTGATGCACTCTTGACGATTACAAGGGAATTAAAATTTAATCTAGAATTAAAAGAGGCATGCCCAAAAGAGGCTGTAGGCTTTCCTATTTATAGATAGGAGAAACCCTAGGGTTTATATCTGATCCACATCTGAAATTACAAGACTACCCTAAGAAAACCGGGTCAATACACCGACTCCCACCGACACGCACCGACACGTGCTCTGCACGGCCGCGGATCCGTGGCCATAAGCCTTGTTTGGCCGTGGTTCCGCGGCCGTTTGATGGGATCTTGGGCTCATTTCTTCTGTGATGCTTCAAGTTTCTTTTTCTATCTGTTTTCTTCACTTGGTTCCTCAGAATCTTTTCTACTTTCTTCCAGATTTCCAACAGTGCAGAATTTGTGGACTTTTACTGTTAGTCTCGCATTGAAGACTTGAATCTTGTGCTGCCCTTATACTTTGTATATTGAACTGTTTGCTGATCTTTGTTTGTTCCTCAAACTGGTAGGCGGTATCTTGCAGATTCATCTATTTGTTGGTCGTGGTCTCACATTTGTAGCGTTTTTTTCCCACCATTTTCAATGTATTGTTCCGAGAACCTGTAACCTACAACTATTTAGCAGACACGGATCAAAAGCACCTATTTATTTGCAATATGATTAAGAATGGGGAATATAATAATGTAAAAATTTGATATGAATAATCATCATTTGCCGTGAGGGGATTTCTCTCGTTCCCAGTTTAACGACTTAGGGGTCATCTATTCCCAGTTTAACGACTTTGAGGTCATATGTTCCCAGTTTAAGAACCCAGGGGTCTATTGGATCGGAAGTTTGGAATTTTGGGGTAAGGGTCGGCATCAGCGTTGCTAACACTGGAGCACAAGTGCCAGAAGCAATTCATCATTTTCCTTTTCCTGTTCGGGAGTGGTGGCTTAGGAGACAGGTTTAGGTCCCTATTACCTATATCTTTTCAATTTTATGAGCCGTAAGGGTCCCATAAAAGCATTTTCTTCCTACGAGTCGAAAGGATCTCGTAGGTGTACTTTCTCCTTAGGATTCGTGGGGACTCCCAAGTGTGTTTTTCCTTAGTGAGTCGTAAGGATCCTACGAAGATGTTTTCTTACGAGTCGAGAGGATCTCGTAAGTTTGTTCTCCTCATGTATCGTGAGGACACATTAGTGGGTCTTCCCAAGTGGAGCATAATTTCAAGGGCGAAGACCGGCCGCTGGACTGATGATTGCGGTGGGGTATGGGTATGATGAGAATTATTTGAGCCCGTGGATTGTATACGGTGATCAACTTGGGGACCAACCGTAGGGCTGGGAGAATTTTGGAAAATTGGATTTTGGTTCGCGTCTGCATCGCTGCATTGGAATATGGTACCAGAACTGACTCATCATTCGCCATTTGGGAATTTAGATTTTGGTTGGCGTTTGCATCGCTGCACTGAAATATGGTACTAGGAGCGACTCATCATTCGCCATTTGGGAATTTAGATTTTTGTTGGCGTCTGCACCGCTGCACTAGAATATGATACTAGGAGCGACTCATCATTCGCCATTGGGATATGGATTTTGGTTGGCGTCTGCATAGCTGCACTGGAATATGATTTCAGGAGTGACTCATCATTCATCGTTTTTCTACCGCAATTGCTCTATCGTTTCAGATTTTCTTATCGCGAAGGTCGCGATTGCCCTAACATTTCGGCTATTTATTCGCGGTTGCCCCATCATTTCGGCTTTATTTTCATCTTTATTTTACTCGCTGATTTTTATTGCAAGTTGCCCCATCATTTCGGCTTCTTTTTACACACATTTTTTTTAATTACACACACATTTTTTTACATTCCCGGTTTAATGACTTAGGGGTCGTTTGTTCCCAGTTTAACGACGTGGTGGTCCGCTCTTTTTAGAGAAAGGCAGATGTCTGAAAGAATCAGGTTCCCGAAGGACTTCGGTCTCCGTTTGTATGAAATTGGAGGTCGCAGCTTGACTGTTTGTTAACACGCTTTTAAACAGTTCTATCTCTTCTGCCTTGTATTGCTTTTCGACGCAATCTTTGAAGACGAAACAGTCCTCAATGGCATGACTTATCACTCTGTCATAGGGGCAATATTTGGGGTCGTCGGTCATATTCGCTTTTTGCGGTCTCTTTGATTCTAGCAATTGTAGACTGTTTCTCAGGGCGTCCTTGAATATCTTGTGGACCTTGTCTCTTCTGAAGGAATAGACTTTATCCAGCTTCTCTTTCAGTGAAGATTCTCCTCCCTCTCCGAACACTGGCTTTCGAGGCTGGTTGGCATTAGGCCCGCTCATCCCTCGCTTATTTCGGTTAGCCGAAATGTTAAAAGATTCAGCCTCGTTGGAATTTTCGCCTTTGTGATTATCGTCCTTTCGGTTTTTCTAGGACCTATTGTTATTTTGGGAATCAGAGGAGAACACTTGCTTTGAGCACTCTAACATCTGGACTTTCCTGGTCAGCTCTTGGAATGTTTTGAGACCCGCGGTGCATAGAAACGAGGCCATCCAATTGTTGAGATTTCCAACGAGGAGACTGACCGATTGGTCCCGCTCTATCGGCGGTTCACATTTGATGGAGAGATTGCGCCATCGGGTTATAAAATCCGTGTTGGTTTCGTTGTTCTTTGGCTTGGTCCTTACGGGGTCGGCAATGGTGATCTTATCGCTGACACTCATGAACCTTTGTCGAAATAGAGATTCTATTTGGACGAAAGTAGTAACAGAGCCATCCGGTATGCTCACGTACCAGTCGAAAGTGAGATTGGTCAGGCTATTAACAAACTAGCGGAGAAGAAGAGCATCATTGCCCCCAATATTTCCGCATGAGGCTTTAAAATGGGCGACGTGCTGATTCGCATTTCCCGTCCCATCAAATCTTCCGAATTTGGGGATGACATAGCCGCTAGGAAATTTTACCAGATAATACAGAGCAGGATATGGTCTCTCACTACTGCTGATATCTTTTTGCGCTCCGGCTTCGGCTACCAAAATTTTGACTTTGTTGGTGACCAAATCCATGATTTGATCTTGAGTTAGCGGGTATCATTGGTAGCTAAGACATTTCCCGAGATGGGATGCGGCCGACTTTCATGCGGTCCGCCCACCTTTCGATTTGAGGGAATGGGCGTCGGCTATCTCGGGACACCGTTTTCCTGTTCATGAGCAGAACCCTGCGTTTGATTGGTCGGCTGAGAGGCAAGTTGGGCCGTGAGCTGCATCACGACATTCGTCAATTCGTCAATTTTGGAGTAAAGTTTGGTCATCTCCTTGTCTTTACTTCTGAGCTGTTTTCGAAGCTCTTAGAGAAGTTGCTGCTCTGCGTTCTTGGGACGGAAGATTGGATCCTCTTCGGTTTCCGAGCTCGACTACTCATGAACCAAGGGATCTCTCTGCTTATCAGCCTCACTGGAAGGGTTTTCATTACCTCCCAGAGGATGCTGGTCTTGGGAAGTGGTAACCACATTCATACCAGATTGGATTTGAGATGTGGTGGCCCCGTCCTTGCTCTTGCTACGCGCGCCCACCATGTAGACAGTGTGGACTACATATCCAGCCATCTTTTTATCTTTGGCGGGGTAACCCTATTCTTGAAACCTCATGAAGTTCATCCTAGCATGAGTCCTAACCTTTTTGCTGGCTCTGTATCTGAGCCTTCTCTGTCTTAGCTTCTCGATTTTGAGGGCTTGGCGGGCATTCGTTTTCTGGGAAGCCATCGGGTCACGTGAGCATCACGCGACCGCTGGGCGCCGGCGGGTCACATGCGCATCACGGACCGCTGGGCGCCGGCGGGTCACGTGCCCATCACGCGACCACTGGGCGCCGGCGGGTCACGTGAGCTGCACGCAACCACTGGGTACTGAGTGCCCGCGGGTCACATGCCATGCATGCAACCGCTGGACGCCTGTGGGTCACGTGCGCGGCACGCGACCGCTGGAAACACCAGCGGGAAAAGGGGCTTAGCCTCTAGGTTAGGAGTTGAACGCCCAAGGGGGCTTTGGAGCTGAACTCCTAACAGGGGTTATGTATAGATTTGGAGTTAAACTTCTAAAAAGGGGGTTGATTTATGGAGTTAAACTCCAACAGATCTTGAATGGAGTTAAACTCCTAAAAATCTTTGGATCTTCTTTTGAGCCTCGGATCCTCAGCCTCGGATCCTCCTGGAACGGGGTTTTTAGAGATGGGTATCTTTCTTATTCCTTTCTATTGGCTGGATCTTTAGGGAAAAAGGGGAAGTGAGACTTAAAATCTTCCCTTTTGGGGATTTGGTGGCAGATCCGAGCTTACCTTCAAGGATTTTATGGTGAAAAACTATTTCTTTTTGGAAAAGAAAGAGTTAAACTCTTGGTTTAATTCAGAAAAGGAGAAAAAGGTTTAGAACCTTGAGGAAGGAGAAGGAGGAACAAAAACCCTAGAATTTGAGAGAATGAGAAGTTTTTTTTTGTTTCATCATCATGTTGCCTTATATAGGCTTACAAATTTACACACAGCCCCTTGGGCTTTACAAAATGGGATTTTTCCCATCCCATGCCTCATGTGCATATTTCTTTTACACATGAGCCATGGGCTTTACAAAATTTGGCTTCATGCCAATTTTTTTATTACATTCATTCATAAAAATTACATCAAAATTATTTATTATATGATTTCATTTTGGGATGGGGGAGGCCGGCCGCGGGGCTCGACTTGGGCATGGGCCCACTTGATCTGGGCTTGGGCCCGCTTATTTGGGGTTGACTTTGACTTTGACTTGGTCAACCGGGGTGTAATTTTTTACCCCAACAGTGGCATTGTAGACTAAGCCACATCAATGCGACATGACTAGCTAAGTTACATAAGGATAGATATTTGAATCCATTTAAATTTACATCTTATGCAACTTGTCAGTCATGTCTCAAAGGAAAAATGACCAAAACTCCATTTACTGGACACGGAGAAAGAGCTACTGAACCCTTGGGACTGATACATAGTGATATATGCGGTCCCATGTCTACACATGACAGGAATTGTGTCACGGCCCAATTTGGGCACATGACCGGCACTTAGACTACGTAACGTCATCAGGCGTAACGCAATTCAAGTAAGCCGAAAACCCAGCAATCTAAACCATTACTAGTAGGAAAAGATAGAACACATTTAAAAACTCGATGCAAAACTTTAAACTTAAGTTTTTTTCATAAAAAAATTCCGGCAGCACCTCCTTTGTAAAAACTAGCCCCGAAACGGGTACAACATAAGATAAAAGTAAAGTATCCCCAAACGGGAGCAAATCTCGTCCAACGGCGGAAACAACCACCACAACAGATATACGACGCCGTAGCTAAGAAAAGGTAATCCACATATATAAAAGGCCGGCTCACATGAGCACGATAACCAGAGTCATAAGAATATACAATATCGATCCTCACAACTCGCCTCTAAGTGAAAACATGAAGGTGGTAGATGGAGAGTACTAGATACAAGAAATATATAATGCGTAAATCCATACGTTCCTCGAAACCCAAGTGTCCAACCTCGACACTTGTGTTCCACGTATCGGTTTCCAATAGCCATATCTCTCTCGGAATATAAGTGCCCAACATCGACACTTGAAATTCCCAAATCGCATGAAAACATATCCCAATTGCGTAAATCCATGTAATATAACATATGCAACATAGAACAACAATATGAGTATATCACGGGAAAATCCGCTATTTAACTGCATCAAGTCATTAAATATATCACGCGGTTTCCAAGTATCCGAATCCAATATACATATATAACAGCGTCCCATACCACCGATATATATGTCATATAAAGCTGAACATATAACTATAGCAAGGTAAATGTGTGAGCATGTAGGTATAGCAAGGCATATATGTAAGCATGTAGGTGTACAGGTATACTATATGTCATATGCGCCATCGCACAAGAATAAATGCCTCTATGTCGCTAACCAATAGCAAGATATATCATATGAATATTTGTGTTGTGCGTATAATGGCAATTACCGACAGTGTGCGTGTAGCATACAATTGGTGCTCGTGCAACATGGACTGTCAATAATAGTGCAGTGTACAATAGATACAGGTTCAGGCACAATAAATAACTATATGCAATGAAGTTCATGCACCATCTCTATATGTGCATATAAACATGCGGCTAATATCATATCATATCTAGCCCTGACGCTTAACGCCATACGGGCGATTTCCCCGTAGATGTTAAATCTACTCACCGACAATCACAAGCTAGGTCGATTCAATCATATGCTTCCCTATCGTCGCAGCGCTCAAAGTCCCCGCCTGCGATCGTATTTACACAAAACATAACAAGTACAAATCTCAGAAATCGATCAATATTACGTACACACTACGTCTAACCCATGCACCAACTCCAATCTAACTCATAAGTGTTCGTCTAACGGCTAACGTGTGTGGCGACACACCAAAACTAACCCAATTGTAGCAGCTACACAAGATCACGAACCGTGTCGGATAACGTAACACGCGTACTCAAAACACTAGATTATGCACAAGTGATCCCAGATTTTGCATACCGTCAGAACTCAAAAATCAAACAATACCAAACACCTCAAAACAACTGCAGACAGCTACCCTCAAAAAACCAAACCCCAATTCCCCAAGAAATCCGAGGTCGCCGAATTTGGCCTTCTTGTCGCCAGCCGAGACCGAGCCCCTTGGCTTCGTGCTCCAGGTATAGTCTCAGGTTCACTAGTACAACACTACCACACTGCTAGATTTTTCAGTAAAATTCCTAGGTCATAGCAGATCACAGAGACTCTATTACGACACTAAAAATACGATATTTGCACGAAACGATACCTTAAGTGTTTTAAACAGTAACCAACAAGCTATGAAACATTAAAACACCTATTTAACAGTTTACAGAGCATTACCTAGCCACTCTTGCTAAAAACCCTAGCTTTCCAAGCTCCAAGGCAACCTAGTGGCTAAACAAGACATTTGAAGTGTTTTCCATGGATTTTTTTGTGAAGTTTTACAAGGATTTGTGAAGAGAGAAGTGAGAGTTCAGTTTGGGAGTTGAGAGATTAACAATAATGATAATGAGAGAAGAAATGAGAGAGTGAGGGATAAAAATGGTGAGGGGTGAGTGTAGGGTGAGTCAAAGGCTTATACCCACTCTCTCCCTCACCTCATTAATGCACACATTAATGACTCATGACTCATAAGCCACCTCTCTCAATCCAAACAAGATATTTCACACACACAAAAGATCTAGGAAAACGTTAAGGCAAAGGTTAATTTGGCAAGGTTTAGCTTAAGGTGTTATGGTTACTAAACAAGGTTAACACTAATATACCCTCTCATTCACATGCACATGTGTGTGCAAGCCATAACATATAATATAAAAATATTAATTAATTGTTATAAAATGTGAGAAATCCAATTTGGTAAACTTTTCCCTAAAACCCTGCATTAATGCTCAATTAACACTAATCGCATTCTAAGGTGTTACAATCTCCCCCCTTAAAGAAAATTCGTCCCCGAATTAAAATTTCATACAAGTGTACCTTCAAAGAGATGATGGAATTTCTTCCGCATCTCGCTCTCGGCCTCCCAAGTGATCTCCACACTAGTCAGGCTACGCCAAAGAACCTTCACAGATGGCAAGACCCTTGACCGAAGTTTCTTCACCTAGCGATCCAATATAACTACCGGCTGCTCGGTGAACGAAATCTCGCGCTCAAGCTGAACGTCCCGTGCTGAATCATGTGAGAAGGGTCATGAAGGTATCTACGAATCATCGACACATGGAACACAGGGTGAACATTCGGAAAACTGGGAGGGAGCGCCAAACGATAAGCAACGGTACCAACTCGCTCAAGGATCTCGAAGGGACCTACAAATCGGGGACTAAGCTTCCCCTTTCTCCCAAATCTCATAACGCCCTTCATCGGAGAAATACGCAGGAATACATGATCCCCCACTGCAAACTCAAGTCTACGACGACAACGGTCGGCATATGACTTCTGTCTGCTCTGGGCTGCTCTCATCCTGTCCTGAATCAGTTGGATCTTCTCCGTAGTCTCCTGAACTAGCTGGGGTCCCAAAACCCTACTCTCACTGAGTTCAGTCCAACAGACTGGCGATCGACACTTCCTACCATACAAAGCCTCGAAAGGCGCCATCTGAATAGTCTCCTGAAAGCTATTATTGTAGGAGAACTCATTCAACTGCAAGTGACGATCCCAACTGCCACCAAAATCAAGCACACACGCACGAAGCATATCCTCCAGAGTCTGTATAGTCCGCTCTGACTGTCCGTCGGTCTGCGGGTGGAAAGCGGTGCTAAAACTCAACCGGGTACCCAAAGCTTCCTAAAGCTTCTGCCAAAGTCGGCTAGTAAACTGGGTGCCTCTGTCGGATACGATGCATGTGGGAACTCCGTGCAAACGCATAATCTCATCTATATACAACTGAGCATACTGAGCATAACCGAAAGTGGTCTTCAATGGAAGAAAGTGAGCCGCTTTCGTCAACCGGTCTACAATCACCCAAATGGAGTCATACCCCCGACTGGTCCTGGGTAGACCCACAACAAAGTCCATGGAAATCTGCTCCCATTTCCACTCAAGAACGGGTAAAGGCTGCAACTCTCCAGCCGGTCTCTGATGCTCAGCCTTGACTTGCTGACAAGTCAGGCACCTCGAAATGAAGTCCGAAACATTGCACTTCATCCCTTTCCACCAGTAAATGTCTCTCAAGTCACGGTACATCATGGTGGAACCTGAATGAACGCTAAAGGCTGACTGATGTGCCTGCTCTAAGATCTCGTGTCTCAACCCACCAATATCTGGTACACACAAGCGAATTCCGCAACGTAGCACACCCTGGTCATCAATCAAGAACTCCGAATTTGTACCCTGCCGAACAAGCTCAAGAATCTCAACCCAACGGGCATCACTAGGCTGTGCCTCACGGATACGATCAAGTGGAAGTGGACGGGCACGGACATGAGCAAGCTGTCCCCCAGTGGAAGTGAACACAAACTGTACTCTACCATCGCACAAGGTCTGCTAATCTGTAGAAGAATGCCTCTGAACTGCGCTCAATTGGGACAAGCTTCCCTCGGGCCTATGACTCAAAGCGTCAGCTACCACATTCGCCTTGCCCGGGTGATAAAGGATCTCACAATCATAATCCTTCACAAGCTCCATCCACCGGCGCTGTCTCAGATTCAGATCCCGCTGCTGGAAAATGTAAATCAAACTCTTGTGGTCCGTGAAAATCTGACACGACTCCCCATACAAGTAGTGTCTCCAAATCTTCAACGCAAAGACCACCACAGCCATCTCAAGATCGTGAGTGGGGTAATTCTGCTCGTGCTTCTTCAGCTGCCTAGAAGCATAAGCAATCACTCTATCATGCTGCATCAGCACACAACCGAGCCCCACTCGAGACGCATCACAGTAAACTACAAAGCCACCTGATCCAGAAGGCAAAGATAGAACGGGTGCAGTCGTCAACCGAGTCTTCAACTGCTAAAAACTCTGCTCGCACGCATCAGTCCAAAGAAAAGGAACCCCCTTTCGGGTCAATCCGGTCAGCGGTGCAGCGATACTCGAAAAATCCTGCACGAAACGGCGGTAATAACCAGCTAAGCCCAAAAAGCTGCAGACCTCTGTCACGGATACAGGTCTGGGCCAAAGCTGTACAGCCTCGATCTTCCTCGGGTCCACAAGAATACCGTCTCCCATCACCACATGACCCAGGAAGTCAACTCTATCAAGCCAAAAATGCGCACTTTGAGAATTTAGCATACAGCTGGTGCTCTCTCAATGTCTGCAAAGCAATCCTCAAGTGCTGCTCGTGCTCCTCTCGACTCCTAAAGTAGACCAGAATGTTATCAATAAACACAATAATGTACTGGTCGAGGAACGGCCTTAAAATCTGGTTCATCAGATCCATAAACGCTGCTGGGGATTTGGTGAGTCCGAACGACATCACCAGAAACTCGTAATGCTTGTAGCGTGTACGAAAAGCAGTCTTCAGAATGTCATCATTCCGAACCCTCAACGGATGATAACCCGAACGCAAATCAATCTTAGAAAAATGTTTCGCACCCTGGAGCTGATCAAACAAATCGTCAATGCGAAGTAAAGGATACATGTTCCGCACCGTAACTCAGTTCAATTGACAATAATCAATACACAATCTCAAACTGTCGTCCTTCTTCTTGACGAACAGCACAGGAGCTCCCCACGGCGAAACACTCGGACGCACAAGTCCCTTATCAAGCAACTCTTGCAATTGATCATTAAGCTTTCTAAGCTCCGCCGAAGCCATCCGGTAAGGCGGTATAGAAATAGGCCCCGTGCTAGGAATCAGATCAATGCAAAACTCAATATCGCGCTCTGGCGGCAAACCAGGTAACTCATCGGGAAAAACGTCGGGAAACTCTCGCGCGATAGGAACCCGGTCCAACGACTCTACTGCGGCTCCAGTATCATAAATGAAAGCCAAGAATCCCCGATATCCCTTCTTCAAAAGCCGACTAGCGTAAAAGGCAGAAATCAAACTGTGAGGGGCGGCACCACGGTCCCCCTGCACAACCCGAACAGACTTGCCCGGAAAACTGAAATTGACAGTCTTCTCACGGCAGTCCACCGACGCAAAACAAGCTGCCAACCAGTCCATGCTAAGGAGAACGTCGAAATCCAACATATCTAGAAGGATCAAATCGACGACCGACTCTCTATCTCCAATCTGAACGGCACATGACCGAAACTCAAAACGCGGGACGAAAGAATCGCGAACAGTTGTAATCACGACAAGCGGCTGATCTAGCAAACACGACTCTCGGCCCAAACTCGGCACAAAGTGCGTAGACATATACGAATGCGTGGATCCCGGATCAAGCAAGACGTGTGCATCAAAAGAACATACAGAAAGAGTACCTGTAACCACTGCATTAGACATCTACGCGTCCTGATATGTCAAAGGCAAACACCCGAGCATGCCCTCTACCGGCGACTGGCTAACCTCCGCCTCTACCACCCCGCCCTCTCGGTACAAAACCACTGCAACCCCGACCTCTCTGCACATGAGTCTGACGCGGAGCCACAACAGGCATAAGGGGCAACGCCCTCTGAGGTGGAGAAGGTGGTAAGGTAACCTGCGGTACAGCTGCCTCGCTCACACGTGGCTCAGCACAATCTCGAACCCGATGACCCAAACTCCCGCACCGGTAACATCCGGATGCAAACTGCTGACTCTCCTGAAGATAAGAGCTAAAAAGCTGACCTCGTCCCGAACCTCCACTACCCCCAGTATCTGAACGGGAACTGTCACGATGTCTAAACGCCCGCCTCCCTGCTGAATCACCAGTACGAACCCTCTTCGGTTCCGGAGCAACCGACGTCTCAGAAAGACGCTCCTCAACCAACAGGGCTGCGTCTACCGCCGCTGGATAGGTGTCGCAATGCTGAATGCTGATAGAGAGGAACAAATGGGTAAGCAGGCCTCGCACAAACCTCTTAACCCGCATCTCCTCCGTAGCTACCAAATACAGAGCATACACAGACAGCTCGGTAAACAGCACATCACACTCGGCTGCCGTCATACCCTGAGTCTGGCGTAATGACTCGAATCTGCGCGCTCGAGCATCCCTGACGCTCAGCGAAAGAAAACGCGCAAGAAACACCGTCACGAACTCAGCCCAGGTCATAGGGGAAAGACCTGCGGCTCTGCCCTTCTCTAAGGACTCACACCACTTCTGGGCTAGACCCTCCAGACGAAAACTCGCGAACTCCACCCATCTCACGTCGGAGCATCTAAGCGAATGACATATCCTGTCCATCCGGTCAATAAATGACTGCGGGTCCTCGGCTGCATCGGTACCAGTGAAAACCGGAAGCCTCAGCCTCATGAACTCCGATAACGATATGGTGATCACCTCCGTAGCTGCGGGTACAACTGCCTGAACAGTAGGCACCAACATGGTCCCCGTAGCGGGTGGAACAACCGCCTGCCCCTGCGCTCGAATGGCCTCAACTAACGACCCCGTCATCTGGCGCAAATCCTGCATACCAGCCCCAAGCATAGCCATATGGTCTGTCGAAGGTGGAACAATCTGCTCTTGCACAACGGGCGTACTGCCATGGTCAGTCCTTGTCTCAGACGAGTCAACTCTGACCTCGGCCCTCATGGCCGCTCTCTGCGCCCTCGTAGTCTTCGGCGGCATAAAGGCTGGAAATGGAAACTTGATTCGATAAGGACACAGAAATCGGATATGTAAACACGGAAGGAATCTCAAGCAATAAATGCTAAGGTCAGTAGGCGGAGTACCGTATCGTAAGTATGCCGCAGAACAAACACACGCGACGTTACTCTAGTTAAGCTACCTACTCCATCATACCAAGGTCATGCTACACTCCGAAAGGTAAAACCTAGCGCTCTGATACCAACTTTGTCACAACCTAATTTTGGGCACATGACCGGCACTTAGACTACGTAACGTCATCAGGCGTAACGCAATTCAAGTAACCTGAAAATCCAGCAATCTAAACCATTACTATTAGGAAAAGATAGAACACATTTAAAAACTCGATGCAAAACTTTAAACTTAAGTTTGGTTTTCATAAAAAAATTCCGGCAGCACCTCCTTTGTAAAAACTAACCCCGAAACGGGTACAACATAAGATAAAAGTAAAGCATCCCCAAACGGGAGCAAATCTCGCCCAACGGTGGAAATAACCACCACAACAGATATACGACGCCATAGCGAAGAAAAGGTAATCCACATATATAAAAGGCCGGCTCACATGAGCACGACAACCAGAGTCATAAGAATATACAATATCGATCCTCACAACTCGCCTCTAAGTCAAAACATGAAGGCGGTAGATGGAGAGTACTAGATACAAGAAATATATAATGTACATCATCGGATAACCGCAACCCACCTAAAGCAAACGGCCTCACTGCCAACCGTAGCGGTATCCGCAAAAGTAGAGATAATAAGGCATCCTGCCGCGACCACTTTGATGATCAGACCTAAAAAACCCTACGGCACAGCGGGGGGTGAGTTGCCAACTCGTGAATAGTAAATAACATCATACTGTAATCGCAAGTATGCACTAACAGCAATAAACAATCACATGTAAGCTGATAGCATAAGTATGGCAATATGAATATGCAACTATCATGATCAAGGTACACCACCAGGGTACTATATCTACATGAATCAAATTGCATATCAACTAAATACTGAGTGCGGGATAATTAATAATCTCATGCACAAATCATAAGCATGGAAAAATCCGGTGTAAATCAACAACACCCCAAATCCCAAAATCCTCAGATCGGCCCTCATATCGGCCCTGTAAATCTCATGGAAACTGAGTGTCAAACATCGACACCCGAAATATCATGAAAACTAGTGCTCAACATCGACACCTAAATACTCATATCCATACGTTCCTCGAATTCTAAGTGCCCAATATCGACACTTGTGATCCACGTATCGGTGTTCTGATATTCATACGTTCCTCGAAACCCAAGTGTCCAACCTCGACACTTGTGTTCCACGTATCGGTTTCCAATAGCCATATATCTCTCGGATTAAGTGCCCAAGATCGACACTTGAAATTCCCAGATCGCATGAAAACATATCCCAAATGCGTAAATCCATGTAATATAACATATGCAACATAGAACAACAATATGAGTATATCACGGGAAAATCCGCTATTTAACTGCATCAAATCATTAAATATATCACGCGGTTCCCAAGTATCCGAATCCAATATACATATATAACAGCGTCACATACCACCGATATATATGTCATATAAAACTGAACATATAACTATAGCAAGGTATAAGTGTGAGCATGTAGGTATAGCAAGGCATATATATAAGCATGTAGATGTACAGGTATGCTATATGTCATATGAGCCATCGCACAAGAATAAATGCCTCTATGTCGCTAACCAATAGCAAGGTATATCATATGAATATTTGTGTTGTGCGTATCATGACAGTTACCGATAGAGTGTGCATAGCATACAATTGGTGCTCGTGCAACATGGACTGTCAATAATAATGCAGTGTACAATAGATACAGGTTCAGACACAACAAATAACTATATACAATGAAGTTCATGCACCATCTCTATATGTGCATATAAACATGCGGCTAATATCATATCATATCTAGCCCTGACGCTTAACGCCATACGCGCCGATTTTCCCGTAAATATTAAATTTACTCACCGACGATCACAAGCTAGGTCGATTCAATCACATGCTT
Source organism: Agapanthus africanus (assembly GCA_030015575.1). Lineage (NCBI taxonomy): Eukaryota > Viridiplantae > Streptophyta > Magnoliopsida > Asparagales > Amaryllidaceae > Agapanthus > Agapanthus africanus. The sequence continues at coordinate 424,731,132 of JASDDO010000018.1, read as the reverse complement.
CCCTTTCATCGCAGCGCTCAAAGTCCCCGCCTGCGATCCTATTAACACAAAACATAACAAATGAAAATCTCAGAAATCGATCAATATCACGTACACACTACGTTTGACCCACGCACCAACTCCAATCCAACTCATAAGTGTTCGTCTAACGGCTAACGTGTGTGGCGACACACCAAAACTAACCCAAGTGTAGCAGCTACACGAGATCACGAACCGTGTCGGATAACGTAACACACGTACTCAAAACACTAGATTATGCACAAGTGATCCCAGATTTTGCATACTGTTAGAACTCAAAAATCAAACAGTACCAAACACATCAAAACAACTGCAGACAGCTACCCTCAAAAAACCAAACCCCAATTCCCCAAGAAATCCGAGGTCGCCGGATTTGGCCTTCTTGTCGCCGGCCGAGACCGAGCCCCTTGGTTTCGTGCTCCAGGTGTAGTCTTAAGGTCACTAGTACAACACTACCACACTGCTAGATTTTTCAGTAAAATTTCCAGGTCATAGCAGATCACAGAGACTCTATTATGACACTAAAAATACGATATTTGCACGAAACGATACCTTAAGTGTTTTAAACAGCAACCAACAAGCTATGAAACATTAAAACACCTATTTAACAGTTTAGAGATAATTACATAGCCACTCTTGCTCAAAAATCCTAGCTTTCCAAGCTCCAAGGCAACCTAGTGGCTAAACAAGACATTTGAAGTGTTTTCCATGGATTTTTTTGTGAAGTTTTACAAGGATTTATGAAGAGGGAAGTGAGGGTTCAGTTTGGGAGTTGAGAGATTAACAATAATGAGAATGAGAGAAGAAATGAGAGAGTGAGGGATAAAAATGGTGAGGGGTGAGTGTAGGGTGAGTCAAAGGCTTACACTCACTCTCTCCCTCACATCATTAATACACACATTAATGACTCATGACTCATAAGCCACCTCTCTCAATCCAAAAAAGATATTTCACACACGCACAAGATCTAGGAAAAGGTTAAGGCAAAAGTTAATTTGGCAAGGTTTAGCTTAAGGTGTTATGGTTGCTAAACAAGGTTAACATTAATATACCCTCACATTCACATGCACATGTGTGTGCAAGCCATAACAAATAATATAAAAATATTAATTAATTGTTTTAAAATGTGAGAAACCCGATTTGGTAAACTTTTCCCTAAAAACCCGCATTAATGCTCAATTAACACTAATCGCATTCTAAGGTGTTACAAATCGTTTCTCGTACTTTATTATATTCACCGATGATCTCTCAAGGTTTGGATATGTATTCTTGTTGAAACACAAATCTGAAACTTTTGAGAAATTGAAGAAAAATAAGTGCGAGGTAGAGAACTAAACGGGTAGAAGTATTAAAATCCTTCGATCTGATCGGGGAGGAGAATACTTGAGCACGGAGTTCCTCGATTATTTAAAAGAGAATGGGATTATCTCTTGATTGAAAGAGATTTAGTTACCGCGGTTCCGCGAAATCAACCCTTTGACCGTGGTTCCGCGGTCGAATTGTTGACTTGGGACTTGGTATTTAGGTCACTGCACTCCTCTTGTTCTGTACGACAGAATAAAAACCTCTATCTCTTAATTTGAATATTGTATTTGCTCCAGATCGCCTGTACACTTGCACACAAAAAGAAATCAAAAATAACAAAAAGGGGTTTTTTGTTATATTTATTTATATTTTTTTATATACAAAAAAAAAAGAATATTAACCCGAATAACAAGAAAGAAAATACTTTACCGTCTTCCCGGCAACGGTGCCATTTGATTGAAAAAGATTTAGTTACCACAATCAAGACAGTGTCGTTTTGCAGCTAGCCGGTTGAGTATGGGTCGATCCACAGGAAGATGGTAGTATGTTCGTTCGTGTTTTAGACGAGTCAATGAAGAATGTATATGTGTTCTGTTACGTTCTATCCTAAGTGTTCGTATTTATGTTCAAGTAAGCTTGTTAAGGTTAAGGTTGGTTAGTAGAGTTAAGATTAGTCTTGTGCTTATCTTTGCCATTCTTAAGACGATATTGGGATAATCGAAAATAGCGGGGATCAGGAGGACATATGAATAGGATTTGCGAGTTTAAGCGAGCTTTCCAATGCTAAATCCATTCCTAGTGCCCCTTATTCGTTCGCTAAATACGCTTATCCCAACCCTCAGCCAAACACCCGCAACCATGTATACAACTAAGTCACAACTACATGTCACGTTGTAGTGCGTTTAAAGGACTTATCGACTTAGGTCGCGGCTATATGTCACGTATAGCGCGCCTAAGTGAGGGGGGTGCGTTTGTTTGGTCGGGGTTCGTTTCAAGATATTTGGCGAAAAGAAGCACAAGGGATTTTTCCATCTCTCATACCACCTTCCTTAGCGTTAACAAGTGCGAAATTATTCACACATTTTAAAAGAAAAGAAAAACAAAACAAGAAGGAAGAAAAGAATGGAAAGGAAAAAATACGGTTTTACAAGCTAATTACTTGGGTCTTTACCTAAGCAAGGAACTCCATCGAGTATTACGGTTTGAAAAATACGGATAAGAGAAGAAAAGAAAATAGAACAAGCAAAGAAATATCAACAACTACTTAACAACAATTATAAAAGTTACACTAGAATTAAAAGACAATGCATGAATTAAAATTACAAGATAATAAAAATAACGCTCATCTTCATTTTCTCATCCACTCAATACTCTCACTACATTTTAATGGAGGAAGACATGAAGAATAAGAAGAAGAAGCTAACTAAACTAAACTAATTCCTAACAAAAAGAAGCATAAGAATGAAGACATGGCTTGGCACAAAACTGGGCTATTTATAGACTAAGTGCTGAAACCCTAGGGCAAGATTCTGAGCCCAAATGAAATGACCAAACTACCCCAAAAGTATCTTCTGGCACCGAGTTAACTCGGCCGCGGAACCGCCGCATAAGTGGCCAATTGGCCGCGGTTCCGCGGCCATGTGGTGAAATTGGGATGTCGTTTTTCTCATGGTTTCTTGTGTTGCTCTCCTCTGTTGTTCTACATATTCCAAATTGCAAATTGCTTTCACAATTTCTTCAGATCTGCAACAGTCCAAACATAGCTTCACTTTTGATTGATTTGACCTTTCTCCCTCGAGCTCCGCGCACCCATTGAATCATGTGCTGCCCCTCTCATGCTTTGTGCATGTCCGAGACACGAATGACCACTGTCATTTGTCTTGTCTCTGGAACTGGTACGCGGCACTGGACGGGTACGAATAACCGGAACCCGGCTTTTATCTGTTGACAACAGATGTTCTGTATTTTGGCGTAACAGTGGAGATTTTGTATCATTTACGTTATTTTGGACTAGGAACCTGTAACCTATAAATATGTAGCAAACACGGATTAAAATCACCTGCCTAAAAACAAACGAGCATAAGAATTGGCGGTATTAAATACAATATTCTGGTATGAACATCTCTCAGCTTACTCCTCGTATACACCACAGCACAACGGTGTATCAAAGCGGAGAAATCGCACCCTATTAGATATTGTTCCCGCCAAAAAAAATTCTGCGCAAAAGAGCCCAAGATATCAAATGGCAGCGATACGTTTAAGAAAATGTGAACCAGTATTTTCTGGGCTGCATTTTGACAAACTCCCAAATGAGAAACAGCTAAATTCTGATGGTATCAAAAGTGTCTCGAAAAATCCTTCGATTTGATATATTATGGGCCTCATAATTTATTCGGAATCAAAGGTTATGAGGCATCACGTGCCCGCACGTGACCGGGCATCACGTGCCCGCACGTGACCGGGAATCACGTGCAGACATGTGACCATTTACAGGCAAAGCCTGTAGGCACTGAATAAAATAAATAATTGAAAATAATTAATCAGTGGGGTCACGTGCCAACACGTGCCAGGCTCTTAAACCCTCTGAAACAATAGAATTAAATTCTAATTAAATAATTAATCGGTGGGGTCACGTGCCAACACGTGATGGGTTTCTGAGCCCTCTAAACCAATAGAATTAAATTCTAATTAATTGGTCAATCAGTGGGGTCACGTGCTAACACGTAATAGGCTTTTAAATCTTCTGAACTAATAGAATTAAATTCTAATTTAGGGAAATTGAAAACTCTAATATTTCCCTAGATCTTTCCAAACAAAAAGATTGTGCTCTGTAAAGTGGAGCACCGTTGGATTAAAAATCCAATGGTGATTAAAAATCACCAATTTATAGAAAGATTCTATACAAGGAAAGATTTCCCTGAAATTTGCCAGGAATAACAGATAAAAGATCTTTTGGATTAAAAATCTAATGGTGAATAAAATTCACTGAGTGATCTAAAAGATCATGTTGGTTACAAAATCAATTAAAATCTTTCAATGAAAGATTGACTAAACAGACTGATTCTTTTCTTTCTCCTATAAATAGGAGCCAAGAAGAGAAGAGAAGGATCCTTGGAATTTTTTTTAGAGAGATACAACAACAGAGAGAAAAGGAGAGGAGAATTTACGGGCCCCAAGCGGCCTCCATCTTCGCTATGCCGGTGGAACAGGTGACTCAGGCCACCACTGGATTGTTCTTCGGGACCATGATCCCGCCAACAAGCTTCAACACTCCTGTACCATCACAAGAAGCTCCGAAAAAATCAGTCTTTGATCGGCTTACCACTACTGCGGCCCCTCTTAACAGGTCGCCCAAACCAAGCGTCTCAGTTTTCAGCAGACTAGGCCAAAGCTCCAACGGATCCGTGAAGAAGCCCGCAATTACTGAAGAGGTCATCCAAAAACGGATAGCCATTCCTACTCCTGAAGTCGCTAAGGCGGCTTCTCCTGCTAAGGGGTCGGTCTTCACAAGACTGGCCGTTTCAGCTCCGACTCCACGTGAAGTCATAAGGGTTGTTTCTCCTGTTCGAAAGTCGGCCTTCGCAAGACTGACTACCCCATCTCAGTGAGCATCTGTCTTTGACAGGATGGCGCCAACAGCAGACTCTCATCGGAACAGGGGGCACGGAAAAGCTGATCTAACAGCGGAGGTGATCCCGGCCTCACGACATGCTCGACGTCGCCACTGGCGCCGAGTGAGGAAAGCTGGGAGCAATTCCCTTCTGGACTGACTCCGCCGGCTCCAATGGTGGAAGTTGATGCTGTTGTTCCAACCGGGAACAGTTTTGAACTACTTAACAGGGTGCGCAGGAATTCGCCAACTGCCGTGCTAAAAAAGTCTCCTCCGCCCGTTGAAAAGATCACCAAGGTGAAGCTGGAGCAGCCCCCTCAGCGGCTATCCTATAAAATTTATAAAGTTTGGCGACAGGTCCAAGACTCCGTGATTGATCAAGACTATCGCCGCTAACAGAAAAAGATGAAAGCGAGGTGAGAAGAGGACAATCCTATCAAGCCACAAAAGGTGTCGTCTACCTGGGTGCCCGTTGTAACGGCCCCCTCAGTTTCGACCGCCCACAAAATAAGGAGGTCGGAGAAGATCCCTGCGTCTTTGGCAAATCGCAAAGACACTGAATCTAAACGCCCCAAGTCTGGGGGCCTGGTGGTGCACACTGTCTATATGGCATCCGGAAAAGAGGATAGCCGTATCTCCACAGGTCATCGACCGCTTACGCGATCTGTAACAAAGGCCCCGGAGAAACAACAGAAGCTCCAGGAAATGTTGACACAGATGGCCGTACTCACAGGGCCAAAAGAATGCCCGAAAACGTCATCAGAGCAACGTCAGGAACAAGAAACTGATGCTGAATTCCTCCGCAGAATTCTCGGAAAGAAGGACAAAGAGGCAGCGGAACAAGCTGTCAATATAAAACGAATGGCATTCTTATTCCAAGACATGGTCGGAATGATGTTACAGCCGGATCCTCCAGCTGAGAATCCTCCTATTATCCTCGAAGACGACCGAGCGGAGACGTCAAACCCTCTTCCGGCTTGTTCAGCAGCCAAAGAGGAGACTATCTCAAAAGCTGCCCTGGATGATTACATCACTCAGCAGATACGAGTTCATCGGGCGAGCGAAGTGGTCGGGCAAATTGTTAAAACTGGACGACCCTACCCGGGCTGGTATGATCAAATCAAGTACCCGCCAGGATACACGATTCCTAAATTCCATGTGTACAAGGGGACATGCAATCCCCATCAACATGTCGCTCAGTTCAGGGCTCTCTGCAGCAACACTGGAGGAGATGATAAGCTACTGCTTCGCCAATTCGTCGGCAGCTTGGCGGAAACGGCCTTTGAGTGGTATTCGGAGCTTCCCAACGACTCCGTCAAAACTTTTACGGAGATGGAATTGCTGTTCACCCAACGTTTCGCAAGCGCTAGTGAGCGCACCCAGATCACCGCATTAATTAACGCCAGAGTGAAGCCAGGCGAAACATGTGTGCAATACGCGATACGATGGCGGAATCTATGGTCGAAGTGCGAGCAGCGCATCGAGGAAGCACCTGCGGTAGGCATGTTCATAGGTACTCTTGATCCGCAGGCGACCATTTCGCAGTTCATGATGTTTTTCAAGCCGACTACTTTCTAGGCCTTGATTGACAAACTGGCCCAAATGGATCAGATGGGCCATAGACCGTCTTTCTCGAAAATAGGTCCTCGAAACAAGAAGGGCAAAGGGAAAGCAATCTTCATCGCCAAAGCTCAACAACAGCCGAGTGGCCCGAGACCGGTTGTTCGCCAAAGCAACAAGTGGCAATCCCTTGATGAGAAGTTGAAACGTCCTTACTCGTTTCCCCGAGATAAAACAAGGAGACTGTTTGAACTAGCAGTGCGCAACGGGCTCATCACTCTACCGGAGTCGAGACACCCACCGCAACCGAACGACGTCAACGATCCCAATTACTACCCCTGCCATCGAGTATTGGGCCATCCACTCGAAGATTGCTACGTCTTCAAAAATTGGGTTGAAGACCAATACCAGCAAGGCAAATCCGCGTTGTCTGAAAATTGGAAGGTGAACCCGCCACAACCACATGCTCCGAAAAAGATGGACATGCCGGGGGCATCGTGCTCATTCATAGAAGAAGCTCCATGGGAAGTTGTTCTTCCAGCAAAAACTAAAAAGATGCTAAAAGATCTTCAAACATGTACGGCGATCAGGTGGTAAAGTCCGCAAGAACCGGAGATTATCGAGGGGATGCCGAAACCACGCCCAACATTGGGAGTTAATAGTGATGGTGGACAAAACATTCAGGCCCAGCCGTCAAAGTTTTCGAAAGAAAAGAGGAAGACCAAAAAGCCCGCGCAGTTTGATGACAAGCGCACGGATCTGCAAAAGCATATTGACGCGCTGGAGGAATATAATCAGAAGGCGCGAACCCTGGTCACACTCCAAGAATTTCTCAACAATATCCTTGAAAGCAAAGATAACGACAATAACGATGGGGATGACTCGTCAGAAGAATCTGAGGACTATGTGGCAAGTTGCCACATGATCTCCCATTCGGCGTTAACTAACGAAGAAGCTCACTCGGCGATAGACAACAGCATAATAGAGCTGGGGGCAGGATCGAAGCCAAAACCCTTAGAACCGTCTGACGAGATGATCGACTTGCTATTGAATGAAACTCGTCAGAAAAGCAAAGCCAATCGAGAGAGCGAACTGGCTATATTCGAAAAAGCCAAACGCCGACGACTGGATGAAAAGGTCGAGGCACCCTAACCAGATCGAAGCATCCCTATCACCAGCAAAAGCAAGCTTAAAGTAAGGAAACGATTCGCTAGGGCCCTGTCAATAGGAATAAAGTTGCCCTCTTTCAGAGGAAATTCTCCTGGCGGTATACATCTTGATAAAGCGTACATACATCCTAACTTCTGCTTATACCATCAGAGGATTGCACACCCTATTGAGGAGTGTATAGCCTTTAAAAACGGTTGCAGGGATATTTGCCCACCGACAACACGTTCAACGAGTGAAGCGCAAGACTCGTCGGGAACAGAAAAGCACGACAAATAAGCGCAAAAGAGCCGCAGGCAACTGTCACATAGTCGACATCAAGGGATCGCAAGTCATCACCTTTGGAAGCAACTCTGACGAAGAAATTGCCCTCAGCCCTCTCTTCAAGAAATCCACCTCCGACACAAAAGATGCGAAGATTTGCGAGAAAATCTAGCTGCGTAATCGTACGTTGCCCAAAAAATCTCGGACCTATGACCGAAACGTCTTTAAACTACTACAAACCCACGGCATTCCCAGGCTAACTTGGTAAAAAAAAAGGTACGTCCATAAGCGAAATGGGCACGGATGAAAACCCGAAAGGGCTCCGTGAGTAAAAACAGCAGGGCTACCGGCGAGTTTTGTGAAAACCCGAAAGGACGCAATCTCGTTAAAAGACATTTGCAAGGCCCTCTCCACCTTGTGAGGAGAAACCACCTGCGTAAGATCCTTACGACTCACAAGGGACCAACACACTTAGGGATCCCTATGATTCCTAAGGAGAAATTACACTTACGAGATCCTCACGACTCGTAAGGAGAATTCCCCTTTGAGACCCTCACGGCTCATAGGATTCAAAAGCCTTAAGCTACAGGGATAACCTGTTCTTAAGTCATCACAACCTCCAGTGTTTCCCTACAAGCGGTTCAATATTGACTCTTGTATACAATCCACGGGCACGAATGAACATTTCCCTGACAGAGTCCCACCAGCGACTAGGGATATGCTCACACGGTGAACAAACACTTGTAGGTCCTCTCGACTTGTAAGGAGAAAACACTCTTATAAGATCCTTACGACTTATAAGAGAACACACACTTAGGAATCCTCACGATTCCTAAGGAGAAAACGCACCTACGAGATCCTCACGACTCGTAGGAAGAAACACCTTTATGAGACCCTTACGGCTCATGAAGTCAAAAGCCTTAGTCGAAGGGATCCTAACTCTATTTGCTAAACCACCTTTGTTCGACATCGACAGAGGCAAATGATGATTCGCTCCTGGAAATATCCCAGTTATAGCGATACTGATGCCTAAATCGGTATCAAATTCCCAGCCCTTTCACGGCAAATGATGATTCGCTCCTGGCAATATTCCAGTTGTAGCGATGCTGATACTGAGATTGGCACCGGATTCCAAGATCCACACTCGCGATAAAAAAAATCAGCGAGCTAAAAATGCATATGAAATAGCCGAAATGATGGGGCAACTTGCAACAAAATCAGCAAGTAAAAATATATGCATACAAAATAGCCGAAATGATTGGGCACCGCGAAAAATAGCCGAAATGATTGGGCAATCGCGGCCTTCGCGATATAAAATCTGAAATGATAGAGCATCGCGGAAAGAACCGACTTCAGAGTCGCAACGAAACGGAGCCATGGCAAAGTCCCTAGTTCCAAATCTCAATGGACACATCTACAGCCTGGAGACCAACAACGGTGGCCTCCTCATTCCAGCAGGACACAGATGTTAACCCATCAATCGGAACCACGGAAAAGTCCCCAGTTCCAAGAATCTATGGTTCACAGACAACCCAGCGTCGTCAAATGACCCCGTCTCGGATACACGTCAGCAAATGACCCCGTCGCGGAAACACGTCATCAAATGACCCCGCCGCAGAAACACATCATCAAATGACCCCGTCTCGGAAATACGTTATCCAATGACTCTGTCTCGGAAACAAGTCAACCAACCCCAGGGAAATCAGTGTCCTTGGCAACTTTCTCGATTCAGGGAAATCAGCGTTCTTGACGAGAGCATCTCGATTCGCGTCGACCCGCAGAGAAATTAGTGTCTTTGCAGGAATATCTCGATTCGTCTCAACCCCCAGGGAAATCGGTGTCCTTGGCAACACCTCGATTCAGGGAAATCAGCATCCTTGACGAGAGCTGTCACGCCCCGCTTCCCAAAATACGGGATACAAGGGATTGACAAGGCCAGCCATGCTCCTACGGTCAAGGAAATGTCCTACCGTAGTCACACTTCGGCTTCTAGTTTTTTCATGGTAAACAGTAAATGATGCGCAGGTAACGAGAAATGCAGTAACTGAATGAAACAATGTAAGAACTGACCTGAGGGGAAACAAAAGAATATAACTCTGGATAGCTAATCAAGATGTCCGTGATGTACGTCTAGTCCCGGTCCAAGCTAAACCTTCTCCTCACACTGAGCATGCATACTCAGGTCGTCAGAGCGACACAATAGCAAAATAATATGTATATACAAGTAACAACTCTAACAGTGGCAATAGATATATATAACAGTAAATCAATGACGGTATATGTATAAACATGTAGTACTCAATGCAGCGGAACAGTAAAAGCAGTAGAATGATATGCCACGTATGTCAACACAGTAAATATGTATATCAATGCTATCATCCCTATTAGTCTCTAAGTCTCACTGTACAGGTCATTAAACCTATCGTCAGTCCAAATGTGAGAATCAACCACTCGCGAGTGTCCTCCACCCAAGGGTAGAACCCAAGGGCAAGGGACCACGGGCCCAACATGTATATCACGGTAATAATCATGTACCCTGTAAATCTCCATATATCTCCCTAAATATATAAGCCGGCATTGGACTCCCGAGATTCTGTTGAACTCACACTCAAACTACCCCACACCCCGTGGTCTACATCAAACGCTAACCATAACCCTAAATACCAATCGGTCTGTGACAAGTCTGTGCGAGAACTGGAAGGCAGGACCTCCATCAAGCACGTCCCGACTAATACCTAAGATAAATGGCAGTGTCTGGGGTCTTATCTGTGACACCCGTGCAAGAGCTTCCATAAGTGTCCCATACCACTTATAGTCACACGTACACGCGTCCCACAAACGTCGACAATGCAATAGAATAATAAGGTTCACTGATTGTGTACAAGTACGTGTCACTTTCACTTATCCACTCATGCACGAACACTAACGTACTTGCCACAATCACCACTAATACCTAACACTGGGTAATGCACATGATCACTAGGTTATCAATGCAGTGACATATGTATGATATGATGAGAAAACAGTATGTAAAGCATGATTAAGATGTCATAAATCGGTATCCTACTACTTGCATAATTTATCATAAATAATATATGCCAAAATTTAGCGAAACAATGAACAGGAGACAAGTAGTATGTGTGATTATCTATTCAGCAAATTTTGTTTCACATCAATCGGGTTTCAGGATCACTAGATATGGCCATTTCATTTTAAGCGTTCACTGCTGGAAATCCGGTTTCTGAATCGGAAGTCCGTTTCGCAACGCATTTTAATCCCAGTTGGGATCAGATTTTAGCGATGCTACAGTTGAATGAAATCTAGGGTTTTCAGTAGGGTATTCAACGCAATAGACGGATCCTCAATCGTATCTGTATGTCGAAAGTTATACACTATTTAACACTGGTATGTCACTTCTGAATCTGTTCTGGACTGTTATACGTCCTGCTCTTTTAATTTACAAATTAAATGGCAAACGAAGATGAAACGGAATGAATCCACTTGTGTTAGTTATCTAACAGATTTACCTTTAATAAACTGCAGAATTCTGCAACATAAGAGTTAAGTAAACAAGGTGGTACCCATTACGGGACAGCAAACAGTAACCAGAGTCGCTCTGGACTGCAGTCCAGAGCCGCACTCCGACTCGATTATCGTCACAACATAAGTACAGAAAAAATAGAAATTTGCATAGGATTACAGTTCGTCGAGTCGGCTTCGATTTGAGCCCTCAAACGCAACATTCTAGTATGTACGTAATTTATGGTGATTTTAACGATTTTCAGATACAAGAAAGTTCCAGTTTTACAGGTATAATTGGGGGTAATCGTTTTAGTCATTAACGGTCATATTTTCCAGTGAAATTTGTACCAGGTATTCATCACTACTTGGGACAACATAAACAATCCAATTCCGTCAATTTGGGTGAGTATTTTTATTGGGATCATGTATCGAACAGGTATGTCGTTTAATTTTATCGGGAATTGTAAATTCATAACTTATACTTTTGAATTTGTAACACGAGTAGATTAGCATGTAAGCAAGTAAAAATACTTGCCTGGACACGTGTCGACGATAATACTGCAGTGGTATCCGCACGATCGCGCCACGAACGCAGCACCGGCTCGGTCCTTTGGAATCCGACAATTTCACTCGATCTAGCTGCTCTTCGTGCCCTCCTTTTCTTCACTGCTTCACGTTGTTCCTTATTTTGATGTGAGGGAGGGTGAGACGCTGATAAAGGGAGAGAGAAATTTAGAGAGAGAGGAAGAGAAAATTAGAGAGAGAGAGAGAGATGTAGAGATTGAGAGAGAGGGAATTAGAGAGATGGGGAATAGAATGAATGAGAATTAAGTGGTGATTAATAGGATTTTAAAAGGGATTAATGGGGGAAATTAATTGGGATTAAAGAGGCATTAATTTGGTGGTTTAATAGGAATTTATAGAGGAGATTTGGGTTTGGATTTGAAGGGATTTAAAAGAAATGAGGTGGGATAATTGTTATTTTAATGTGCTGGGGAGGGAAAAATGGGCTCGGGCCAATGGATAAAATAGTAGGAAAAAAGAAAGAGGCCGGGCTTGGGATTTTAAGTGAATGAGAAAAGGATTAGAGGAGTGGGCTGGCTCTGGGCTTGGGGAAAGTAACGGCTGGGCTAAAATTGAAAAAGAAAGGGGATAATAAAAGAGGAAGGGAATGAGGGTTTGGGTTAGGGAAAATTAAAAGATATGAGATTAGATTAGGATTTGGGTTTTTAGAATAATACAAATAATAATTATAAAATAAATGAATTTTGAGAGTGACAAAAATACGGATATTGGTATTCAAAAGAACTGGGTATTATATCATACCATCCTTACAAAAATTTCGTCCTCGAAATTTAAAAGAAACGACAAGCTATAAAATAGTAAGCGAAAAGTTACCACATCGAACACTAATACATAGTGATTTACTTAAAATGGGTGGATAAAATTTTGAAGGTCTATATATGTAAGAACAACATACAAAATGATAGGTCTAAATAAGTATAAGGCAGGAACAACTATAAGGGCAAACTGCATGCATACGAGAATATAAATAACAATAACGAACAATAATATTCGAGGCGTGTTCGATAAATCGAAACCTAAATATGTGCACGTATGAGTATATCAAAGGTAGCACGGCAGAAATAATGAGTATAAGGCACAATCATTTATAATAGTAAACATAGGCACCATACCCGAAAATAAAAGAACGACAATAAAGTAGTGAAAGATTTGTCGGTAGGTTAAAACATTTTAGGATGATGTATCGATCAAATAGTTTTGAATTAACTTAGAAAACTCACATAGCGAAAATGGGAAACATGGAACAAAATATGCGCGGTGTAAGGTTGCGCTACTGAAAATGAGGATAATAGTAATGTACTTAAAATACATAAAACTAAGTAGTCAATAACACGCACTCTTCGACAAATACAAGAATAGTGAAAACCAAATTTCGAATACTAATGTCCCTAAACATATTTAGGGTAATAGGAAAAACACAAAATGTGTAGGGCTAGCTAGGGTAGGGATTACAAGGAAGTGTGGCTCATTCAGAAGGTCGGAGTGTGGCGGCCTTAGGCTGAAGATCAAGGAGATTGGGATCGGGTCAGCACAGGAAGTAAGGGTGAGCAATAAAGGACTACAAGGGAAAAAGTATGGGGAGGATAACGGTCGGTAGGTCATATGAATCAAAAATTTGAAGAGTTAGCTAACTTGGAAATTTCACAAGAAATGTTCTCCTCCTAGAAGGATCTCAAACGAGGCCCAGACGAAGGATGAGAGATGGACCTCCAAAAGATCGGGTGTGGTACTAGTTAATCTTAGTGAGGGTTAGAACAATATAAGGAGTAGGGGTGAACAGATCTCAGTAGGAAAATAATTTTATAGAAGAAATAATCAAGCACCAAGGGAACTAAGAAGATCGAAAGATTAGCGAACTCAGCAATTTATTTCATTCCAGAAGATTTTAAACAAAGCATTCTCAAAGATGAAAGGTGGCCCTAAACTATACACAGATTTATTTGGCCAGAGAAGACAACATCTAAAAGAAATCCCGCCAGTCGCGGTTGTGGAGATTCAGCAGGTTCGATCCCCGGCAACGGCATCATTTGATTGGTACGAAAAAAGTGTGTTTGTTCGTAGTTAACCGTAATCAATAACGGTGTCGCATGTAGCTAGACCGAGATGTGTACGGGTCGTCCTCTGGGAAACGTGGAACCTTTTACTTTTACTTTAGATGTGTTGAGAAAGAGAGGAGGGATAAAGAATTTTTATAGAATAGTTTCTAGATCTACGTTAAACAAGAATGTAAAATATAGATCTAGATTATTTTAGAGATGTAGATAATATAATAAGAGGGCTTGTAGGGTTCGTTAGGATTTAGTAGTTATGGACGATTAATTAAAAGTTACCCTTTTTATCCATTAATAGATTTAAAACTAGAACGACGGTGATGCGTGTAGATTAGGGTTTCTGGAGGGAAAAGGAATCCCACTCTTAACCCTTATCTCGACACGGAACTCCGTTCATATCTAGCCTTTACCAAAACAATCATTAATCTAATCTCTAATCGCGGTCGGAACTAGCAAAGAATTGCTAGCGCGCCCGATTAGGATGTTAATGATTCTTTTGATAAAGTTCCTAAACTTTATAGGACTTAAAAAGGGTTTAGTTATTTTCATCGTCCATTAGCCTACCTTAATCCTACGAACCCTAACAAGCGGAGAATTACTCGCGCATGTTGGGAGAAGAAGATGAAAAGACAAAGAGGGAAAACATAATGTAAAAAACAATTAAATAAAATAACTACCTTTATTAATCAACTTGAACAAACTACACTTTAATCCGTAGAAAATGATTACAAACTAGTTGCTTCTCGATCTTTCCTAAGGAGGTAGTCGAACAGTCGATGATCAGCCTGGATGCGTGAGCGTCGGGAGCTTCGTGATCTCTTCGGCTTGATAACTTTTCCAAGAGGCTCTCGGTGCCCTTTTATAGTGCAAAGCCAGAATCTTCTTGTTTAAAACTTGGTAAAATTCATCATAGATTTATGACAAAAAATCTTGGCTCCCAATTCCCTAGAAGTGCGGCGGATCCGCGGCCCAAGGAGGGGTTTGGCCACGGATCCGCGCTTAAAGGCAGAGATCTCTTCATCAGAATTCTTGGGCTTTCTTCTTATGACATGTGGCAATCCTAAGCACCTTTAGAATTCAGAAATCTTCTCTCGATTGCTTCCAGACTTGGTCTCCAAGTTTTACTTCTTAATTTGGCAAGTTTTCTTCAAAAACTTGATTTGTTTGATAAATTTTGAATAACAACTTGGAAAATTCTACACAATAATCTCAAATAATATTTAGTAGACTTAGTTCTACTAGGATTTGGTCAATAGATTTATTTGCATACATTTTCCTACCAAATGATAATTAAAATATATTAACACATGGAAAATAATGTTTTTACACATAAACCCTCATATGTATAATATATTATAATAAAGTCCTTTTTTAATATGAAAATGGTAGGAAAAATATAATACAAATGTGCAGTTTTATCAACTGAACAGGTAGGCTCGCACACTCAGGTAGGGACGTCCGTTTCTATAGCGCCTTGCGGGGATTGCCATTGGGAGTCCTTCCACAGCAGGGTCTTGATCTTCCGGTCCTTCCTCCTCGGTTGGGGCTTCTTCATCGAGGTCTGATTCCATGTGATTCTCTTCTTCTGGATTTTCTTCCATATGATTTTCCTCCACTGGATTTTCTTCTATCGGGGCTTTCTCGGGATCCTCCTCCATCGGGTTCTCTTCAGGGTCTCCTTCCTCTTCGACGGAATCGTCTAACATGTCGAACTCTGGGGCGGCTGCTCCTTCGTCTTCGGAATCGCTGTTTTCACCAATGACTTGGGGACCGTTGATCTCATCGTCAGAACTCATCAGCGTGCGGTCTGAGGAAACGCATGACTGTGCATCCTCATCTAGATGCGGCGCTGCTCCAGGATGGGCCATGGCCTGAAAAGAGAGAGTCATGATTAGACAGCAGAATACATCAAGAAAATAGCTCAGGGCATGAAGTATAGGAAAAATATGCGGTGGCAGGAACTAAAAGGTCAGGATTAAAATGCTATGATAATGAATAGTATAAATAAGAAGAAAGCAAGAGAATGATACATATATTACGATTCAAGTTTTATTGCATTCAACTAAAAGTTCAACGGATACAAGATTTTAAACGGAAAGAAATATTTTTAAGAGAATGACAACATTATTACTGAAATTAGAAAACATGAAAATCCTTCTTTGATTGCTAGGCCGCTGCATTCTCGTTACGCGAGTTGAATCTGTGTTGGGTCCGCTTTATCCTCGAAGTTTGAACTACGCGGTAATCATCACTTGGCAGAAGTGGAGAGTGTGGTCGAGTCTCCTCCTTGCAGCTCCTTTCTTTTTGGGCAACCGTTGATAAGATGTTCGCTGGAGCCGCAGATCAGACATTCCTATTGGGCGCGACGACAATCCCTATGAAGATGTCCTGGCCTCTTACAGTACCCACAACATGGGGTCTTCTGCTGCTTCTGTCGCGGGGAAACAAATTGGCGCTTCATCTTCTTCTCTTTTCCTCGTCTAACATGAATCCCTTTATGATTGGAGACTCCCGCTGGTGCCTGATTCACCTGCCTTCTCAGTCCTTCAGCTAATAAGTCGTTTGTTCGCTCCTGGGCTTCCTTCAAACCTTACAGTACACTCAGAATTTCAATGGTCTGATTCTGGGGAGTGGAGATAGGGAAAGAGTCGTTGGACGACATGATCCTGAAACAATAATTTTGAGAACGATATAAGAGTCAAATTATAACATGGATTTGGCAAGGGATCAAGAACATTGAATATGATGAAATTTATTACAAGTGGAAATCAACTGTAGGATTCTAAGTCACTTAAACAGAGTACGGTAGTGCAATTGCAACCACGTAACCTTGCCGAGTCACTCGAAACCCTAGCGAATGGATAGCAGAACATTCGATGTGAATATGGATCAAGGTCATCAAGTTTACAATCTAAACTGAGGGATGTCTTAGATTGTCAAGCTCTACACGGAAAACTGCAATCCCAATCCAAGCAAAACCTGGGCTCTGATACCAACTAAACCATGTCACGCCCCGCTTCCCAAAATACGGGATACGAGGGATTGACAAGGCCAGCCATGCTCCTACGGTCAAGGAAATATCCTGCCGTAGTCACACTTCGGCTTCTAGTTTTTTCATGGTAAACAGTAAATGATGCGCAGGTAACGAGAAATGCAGTAACTGAATGAAACAATGTAAGAACTGACCTGAGGGGAAACAAAAGAATATAACTCTGGATAGCTAATCAAGATGTCCGTGATGTACGTCTAGTCCTGGTCCAAGCTAAACCTTCTCCTCACACTGAGCATGCATACTCAGGTCGTCAGAGCGACACAATAGCAAAATAATATGTATATACAGGTAACAACTCTAACAGTGGCAATAGATATATATAACAGTAAATCAATGACGGTATAGGTATAAACATGTAGTACTCAATGCAGCGGAACAGTAAAAGCAGTAGAATGATATGCCACGTATGTCAACACAGTAAGTATGTATATCAATGCTATCATCCCTATTAGTCTCTAAGTCTCACTGTACATGTCACTAAACCTATCGTCAGTTCAAGTGTGAGAATCAACCACTCGCGAGTGTCCTCCACCCAAGGGTAGAACCCAAGGGCAAGGGACCACGGGCCCAACATGTATATCACGGTAATAATCATGTACCCTGTAAATCTCCATATATCTCCCTAAATATATAAGCCGGTATGGGACTCCCGAGATTCTGTTGAACTCACACTCAAACTACCCCACACCCCGTGGTCTACATCAAACGCTAACCATAACCCTAAATACCAATCGGTCTGTGACAAGTCTGCGCGAGAACTGGAAGGCAGGACCTCCATCAAGCACGTCCCGACTAATACCTAAGATAAATGGCAGTGTCTGGTGCCTTATCTGTGACACCCGTGCAAGAGCTTCCATAAGTGTCCCATACCACTTATAGTCACACGTACACGCGTCCCACAGACGTCGACAATGCAATAGAATAATAAGGTTCACTGATTGTGTACAAGTACGTGTCACTTTCACTTATCCACTCATGCACGAACACTAACGTACTTGCCACAATCACCACTAATACCTAACACTGGGTAATGCACATGATCACTAGGTTATCAATGCAGTGACATATGTATGATATGATGAGAAAACAGTATGTAAAGCATGATTAAGATGTCATAAATCGGTATCCTACTACTTGCATAATTTATCATAAATAATATATGCCAAAATTTAGCGAAACAATGAACAGGAGACAAGTAGTATGTGTGATTATCTATTCAGCAAATTTTGTTTCACATCAATCGGGTTTCAGGATCACTAGATATGGCCATTTCATTTTAAGCGTTCACTGCTGGAAATCCGGTTTCTGAATCGGAAGTCCGTTTCGCAACGCATTTTAATCCCAGTTGGGATCAGATTTTAGCGACGCTACAGTTGAATGAAATATAGGGTTTTCGGTAGGGTATTCAACTCAATAGAAGGATCATCAATCGTATCTGTATGTCGAAAGTTATACACTATTTAACACTGGTATGTCACTTCTGAATCTGTTCTGGACTGTTATACGTCCTGCTATTTTAATTTACAAATTAAATGGCAAACGACGATGAAACGGAATGAATCCACTTGTGTTAGTTATCTAACAGATTTACCTTTAATAAACTGCAGAATTCCGCAACATAAGAGTTAAGGAAATAAGGTGGTACCCATTACCGGACAGCAAACAGTAACCAGAGTCGCTCTGGACTGCAGTCCAGAGCCGCACTCCGACTCGATTATCGTCACAACATTAGTACAGAAACAAATAGAAATTTGCATAGGATTACAGTTCGTCGAGTCGTCTTCGATTTGAGCCCTCGAACGCAACATTCCAGTATGTACATAATTTATGGTGATTTTAACGATTTTCAGATACGAGAAAGTTCCAGTTTTACAGGTATAATTGGGGGTAATCGTTTTAGTCATTAACGGTCATATTTTCCAGTGAAATTTATACCAGGTATTCATCACTACTTGGGACAACATAAACAATCCAATTCCGTCAATTTGGGTGAGTATTTTCATTGGGATCATGTATCGAACAGGTATGTCGTTTAATTTTATCAGGAATTGTAAATTCATAACTTATACTTTTGAATTTGTAACACGAGTAGATTAGCATGTAAGCAAGTAAAAATACTTGCCTGGACACGTGTCGACGATAATACTGCAGTGGTATCCGCACGATCGCGCCACGAACGCAGCACCGGCTCGGTCCTTTGGAATCCGACAATTTCACTCGATCTAGCTGCTCTTCGTGCCCTCCTTTTCTTCACTGCTTCACGTTGTTTCTTGTTTTGATGTGAGGAAGGGTGAGAGGCTGATAAAGGGAGAGAGAAATTTAGAGAGAGAGGAAGAGAAAATTAGAGAGAGAGAGAGAGAGAGAAAGAGAGAGAGATGTAGAGATTAAGAGAGAGGGAATTAGAGAGAGAGGGAATAGAATGAATGAGAATTAAGTGGTGATTAATAGGATTTTAAAAGGGATTAATGGGGGAAATTAATTGGGATTAAAGAGGCATTAATTTGGTGGTTTAATAGGAATTTATAGAGGAGATTTGGGTTTGGATTTGAAGGGATTTAAAAGAAATGAGGTGGGATAATTGTTATTTTAATGGGCTAGGGAGGGAAAAAAGGGCTCGGGCCAATGGATAAAATAGTAGGGAAAAAGAAAGGGGTCGGGCTTGGGATTTTAAGTGAATGAGAAAAGGATTAGAGGAGTGGGCTGGCTCTGGGCTTAGAGAAAGTAACGGCTGGGCTAAAATTGAAAAAGAAAGGGGATAATAAAAGAGGAAGGGAATGAGGGTTTGGGTTAGGGAAAATTAAAAGATATGAGATTAGATTAGGATTTGGGTTTTTAGAATAATACAAATAATAATTATAAAATAAATGAATTTTGAGAGTGACAAAAATACGGATAGTGGTATTCAAAAGAATTGGGTATTACAAGAGCATCTCGATTCGCGTCGACCCGCAAGGAAATCAGTGTCTTTGTAGGAATATCTCGATTCATCTCAACTCCGAGGAAATCAGTGTCCTTGGCAACCTCCTCGATTCAAGGAAATCAGCATCCTTGACGAGAGCATCTCGATTAGCGTCGATTCGCAAGGAAATCAGTGTCTTTACAGGAATACCTCGATTCGTCTCAACTCCGAGGAAATCAGTGTCCTTGGCAACCTCCTCGATTCAGGGAAATCAGCATCCTTGACAAGACCATCTCGATTCGCGTCGACCCGCAGAGAAATCAGTGTCTTTACAGGAATACCTCGATTCGTCTCAACCTCCGAGGAAATCAGTGTCCTTGGCAACACCTCGATTCAGGAAAATCAGCGTCCTTGACGAGAGCATCTTGATTCGCGTCGACCCGCAGAGAAATCAGTGTCTTTGCAGGAATACCTCGATTCGTCTGAACCCCTAGGGAAATCAGTGTCCTTGGCAAAAATCTCGATTCAGGGAAATCAGCGTCCTTGGCGAGAGCATCTCGATTCGCGTCGACCCGCAAGAAAATCAGTGTCTTTACAGGAATACCTCGATTCGTCTCAACCCCCAGGGAAATCAGTGTCCTTGGCAAAAACCTAGATTCAGGGAAATCAGCGTCCTTGGCGAGAGCATCTCGATTCGCGTCGACCCGCAGAGAAATCAGTGTCTTTGCAGGAATGCCTCGATTCGTTTCGACTCCAGGGAAATCAGTGTCCTTGGAAAAACCTCGATTCAGGGAAATCAGCTTCCTTGGCGAGAGCATCTCGATTCGCGTCGACCCGGCAAGAAATCAGTGTCTTTTCAGGAATACCTCGATTTGTTTCGACTCCAGGGAAATCAGTGTCGTTGGCAAAACCTCGATTCAGGGAAATCAGCGTCCTTGGCGAGAGCATCTCGATTCGCGTCGACCCGCAAGGAAATCAGTGTCTTTGCAGGAATACCTTGATTCGTCTCAACTCCGAGAAAATCAGTGTCCTTGGCAAATACCTCGATTCAGGAAAATCAGCGTCCTTGATGAGAACATCTCGATTCGCGCCGACCCGTAGAGAAATCAGTGTATCTGCAGGAATATACGACGTCGGCAAAGCGGAGCCGCGGCAAAGTTCCCAGTTCCATGACTCGGCGGTACACAGACAACCCTAAGTCAACCCTCGACCTCCCTGTTGAAGCAATGCTTTGACTCGGAAGTAGGTCAACTCATCAATCACTTATGAGTCCTCTCGACTTGTAAGGAAGAAAATTCTCTTGTGAGATCCTTACGACTCTCAAGAGATAACAAACTTAGGAATCCTCATGATTCCTAAGGAGAAAATACACCTACGAGATCCTCTCGACTCGTAGGGAGGAAAAAAAATCTTTATGAGACCCTCACGACTCATAAAGTTGAAAAGACTTAGGCAGCAGATCTGAACATGTTTCCTAAGCTATCGCTTCTTATCTTGATTCAGGGAAATCAGCGTCCTCGGCGAGAACCTCTCGATTCGTTTCGACCCGCAAGGAAATCAATGTCTTTGCGAGAATCTCTCGATTCATCTCAACTTGCAGGGAAATTAATGTCCCTACGCATAAAGAAAATTCTCTTGTGAGATCCTTACGATTCTCAGGAGAAAACGCACTTAGGAGTTCTCACGACTCCTAAGGAGAAAAGACACCTACGAGATCCTCACGACTCGTAGGGAGAAAAGCCTTTGTGAGACCCTCACGGCTCATAAAGTTGGAAAGTCTTAGGCAACAGATCCTAACCCTGTTTCCTAAGCCATCGCTATCTTATAAAAAGTTCAAGATGAACTGTTATCTACCATCTATGGGCCACACTTGCCAAAACTACATGCCACTGAAATAGAGAAGTTACTCATTAGCATATAAACTACTTCACGCCAGAGTAAAACATAAAGAAATAGAAGGGTGCGGCTCATGGAGCTGAGGGTTTGGAACTATATCCCTTAAGAGTCGAGATTTGAGTCAATGATAAATGACGACGCTTGTGTCTGCTCATTATCTTCTAAGATCAAGATCCTGAAAATTATATACCAACCCAAAGCTAGTCATACGCTATGAATTACTCTGCACTACTTCACCCACATATATACTTACGTGGGCAAAGTAGTGGGGGGCATTTGTTCCCACCAAAAAAATTTCTGTTCAAAAGAGCCCAAGGTATCAAATGGCAGCGATACGTTTAAGAAAATGTGAACCAGTATTTTCTGGGAAGCATTTTGATAAACTCCCGAATGAGAAACAGCTAAATTCTGATGGTATCGAAAATGTCTCGAAAAATCCTTCGATTTGATATATTATAGGCCTCATAATTCATCCGAGATCAAAAGTTATGAGGCATCACGTGCCCGCACGTGACTGGGCATCACGTGCCCATACGTGACCGGGCATCACGTGCAGACACGTGACCATTTACAGGCAAAGCCTGTAGACACTGAATAAAATAAATAATTGGAAATAATTAATCAGTGGGGTCACATACCAACACGTGATAGGCTCTTAAACCCTCTGAAACAATAAAATTAAATTCTAATTAAATAATTAATCAGTGGGGTCACGTGCCAACACGTGATGGGTTTCTGAGCCCTCTAAATCAATAGAATTAAATTCTAATTAATTGGTCAATCAGTAGGGTCACGTGCTAACACGTGATAGGCTCTTAAATCTTCTGAACTAATAGAATTAAATTCTAATTAAGGGAAATTAAAAACCCTAATATTTCCCTAGATCTTTCCAAACAAAAAGATTGTGCTCTGTAAAGTGGAGCACCGTTGGATTAAAAATCCAATGGTGATTAAAAAATCACCAATTTATAGAAAGATTCTATAAAAGGAAAGATTTTCCTGAAATTTGACAGGAATAACAGATAAAAGATCTTTTGGATTAAAAATCCAATGGTGAATAAAATTCACTGAGTGATCTAAAAGATCATGTTGGTTACAAAATCAATTAAAATCTTTCAATGAAAAATTGACTAAACAGATTGATTCTTTTCTTTCTCTTTTAAATAGGAGACAAGAAGAGAAGAGAAGGATCCTTGGAATTTTTTTTAGAGAGATACAACAACAGAGAGAAAAAGATAGGAGAATTTAATTCTCAAGAGAGAAAAGAAGATTTCTTCTGGAGAGAAATGAAACCCTAGGTGAGAAAGGGAAAGAGATCTAAGCTCCATAAAACAAAGAGAATTTAATTCTCAATTTAAGAGTTTAACTCTTCTGAATAAGAACTTAGTTCTTCCTTTTGAAGATCTGCAGAAGCGGATCTCCCCACAAGTTGAGAATTTAATTTTCATCGGGGAGATTCTGCCATGCAGATCCAAAATTTAGAGGGAGAATTGAATTTAAGGAATTTAATTCCCCCAAATTCATAGGAATTTAATTCCTCCAAATGAAACTAGGGTTTAACCCTATATGAGAATTTAATTCTCCCAAATTCATAGGAATTCAATTCCTCTAAATAAAACTAGGGTTTAACCCTACATAAGAATTTAATTCATTTGAATACATAGGAATTTAATTTCTCTAAACAGAATTAGGGTTTAACCCTATAAAAGAATTTAATTCTTAAAAACAAGAGACTTAAAGCTCTCCATGCACGTAAAGATCAAGTATCCAACATGATCACGTGATAACACGTGACTCTTCATCCCAACGAACAAAAAGGAACGAATGAGACATGGTCACGTGCCCTACATGACCCTCAAACAGACTCCTCAAAATGAAAAAGAAAAAGCATGAAGGCAATGCCTCACGTGCTTACACGTGACTCCCAAAACAAAAAGGAACAAATCCAAAAGCAGAATCAATTTTGGGCGCCCTCACGTGTCCCCACGTGACCCCTAATAAACACTTTAATAATCAATACATGGATACCTATCACGTGCCAACACGTGATGTCCTGAAAACCAAAAGTGTTTAACACTTATTTGAATATTCTGATAACAAAATAAAGGAAGTCTGGCCCCATCTTCAGATGCCTCACGTGCTCACACGTGATGGCCTGAAGGCTAAGTGTTTAACACTTATTTGCAGATTTGAGGGTAAAATAAAGGAGGTTTGCCCCAATTCTCAGGCGCCTCACGTGACCCCACGTGACCACCCCACTTTTAGTGTTTAACACTATTTTGAGCATTTTTGTCCCCAGTGTTTAACACTGTTTTAAAGCGCATCACGTGAGAATACGTGATCGCCAAATATCTTCTAAGTGTTTAACACTATTCTAAAACCAATCTAGCCCAAATTGGCTAAGTCTTTCAGAGGCAAGACTTCCCTTTGACTGAGCCTCAAATATATCCCTATCTTCCATGATTGATCATCTCATATGGCATATGAGTGCTCAGCACTCAATAAAAGATAAAGACATGGTCAGAACCCAGACTCATGTTTAGCATTGCTAAATAAGGGGGGGTTGAACCCAGACAAATGTTCGACAGTCCAAACAAAGGTCCAACATTTTAAACCTGACTGGACTTAGCCCAAGTTGGCCATAAGTTCTCAATTCAGATTTAACTGAGCCCATGTGCTCATAATCTAATTAATTGATCTTAGTCCCAAATTGGACTACAAATTTCCCAATCAGCATTGGTTCAAGGGTACATCTCTTCACTCCTTTGATATTTGTCGTTGTAATCCTTCAACGTCTTCAGAGAGGTGACGGGTCCCGATAACCAATCATTCCATGGACTGTGGGGTCCTTAAACTCATGGACTATGATGTCCTTAAACTTTATAGACTATGACGTCTTTAAACTACGGACTGTGGGGTCCTTAAGCCCATGGACTATGATGTCCTTAACCTCGAACTGTGGGGTCCCTTTAAACCCATGGACTATGATGTCCTTAACCTTGGACCGAAATGTTCTTAAACTAACATTGGACCACCATGTCCTTAAATTGGTAATCGGCCGCAATGTCCCTAAACTAAACAAAATAGGCCAAATACTCTCTTGTTGGATCTAAACGATCCCGTTAAGTTGATCTTAGTCTAAAATTAGACTAACGTATCCTTAACAAACGTTTAAGTTGATCTTAGTCTCAATGAGACTAACGTATCCTTAAACCCAACTCCAAACCCAAATCTAAGAAGATACGGATTTGGACTAATCCATACCCTACGGGAGACAACATAAATTAGTCTCCGTATACAATCCACGGGCAACCAAAAACAAAACAAACAAACACGACACGAAGTGACCATCTGGAGAAGGAGAAAGTTGTTACCGCGACGCGGTAGCGTAATTAACTGCAGGGGCTTGCGCCTGCAGGGAAGAACGTCCCCATAATCAAAAACCCCTCAAATGAGGGGAATCTGATGAAGTCTGCTACATCGGCCGCATCCGTTTAAACCTTCGATACACGGTGTCATAAATCAACTTGGCATCTTCGGAGAGGTGGACGGATAGCACCAATTAGCATCTGCCCCCAAATTCAGGCAAAACGGACCTACGCGGTCGCGTCTCTGTGTTTCGGAGGAGAACAGATATGGTGCGCTCTATGATAAGTATTGTTGAGTTGCCCATTTCTTTTTGGGGTTATGCGCTTGAGACAGCCGCATATCTATTGAATTGTGTTCCAACCAAATCAGTGCCTACCACTCCATATGAGATATGGAATGGGAAGAGACCATCTCTTAAACGAGTTAAGATATAGGGTTGTCCGGCCTATATTAAAAACCAAAATCCGGACAAGCTCGAGGCAAGGTCTGTTCTGTGCAAGTTTGTAGGATATCCAAAGGATTCCTATGGATATATCTTCTACCGCAGTAAGGAACAAAAGGTGTTTGTTGCTCAACATGCCACCTTTTTATAAAAGAAATTTCTTGTAAAAGAAATTAGTGGTAATAAGGTAGAACTGGAAGAAGTTCCAGCTACATAAACTACAGCTGATGATTTAGTGGAGCCAGAGGATTCAATAGTTCCCGACGAACCTCGGCCACTCCGTAGATCTAGTAGGGTTCCTCATCCGCCTGAGAGATACTATGGTTTTCTCATTGATGGTGGGAATGAGGATTGCATCATGGAATATGATGACTCAACTAGTTTCGAGCAGGCCATCACGAGTGGGGACTCTGTGAAAGGGCCGGATGCTATGCGATCTGAGATGGAATCTATGTACACCAATAAAGTATGGACTTTGGAAGTTGCTCCTGAAGGGGTAAAATCCATCGGGAGCAGGTGGATCTTTAAGAAGAAACTTGGTGTAGATGGAAAAGTTGAGACTTTCAAAGCTAGACTTGTAGCAAAAGGTTTTCGTCAACAACCAGGTGTGGATTATGATGAAACCTTTTCTCCAGTGGTTATGCTTAACTCCATCCGGATCCTACTTACCATCGCTGCATACCATGACTACGAAATCTGGCAGATGAACGTCAAGACCGCTTTTCTAAATGGTGATTTAGAAGAGAGCGTGTACAATGACACAGCCAGAGGGCTTCATGGACAGTAAGAGCAGCGGAAAGGTGTGCAAGCTGCTTAAATCAATTTACGGATTAAAGCAGGCATCGCGGAGCTGGAACATCTATTTTGATGTGGCAGTCAAAGAGTTTGACTTTATCAAAAATGTAGATGAATCTTATATATACAAGAAGGTTGTAGAGAGTAAGGTTGTCTTCCTCGTATTGTACGTGGCTAACATACTTTTGATAGGAAATGATGTTCCTATGCTACATTCGGCCAAGCTCTTCTTATCACAAAGGTTCTCCATGAAGGATCTGGGTGATGCCTCCTACATCCTGGAAATTAAGATCTATAAAGATAGATCTAGACGGATGTTGGGATTGTCCCAATCCAGGTACATTGACACCATACTAAAGAGGTTTAGTATGGAAGATTCCAAGCGTGGAAATTTACCCACGATCTCAGAAATCACTCTCTCCAAAGAGATGTCCCCCAAGACTGATTTGGAGAGGGCTCGCATGCAAGGATTGCCCTATGCTTCGGCAATCGGGTCTATCATGTATGCGATATTATGTATCAGACCGAATGAAGCTTACGCACTTAGTGTTGTAAGCAGGTATCAATCGGATCCTGGGGAGAATCACTGGACAGCTGTGAAGAACATTCTTAAGTATTTAAGAAGGACTAAAGAAATGTTCTTGGTGTATGGTAACGGTGAACTCCAGGCGGAGTCCTTTTCTGATTCGAACTTCCAGAGTGATAAGGATGACAGTAAGTCGGTCTCGGGTTTTGTCTTCACCCTCAATGGAGGGGCGGTATGTTGGAAGAGTTCCAAGCAAGATACCGCGGCAGACACGACGATGGAGGCTGAATACATCACTGCCAACGATGCCGCCAAAGAGGTTGTCTGGATGAAGAAGTTCATAACTGAACTCGGTATGGTTCCATCCATTGAGCATCCAATACCTTTGTATTGTGATAACAATGGAGCTGTGGCTTTGTCCAAGGAACCCCGGTCCCATCAGCGATCCAGACATATTATGAGGCGGTATCACCTGATCCGGGAGATAGTTGATCGCCGGGAGATCGAGGTCAGGAGAGTTGACACGAAGGATAACACGGCAGATCCACTCATGAAGGCCATTCCCCAGATGCAATTTGAGAGACTTTTTGGGATGTTGGGTATGAGATACTACAACAACTGGCCTTAGTGCAAGTGGGATATTGTTAGTTATATGTATGCCCTATAGGCCATTATTGTACATGATTGTATACTATAGTGGATGCTTGGACATATATAGAGAGGACATTCTTGCTCGACATGATAGTATGCTATCTGATTGCTCTTTATCTTAACATGTACACTTGTGTCATTATACTTTCTTTCCGTTACATGTTGATAAAGTCCTTAGGATGTGTACTTGACTACAAAGACTATGATGCAGATCATACTGGTAGGGCCAGGGTAGTCTACAAGTTCATCCTTTAAATTGTTCCTAGCCGAGAGAGTATCGAGATAGGGCATCGATATTCTAGAGTAGACTAGTGTGTACGTTTCTTGACCCTGTATGGGGCGATGGATGATCGCACATCCATTGGTGTTTGACATCAAAGATTGTACACAGGTGCTCATTAGAGAATGGGTACACCGAACAGGACACGCCGAGAACTCCTAGATAGTATTATACCTATCGTCAGATAACAGTTTTCTGGTGACAGTGGTACATGTTAGTATGTAGACCCGAGATCATCATAGAGTCTTGTATGATTCCCACTGTGCTTTGATTTTCTCCCTACTACGCTCAAGAGAGTATGCAAACAGGTGTATTTTGGGTACAGTCTCGAGTCACATGGAGGCAATGAGCGATGGGAGGGGTTTTGTCTCTCCCGGTATTGGAGGTTGATGTTGCGCTATGCTCGATTGGCTATAACAGGAAGTCCCAGGCCAGGGCTAATGCTGAGATTTACTAGTAAGTGTTATCAATAGTTTCTCGACCCATTATGAGACTCATATCTGCATGACTTATCAAGTTATTGGGGTCTGATATTTACCACCCCCAGACTCGATATGCGACATATCAGATGAAGTGACTGGACTGTACAGTAGTGTTATTTACTGGATTCACAGGAGTTTGGACAGGCTTGCTTGTTGATCTTCTGATCGCTCAATACTTGGGTAGCCGTTACGTCCAGCTAGTACCGCTGACGGCTTGTGGGTAACTGATATGATCATTACCTACTGCTGGCGTATTGGCGAGTCTTTAGAGTCCTACACAGAGGTTTCCTGGCTCAAGAGAAATGAAGTAGGGCACATATGTGATATGTGCGAGACCGAGATTAATACGTATATGTGATACCGTATTCTAATCTCGAGATATAAATGATATCAGTCGGTTATATGTGATATAGCCGGATTATTAAATCAAGTGTTGATTTAATAATTTAATATATAATTATATATTTGATATATTAATATATATTAACTAATATTAGCCCACTTAAGAATTTCTTTTCTACTAATACATTTAAATATATATGTGATATATATTAATGTATTTAATTTTATGTCGTGATTGATGATACATTAGACATAGGTGTATGAGACTCATACCAAACTAAAGATAATTTGGGGATTTAATTATTAAGAGATAAATCAAAATTAGGTGGAAATTGGCATGATTTAGGATACTTGTGGAAGCATGTACAAACCTTGACTTGGTCCACTAATTTTATTTTACTCTAGATATTTATTAACCCAACAATTATGTTTAGCCATGGTTAAGTCTCTACAAATATCACTTGAGATATTTTCACACCATGGTTCATCACTAGATCATCTTCTTCATCTTCTTCTTTGCTCTCTATCTTTTGAGTGAGGTGAAAAAGAAAAAGGGAGAATTAATTCTAAAGTGAGCAAAATTCTTACTTCATCAATCTATACCAAACTAGCCATTTAGTATAGGTTGTTTGCTTCACTAATTTCTCAATTAGTGAAGAGCTAGCTTGAGTTGGAGATTTCTCAAGGTAGATCATCTTCAGCCTCGAAGATCTTTGAGCAAGCCCGTTCCTTTCGCCTAGTGGAGCCTAAGAAGAGTTCGGGGGCCACTACTCGGATCAAAGGGACTACTACACGGAGCTTTAGAAGTGAAGGACCGGTCCACAAAGGTTGTATTCCTATTTCATTTAGTGTAAAGTTTGTTTACATGCATACAAAACCTTAATTCTCTAGTTCGATTCTTGGATGGTGTTGCTTAGCACTCTAGATTTTTTAAAATTGCATTCTCGATGCTTGCTAAAACCTAATAGTCGTGCTAAGAAACCCCAACATAATATACACACATGCTAAGATAAAGTCAAACCAGATAACATACTATCATTTCGAGTAAAATTGTCTTATACACACACACATATCCATAGTATCTATCAAAAATAATGACCTCTAGGGCGCGCGCACGCGCACACAAACACATATATCCTAATATATACATATCCATAGCATCTATTACAAATAATGGCCTCTAATGCATATATATATCCTACAAATGGAAGATTTCTAAAGGGTCGTTGGTAGTTGCAAGGGGCAAGTTGATCCGTTCGTTGTACTCATTTAGTGGATGCAGGGGAGGCTCAACTGCATTAGCGGCCAGTTCAGAAGTAGATTCGGAGACTTCGTTATGACATTAAAGATTAGGGCACCTCAGTGAGAAGAACATGAAAATTCTTCAAGCTAGGGGCTTCTTTCGGGGCTGAAAAAATGGAGTTGGGGATTTGCGAGGGTTGCGTTTGTGGGAAACAAAGCGTGCTCGGATTTCAAATTGGAGGCATAGCAAAAAGACCAAGAAACTGGAGATGGTGCATACGGACGTATGGGGTCCGGTCTTAGTAGAGTCTTATGGAGGAAATCGGTATTTCGTGACGTTCATCGATAATGCAAGCCGAAAAACATAGGTGTATACGATGAAAAACAAATCCGATGTGTTTGGTATCTTCAAACACAGGATTGCGCGGGTGGAGAACCAAATGGGGCTGACGGTTAAATGCCTAAAGTTCGATAATAGCGAGGAATACTGAACACAAGAGTTCGAGGCATTTTGCTCGCAAAAGGGTATTCGTTGGTTAAAGACAGTACCAGGGACACGACAGCAGAATGGGATCGCTGAAAGGATGAACAAGACGATCCTAGAGCGAGTGCGAAGCATGATCTTGGATATGAATGTTCCAAAATTCCTATGGGCAGCAACGGTCGATGCTGCTGTGTATCCGATCAATAGAAGCCCGGCAAGTGCTCTTGATGAAGGCATTTCAGAAGAAATTTGGTCGAATAAACCGGTCAACTATTCGCACCTCAAAGTATTTGGCTATATTGCATATTCTTTGATTGATAAGGTGGAAAGGAGTATGCTTGACTCCAAGTCATGTTTTCACCGGGTATGGTGGAGACAAGTTCAGATATCGGCTATGGGATTACACAAGAAAGAAAGTAATATGAAACTGGAACGTTGTCTTTGATGAGCAGCACTTGTAAAAAGAAGAAAAACAAACCAAAGATGGTGCGGTATCTGAGTTCATGAAGTTAGACAAAACTCAAAAGAGCAATCAGGTACCTACTAGTGGAGATCAGAATATGGAGGAGATTGCAATGTAGGATCGGGTTCAAGAACATGATGATGATCATGTTCAGCAACCAGATATACCGGTTATGAGGAGATCTACGAGAGAAAGGTGGCTACCTGAAAGACTTGTGACCGACTTTATATTGTACACAGATTCGGGAGAGGCCGAATCCCTTGAAGAAGCAACAGGCAACAGTGCTAACAAGCAGTGGGAGCGAGCTATGGACGAGGAGATGGATTCTTTAAAGAAGAACAGTACGTGGGACCTAGTAAAGCTACCCAAGGGTCGAAAAGTATTGCTGAATAGGTGGGTGTATAGGATCAAAGATAAGGCCGATGGTATGAACCGGTACAAGGCTCGCTTTATAGTCAAGGGATATGCTCAAAAGCAAGGAATTGACTATCAAGAGATATTTTCTCATGTTGTGAAGATGATATCAATTCGAGTGATTCTCAGTATCATGGCGGTGGAGGATTTACACTTAAAGCAGCTAGACGTCAAGACTGCATTCCTTCATGGCTTGGAGGAAGAGATCTATATGATGCAGCCACCGGGATACGAGGTGAAGGGGAAAGAAACTATGATGTGCAAACTGCGAAAGAGCTTGTATGACCTCAAGCAAGCTCCTAGGCAATGGTATCTCAAGTTCGATCAATTCATGCTAAAGACGGGATTTGTGCGGAGTGAATCAGATCACTGCGTCTACGTTCAAACTTTCAAGAATGGAGAGTACATTATTTTATCATTGTATGTGGATGACATGTTGGTAGCGGGTCTGAGTTTCGAGAAGATTCAAAGTTTGAAGAAAATGATGACCGAGAAATTCGCTATGAAGGATTTGGGAGCGTCCAAACAAATCTTGGGCATGAAGAACATTAGAAATAAGACACGATGGAAGCTGTGCTTATCGCAAAGGGACTACATCAAGAAGGTTTTGAAGCGGTTCAATATGGACAAGTCAAAACCGATGAGTACGCCTTTAGCAAAATATTTCAAACTCATGAAAGTGTTATGCCCAACAAGTCAAGAGCAGAAAGACGAGATGGAAAGAGTGCCTTATGCATCTGTGGTGGGGAGTTTGATATATGCGATGGTGAGTACGAAATCATATATTGCACATGCAGTGGGAGTTGTGAGCCGGTATATGCAAAATCCGGGGAAGGAGTATTGGAATGCAGTGAAGTGAGTTTTGAGGTATCTTAGGGGTACATATAGTCACTGCTTATATTTCGGGGGTGACTCTCTAAAAGTGCAAGGTTACGTTGATAC
Organism: Agapanthus africanus; assembly: GCA_030015575.1. Classification (NCBI taxonomy): domain Eukaryota; kingdom Viridiplantae; phylum Streptophyta; class Magnoliopsida; order Asparagales; family Amaryllidaceae; genus Agapanthus; species Agapanthus africanus. Next base: position 424,698,771 of record JASDDO010000018.1, on the reverse strand, counting down.
GGACTATGCGGGTGATCGAGATAGTGGGAAGAGCACAGCGGGGTACGTATTTACGGTTGAGGGAACAACGGTGAGTTGGGTCTCTCAACTGCAAAAGGTGGTAGTATTGTCAACTACGGAGGCTGAGTACGTGGCGATCGCGAAAGCAAGCAAAGAGACAATATGGCTACAAGGGTTCCTCGAAGAGTTGGGTAAGAAGTAAGATTTCAACAGCTTTTGGAGCAACAGCCAAAGTGCGATACATTTGGCGAAGAATGCAACATATCATTCTCGGACGAAGTACATCAATGTGCGATACCACTTCATACGTGTAATATTCTGGCACGATCGTACGTTATTTAACTATATTAAATAAATATGTTGGGTATTTATATTATTATTGTTATTAGGTTATGATTGATATTTGGATAGTTATTATGATAATCGTATTGTTTTACCTTGCCTTGATCCCTAGTCCGAATTAATATAATATTGGTATCCGGCCCGCATGTATGTTAACATATGACATTTCGTTAGTATTTAAGTTTTATTGCTAACCATATATATCTTATTCATATAATATATGTTAAAATATCATGAGATAAGAAAATGGTATTATATTAACAGAATATATTTATGGTTATCTAGTTTGTTAAATAAAGGATAATTAGTATCTAATATTTTGTTTGCTAATCTATTAACATATGTTTTAATATCCATACAATATATTATCAAATATTAGTTTTGTAACCAAAAATATTATGGTTGTCTATATAGTTAAATATATGATAATTAATTTTAAGTTTGTTTGCTAGTCTAATAATATCTTATTTTAATGTTCATATAGTATATTTAAATATGAGAATAATGGAGGAAAGAGGCCATAGGAGGGAATTTCCTCCTATGGCGTCGAAACAATACCCCCTCCCTCATTTTTTTCGACGAGCGGCACCCGCCATCTTCATCGTTATCATCTAAGATGTGGGTACACCAAATTTCATGTGATTCTACAACATTTTCACCGTTGATTTAGCGGGTTCAAAATTAACGGTTTACCGACAATAGAACTTCTTACATTGCTAAATCAACGGTGAAAAAGTTGTAGAATCACATGAAATTTGTTGTACCCACATCTTAGATGACAACGATGAAGATGGTGGGTGCCGATCGTCGAAAAAATGAGGTAGGGGGTATTTTTTCGACGCTATAGGAGGAAATTCGCTCCTATGGTATCTTTCCTCCATTATTCTCTTTAAATATTATATATATTAGTATTTTTTTTAACAAAAAATATATTTTGGTTTGATAACATTAAAAGAGATATATTTTATTGTGGTGATTTTAAATAAAAGATATGCTTAGAGATAGTTAATCTTTGAGAATCTTTAGGTGATCCTTAAATAAATATTTTGGGGTGTGTTGTGAAAAGTTTTTATTTGAGATTTGCATTAATATTTATATATACATTTATAACCCATTATCTATCTATCTCTCTTTCAAAAACAAATCTTATTTTCTCTCTCCAATCAGTCTCTCTCTCTCTCTCATCGTCCTCTCTTCTCTAATATAAACCTAAGCCGACTCTCTTCACACACGTTTTCATCTCCTCCAAACCCATCATCTTTGACCGCCGCAACGACCGATCCTAACGCTAGATGAGATTGATCACCATCAAATCGCAGCCATCTTCCTCGTCTTCGTCATCTCCGAGAAAAGTATCTAATGCTTGTTCTTACATGCTAGCTACGACGGCAATTACGGTCGTCGTAATATTATTTATGTATAATAGTTAAAATTAGTATATATTTTACGAGAATAATCATACTTAATTAATAATTTTATTTTGATAGGTATTGATTGTTGCAAAATATAGTTTGAAAATATTATAGTTTACACATGAAATGTCGTCACCAAGCGGATACGACAAATCTAGAATTTATTGTTTACTTTACCTTATAAAATTCATTATAAATTATAGAAAAATCATTAGCACATGTTTTTTTAGTTTTTTACGAATCTAACTCAGAATACTGTAACCCTGTGAATGATTTACTTGCAAAATAAATTGTCAAATAACCTAAACTGCAAATAAAAATACCTCTGAACTGCTGTCCAGGGAAATTCTAGCAGCAAAATTTCAAGTTCGAACGATCGCAACTTTTTTTTAGGAACAATCTGAGATATTTTAACTTATAAAAATGAAAACTTTATTGAATTACCTTTGTTTTGGTATATGACACGTCCCTTTTGGAGGACGTTTGTTATTTTTAAACTATTTTATAAATTAGGGTGGCGCTGAATTTCTGAACAGAACTTTCATGTATATGGTTAATCAACACCACTTTTATTGTTATTAATCGAATTGAATATACTATCCTTATTAATGCTATTATCTTGATCTTGTACATGATATGATTACGTTATCCCTGACATGCTTATATACCGATTTATGACATATAAAAACTACTATCCTGTTATTTATATTGTATTGCTATCGTTATCATATCTGTACATACTTACCATATAATGTTTACCAATACCAACAATCCTGATATTTACTTGATTGACCTGACATGTTTTCCTGATGGACGTAACATGTACTTGTCTACTCCTGTGTTGGCATTAGATAGATATTATTTCTATACTTGACATGAACATGAAAACCTAGAGAAAAGAAGGAAATCAAGAATGAAATCTGACTTGTAACTCAACAGTTCACAATTTTTCAGAGACTGATCAATCGATACGAGTTTCGGTTCCGGAATGATAATGCTGACATCATTCATCTATACATGACATTGTTTTACCGCTTAGCGGTACGTCTCGAATTCAGCCCCGAGAATCATGACCGTGGTTCCGAGCACGCACGGAATACTATTGAGTTATATCGAGAATTCCATTGATTGGTTTCAAATACTTTTAGGATAGATAATCTAGCAACATGGACCCTTAGGATGCACATGATATGATTGATATTGATATCTTTCCTATTACATCACATGGCATTTAGTTCTTGCACATGTTATATTCTATCTCATACTGGTTATATTATTATAATATTTATGATGCACTGACGTCTGGGTTTTGCATGGTCCAGATACTTGACCTTGGCACAGGAGGGTTGTAATTACTTCGACAGGATTGTCGATCAATGAGAAACATCCCGCTAATCTAGTTCTTATTAATAGTTTAGGTATTCTTTTATTTCCTTGGATCTTTATTGCTTCCGTTATTGTTTTCTGTTATTATTTCTTGTGGCTATTGGATATGTGATAGATAAATTTATTATTATAGTGTTCTTGATTACTGATTGGCAGTCGTAATATGACTATGGAAGGATATTTTCTTACCGTATATAGCATGGTTAGCTTTATTACGTTCTCGTATTTGCGTATATTGAAAAGCGGGGTTTGACAATACGCATAGCGTTAAAAGATGGTGAGTTGACACCTTAGAAGAACGCGGGCGAAAAGAATCCGGCGGATATGTTCATCAAGGTCGTAGACAGGGATAAGAACTTCTAGTGCAAGTTGGTGAATCTCTCCATGAAAATTTAATGAGAAGAGAGCAGTAGCGGAATCTTATGAAGTCTACTAGTTTAGGAATCAAGACGGAAGTATCTCCAATTGTCGAGAATGTGATGAATTTTAAACAAATGTGAAGATTGTTGGATTTGTTAAAAATTCAAATCCAAACCCAAATTACCTTCTTCTTCTTCATTCAACGCACGTGGTCGGCGAGGGGACCACGACGGCGAAGGCTGCCGACGACGTGAAGAGGCCCATGACGGCGACCGCACGAAGGCGACACTGCAGCGCCGCACGCAGGAGACACATGGACCCACGCGGGGGAAGATGACCGCCGACGCCCACGAGGGCGGCGCTGCGGTCGGAGCGTGGGCGGCCGCACGTAATTGGAAGGGTAGGGCTCACGCGCAAGGATGCTGCATATGAGTTTTGTGATGGAGAAGATGAAGGCAGTGAGCTAGATGCACTAAGGGAAAATTTTAGGGTCATTTGATAATTTTCAAATGTCTATATAATATTCTCATTCTTCTTGAATTTTATGTGCCAAAATAAAAAGAATTAATATAAGGCCAAAAGACAAAGAGATTTAGAAAGAGACAGAGAGTTTTAGAGAGAGACGGAGTTTAATTGTATAGAGAGATTTGAGAAAAATCTCCTAGGATTGCTCTTGTTTGCAAACTTGGTCCAAATATAGTAGATGTTTGCAGATTCCGCTCTAGCGGGGACTAACCATAAGGTAGCTGAATCTCGTTAACAAATTCCTTGTGCCTCTCTGTTCTCTGTTTGATTTTTTATTTATTCTTGCACTTATTAATATGTATCTTTCGTTGTTTAACTGCGTGATTGTTTGTCGCGAGCACGGTTCCGTAGATTGAATTTTCTCCTAACAAAAAATAACATTGGGAATCCAAGAATGCTTGGAAAGTAAGCACATGAGGTGGGCATCATATTCCATAATTTAAAGAAAAGTTAGCTATTTTTTAGGTGGATGGATATGGGACATCATGAAAGGGAAAGGATGGGGTTTGATGAGGATGAATCCCACTCTCTTCTGCTCAACTTTCAGAAACATGACTCCTTTTTCTTCCATCATGCATGTCTTTTCTTAAAGTTGAAGTTAGCATTTTGAATTGAACAAATGTCATTATCTTATTTTTCTTCCCAAAGTCATAGGAGAGTGGGAGCACCAAGAATTATGATAAGGCTTCATCAAGAAGTTAACATCCCTTGTAATTTGTTACATTTACATGCTTAGAAGTATTACTAATTAATCATAGAAGTGCTTGTCATAATCCAAAATGACCAGCCATCGCTTCAAACTTTATATACTGAACAAATATTATAAAGAATCTAGAAAAAAAAAATAGGGAGGCACATGAAGTTATGGCACAGATAAGTGTCATTTTTCATATAAAAATGCGTTTAATTATGGGATAAAAGGAAGCAAAGCACGGTAATTCCCATAAATAGCATATCAAATTTATCTATTGTTATATCACACAACTTAGTGTCGTTTTCATTTTCATTCCTACTCCATATCGTTGTAAACAAACAAAGTAACAACGCTTATTACACCAGAATCCCCCGTGCAGTGAGTGTTTGAGGCCACAGTAAAACTCTCAATCTTGACAGGTAACTTCATTCGATAAGCCACTGATTACAACTTATGTCGGCAGAAAAATAAATAAAATATAATAAAATAGAATCATATCATAGTAGAAAGTCGGCAATGCGAGATCAGATATTTCTAAAGTCATAATTTTATGTTAATTGCCTACAAGTAAGCATTTGTAGCAACCAGTAAAATTTGCAGTAGTTGTTGGTAATTAATTAAGCTAAGTTTGATGCATAACAACCGAAATTTTTTGGGATTTTAAAACTAAAACCTTATATTTAAAAACATTTCACTGTTTGAGAGAGAGGATAGCCATTATTTCCATATCCATTCATTCAGAGAACAGATATTTTCACAACCTGAAAAAGACTATTTAAAACAGGCAGCAATTCAAATTCCTAAGAATATCAAATTACACTTTTTGGGTGACAATTTATATATGTCATATACTCAAAAATAACTTTGGAAAAACAATTTGTACTATATAATTTTTTGTTTCAAAATTTGCCCAAAACAATGTGACATTTTCTTTCTTTAATTATGCATTCTACTATTTAAATGCAATATTGTTGGTCCATTGATTTCATTGATTCATATCTAAATAATTGTTTTTGTATATAAAGACTCATGCATTCTACCATTTAGACAATTGCAAGTATTTGTACTGATGAAAAGCTTTCTGATATTTACGAATATTGTCAGTTCATCCATTAATATATAAATAATACATTTCTATATGCTACAAGATGTATTAATGAAAAACTTTCAGATATTTGCAACAATCGATCAAAGAATGAATCAATATAGCATTTATTGAGAAAGATTTAGCAATTAAGGTTCTCTGTAAGCATTTACAGAAGTTCACAATTTATACATAAATCATAAGCCTCAATCCCAGGAATCAATATGATTTAATGTCGTTTAAACTAATGTATAATTTTACAACAACCAACGAAGACAGCAGCATCTGCAGCAAGAAGAGTCCTTTATCTTAGATTACTAAGGTAAGGTTTTACAAACTCGTGCACAACGAATCGATCTGAAATCAAGATTCTCAACAAGTCTGTCTTAAACTTCTGCAAGATGGAAAGTCTTCATCTTTTGCCACTTTGCATAAGAGCGTTTTTCCGTTCATATCTGCAAAATCTTCAACCTCTGATTCCTGGATCCTTTTTTTCCATCATACATCGTGTCATCTAACTCTGAAAGAATCCATTCTGGAATAAGAAAAATAGAGCAACATCAAACCACCTGCTAAGCAAATGTTATAACCGAAAAAAATGTAATTATATGATCTTTTAAGTTGAAAAGATTGGGGATTTGTTCTGTTTCCTTGTTACTTCATCTGTGGCTTAGAATTAAGTGCACAACCCCCGAAAATTCGAGAGAGAAAAAACATTCAAATTCTACTTTAAACAACACAAGTTATAGAGTTAAAGCGGACTATCATTTGAATAAGGATATGTTAATTTAAATTATAAAAGATCATATCAGTCCAATGAATATATTAGATTTAAAAAATATCAGTACTATAACTTAGAGATTTGTTACGTTTATGGTTAAAAATTAATCAGATTTTCTTTTAGGAATACTATGATTTATTACATGTGTTGTTAATTCATTTGGAGAGCTCATAGATAAGTTTATAAATCTATATTCTCTTAGAGACAAGCAAGAAAAAGGCTCATCTTTTCTTGTTCTTGTTAATGAGCTCTTCTTTTCATTAAAAGATGTTAACTTTATCCATAAATTACACAGCTTGGTTTATGTATTAAAATGATTCATATACATGAATTCCACTTCATTATCTAGTATAACAGTATCTTATTGTCGTTAAAGGGAAAAAGAAAAAACTTATTCAATGTATCTAGTTTGCTTTTTTTGTCATACTATACTTGACAATCAACAAAAGATTAAAGAAAACAAACACGAGATTTGAAGAGATTTGATGCAAACGTTTACGTTGAAAAGAGATCTTTATTAATTTACCAAATTACAGTCTAGATAGCAGTATGTTTTTAGGATCTCCCTTCTGCACATTACGATGACTGTCTCTCGATAATTTTTGGTATCTTCTAAACCTAAATTCGCATATTCTTATATATCAGATACAAATATCAGCAAATTAAAATAGTACTCCAAAATCTCTGTAAAGATTCCTTAAAATATACACATTAAATGAAAAAGAAATTGACATCATTAAATTCCTTCCTTTTTCTGATCATTGAGAATTTACAATCACTATTTCAATAAATTAGTACATTTTCTTTTCAGTAGATAATGATACAAACAATTATGTATGGCCTGAAATTGAATGAAGGGCATCCTAAGAACATGATTTTACATCAGCTGAAGATACTCGTCTTCCCTCAGTCTTTACAGTGATTCTTAGTGAATAAAGCATCAGATTATCAAACTTGTGCTCTTTTTCATAGACTGCTTCCAGGCTCTGAACCAACTGCACGTCTTAATAATCGCTGCTTTTTGAGACTCTCATGGCACGGCGCAAAGAAGCTGTGCATGAGAGCTTCCTCTGCACTAATCCTGCGCCTTGGATTTACGGTCAAGCATTTGTCTATAAGATCGAAGAGAGATCGAGGAATCAGCTCAAGAATCTCTGGTCTCTTTGTGTTCATCCTGCACCAATTCCTCAGTTCCATTGATTGTAGAAATTTCACATCCAATAGATCCTGCAGTGACAAAAGAATGCCACTATATCATCCTTAGCAATAGTCATCTGTAAAATCAACACTTCAGTCGAAAAAGGGTTAATATAGGCCACCATTGTTGTTGGCAATTGGAGAAGGAAATTACCGTGGAACCTGACCTGAAGTAATCCTGTCTCCTTTATTCTTTTTATTCAGTTAATTATTAATTTGAAAGCGTATATTTGTTGACAATGTTTTTTTTTGGGCAAACCTCTAATCTGTACCTCATAGCTTTTCTTGTTTCATATGTTTTTCAGATGAAATATTTTATACGGCTAGGGTAACAGGTTCAATCCATACCCCTTGAGAAAAAAAATAGTGATGAAGAATTTTCTGAGTCATACCACAGGATATGAAGATTCACAGTTGTGTAGCTTGGCTACTTCCCACAGATCTTCGCTACCCCTCAATTTTGCAATTTCCTTGGCATTTCTATTGTGACAGCATATATTAGTATCTATGAACAAATGATACATTGTAAAGTAACCTCATTTAGTAACTCACTGTTCAGGATCACCAGCGAATGGTGCTTTTCCTATAATCAAATACAGTAACGTAACACCAGCAGACCATATGTCAATTTTGCAACCTTGGTGACACGATTTGAACAAAACCTGCATGAAATTGTTTGGATGATAAGCAGCAAGATGCTAAATGCAAAATTTCAATATGAATCTGCAGTAGACAAGTGTCGATGACACTAACCTCTGGGGCTCGAAAGCCTTTAGTTCCAACACAAGGACCTTCTTTCTTCTGTTTTCCATGTCCTAAATAATGCACATGAAGTGGGTGATTCTAACAGCAGATAAGATAAAGAATTGTGACTCAAACATAATCCTAAACTGAGGATTTTATCTATCACAACTCAAGTCAAAGTAGATTTCCTTCTGAGAAAGAAATTCCAATTTAATGGCTTGAAGTCTAACTTTAAGAAAGAGTAAATTTAAACAAAAATGAAAGAAAGAAAGAAATCTCAATTTCAATAGAGAGATGACTTGAAATTGTATATAAAAGATAAATACAAATTGGTCTTATGAGAAAGTATGTCATCCCCAATCTCCAATGTGATCTCTTGTATTTGAGGATTACTCGGTTTTTTGCGAGCTAGGATTAGGATTTCTTACTCTAGGTGTAATCTCCTTTAAACCTCTCTCATTAGTTATTTTCCTAGCCTGTGAATTCAGAATAATCTCTGAACCTGTAAATCCATTTGTTCTTTGTTTTCTTTGTGCTATTTCAAAATTGTTTCATAATTCTCTCTATATGTAGAGGGAGGATCTTGTAAGCTCAAACCTAAACTATGTAATTCACGCATGACTTTATAACGGGATCAGGAAAAAAAAGAGAAGATAAAAATGTCAAGAACGCACCTTTGTTAAATGTGCCAGCACCAGAAACAGCAGCAGCACCAAAATGCAAAGGCATAGGAGTCAACATCATGAACCGGCTATTCATTTTATTCACAGGCGCAGCAACTCTTTTCCTCTGAGAAGAAGGACCAGTCATCTCCTTGTGACTAGGACTTTGCATTGACTCAAATACAAAATTAATCAGCTCTTTTCGGCCTTTATAAGGAATAGGCTGCTTCAACATATCTGCAGAATGAGTCTTTGTGCTTGTTGGATCTTTTGCTGAGGTCACACCAGAATCTGCTGCTTGACTTCCATACTTGTTACCGTTATCAATATTATGGAATGTCTCAGCATGGCCTTTGCTGGATCTTTCCTTCGTGCTTTTCACTAATATTTTCCTGGAGTCTTTAGTCATTTCTTTACTTATGCTATCCAAAACATGATTATACCTACCATTCCCAGCTTGTTTATATAAGGTAGACTTCATATTGGAGGTGCAAAGTGGATCCGAATTCATGTTTGAATTATTTCCAGGTTTGCCTGTTGTGTGAAGAAATAGTTAAACTAACTGTTAGTTTGTCAATGACGTTATAATTTAATCATCTACAAAATTTATAAATATGAAGACAAGAGGTACCCTAGGATATCTCTAACAAGAACGCCAAAGGTGCAAACATATTACAACATGCACTGGTTAGCCCCATTGCCCACCTAAAGAATAAGAGTGAGGTTATACACCGTGCCAGTTTCTTGGCGAAGCAACCACAACAGCAAAATGACACTAGGCCCCTTTGCAATTGCTCTTTTTGTCAGATCTAGCGCTTTCAATCCTCAACCATAATTGCTTAAGACCTATCATCTGTCTCATCCATTGATCGCCACCTATCTGCCTCGAGTTATGTTCCTAAGTTTTTTAGGCAAAAATATACCGAAGTTGCCATCATAGTATAGTAGAGAGGATGGCACGGGTAGGCTAGGCTACAGATTTTTTAATATTGGAAAAGACAAAACAAAATAGGTACAAGACAGAATGGGATAGAGATACGGGAGCTGCATCCAGCAAAATTTGATTTGCTTATATTTTTGTGAGCACAAAGCTAAGAAAAAGGAAGAATGTACACTAAAAATTCTTGAATGGGTTCTAGAACATTGTCCTGAATTGTATGATATGTACTTAGTGTTTGCTGTACATTATCTTTCACAATCCAGAATCTCTATGCAGTTCATTCATTTGAGGGATCTTTTACCTAAGAATGCTACAAATAGATCTACACAGATAGGCAACTGCATCTAAACACATGCATAAAATTTATTACAGAAATAGCATTAAAGAAAGCCCCTCCATTTTAGCACCTTGCTAAAAACACAAGGGATATAGAAACTCACTGCTTTTGGAAAACTTTTTTTGCAAATCCTGGTAAGAACCAAAAACAAGAAAGAAAAAATATTCAGCTTGACCGTGGAGAAAACATTTTCTAAGCACAAAACTTGGCAGAAAACAGCAAAGCATGAATAAGAGTGCCACTCACGCTGGCTAAGTTGAAGTCGATAAGATAACCCTTGTTTAGTTTGCGAGAGAAGAGGAAGTTTCCAGGTTTAACATCTCGATGCGCTATACCCTGCAAAAGTAGAAACAAAATAAGCAAACCGAAATGAGCACGGTGGACAAGTTGAGCAACTTTAGCATCAGCTGATTTGACCTGCTTATGCAAGCTAGCAAGAGCTCTAAACATACAGTACCCATACCACTGCAGCTCAAAAACATCTATTTCTTTTTTCAGAACCTACAAGTAAAGAAAAGGTGTTAATGCATGCAGGTACAACTGGAATTGAGCAACAAGTTAATCACCTCCGGCCTGTCATGCTCAACATGTTCTAGAACAAAGCACTCAGACTGTTCACTCTTGAAAGAGCCTTCGTACTTTATCACAAAATTCCGGCCTCTGCATATGAAAAATTGTGCGCAAATGGAGATGAAGTGCACTAAAACACTGAAAACAAAGGCCTCATCAATTACTTACCCAAAACGTTCCAGCATCTTCAACTCATTGTTGACATGATGTGAATGAGCATTTGGATGAGGACCTGACAAAGGAAGCAAACCCATGTCATTTGTTGAAATTATAATCCAAAACTGAAAGCTTATTTTTTGTAATAGGCCTACTATTAAGAAAACTAGCACAAATGAATGTCAAAACTGGTGGTTAAAAGTTAATATACCGTGATTTCCAGATTGTATTAGTACAATAAATTTTGATATGCCGTGAAGATCCAAATTGTAATCTAGTTAGGAATTTATAATAGTAAAACAGATAAGCATAGTTTGAAAAGGAGATAGAGCATGATGACACTCAGTACTTTAATTAGTTCCTAGTTTCATATTACCTGAGGGAAAAAACACCGAAGGTGTGAGCTAAGTTAGTTAGTTATCAGCTCATCTAATGGAGATAAATAAGAGATGCTTAATTTTGTAAATCTGCTGAGGACCATAATCCCAGATAATAAGGAAACTAAAATTGAAAACTTGGGAGTTAGGAATCAGGAAGATAACCAATTGTGAACAGATAATTCATCTGTCGACGGTTGAAGCCAAAGTGCATCTGTAACGCCGACGTTGACTTTCTACGTTGAACAAGAAACCGACAGATCAGGTCTTGCATGATAGCATTCCTCTTTCTAAGTGATAACAGCTCACTGATTGCTGCATTTTGAATAGTGGTTCCTACATTTAATTGATATAACTTGAACTTTAATATGGCCATATAGGGTAAAAAAACTTTTGGCTTCCCCTCCAACATCTAGCAGACTTCAGAGCATGAGCTTTGCCATCTCTTAATTATTAAGATACATTATGTATAAAATCCAGTGGTTTAAATTCCCAAAGGGTATGAATTATGAACCATCAAACCATGTAGAGGGGTCCCTAAGACACAGCTACATGCCTACATCAACATGCATATGTGTGAAATAGTGATATTAATATTTCCCATCGGCAAAATAGCTGTACACAGACCTTCAAGGATGTTTATTGGATAGCAGTGCCGTCATAGCTTTGAACCAAGACTATGGAAGGTATTAAATAGCAAAGGATCTATTATATGTTTTTTAGATATTAAATTGACTTCTACAATACAAGAAAGATGGTAGGTTGCATACACTTCACAGCAAATATTTTTCCATCCTCCTTCCTTCGAGCTCTATAGACAGTACCGTAACCACCTATGTAACAGATGTTTAAAATGGGTAAGATACTGCAATAAAGCACTTGAAAAAGAACCATATACAAAAAAAAACAGTAAATAAGCATATAACATTTACCTGAACCTTCCTCCTCCTCTACGACAAAGGAATTAAAGTTGGGAAGTAATTTGGACGCTGAATTAATCTGGAAAAAAATGTGAGTAGTTTTAATCCACTACTAGAATTGAAGAAACTTATAAAAGTTCTTAGGAAGGTCATTCAAGAATGGATCGATCATATCCCTCAAAAAAAGCTAACCTTTGATATATTATGAGTAGCTTCTAGTCTATTTTCTTTTGAAGGCACCTCAAAAGTATTTCTTCTAAGCATTTGCTTCAACATAGCACCCCTCTCATTCCTTTTTCCCTGCTCACATTCTGAAGAGTTTCCATTCCTTCGTGTATTTGATTCCGGAATGGATCTTTGAATCCCTACAGTTGAGGTAATTCCATCCATGCGTTTTGGTTTGTCTAACAACGTCCTTTGTTGTTCCATGTTGGTGACAGGCTCAGCTGATGAGGATATCGCAAAAGATTCCAACTTGGAAGTAGTTTGCACTGAAACTAGAAACATACTTGTATCATTATTATAAATAGTATATGTACAACACTTAGGCATGTTTGATATGTGCAAAGAGCAGCTTACAATTATATGAAGATTTATCTTGCTCCCTTCCAGTCTTAAATGGCACCCCTTCGGTTTCACGATAACTGGTATCAATGGCTATTCCTTTTTCATTATGCCTTGCTAATCCAATAAGACTGCTAATCTCTATGGAAGGTCCATTACTATCATTCTCAGTTACTAGGGAAATTGGTAAAGCAGGATTTACTTCATAACTGACAGCCAGTGGAGCCGCTGGAATAATGCAACTATCTTCTCCCAAAGTTTCCATCAACAATGTAGGCTTATCCTTGGGTTTATCCAGTATACCTGATCCTATATCAGTATCACTCAGCTTCAGTTTTCCAACATTTTCTGCATCAGAAATTACAGCATCGTGTTCAAAATCAAGAGAACCATCATTGCCAAATAATTCTGCCAACACATTGTGAACAATTATCGCCTGTGTGTTATCGTATATTTCCTTCTGCACGGCTGTTGACCGCGAATTAACAGACAGTTCCTTACAAGGAATCACCCCCTCTGCATTATCACACATCTCAGATTCATCATCTCTCCTTTGGTTAACAGCTTTTATATCACAACTTGACAAAAAATTAATGTAGTTATGGATGAAAGGAGTGAAAGCAATTCCTTGGCTTGAAAGTTCCAAGGAATCACCAGCTGACAAACCACTCTCCAAATTGTCGGCAAGATTAGTATGTGTCATCAATGCCTGAAAGGACAAGGATTACATAAATAACTACAAAAGATTAAGCTTTAGTATTTGTGTGCACGCGCATGCATGTAATGTGTGACTACACACTTAACATGGTATGGGTGAAATACTGCCAAAGTGACGAAAATCAATCGAATAACTTGAAACTAATTGAAGAAAGAACAAATGAATAGGTGCCCTCTGGAAAGCAAAGCTCATCGATTTATTTAAGCACATGTCCCTTATGTGGGAAATAGCACAGACAATGAAATGCTTATAATTATTAAGCATTGACATAAAACATCATTCCAACTCGAGGAAACCATAAAAATTATATGTTTATACTATGGATTCACATTTTGTTTGAGAATTTATAATTAAATTGCATCTCTTAAATCTTTTCTTCATGAATTAAAACAGAATGCTGCCTTACTACTAATAAATTACTGGGAAAAAAAGAGTAGGGAAAAATAAAATTAGTATCTGACTGATACCTTGGCAGCAGAATTCTCGATCCCCAATTGATCATATCTCCTTGCGTCCTCTATATCCACAGCGAACATCGAAACTTTCAGCTCCAAAGACAAAATAATAACAACAGTTTCCCCATAAAAACAAAAATTAACTACTAAAATCGATTCATACCTCTATCCGAAGTCAAAATGAGCCTCCTTTTCACACTCGAACCCCCGGATCCAACCTCCAAAGGCCTCGCCTTCCTCTTCCTAACATAAGTCAGCCTAACATCACCCCAATCTCTTCTCTCATCTGCAACCCTAAACAAAACCCTAGGCACAATCGGTTCAAACGCTCGATTCATAAATCGATCCAACGCTGCAGCTGCAACCTCGGAGACTATCACGAATCGATCTGTGGTTAGCGAAATCGGAGATCCAGGGATTTTACACAAGAATTCGACTAGATCTGGAGATAGAAAGATCGGATCGAGCTCGGATCTTGAAGCGAGCTCGGCCAATCGAGCGGGACGCCCCAATCGAATCAGAACGGTGAGGAGATGCCAGGCCCTCTCGATCTGAGGTGAGGTAGGAGAGATGATTTGAGATCTCGATGACATCGAGATCTAGGGTTAGGGTTTCGATTGATTTCTACGGTTTGAACTGTGGGGAGCTAGGGTTTCGGAAATGGAAAAGGGAGAAAGAAGGCGAATTTAGGGTTTATAATTGTAAAAGGCGGGAAAATGGATTTGTTTTGGATTTTGAGTGCTGGCACGTGTCAAATTCCCGCTCTTGGTACCTTTTTCAGGGATTTAGCAAAAGGCCTTGCTCTCATTACCTGCAAAGCAAGGACAGTTTTTTAATTTAGACCAATTTTTAAAAACATTATTAAATTCAGATCAATTTCAAAAATAATTACAAAGGATATTTTCTGTCACAAGTCAGCTAAGTTTTAAAAAGGGTTTTTTTTTTAAATAATATTAATTTAAAATAATATTATTAAAATAGGGGGGATAAATTTTAATTAGCGAAATAGGGTGGTTTCGAACCACCCCACCTGGCCCACCCCACCCCCAGTATAGGGGGCGGGTTCCCAGAACCCGCCCCTTTTTTTTATTTTAAAAAATTAATTTAATTATTAATTATAATTATTATCATAATATTATTATAATTATAATTCTTAATTATATAATTATCATATTATTATTATTATTATTATTATTATTATTATAATTCTTAATTATATAATTATAATATTATTATAATTATAATTCATAAAAATAGAATAAAAGTAAATAGACGAAAAAAAACATTTAAATTAAATAATAAAATTTCACTATATCAATATTTTTTACAGAATGAATCCGTCAAAATTTACAATTCCAAAAAATCCTATCTATTTGTAAAATGTAAATGCTATATCGACGGTCAAATTTATAATAACAAAATGAATCCGTCAAATTTATAATACAAAAAAATCTGAGTGCACTTGTCACGATCCTGAAGGTCCCGCCCCTGATGCATATCCTGGACATCTGGTCCTATAATGGCCTGGTTGTTTGCATAGGCTACATCTGGATTGCCTTTGCTGAGGATCAGCATCCATTGTCGTTCGATCTCGACGTACCTTAGGTCTTCCGGGCCTTATATTTTTTTCCGGCGGTAATACAGTCGGTGTTTGTCTGTTGGCAGTATAATAGTGCCAATAGCGATTGTCCGGTATAGGATGAAATTTTGGATCGTATGCACCTTGGTAATTAGAAACTGTATAGTAATTGGAAGCAAAATTGTAATGTGAGGTATGCATACTGCTCGCAGCAGCAATTGCGTGGGCACAAGGTAAATGTTGTTGCTGGAAAAGACCGCATGTACACGAAGAGAGCCCTTCATCTCTAAAGTTCACGGTATATTGATTCCCATTACCGCCCGTCACCTGAAACTCCGCCGTGTCAAACCTTTCGGATCTGTAGTATTGTGCTTTGCGCTCTCTTTTCCGAAAGATATCTTCGTAATACGCGGTGAGCGGAGTGTCCATCGCCAAGGACTTTTCTCTTCTGTGCACAAAATAAGTATTCATCCGGAAAAATGTTCGAACAATCAACCCCTGTATCGGTAAGCCTCTAACCCCTTTAAGGACCCCGTTGAAGCTTTCAGACATATTAGTCGTCATTAGGAGATATCTGCACCCATCATCATGTGCTTGTGACCACATGCGTACTGGATACTCATCTAACCACGCTTTCACGGCTTGACTCATCTCCCCAATTTTCGTCATGTATATGTCGTGAACATTAGGGTCAGGCGTTTCACCGGCTCTGTACATAAGTTTATGTAGATCCGAATTTTTAAATTTTCGATCAAAATTTTGCCTGAAGTGTCGTAGGCAAAACCTATGTGGGGTCGTCGGAAATACAGATCTCATTCCAGCCAGTATTCCCAGATGTCTATCAGATATGATGCATAAATCCGTTCTATGAAGAACAGATGGGATATTTTTGAGGTTACGGAAAAACCATGACCAGGATGATGTATTTTCACCCTCGACAATAGCAAATCCCAACGGAAATATACCGTTATTAGCATCAACACCTGTAGCAATTAACATGCAGCCTCTATACTTACCGTATAGATACGTACCATCAACGCACAATACCGGCCGACAGTGTGTGAAACCAGCCGCACATGGACCAAAGCACCAGAAAATTCTTTGAAACCTGACAGAGCCCTCGACGTCTGTTTCTGTGGTTTTTAACCGGTATACGGTCCCCGGATTTGATGCTTTCATGGCTTCCATAAAAGGGACTAGTGAGTTGTACGAGCTTTCCCAGTCCCCGAATATCTTGCACAAAGCCTTTCTACGAGCATCCCATGCCTTCACATACGAAATCTGAATTTTATGCTCTCCGCTAACCAAGAGCCGTATCTCTCGGGGAGTCATCGTCACATCTGTACGGATCAGGGGCATGATTAGCGAGCAAATGTAAGATGAAGTGCAATTCCGGTGATCCTGTGACATAATAGAATTGATGCAAGTGTGTTCTTGGTTGTATTTCGTGACCTTCCAAGCCTTGGCTCTTTTGGAACAACATGCATGCAATCTCCACTGACATTCAGGAGATTTCGTACATACCACAGTATAGTACGTCTTATTTTACTCTTCGGTTTTAAATGTAACGTTTTGCTGAATGGACCACGACTTCAGCTTACAAATAAGATCTCCTTTTTCCTGAAACAAATCCCCGACGCTGATGCAGTCTTCGCTTGCTGCTGTCGCGTCCAAATAGGGTGCCGTATTTACTTCTGCAACGGCTAAGTCTACCCAACCATCATCTTCTAGCGGATCGAGGCCGGGATCTTCTAGTTCGACAAAATCGTTATTCGCAACCATACCATCAAAGAATGCTACCCCATTCAATCCAGCAGCATATTCCACGCTATCCTCCCCATGATCACCTTCACCGATTTCATCATCATCACTGCCACACATATCAATATCACCCGTAGCAATATAAGGCTCGGGTGCAATATATGATGGTTGTGGTCGGTGTAATGTGGATGGTTCAGGGTGAGAAGACCGGAAAGATGTGGACGGACATGCTTGGAATGCGCTGCTTGGATCGTGTTGGAATGATGCGGAGGTGTGGGGAAATCCGCGTTTAGTATATAAATTGTTATTATAATATTATTCCCTAATTTTTTCGTAACTAAATCATCACTTGTTTCAAATTTATTTACCTGTAGAAGGCTGTGTATGGTAATTCTTGCTGTTCTTCTGGGGTGCATGTAACTGCAGCAGTCGACTGGAAGAACCTGGATTTATGCATTTTATTAAATGTTTGAATATTAGTATACAGGTATTACTAAAATGCTTAAATATGGGTTTATAAAATGTTTACCCATGTGCTTGAAGATTTGAATAATGTTGTGTATAGTCATATCCACCGGCACTGACGGCATCATCGTTGACCATGTGACCGTACCCCCAGGAACTATCTCCAGCATTACCATCAAAATTATCCGTTGGAGGGGCATCTGATACTTCCAATTGCTCCTTCTGAACCAAAAGTTCAAAAGAATGCTGGGTGCTTGAGAGACCGAAATCTATCATCGAAGATATTGATGCATCGTCTGTAATTTCAACCAATGTATTTCCACTGAACATAGGCCAGATACAACTTAACTTAACCCTACTTTCACGGGGATCGTATTTCGTAATTTTGTACACTTTAGCCTCTAGTTCATCATATGTCGTTGATGCTTCCAATCGCATGATTCGTGCAGACCCGCCCATATACTCGGGACCTTGTGCACTTGTGATAACCTGGCCATCGTATTTACATACAACAAATATACTTGGGGAGGCCATAATCCTGCACAAAAAACAGTTATATTTTTTATGTTATGTTGAAATTGCAAAAAAAATTCAAACTCGAAGGTTGCTTACTTCCAATACTTTATGAACTGTTCTACTGCTCGAAGATTTTGCTTACTCGCAGACTATGGTACTGAACTTCACCTTCTTCTAAAACTCCACACTTACACAAAATTGATAGCGGAGAAGAACTGATCGAAGTAAATGGATAGTGAGCGGTGTAGGATGCAAATTTGACAGAGATGAAATGAAATGGGTAGTGCGGAGACATATTTATAGCGGCAAGATATTGAAGAGAGCGGGTTCTAACAACCCGCCCTATTATTCACCAGAGTCGTACCCTAGTATTCACCAGAGTCGTTCACCAGAGTCGTACAAATAATTATTGAAGAAAGTGACAAAATTAATGAAGAGGGCGGGTTCCAAGAACCCGCCCTCTTCAATATGATCTTCTGCATCATATTCTGCATACATTAAATTGATTTGACAACACAATATAAAAAAATAAATTTAATGAAGAGGGCGGGTTCCAGGAACCCGCCCTCTTAATTTCTGAAAACAACAGTATTGATGTGAATGGACAAAGACAAATATTACTTACGTTGCTTAAAAATTATTGATGTGACATATAAAGTAGAAAGGACAAATAGTACTTAAATAGTACTAATTTGACATCTCATTAATTAATGAAGAGGGCGGGTTCCTGGAACCCGCCCTCTTCTTTGTGAATAAGACCGATCTCTGTAATTTTTGAAGAGGGCGGGTTCCAGGAACCCGCCCTCTTCATTAATTAGTAATTGATTTGACTAATTATTGAAGAGGGTGGGTTCCTGGAACCCGCCCTCTTGACAAGAAAGACTGTAGCGGGTTCCTGGAACCCGTTCACCTCTATAAATACCGAGCCTCCACACTTTCATCAACCACACAATTTCTAATCTGTGCTTCTAATCTCTTGATAAAACTCTCGACAAATCTCTGCTTCAGTACATTTCAATGGAGAATCAACCACTCGACAAATCTCTGCTTGTGCATCAAAATGAACACAGATCATTCAATATATTACACGGGGAGGAAATATTCTAAACTTAGTTAATTTGTTTTAATTACACCTTTCATTTAATTTTTGTAGTTGAAAATAACATTATTTAATTTTGCAGGATGGAGATAATCTCACCGTCGTCACGCATAGCTCCGACAAATGGGCAGTTAGCGACCAAAGAATAAACCAACGGCTTAGACGGGCCGGATTTTATGAAGCGTCGTTGATTCGACATATCCAAATCGACCACGCTCTCGTCACCTCTCTGGTCGAACGTTGGAGAAAAGAGACCCACACCTTTCATCTAAGATGGGGTGAGGCCACAATCACACTCCAGGATATTGGCCTTTTACTCGGTTTACGGGTTAATGGGCTTGGGTTGGTCGGAGGAAAAATTGTTGGTCCAGATACCGACCAGCCATACTGGGATACATATGCCGAGTCTGCTCTCGGACAGGTAAACAATTTCATTCTGATTTCCCTATTTAGTGTACCTATTTTATATTTTACATTATTTCTAGCTTTAACATTTAAAAAAATACTAATATCAGGCACCAGGAGGCCACAGTAAGGGGTATAAAATCAATTTGAACTGGTTAAGAGATACATTCAGTAATATCCCTGATGAAGCCACCGATGAAGTTTTGGATAGACATGCACGTGCCTACATTCTGTACATGATCGGTTCTTGGTTGATGCCGGACCAATCAGCAACGCATGTCCATCCGTTATACCTTGGCTTCCTAGCGGATTTTGATGTCTGTGGCCAATATGCTTGGGAAGCAGGGGTCCTGGCCTTTCTCTATAAGGAACTCGATAAAGCATGTGCTCCTACGAAGAATAAAATTTGTGGATGCAGTACATTACTTCAGGTAAATTCTTTATTTTTCACAGCTAGAATTTTGCAATATTGGTTCTCTCTCAAATAATCTAAAACTTTATTTCTAGATCTGGTCGTGGGAGCATATGTATATAGGAAGACCAGAGAATATTAAAATAACTGGCTTGGATAACCCCGGAAAGCCGCTCGGCTGCTGGTGGAATGGGAAGAAAGCGTATAAGGCTCCTCATCGAGTGCTTAGGTACTATAGAGATGAGTTGGATCGCATGGAGGCGGCTCAGGTAATCATAATTTGGGTAATTTAATTTGTTTTACAATTTTGAAAATACCTAAATCACAATTTTTTACTATGTTATTTGCGCAGTTTCTGTGGACGCCTTATACAGCAGATCGTCTAGAAAACTTACCCGGCATCTGTCTCGAAGGAGAGCCGGTTTGGCGGGCTCGATGCCCACTCCTCTGCATCAATGTCGTTGTTATGCACCTCCCAGATAGGGTATTGCGGCAGTTTGATAGATTACAACATATTCCTGTCCCGCCGCCTTCGCCTATGACAATAGAGGGAGACATGCGAGGAGGAAATACGGAGCGTGATTGGAGGGAGCATCATCATCAGTATCTGCTGAGATGGGAGGATAGGCAGCATAGTATTGCCTTACAGCAAATAGGTGACCACACAGCTACCGACGCTACCAAAGTATATCTACAGTGGTATAAGCGTGTCACCATAAGATATCTTTCTGCTCCTCCCAAAAACTTCCCAAACATCTCGCGGTACGAGCCTAGAGGCCACATGGAACGAGATTTGGTAAGCCGCCCTCTTTATATCATATTACTTTTTAACATCCGGCGGTATGAGTCAATACTTATTTCTTATTTCTAATATAACGACAGGCTCGTGGGTTGCATTTCGTACAAACAATGGTGCAGGAACCATACCCGACTGATGCTGGTCCGGCATCTCAGGCTCAATTTTCAAATCTCGACCAATTTATTGGTGGTGTACTTGGTTCATATGGTATTTCTCAACATTTATCGCCGGCACCGGAGCCGCAGTATCATCCGGCACCGGAGCCGCAGTATGAACCGGCACCGCAGCCGCAGTATGACCCGGCACCGCAGCCGCAGTATGACCCGGCACCAGAGCCGCAGCATCAAGGAGATCCAGCGTAGCAGGATCCGTGGTTTGGACCATACCGTCAACAGCAACCCTGGCATACCGGACAGGCGCAACAACAACAGTCTTGGGGATCAGGTTTTGCAGAACAGCCGTCTTGGGGGTTAGGTTCAGCGCAACAACAGCACCCTTGGGGGTCAGGATTTGCGCAGCCATGGGGCCAAGGTTTTGTGCAAAATCAGTCGCATGAAACCGGGACAAGTTCTTCGCTACAACTGCCCAGTTGGGCTTCGGATTTAGCGTCCTACGCAAATTTGTTGGGAAGCAACACATATCCGACACCTGTCCCACATTCAGGTTCAGGATTTGTGGATCAACAGCCTGTCCAAGACGTTGCTGAAGACGAAGCTGAAACAGAACCCGAACCCGAAGCAGCAGAGCAGACGCCGACGCCGCCACCGCCATCTATCCAAGAAACAGGTGGTTCCTCCAGTCATCCCAGGAGGCATAGGCTTATGTCAAGCCTTCTCGGATTTCATAAAGGAAAAGGGAAAGGAAAAAAATAGCATTTACATTTTACAAATAGATAGGATTTTTTGGCATTGTAAATTTTGACGGATTCATTCTGTAAAAAAAATTTGATATAGTGAAATTTTATTATTTAATTTAAATGTTTTTTTGTCTATTTAATTTAATTTTATTTTTAATAATATTATAATTATAATTATAATTATAATTATATCGTTAATAATTATAATTAATAATTAAATTAATTTATAAAAAAAAAGGGGGCGGGTTCCCAGAACCCGCCCCCTATACAAAAGTATAGAGGGCGGGTTCCCAGAACCCGCCCCCTATACTGGGGGGTGGGGTGGGCCAGGACGGGTGGTTCGAAACCATCCTATTTCGCTAATTAAAATTTATCCCCCCTATTTTAATAATATTATTTTAAATTAATATTATTTTTAAAAAAAACCCTTTTTGGGTTTTTTTTGAAATAGTATAATTTTAAAATTAAATTATAAAAATAGGGTTTCTTAAGGGCTGTTTGGTTGCAGCATTGTGAAATTTGGATTTCCAAATAGTAAAATCTGGATTAGCTAATTTTGTATTAAGTTGGTATTGGATTCCTAATGTTGGGTTTGTAGATCCTTGTAATTCTTATTTGGTTGGGAAAAAGTTGGTCGGATTTGGGTTTGAGGATTAAAGAGAGAGATAGAGAGCGGTGATTTTTTAATAACATAAAGCACGTGGACCCCACGTGAACAGCGTTAAATCCATAGCAATCCATAGCTTTTTTTTATTCAAGAATCCAAAAATATGTCAAGCCCCTCACATAAAACAAGAAAATTCTAACATCCCAAAATCCTACAGCCGAACAAGAATTAGCTAATCCTCACATTTTTTTTTTGTATTCTTAAATCCAAACAGTGCAAAATCCACTTCTAATCTTACAACCATACAGCCTTAAGGAACGCACTTGCCAAGTGCGCCCCTCGTAAATCTTTGAAAATATATAAGGCACATTCATATAATATAAACGTAGCGGTTAAAATAAAAAAGAATCCAACAAATCAGAAACGCTACTTAAAGTTGCGCTTAAAATAAAAAAGACTCCAACAAATCAAAAGGTTTTTATTTAATTAAAATAAAAAAGGAATTCAACAAGATGTGATTTGATTTGATTTTCCAAATCAAGCGGGGCTTAAAATAAAAAAGACTCCAACAAATCAAAAGGTTTTTATTTAATTAAAATATAAAAGGAATTCAACAATATTTGATTTGATTTGATTTGATTTTCCAGATCGAATTCTTTGATAGATTAACCTTGATTAAAAATAAAACTTGGTTACGAAGTTTGTTGCACTTAAAAATAATTAAGGATTCTATATGATCCTCTCATATAAAAAGAGAACAGATTTTCTCCCAAATTTTTTTTTGTATTGGAGGCACTTGCCAAGTGTGTCCCATATATTTTCAAAGATCTGCAAGTGGTCGGTAAGTGTGCCCCATATATTTTCAGAAATCTGCAAGAGACGCACTTGGCGAGTGCACCCCTTAAGAAAAAATCCTTTTTTAAAACTTAGCCGGCGTCTTGTTGGTGCTGACGTAGCAGAAAGTTGCATAAATTTGTAATTATTTTTTAAAGTGGCATAAATTTAATAATATTTTTTAAAATTAGGTTAAATTAAATATTTGTCCACAAAACAATTAGAAAACTTCAAGAAAAATGTTACTATAAGATTACAATTTCTATTTGCCTATGTACATTGCACCTGATATCCCGACATTAAAGCATAGACATGTAAGTGTTTTCCCTTTTATTTTAGTTTCTTTTAAAACTGCTGTTTTTTTACTTTGCGGTCCCCATAAAATAAACTTTAGCCTTTTTAGGATAACCTTGAAAGTTTATGGGAGAAAAAAATAGTGTGGAATTTTTATTTTTTTGATAAAAAGGAATATTATTGGGAGAAAAAATGGGTTGATCAAATTAAACATGAATATGTCTAGCCGTATCATGTTAAAAGCATTAATCATATCCACTATGGTATCAAATAGGAATAGGATGACATGTCCCAAACAACTGGCCATGGAATTGCAATTACAAATTGGCCTCTGGTCTTTTATTTAAAAAAGTATACCTAGTAGGCATGGCAAATAAACCGAGACAAGGCGGTTCGCGAAGCTCGTTGAGCCCAGCAAGACGAGTTGGGCTCGGCAGGGCCACAAGACGAGACGAGGCGAGTTCAACAGCAACGGACACTGGCCCTGCTCGTCTCGTCTGGACGAACCGCGAGACGAGACGAGGCGACTCCCCAGAGTCAGCCAAGTGAACTTATCTGACTCTGGTATCTTTTTTTAAAATTAAATAAAAACTTAAAATTAATAATAATTGAAAAACGAACTAAATTTTTTATTAACAGAAATCAAATTACAATTACATGATACAATTTGTTGTTTTTTTACATTAGAAACCGAATCCACTCGGGTTGCCTATATATCCTTCTTAAATATTGAGCTTAGTGAGAGAGAATCAGATTTACGTAGTTTTTTTATTACTATTACAGATCCTACTCATTACTCGTCAGCACCGGTTGTGGTTCCTCCTTCGGTGTCGGTCTCGTCCGATGTAACGACTCTGAAATTCCTGTATAGAAATTTCTTATTATTATACAGAAAAGGGTATTACAACAAGTGTAAGAGTTAGAAATTATTATTTTTAAATATAAGCAAGAAGCAAGTTGTAGTCACTGGTAAAGCCTCTGCATTGCTATGACATAGCATGTGCGTTCGATTCGCATTAGACCCCAAGTATTTTTAGTAATTTTCTTTCTAATTTTCTGAAAATTCTCACAAACTCTTTAAGTACCAAGTGGAGGTTAAGCACCTAAGTGGAGTAGCAAGCCAAACTCGACGACCGGAATATCTCCAACGAAACCACGACACCCGAAAGCTTCTTCTCTCTCTTGTTAACCATCTAAACTCGTAAGTCTATCTTCTCTCTTCTTCTTTCATCTCAAAACTATTTTCTAAAAACATATCGGAAAAGTGGAGTTAACTCCGATGTGTGTAGCTTTAACCTTTATACCCCCCTTCCTAAAACAAAATATGTCAAAATAATTTTCTCACACTACTTGTAACTTGGTTTACAATCATTTAGTTTTGAATTTAATCAAAACTTTCATGTGAAACTATCATAAAACAAACTTTTCATTAAAATGCCATGAACTTTAGTAAAACCTTTATCGATGGCTGGTTTATCTATCTTTAGGAACACTTCACGAGGTAACGACCTACCGCACATGCACACTATGATTTCATAGCACGGTACTCTAAATATATAGCTAATTTAAAGAATGACTTTTATATTAAAATACCACACCTTTTCAAAACGGTTTTCTTTTAATCGGTATTTTGAAATTCTTGGCAATTACGCCTCTACAACCCTTATTAGGGGACCCGCTAATGGATGGTGCGGATTATCGCACATACTTGGAACAGTAGAGCGAGATGCAGAACTCATCATGGAGTATTTGGTCTCGAAAGGAAATAAAAATACGGTTTTTAAGAAATGCGATTTTTCTAAACAAAACTAATTTTTGAAAAATTATATAAAAATTATGAATCCGTATCTTCAATAAAAATATATTATGAAACTATATTTTTTAAAATGAAAAGTTAGAATTCTTAATAAAATACCACCAAGTTTCTAAAAATAGTAGTTTTCACAAAAGTACCATAAACTTTCAAAAAGTTAGGTTTTATCACCAAAATACCATAACAATTAAAATACATGTTTATGAAAATCTTAAATATTACAAATCACCCTCGAAGTTTATTTTTAAATTATATTAAAATATTTTTCATAAAACCCACTCGAGATATGCAAACAGCATTTTAAGGAGTCTGGAATTAATATAGGTTTAAGCGGTATCATTTCTCTTGAGCCCCAGCGAGCCGGAGAAAGTGAGTGCTTGTCTATTCAGATTAGACAATTTAACGAAGTTATCAATGGCAATTATCTTGGAAAAAGACACAAATCATGCTGTCCATGTGCAACAGCTGCCGATTTCTTCCGAACATAAGATTTTTTTAACAGTTTAAATCAATTCCTATGAAAAATACATGAACTCGAATCTAAAATCGAATCTAAACTTGAACTCTAACTCAAATACAAACTCGAACTCTAACATAACTCAAATATGAATTCGAATTCAAACCCAAACTACTCGAACCAACTTGATTCGAACCAAAATTGCAATTGTCATTACTCGTATATTACTCGACTCACTCGATTATGTTCCCCTCCGAATGACGGCGCGACGTAGAGACGTCTTGCCTGAGATTCGGGGCACATGCTATTTGGTTTTATCCGTCCACCTCTCCGAAGATGCCAAGTTGATTTATGGCACCGTGTATCGAAGGTTTAGACGGATGCGGCCGATGTAGCAGACTTCGTCAGATTCCCCCTCGCTTGAGGAGTTTTTGATTGTGGGGACGCTCTTCCCTGCAGGCGCAAGCCCCTGCAGTTAATTACGCTACCGCATCGCGGTAATAACTTTCTCCTTCTCCAGATGTTCACTTCGTGTCGTGGTTGTTTGTTTTATTTGTGGTTGCCCGTGGATTGTATACGGAGACTAATTTATGTTGTCGCCCGTAGGACGTGGATTAGCCCAAATCCGTATTTTCTTAGATTTGGGTTTGGGGTTTTAGTTTAAGGATACGTTAGCCATATTTGAGGCTAAGATCAACTTAAACGTTTGTTAAGGATACGTTAGTCTAATTTGAGACTATGATCAGCTTAACAGGATCATTTAGATCCGACAAAAGAGCATTTGGGCTCTATTGTTCTAGTTTAGGGATATAGTGGTCCATTGCCAGTTTAAGGACATGGTGGTCTAACATTCCTATTTTGGGGACGAATATTGGTTTAAGGACACGTTAACCATATTTGAGGCTAAGATCAACTTAAACGTTTGTTAAGGATACGTTAGTCTAATTTGAGACTAAGATCAGCTTAACAGGATCATTTGGATCCGACAAAAGAGCATTTGGGCTCTATTGTTCTAGTTTAGGGATATAGTGGTCCATCGCCAGTTTAGGGATATGGTGGTCCAATACCAGTTTAGGTACATAGTGGTCCAGCATTCCCATTTTGGGGACGAATATTGGTTTAAGGATGCATTAGTCTACGAGTTTAAGGACCCCATAGTCCGTATCAATGTATGGTTGTCAGGACCCGTCACCTCTCTGACGACGTTGATGGATTACAACGACGAATATCAGAGGAGTTCAGAGATGTACCCTTGAACCGGGTGTAAATTGATTTGAAAGAGCAGTCGTGCTCAGTTCAATTTAATTTGAGGACTTATGGCCAGAATTGGGTTAAGTCCATTTGAAAATGTTTAAAATTTTGTTCATGATTGGCCTGTTTAGGCCTTTGCTTGGGCTCTGCCCCCTTTTTAAAATAATGCACAGCATTGGGCTTTTTAATTAAATGCATAGCATTTATTTTGGCCTGTTAGGCCTTTTTAATTGGGCTATGTCCCTTTTCTTTAATAATGCAGAGCATTCAATGGTCTGACAGCGCGCCACGTGGCCTGTCAGGCGCTTTGCGCCGATTGAGGAGCGCAAGGCGCAAACTGATGTGGAGGTGACACGTGTCACACTCTGGTGAGCGCAAGTCTGTTAGCGCAGTGCGCTGCTGACACGTGGCGCGCTCTGCTGAGCGCAAGTCTGTTAGCGCAGTGCGCTGCTGATACGCGGCGCGCTCTGGTGACTTACGCCAATCCAAGAGCGCAACAGCGCAAATTAGGAGTGCAGGGCACTGTACAGTAGCGCAGAGCGCATCTTGATCTAATTTAGATCAAAGAAAATAATCTTTTTAGAGGTTCTATCTCAAGATTCAAGAATCGATGGTTCATCAAAAGGCAATGTCTTTATATAGATCAAAAGATCTAATCAATGAAGTAAATTACTTCTGTTTTATCTTTTTTCAATTAGATCTTTTTTTTTTAATCTTTTTTCTCTTTCTTTTTTTTTTAATCCAAGATCTTGATCTTGTTCTTAGATCATTGATCTTTTTAGAAGAAATTCTTTTTTTATTCAAAGGTTTACCTTTTTTCTTTCTCTTTGAATTCTTCTTAAAGTTTTTTAGAAGAGCTCTCTGTATCTCTATCTCTCTGTATTTTAGACTTGGAGTCTAAGGGCCTTTATATAGGGCCAATTAGTTTGTTAGGTTGGTTACAGAGATCTTTCTCTGATTGATTTAGGAATGTTTCCCCACCGCTGGATCTTTGATCTTAGGGTTTCTGTTTTACAGAAGATAATCTTCTTGTTTTAAGAAGATTAGAAAAATCTTTCCAAAATTTTATTGTTTAAATGCTGGCACAGTTGGCGCAAGCGCACCTGCGCTTGACACGTGTCGCGCAGCGCAGAGCGCTGCGCAGTTGCGCTGACACGTGTCGCGCAGCGCAGAGCGCAGACACGTGTCGCGCAGCGCAGAGCGCAAGTCAACTGAAGCGTTGCTTCCTTTATTATTTGAATTTTTTTAAAACAGAGCTTTGCTCTGATTGGGGGAAACAGAAGCGTTGCTTCATTTCCCGTCTTGGAATTTGAACAGAGCTTTGCTCTGAAAGGGAGATTTTCTCCTTTATTATTATTATTTATTTATTTATTTATTTTTTCTTTTATTGTTATTATTTTATACAGAGCGGATTTTGAGCCAAAATTTTGGCGGGAACAGATTACATTCTACACCTTTTACAATCTATGGTTTCGATCAAGACATATTAATCAATCAATTAATTAAATCAATTAAGTATATTAACCAGGTATAATATATTATACTCGGGGTTTTTGGGATAGCTTCTTGTGTGAATCCAACGGAGTTTCAGGAGTCCCGTATTAACCTCTTTTTTTATTTTACTAGACTATCAGTCGGGTTGACCCATCCACAACCTAGAGCCCCGATACTAACACATGAAATGGGCCCGTGTTTCCTTGCTTCTGGGGCCCCACTCTTGAGCTCGTGAATACTTCTACGGCTGCGTTGACATTCACACTTGGAACTTAACGTTAAAATAGTGACCATATAGAGACCTATAAAATATATTTACCCATGATCATATACTCTTACTCGTCATATAAATATTCTACAATTGTCATTTTCTTTAATCTTCCTTATCTTTGGGACTTACCGAGCGCTAGTGCGCTGACGGGCATTCCACCCATTTTTTTCCTTTTGAAATGTTCGTCAGATACGGTTGAGACAGAGGAAGTGGAAGCCACAGAGGAAGAATTCAACCAGATCACTACTCAGGGCTAGTTCAGCTTCACTTTTCTTCAATTTATATATACCACTTGTTTAGGCATTTTTCTTATTGTATTTACTTTCCAGCATAAACTCATGTATTTGTAAATATTGGAAGTTGAATGTAAATGAAGATGCTTGTTGAAAAATTTTACAGTCTTCATATATTCTTGTATTGTGTATTATTGTTTCAATACGCTTAGTATTTTTATTTAGGGAATGACCTTCTCTGGATAAATATGTCGCGGGCTTGTCACGTTACCGTTTTCGTCTCCTAGAAAGCGGGGCGTGACAGGTTTTGTTGGTGGCTCGTGCAGGTCAGTTTTGCATGACATTGTAAACAATATACCACAAGAATTAATGAATTCAACAAACATTTACATTTCTTGCATTTCAAATTCTTTGAATCTATTCTAACCTATCTTTTATATCAAGGTGATGGAATCTCCGAACAATACCAGCACAAACGTCAATAGCAACACTCCACCGCCTACACCACCACCACCACCTACCGTTGTGGCTCTTATCAATGAGCAAACGATACTGCTTGAGGCTATCAAGAGTCTATTGGAGGGTCAACAGCAGCAGACTGCTATCCTTATGAACCGCCCCGAGGCGGAAGCACCTGGAGTCAAACAGTTTCAGGCTTTACACCCAAAGAACTTCTCGGGTAAAGAGAGTCCGCTTGAAGCGGAAGAATGGGATCAAGTGATCGAGGATGACCTGGCAGCAGCTCAAGTGCCAGATATTGTTTGGGTGAAAGTTGCTAAGTTGCAACTGACCGATAATGCCAGGATACGGTGGAAAGCTGAAGAGAGCCGTCTCGCACAATCGAGAGAATGGAAAACATTCTGAGACCTCTTCGACACCAAGTACTTCCTAGAGACTGCCCGCTTTGAAATAGAACATCAATTCATCCATTTACAGCATGGCTCGATGCGGGTCAAGTTGGTGGATGAATATGATACTGAGTTTACCATGCTCAACAGGTAAGATATTGTCTCAAATTCAATTTTCTGATATCACTTACTACACTGCTAACACAAGGACGTAACAGATTCGCTCCACACTTTATTCCCACTGCTGAGATCCGGGCCCGACGATTTCAACAAGGGTTGGACCCTGAAATCCAAGCTGCACTTGCTACAGGGTATTTTCCAACCCATGAGCTTGCTTTGAAGGCTTCCTGACGCTATGAGTCAGTTGTGAAGAAGAAGGGCAGGCCGCAGACCGCTGGTGTGAAACACCCTGTGCACCAGATCACAGGAGGGGCCTCTTCCAAGCCAGTTTTTAAAGGACCATCTCGGAGGCCAGCAGATTCATTCGCCTACAATAGATTAGACTTTTGCATCTACTGTAAGAGAATATGGAACCTTGTGAAGAACTGTTGTAGAGCGAACAACTTGTGCCTGATCTGTGGGTCTTTTACTCACGCCATTAAAGTATGCCCACAGAACCAAGGACCTAACAACCCTCCAGCTAGCCGGCGATTCAAGCTCCTCCTACCCGGTTAGCTCTACCAGCTCCAACTCCCCGCACCCAGATCACTCAACCCCAACGCCGAGTGTTTAATCAAGCACAGAGGAAAGTGTCGCGATGCCAAGCATTCACTATGTTGGTCGAAGAGGCCGAAACTACGGGTCAGGTTATCACCGGTAAATCTCTTCCCTATTCTTTTTCAAGACCTTTCAATTCGTAGCCATCTTATATTTGTTATACCTAAACCTATCCCACGCGACTTAGGTACAATCTTAGTAGCCTCCCTACCTACACTCGCACTCTTCGACACTGGGGCATCACATTGCTTTATGTCGCAACGGTTTGTCTGAACTCATGCGATCCCAGTTAAACCGCTAGTATCCAGCTGGAATGTCAGTTCAGAGAACGACATTCTAAAAGCAAATTTGGGATACGATCTGTGTACAGTGGTCATCTGTAGTTGAGAATTTTATGCGGACTTCAAAGTGCTGGACATAACAAATTTCGATGCAGTTTTAGGAATTGACTGGCTGGGAACTTTTTTCGCTACCATCGACTGTCGCCAAAGGAAGATAGTGTTCGAAATACCAGATCATCCAGTGTTCTACTTCAAAAGTGGAGACCGAACCTTAGAACCTAGTGTCTACCGAGCAAAACTAAAGAAGGCAGAGATTGCAGCATTGCAAGCGGAAGAATTAAAGCCAGAGGTAGTTCGAGAGTTCGAGGATGTATTCCCGGAAGATATATCAGATTTGCCTCCTGATCGAGCTCTTGAATTCAATATCGATTTACAACCCGGCGCACAACCAGTAATAAAACCTGCATACTGATTAAGTCTAGAGGGATTGAAGGAGATCCGCATTCAGTTGGATGAACTCCTGAAGAAAGGTTAGATTCGTCTTAATACTTCGAGCTGGGAATCTCCGATGGTACTAGTGAAGAAGAAGGAAGGTTCCTACAGGATGTGTGTGGATCATCGAGCTCTGAAAGGAGTGAAAATTAAGAACAAGTATCCACTACCGCGCATCGATGACCTTTTCGATCAGTTAAGTGGATCTTGTGTCTTTTCAAAGCTAGATTTTCGTTCGGGTTGCCATCAGGTGAAGGTCAAAGAGTCCGACATTCCGAAGACGGCGTTTAGGACTTGTTATGGTCATTATAAATATCTCGTAATGTCATTTGGAGTGACCAACGCACCTGCTATCTTTATGAACTTGATGAACCAAGTTTTCCAAGAGTACTTAGACAGGTTTGTTATTATATTCATCGACGATATCCTGGTGTATTCAAAAAATCGGAAAGAACACGCCGAGCACTTACGGATTGTCGTGGAGACATTATGACAACATCGGCTCTACACCCGGTACAGCTAGTGTGAGTTTTGGCTAGATCAAGTCGGATTTCTCAGACATATCGTTTCAGGCGAAAAAATCTCTGTGGATCCAGCTAAGGTGTCAGCTGTCAGTGAGTGACCGATACCAAAGACGGTGGAAGATATAAGAAGTTTCTTGGGATTAGCAGGATACTACCGACGATTCATTGAAGGATTATCAAAAATTGCAGCACCCCTCACCAAGCTCACACGTAAAAACGAAGCATTCGTGTGGTCAGAAGCATGTGAAAAGGCTTTTGTAGAACTCAAGTCGAGTTTTACCTCTGCACCTATCCTTGTAATACCGGATCAATCCGGCGGATTCGATGTGCATTGCAATGCGTCCGGTAAAGGATTTGGATGTATTTTACACCAGCATGGAAAAGTTGTGGCTTCTGCATCAAGGCAGTTAAAAGTTCATGAACGCGACTATCCAACACATGATCTAGGACTAGCTGTAGTGTTCTTCGCACTCAAGATTTGGCGTCACTATATTTTGGGAGAACGAGTGGATATACACACTGATCATAAAAGTCTTAAGTATGTATTTACTCAGAAGGAACTCAACATGCGGTAGAGAAGATGGTTAGAACTCATGACGGACTTCGGCATCAATCTACAGTATCATCCTGTGAAGGTGAACGTAGTTCCTGATGCACTTAGTCGTCGGCCATTAGCAATGAATCTCACCGCTCAGTGGAGACTGCAACAAGAATTGCATGGATTGGAGATTGAAATAGTTATGCCAGGTAACGCTTCATATTTGATGAACTTACAAGTCCAGTCCACTCTTGTAAATCAGATCAAGGCAGCTCAAGTAAATGATGCCAAGCTACAAAAACAAGTAGAAAGTGGATTTTGAACTGACTTCATCATCCATGAAGATGGATCCTTGCGGTATGGGAGCCTTTTATTTGTGCCAATTGGACCTATTTGAGAAGAGTTGATGAAAGAAGTGAAAATATACCCTAGCACCACCATGAGGTTTTAGTAGCATCAAGCATGCCAAATTTAAATTTTTCTGGGTGCTAAGTTAGACTAACCAAGATCTTAACTAGAAGATTAGCGTTTAACCTATGTGATGATATGAAAACTAAAGAAGTGAAGATGGCTATACCCTCGTAGATCGAGTCCTTCACTTCACAAGCTTCGGGTTGTAGTCCACGCGACTCCACTTGAGAGTTTGATCGAGCTTCTCCGATGACCTTCGTGCCGAAGATGATCCACGTGAAGCCCACTAACTCAAGCTACCTCTTCACTAATCTCTTATTAGTGAAGGAAACACGCCACACCAAAGTGCTAGTTTAGTGTGGGATGGTGAAGTAGGGGATTTGAAGCTCACTAGTTTGTGTTCAAGCTTCATGTTTCACATCACATGTGGGAATTGAAGCTTGAAGCATGATGAGGAAGAAGAAGGATGCTGGAGAGCATATGAGAGCAACACAAGAAAAAGGCTAAGTGTTGTTAATCAAGTGAAGAATGGCAACCCCTTAACCCTCACTCATTCAAGTATGGAGATTATTACAATATAAAATTGCAACCATATTTGAATAGTGAGTGAAGAGAAAATAAACAAATGAAACATGCCATGCCTCACCATACCTCCTTATTTTCCTCCTTTTTTCTATTTTCCAAAAATAGAAATTCATGCCATGCTTCATAAAGTGTGTGTGTGTGTATATATATATATCATATATATTAATATATATATATTATGGAGAATAATTAGTGAGCTAATGATATTAGTTAAGATATAATTATATCAAATATAATATATATCACATTATTAAATCAACACTTGATTTAATGATCTGGTTATATCACATATAACCGACTAATACCATTTATCTGTGTATCACATTATCAAATCAACACTTGATTCGATAATCTGGTTATATCACATATAACCTAACTTGATAATAGATAACTTTCAGATTACAATACGGTATCACATACACGTATTTAGTCAGGCCCACGTACATATCACATATGTGTCCTATTTCGTTTCGCTTGAACTAGAAAACTTCTGTGTGGGACTCTAAAGACTCGTCAATACGCCAGCAGTAGGTGATGATCACATCAGTCACCTACAAGCCGTCAGCGGTACTAACTGGACGTAACGGCTACCCGGGTATTGAGCGATATGAAAATCAACAAGCAAACTTGTCCATACTCTCCATGAAGTCTATCAGTAACACTACCGTCCAGTCCGGTCTCTTCGTCTGATATGTCGCATATCATGTCTAGGGGTGGTAAACGTCAGACTCCAGTAACGTGATAAGTCATGCCGATGTCTGGCCTATAACGGTTTGAGAAACTACAGATAACTATTATCAGTAAATCTCAGCAGCAGCCCCGGCCATGGACTTTCAGTTATAGCCAATCGAGCATAGCGCAATATCAACCCCCAATACCGGGAGAGGCGAAGCCCCTCCTATCGCTCATTGCCTCCATATGACTTGGGACTGTACCCAAAATCTATCTGTTTGCATGACTCCTCTTGAGCGTGGTAAGGAGGAAATCAAAGCACAGTGGGAGCCACACAAGACTCTATGACGATCTCGGGTCAACAGACTAACCTGTACCAGTGTCACCAGAGAACTGCTATCTGACGATAGGTATAATACTAACTAGGAGTTCTCGGCGAGTCCTGTTCGGTGTACCCATTCTCTAATAAGCACCTGTGTACAATCTTTGATGTCACACACCAATGGTTGCGGGATCAACCATCGCCCTCCAAGGGACAAGAAACATACACGCTAGTCTACTCTGGAATATCGATGCCCTATCTCGATAACCCCTCGACTAGGAACTATTAAAGGATGTACTTTTGGACCACCCTGGCCCCACCAGTATGATCTTATCATAATCCTGGTAGTCAAGTACATATCCTAAAGGCTTTATCAACATGTAAGAGACAGACAGTATAATAATACCAGTCTACATATTAAGATAAAGGCAACCAGATAGCATACTATCATGTTGAGCAAGAAAGTCCTATATATATATATATATATATATATGTCCAAGCATCCACTATATCAACAATAATGGCCTCTAGGGCATACATATTCCTAACAAGAAGCTCACAGCTCTCCGTATTCGGTACACCCCGGCGGTACAAAGATGTACAAGGATTTACGACAATATTACTGTTGGTATGGAATGAAGCGAGAAGTAGCAAGAAGCATAGCTAAGTGTTTGGTGTGTCAGCAAGTGAAGGCTAAACATCACAGAACTCCTGGTCTACTTCAGCCGCTACCGATTTCGGAATGGAAATGGCAGTACATTATCATGGACTTTGTGACTGCTCTCCCTCGCAGCACGAAGGGTAACGATGCAATTTGGGTTATTGTGGATCGACTCACCAAGCCGGCTCACTTTATTCCATTCAAAGTTGGCCAGTCAACCGAGACGTTGGTAAGGAAGTACATGGAGTTGAGTAAAAATCAAAAGTAAGATTTAAAACCTTCAAGATGTACTATATTTGATACCCATAAATTCATGCAGGAGATTGTGAGATTACATGGAGTACCTGTTTGCATCGTCTCCGATCGTGATATAAGATTCCGATCACAGTTCTGGCAGAGTCTGCAAGTTAGCCTGGGAACGAGTCTGAATTTCAGTACAACATACCATCCACAAACAAACGGACAGTCCGAGTGAACAATTCAGATCCTAGAAGACATGCTAAGAGCATGTATGTTAGACTTCGGAGGATCGTGGGAAGATCACCTACACCTTGTGGAGTTTTCATACAACAACAGCTATCAAGCAAGCATTGGGATAGCACCTTTTGTAGCACTCTACGGACAGAAGTGTCGTTATCCGCTGAGTTGGGACGACGTTGGAGATCGTGAACTCCTTGGACTAGAGATGATCGTGGCAACTGTAGATGTGGCCCGCACGATCAGGGAAAAGATGCGCATAGCCCAAGACCGACAGAAACATTGGAAAGATGCAAAGCGCCGACACTTGGAGTTTCAACCCGGAGAACATGTATTCCTGAAGATCTCTCCAAACAGAGGAGTGATGTGTTCTGGCAAGAAGGGTAAATTAAGTCCAAGATATATAGGACCGTTCGATATACTCGAACGAGTTGGAGAAGTGGCGTATCGCTTGGCACTACCACCCTCATTGGAAGGAGTACACAACGTATTCCACATATCCCAGCTAAGACGATATGTGAGCGACCTCAGCCATATACTTGATCACTCAGAGCTCACGGTACAGAATGACCTAACCTGCGAGCAACAACCAGTTGAGATCCTGGACCAAAAGGTGAAAACATTACGGAATAAGGAGGTAAACACAGTCCGAGTGATGTGGATAAAAGATTTGCCAGGAGAATCAATTTGGGAAAGAGAAGAAGATATGTGTAGGGTGTTTTTCGTCACCCTATTGAGATGGGAATACGCGCGCGCTTGTCAGGCGTACTACAGATTCCCCCTGCTTAGGGTAGGCGGGGGGTTATTGATTGTGGGGATCCGAATCTCCGGCAGCCGCGGACTAAGCTGCCGTTAATTACCCCTCGCATTTGGAGCGAGAGAACCTCCAATTGACGGGTTAAACCGGTCATGCGAACTCAATGTGCAGTGTTGTGTTTTGGAGGGGTTTTGGATATATCGGGGGCCCCGCAGAGTTTTTACGGGGGTCCCGCTACCCGGATAGCGGGCCGGGGGTCAAGGGGGCTAGCAGCCCCCTTGCGGGGTGCGGGACAGCACCCCGTTATAATTTTTTTTTCTAACATGGACAGTGTCGTGGAGTATGTGTGTGTGTGTATATGTGTGTGTCTATATATATAAAAGGGAAAAGGGCATCCAAAGGATGCGTGGGAGAAAGCGCTCGGGCGCTAGCGCCTCACGTGCCAGGCACGTGGGTGCTCGGGCACTAGCGCTTTGAGCGCCAGGACGCTAGCGCTTTGGGCGCTAGCGCCTCACGTGCCAGGCACGTGGGCGCTCGGGAGGCAAAAGGGACTTGGTCCCTGCAATGGGAGTTGTACTCCTAGAAAGGAACACTTATTATTTTGTGTGTGTGTGTGTGTGTGTGTGTGTATGAGGAGTTAAACTCCTAGGATATTTTGAAGCTGATGAAGGGGTTTCTCCCCTTGAGCTCTGGATTTTCCCCAAAGTGGGGTTTCTGGAGATGGGTCTCCTTCTTCTTCCTGTTGTTTGGCCGGATCTTGGAGAAAGGGGGTGGGATTTAAAAATCTCCCCTTTTTAAGATCTAATGGAAGATCCAAACTCCCCTTTGTGGGTTTTGTGGTGAAAAACTATTTAGTTTTGGAAAAAGAAGAATAAAACTCTTGATTTAATTCAAAAGAAAGAAGAAGGTTTTAGAACCTTGATGAAGGAGAAAGAGGCACAGGCCCTAATTTTTTAGAATGAAAGAGTTGTTGAGATATTTCATTATTTTTGGCTTTATAGGCTATACATTTTACATATAGCCCCTTGGGCTTTCCAAAATAACATTTTGCCTATCCCATGGCTCATGTGCTATTTCTTTTTGCACATAAGCCATGGGCTTACAAAAATTTGGCTTTATGCCCTTTTGTTTACATTCATGCATAAAAAATTACATAAAAATTATTTATTACATGATTTTTATTTTGGCATGGAGGAGGCTGGCCGCGGGCTTGACTTGGGCATGGGCGGGCTTGACTTGGGCATGGGCCAGCTTGACCTAGGCTAGGGCCCACCTGGTTTGGGGTTGACCTTGACTTTGACTTGGTCAACCGTGGTGCAAATTTTGACCCCAACAATATGCGTACACGATACCCTTACCTTTTTGAAAATTAGTCTCTATGCAAATGTAAATTTCGAGGGCGGAATTTTTATAAGAAGGGTAGAATGTAATGACTCTGAAATTCCTGTACAGAAATTTCTTGTTATTGTACAGAAAAGGGTATTACGGTATGTGTAAGAGCTAAAAGTTATTGTTGTTAAATAAAAAAAAAGAAGTAACTTGTAGCTCACTGGTAAACCCTATCCACTTCTGTGACATAGCCTGTGCGTTCGATTCCCATCGTACCCAAGTATTTTTAGGATTTTACTTTTTAATTTTTCGGAAGCCCAAGAGTTGCACGTGCAATACACGGAGAAATGAAAAATTTCAGAAAAATCAAACAGGCGCAATGAGGTGTACACATCCAACTTGACATGTGGCACAAATCTCAAGACGGATCATCAAGATCCGACCGCCCGCTTTCATCATAGGGCCGACGCCGACGGTCGATATAGTCCCAAACCCCCCCATGCTTTGCACACTTGACCCTTCGACTCCCCTCAACTCTCTAGCACTGTTTGATTTTCCTGCAATCAAACAAAGACCATTCAATTCACCATTTAACACCATTTAAATTCTTTTATTCCACATTTTTAATTCCAAAACCCTAATTCTTTACTATAAATACCACCCCATGCCCTAGCTCTCCCCCATTTTAAAATTTCTATAAATTTTTTTCTCAAACTCTCTAAGTACCAAGTGGAGTTAAGCACCCAAGTGGAGTAGCAAACCAAACTCGACGACCGGAGTATCTCCGACGAAACCACGACACCCGAAGGCTTCTTCTCTCTCTTGTTAACCATCTAAACTCGTAAGTCCCTCTTCTTTCTTCTTCTTTCATCTCAAAACCATCTTCTAAAAACATATCGGAAAAGTAGAGTTAACTCCAATACACGTGGTTTTAACCTTTGTACTTCCCTTCCTAAACCAAAATAGGTCAAAATAACTTTCTCACACTACTTGTAAGTTCATTTACAATCATTTAGTTTTGAGTTTAATCAAAACTTTTATGTGGAACTGTCATAAAACAAACTTTTCATTAAAATATTATGAACTTTAGTATAACTGTTCCCCGATTAAAAATCAGGAATTACCTCAATGAGGTATCACGTGTTGACACGTGACCTCTTTACAGAATTAAATTCTAAGCAAGCAGAAGTATAACCAAATGGCTAAGGAAAGACTCCAATGGGGCGTCACATGCTCATGCGTGACCAAGGGTCACGTGCTGACACGTGATGGTCTTTAGCCCAGTTAAAAGACAGAATTAAAATTCTGAAGGAGGAGGGGTCACGTGCCAACATGCGATGGGCTTTGAAAGCCTTATAAGTTGATAGAATTAAATTCTAAATTAAGGGAAACCAAAGACCCTAACCGGGTAAGTATTTTCTTTAAATCTTTCCAAACAAAGAGGACTATGCTCTGTAAAGTGGAGCACCGTTGGATTAAGAATCCAATGGTGATTAAAAATCACCAATTTATGGAAAGATTTTATACAAGGAAAGATTTCCTTAAATTTCACCAAGAATAACAAACAGAATATCTTTTGGATTTAAAATCCAATGTTGAATAAAATTCACTGAGTGATCTAAAAGATCACATTATTTACGAAAAACAAACAAAATCTTTCAATGAAAGATTTACTAAACAAATTGATTCTTTTCCTTCTCCTATAAATAGGAGCCAAGAGAAGAGAGGGATAGAGAATTTTGGGATCTTGAAATTTTCAAAAGGCAAATAGCAGAGAGAAAAGAAAGGAGAATTTAATTCTCAAGAAAGAAAACCCCAGGTGAGAAAAGGGAAAGGGATCAAAGATTCACAAAACAAAAAAGAGAATTTAATTCTCAATCTAAGAGTTTAACTCTTCTGCAAAAGAACTTAGTTCTTTCTCTGGTTGAAGATCTGCAGAAGCAAATCTCCCTATAGGTTGAGAATTTAATTCTCATCGGGGAGATTCTGCCATGCAGATCCAAAACTTAGAGAGAGAATTGAGTTTAGAGAATTTAATTCTCCCAAATTCACAGGAATTTAATTCCTCCAAGATAAAACTAGGGTTTAACCCTATATGAGAATTTAATTTTCCCAAACTCACAGGAATTCAATTCCTTCAAGATAAAACTAGGGTTTAACCTTATATGAGAATTTAATTCTCCTAAATTTATAGGAATTTAATTCCTTCAAGATAGACAAAACTAGGGTTTAACCCTACTTAAGAATTTAATTCTCTCAGATTCACAGGAATTTAATTCCTCATAAATGAAATTAGGGTTTCATCCTACATAAGAATTTAATTCTTTCATGTTCCCCTCCGAAAGAAGCGACAAGACGCGGCGAACGTCTAGCCTGAATTTCGGGACAGATGCTAATTGGTGCTATCCGTCCAGCTCTCCGAAGATAACAAGTTGATTTATGGCACCATGTATCGAAGGTTTAAACGGATGCGGCCGATATAGCAGATTTCGTTAGATTCCCCCTTGTTTGAGGGGTTTTTGATTGTGGGGACACTCTTCCCCGCAGGCGCAAGCCCCTGCAGTTAATTACGCTACCGCATCACGGTAACAATTTTCTCCTTCTCCATATGGTCACTTCGTGTCGTGGGTGTTTGTTTTATTTGCGGTTGCCCGTGGATTGTATACGGAGACTAATTTATGTTGTCGTCCGTAGGGCGTGGACTAGTCTAAATCCGTATCTTCTTAGATTTGGGTTTGGGGGTTGGGTTTAAGGATATGTTAGCCAAATTTGGAGACTAAGATCAACTTAAACGTTTGTTAAGGATACGTTAGTCTCATTTTAGACTAAGATCAACTTAACGGGATCGTTTAGATCCAACAAAAGAGCATTCGGGCTCTATTGTTTAGTTTAGGGACATTGCGGTCGATTAGTTTAAGGACATTACGGTCCATTGTTAGTTTAAG
This sequence comes from Agapanthus africanus, assembly GCA_030015575.1. Taxonomy (NCBI): domain Eukaryota; kingdom Viridiplantae; phylum Streptophyta; class Magnoliopsida; order Asparagales; family Amaryllidaceae; genus Agapanthus; species Agapanthus africanus. Next base: position 424,657,842 of record JASDDO010000018.1, on the reverse strand, counting down.
GACATTACGGTCCATTGTTAGTTTGAAGACATCGCGGTCGAGATTAAGGACATCATAGTCCGTGAGTTTAAGGACCCCACAGTCCAATGTTAGTTTAAAGACATCACGGTCGAGGTTAAAGACATCATAGTCCATGAGTTTAAAGACCTCACAGTCAAGATTAAGGACATCATAGTCTGTGAGTTTAAAGACCTCACAGTCAAGGTTAAGGACATCATAGTCCGTGAAATGTGTGGTTTTTGAGACCCGTCATCTCTCTGAAGACGTTGAAGGATTACAACGACAAATATCAGAGGAGTGAAGAGATGACCCTCGAACCAAAGTGGATTAAGTGATCTGTGGTCCAATTTGGAACTAAGATCAATTAATTAGATTATGAGCACATTGGCTCGGTTAAGCCTGAATTGAGGACTTATGGCCAGCTTGGGCTAAGTCCAATTAGATTTGAAGTGTTGGCCCTTTGTTGGACTATTACACACTTGTCTGGGTTCAAGCCCACATTATTTAGCAATGCTAAACCAGAGTTTGAGGGCTTTGATAACATTTTTGTTTTTAACTGAGCATTAAATATTATAGCTCTGAGTTTTATTCAATTTTGAGATTTAGTTGAAGGGGAGGCTTTGGCCTCTGGAAAATTAGCCAATTTGGCTAAAAGTAGTGTTAAACACTAGAGAACAACAGTGTTAAACACCGGAAATAAAACTCTCAAATTAGTGTTAAACACTAGTAGACAACAGTGTTAAATATTGGGAATAAAACTTTCAAATTAGTGTTAAACACTAAAGAGAAAGTGGTCACGTGGGGACACGTGAGGGCACCCAAAGGTGGGGCCAGATTTCCTTTACTTTGTTTTGCAAACAAGTGTTAAACACTTTTAATTTTCTGACCATCACGTGTTGGCACGTGATGGAGATTTGTACGTTGATTATTAAAGCATTTATTAAGGGATCACGTGGTAACACGTGAGAGCGCCCAAACGCCAACATTGCCTTTGCTTTTATTCTCTTTATTTTGAAGGTCACGTGGGAGCACGTGAGGCATTGCCTCTGGGCTGTTTCCTTCTCTTTTTTGGGGGATCTGTTCAGGGGTCATGTGGGGCCACGTGACCTTAGTTCTTTGCATGCATGGAGATCTTTCAAGTCTCTTTATTTTCAAGAATTAAATTCTTCGTAGGGTTAAACCCTAATTATGTTTTTTTAGAGGAACTAAATTCCTATGTATGTGGAAGAATTAAATTCTTATGTAGGGTTAAACCCTAATTTCCTTTAGGGGAATTAAATTCCCATATATGTAAAAGAATTAAATTCTTATATAGGGTGAAACCCTAATTTCATTTAGGAGGAATTAAATTCCTGTGAATTTTGAGAGAATTAAACTCTCAAGTAGGGTTAAACCCTGGTTTTGTCTGTCTTGAAGGAATTAAATTCCTATAAATTGAGAGAATTAGATTCTCATATAGGGTTAAACCCTAGTTTATCTTGAAGGAATTAAATTCCTGCAAATTTGAGAGAATTAAATTCTCTAAACTCAATTCTCCCTCTAGGTTTTGGATCTGCATGGCAGAATCTCAACCCGATGAGAATTAAATTCTCAATCTATAGGGAGATTTGCTTCTGCAGATCTTCAACCAGAGAAAGAACCAAGTTCTTTTTCAGAAGAGTTAAAATCTTAGATTTGAGAATTAAATTTTCTCTTTGAAGTTTTGATCCCTTTCCTCTTTCTCACCTAGGGTTTCTTTCTTGAGAATTAAATTCTCCTTTTTTTTCTCTCTGCTATTTGCCTTTAAAAAGTTTCAAGATCCCAGAATTCTATATATTTCTTCTCCTCTTGGCTCCTATTTATAGGAGAAGAAAAAGAATCAATTTGTTTAATAAATCTTTCATTGAAAGATTTTGTTTGTTTTCATAACTAATATGATCCTTTAGATCACTCAGCGAATTTTATTCACCATTGGATTTTCAATCCAAAGGATATTCTGTTTGTTATTTTTGGTGAAATTTAGGGAAATCTTTCCTTGTCTAAAAACTTTCCATAAATTGGTGATTTTTAATCACCCTTAGATTTTTAATCCAACGGTCCCCCATAATCCTTTTTTGTTTGGAAAGATTTAGAGAAATACTTTCCCAGTTAGGGTCTTCGATTTCTCTTAATTAGAATTTAATTCTATTAATTTACAAGGCTTTCAAAGCCTATCACGTGTCAGCACGTGATCCCAACGTTTGACCATTGAAATAGAATTTAATTCTATTAATTACAGAGCTGAGGGACCTGTCACGTGACTCTCTTTTATTCAGAATTTTATCCTGTCTTTTAACAGAGCTAAAGGATCATCACGTGTCAGCACGTGACCCTTGGTCACGTGTGAGCACGTGATCCCCCATTGGGGTTTTTCCTTAGCCGTTTTGTTTACACTTTTGTTTGATTTAGAATTTAATTCTATAAAGTAGAGATCTTAGGAAACTATCACGTGTCAACACGTGACCCTTGGTCACGTGTGAGCACGTGATACCTCATTGAGGTATTTCCTTAGCTGTTTTGTTACATTTTTGTTTGATTTAGAATTTTAATTCTATAAAGTGGAGATCACAGGAAACTATCACGTGTCAACACGTGACCCCTGGTCATGTGTGAGCACGTGATACCTCATTGAGGTTTTTCCTGATTTTTATCAGGGAACATTTCACATACATAGGAATTTAATTCCTCTAAAACCATAATTAGGGTTTAACCCTACAGAGAATTTAATTCTTAAAAATAAAGAGACTTGAAAGATCTCCATGCATGCAAAGAACTAAGGTCACGTGGCCCCACGTGACCCCTAAACAGATCCCCCAAAAATGAGAAGAAAAAGCTTTGAGGCAATGCCTCACGTGCTCCCACGTGGCCTTCAAAATAAAGAGAATAAAAGCAAAGGCAATGTTGGCGTTGGGCGCTCTCACGTGTTACCATGTGACCCCTTAATAAATGCTTTAATAATCAAAGCACAAATCTCCATCACGTGCCAACACGTGATGGTCAGAAAATTAAAAGTGTTTAGCACTTACTTACAGAACAAAATAAAGGAGATCTAGCCCCACCTTTGGGTACCCTCGCGTGTTCCTACGTGACCCCTTCCTCTTTATTGTTTAACACTAATTTGAGAGCTTTATATTCAGTGTTTAACACTGTTGTCTTCTAGTGTTTAACACTAATTTGAGAATTTTACTTCTTAGTGTTTAACACTAATTTGAGAATTTTATTTCCAGTGTTTAACAATGTTGTCTTCTAGTGTTTAACACTAATTTGAGAGTTTTATTTCCAGTGTTTAACACTGTTGTTCTCTAGTGTTTAACACTATTTTTAGCCAAATAGGCTAATTTTCCAGAGGCAAAAGCCTCCCCTTCAACTGAATCTCAAAATTGAGTAAAATTCAGAGTTATAATGTTTAATGTCTAGTCAAAGATAAAAATGTTACCAAAGCCCTCAAACTCTTGTTTAAGCATTGCTGAATGATGAGTTGCTGAACCCAGACAAATGTCTGATGGTCCAACATAGGGCCAATATTTTAAACTTAATTGGACTTAGCCCAAGTTGGCCATAAATCCTCAATTCAGACTTAACTGAGCCAATGTGCTCATAATATAATTAATTGATCTTAGTTCCAAATTGGACTACAGATCACTTAATCCACTTTGGTTCGAGTGTACATCTCTTCACTCCTCTGATATTTGTCATTGTAATCCTTCAACGTCTTCAGAGAGGTGACGGGTCCCGACAACCACACATTTCACGGACTATGATGTCCTTAATCTCGACCGTGATGTCTTTAAACTAACATTGGACTGTGGGGTCCTTAAACTCATGGACTATGATGTCCTTAATCTCGACCGCGATGTCTTTAAACTAACATTGGACCGTAATGTCTTTAAACTAATCGACCGCAATGTCATTAAACTAAACAATAGAGCCCAATTGCTCTCTTGGTGGATCTAAACGATCCCGTTAAGTTGATCTTAGTCTAAAACGAGACTAACGCATCCTTAACAAACGTTTAAGTTGATCTTAGTCTCAAATGAGCCTAACGTATCCTTAAACCCAACCCCCAAAGCCAAATCTAAGAAAGATATGGATTTGGACTGGTCCACGCCTTACGGGCGACAACATAAATTAGTCGCCGTATACAATCCACGGGCAACCAAACACAAAACAAACACCCACGACACGAAGTGACCATATGGAGAAGGAGAAAGTTGTTACCGCGATGCGGTAGCGTAATTAACTGCAGGGGCTTGTGCCTGCAGGGAAGAGTGTCCCCACAATCAAAACCCCCTCAAACGAGAGGGAATCTGACGAAGTCTGCTACATCGGCCGCATCCGTTTAAACCTTCGATACATGGTGCCATAAATCAACTTGGCATTGTTTCATGATTTAAAATCAGGAAAGCTTCTGGGAAAACCTTCAGAAGATGGTCACGTGCTTACACGTGACTAGCGGTCACGTGTTGGCACGTGACACCTAAAAACATCATCAAGGCAAGTTCAGTTTCCTGACTGCGTTGAAGAAAAGGGGGCTTCAGAAAGAGTCACGTGCTCCCACGTGACCAGGGTCACGTGGCGACACGTGACATTTAAATGCAAGCGTCAAAGGCACACCGGTTCCCTGATCAAGTCAAGGAAAAGGCTTCAGAAGAGGTCACGTGCTTCCACGTGACCAGGGTCACGTGTTGACACGTGACGTTCAAGGCAGCAGACTCGTTCTCCAGATGAACCAAGGAAGGAGAGTTCAAACAAGGGTCACGTGCTCACACGTGACCAGGAGTCACGTGGTGGCACGTGACGTTTAAGCAGCAATCAGAAGACAGAGCGCAAAAGAAAGGAAAAGGCTCATTCCAAAGGGGGTCACGTGCTCACACGTGACCATGGGTCACGTGGTCACACGTGACCGGCTTTCAAAGCCCATTTCGTCAACAGAATTAAATTCTGAAACAGATTCAAATCTTTCCAAAGGAAAGCAACTATCTGGAACCAATCGAATTAAAGATTCAGAGGTGATCTATCTAAGGGAAAATCTCGGGTTTGGAAAGATTTCCCCTTTAAATCTAACCGAAACAACAAAGGAAAAATTCCTGGATTTGAAATCCAATGGTGAATAAAATTCACCTAATAATCCAAAGGTCCAAAACGAATGATGGATGCAAATCAAATCTCTCATGAAGATTCGTCAAAAACTGATTGATTCGGCTGCTTCTCCTATAAATAGGAGCCAAGAGACACAGAGAGAGAGATATACATACGCAGAGAAGAAAAAAGAAAAGGAGGAGAGCTTTGATACTTTGAAAAGACTCGGATCTTCTGCAAAAAAAACCCTAGGTAAGAAAGGGAAGGCCTTTTGAAAGAAAGAGAATTTAATTCTCAACAGAGTTTAACTCTGATATATAAAACAGAAGAACATATTTCTTCTCTCTTTGATAGAGGATCTGCAAAGTGCACATCTCCCCTTAAGGTTGAGAATTTAATTCTCAATGGGTCGAGATCCTGCCATGCAGATCCAAAACATAGAGAGGGAATGCAAGCATGAGAATTTAATTCTCACAGAACTATAGGAATTTTATTCCTTTAAAATAAAATTAGGGCTTGACCCTGTATCATGGGAATTTAATTCCTTCAGAATAAAAAGAAACAGGGTTTAACCCTAATTAAGAACTTAGTTCTGTTGAAACAACGGGAATTTAATTCCCTTAATCATCATTTAACAGGGAATGGGAATTCAATTCCTTAAAAACTTTTATTAGGGTTTAACCCTATTCAGCCCTTCACATATATGAGGAATGTAATTCCTACAGAAAATTCAGAGTTAAACTCTATTCCAGAATATAAGTCTTCGAAAGGAAGTAGGAATTTAATTCCTCTGAAATTTACAGCTCGAGGAATTTAATTCCTGAAAAAGGATTAACAAAGCCTCTAAACAAAATACATAGAGGCAGGGTCACGTGTCATCACGTGACCCCCCAAGAGGTCTACAGAAAGTCCCTTTGAGGCAGCACCCCACGTGATCCACGTGACCCTTGGCAGAAGCTCTAATACATAGGCGTTTGAATGCCCATCACGTGATGGCACGTGATGCTCTGAAAGTCGCGATAATCTCAGCAGAATAAATGAAGGGAGGGCGCTCTCACGTGCTGCCACGTGACCCCTCTTGCCTTAGTGTTTAACACTAAATTAAAACTCTCGAACCCAGTGTTAAAACACTGTTGGGCCTTAGTGTTCAACACTAATTAAAAAGCTTTATCTGCAGTGTTCAACACTGATCTGTTTTAGTGTTTAACACTAATTTGGAAAGCCTTGTTGCTGGTGTTTAACACCAATTATCTCTTAGTGTTAAACACTAACTTGTCAACCTCATTCCCAGTGTTCAACACTGACTGCTCTGTAGTGTTTAACACTAGGCTTTGGCCCAATTGGCCTAAATGGATAGAGGCAAAGCCTCTCCTGATTGGACTTAGCCCAAGATGGCCATAAGTCCTCAATTTGTGATTAACTGGGCCAATGGGCTCATAACATAATTAATCGGTCTTGATCCCAAATTGGGCCAAGGACTATTTAAGTCATTCCGGTTCTAGGGTACATCTCTTCACTCCTTTGATACTTGGCATTGTAATCCCTCAATGTCTTCAAAGAGGTGACGGGTCCCGACGACCACACATTGATATGGACTGTGGGGTCCTTAAACCCGTGTCTAGTGCAAAATTCCTGGTTACGTGGAACGCGGATAATGTCACTCTTTGACCCCGTGGAAAACGTCCAGAGCGGAGCCTGGTCCTCGCAGAGCACGGCAGTGAACCCGTGTGAAGCATCCAGAGTACATACCGGACTGTGGGGTCCTTAAACCCATGGACTACGACGTCCTTAACCTTGACCGAGATGTCTTAAAACTAACAATGGACCGCAATGTCCTTAAACTACCCATGGACCGCAATGTCCTTAAACTACCCATGGACCGCAACGTCCTTAAACTAGAACAATAGAGCCCCGTATGCTCTTTTGTCGGATCTAAACGGTCCCGTTTAAGTTGATCTTAGCCTCAAAGATGGCTAACGTATCCTTAAACCTTCAAACAGACTGGACTATGAATCCCCCCAATTAACTTTGGCTCGAGGGTACATCTCTGAACTCCTCTGACATCCGTCGTTGTAATCCTTCAACGTCGTCAGAGAGGTGATGGGTCCCGACGGCCACACATACGATGGACCATTACGTCCCTAAACTGGAACATTAGAGCCCAAACGCTCTTTTGTCGGATCTAAACGATCCCGTTAAGTTGATCTTCGTCTCAAACCGGACTAACGTATCCTTAACGAACGTTTGAGTTGATCTTAGCCTCAAGTAGGGCTGACGTATCCTCAAACCAAACCCCCAAACCCAAATCTAAGATAATACGGATTTGGACTAGTCCACGCCCTACGGGCGACGACGTAACTCAGTCTCCGTAAACAATCCACGGGCAACAAAACAAACACCCACGACACGAAGTGACCATCTGGAGAAGGAGAAAGTTGTTACCGCAACGCGGTAGCGTAATTAACTGCAGGGGCTTGCGCCTGCAGGGAAGAGCGTCCCCACAATCAAAAACCCCTCAAACGAGGGGGAATCTGACGAAGTCTGCTACATCGGACGCATCCGTCTAAACCTTCGATACACGGTGCCATAAATCAACTTTGCATCTTCGGAGAGGTGGACGGATAGCACCAATTAGCATCTGCCCCGAATCTCAGGCGAGACGTCGTGTCGCGCCGTCTTTCGGAGGGGAACAGATTCTGGCACGCCCGGTGGGACCTTTTCCTCTTTCCACTCCACACTTCGTGTGTCGTGACTCGCGAACCAATCGCGGTTCGCTAATGGTTGCCCTTGGGTTTCAAGATACTAAGAATCGGCGTCTTGCTTATTGCAGAAAGCAAAGGATCGATGGCTTCTACTTCCGTGAAATTCTCCAACTGCTCAGACTGCAATTGCAACCAACGCTCTGCCTCGCCAGGAGGTATAGCCTACGGACCCCAAGCTGCTTCGCTATTCACAATGCCCGTGGAACAGGTCACTCGCGCCACCACAGGATTGTTCTTTGGGACCATGCTCCCGCCGACAAACTTCACCGCTCCAGTGCTGACAACGGAAGCTCTCAAGAAGTCGGTCTTTGATCGTCTTACCCCTGCCGTGGCTCCTCTCAACGAGTCGCCCAACGTCAACGCCTCGGTCTTCTCTAGATTGGGCCAGAAATCCTGCGAACCCATCATGGGACTTACAATCTCAGAGAAGGCTGCTTCTAAGAAGGTGGCCGCTCCTGCCCCCGAAATCGTCAAGGCGGATTCTCCGGCCAAAAGGTCGGTCTTTACAAGATTGACGGCTTCAGCTCCCGCTCCTGCTGCCCAAAGGACATCGGTCTTTGACAGGCTAATACCAACTGCGACCCCCCACCCAGACAGGGGGCAAGACGAAACCATTCTTACCGCTGACCCTACACCGTCCGCTCGACACGCTCGACGTCGCCATTGGCGCCGAGTAAGGAAGGCTGGGGGCAACTCCCCCTCCGGGTTGACTCCACCGGCCCGGTGGCAAAGGTTAATGCTGCCGTTCCAACTGGGAACAGCTTTGAAATGCTAAATAAGGTGCGAAGGAATTCTCCTACGGCAGTGCTGAAGAGGTCTCCTCCCTCATTAAAAAAGGTTGTCGAAATAAAACCCGAACAACCCCGATCTCCTCAACGGCTGTCTTCCAAAATCTATAAGGTTTGGCGGCAGGCCCGAGACTCGATCATCGATCCAAACTTCTCCCGCCAGCACAAGAAGCTGAAAATCCAACCGGAAGCTGGTCACCAGGCTAAACCCCAAAAGGCTGTCTGGACGCCCACCTCAACGGCCCCCTCAACCTCCATGGCTCATAAAAGGAGGAGGCCAGAGAAGACCCCACAGCATGCAACGACGGCTAAAAGCACTGAGCCCAGACGCCCTAAGTCTGGGGGCATGGTGGTGCACACTGTTTACATGGCCTCTGGAAAAGAGGAAAGCCGCACTTCTACGGGCCACCGACCGCTAACCCGATCCGTGACGAAAGCCCAGGAGCAGCAACAAAAGCTTCAATAAATGATGAATGCTATGGCCGCGCTCACCGGGCCAAAAGAAAACCCAGAAACGTCCTCAGACGCACGCCGGGAGGAAGAAACCGATGCTGAATTCCTTCGCCGGACACTGGAGAAAAGGGACAAAGAGGCTGCTGAACAAGCGGCCAACATACAACGGATGGGCCTTCTCTTCCAAGATGTGATAGGAATGATGATTCAGCAGGACTTACCCGCCGAGGATCCTCCGATCGTTCTTGAAGACGATTGAGGAGAAACGTCAAATCCACCACCAGCCCTCTCAACGGCCAAGGAGGAGGCAATCTCTAAGGCTGACTTGGCTGACTACATAGCCCAGCAAATCCGGGTTCATCACGCGACTGAGGCAGCTGGTCAAGTCGTGAAAATGGGGCGGCCGTATCCTAGCTGGTACGACCAAATCAAATACCCGTAAGGCTATACGATACCAAAATTCCACGTATATAAGGGGACCGGCAATCCCCATCAACATGTCGCCCAGTTCCGGGCCCTCTGCGGTAACACCGGCGGTGATGATAAATTGTTGCTCCGCCAGTTCATGGGCAGCTTATCAGAAACAGCGTTCAAATGGTATTCGGAACTCCCGAACGATTCTATCAAAACGTTCGCTGAAATGGAGTTGTTGTTCACTCAGCGATTTGCAAGTGCCAGCGAACGCACTCCAATAACTGCATTGATTAACGCCAGGGTAAAACCAGGCGAAACCTGGGTCCAGTATGCTATACGCTGGCGGAACTTGTGGTCGAGATGTGAACAACGCATTGAGGAGGCACCCGCAGTGGGCATGTTCGTGGGAACTCTAGACCCTCACGCAACTATCTCCCAGTTTATGATGTTCTTTAAGCCAACCACATTCCAGGCTTTGATCGACAAGTTGGCTCAGATGGACCAGATGGGTCATAGACCACCTACCCCGAAGTCGGAACCCCGGAATGACAAGGGTAAAGGAAGAGCAACCTTTGTTGCGAATGCCCAACAGCAACCTAACGCCCCGAAACCGGCAGATCAACTGGAGGAAAGACGTCGGTATTATAATGAGAAGATGAAGCGTCCCTACTCGTTCCCACGGGACAAGACGAAACGGTTATTCGAGCTGGCAATACGCAACAGACTTATAAACCTGCCAAATCCAAGGCGACCGCCGCAACCCACCGAGGTGAATAACCCTAACTATTGCCCGTACCATCAAACGGTAGGCCATCCGATTGAAGATTGCTTCGTCTTTAAAGGATGGATTGAAGACCAGTACCTCCAGGGGAAGTTTGTACTGTCCGAAAAGTGGAAGGTGAACCCACCACGGCCGCATGCTCCTAGGAAAGCGGATACACCGGGGGCGACATGTTCTTTTATTGAAGAAGCTCCATGGGAAGTCGTGCTATCAACTAAAACCAAAAGAATGCTGAGAGACCTTCATGCGTGCCCTGCGATCGAATGGAAGGACCCTCTTGAACCTCAAATTATCGAAGGGATGCTAAGGCGCCGCCCAACTACAAAGACTCGCGATAAGAGCCCAGATACTCACGCCCAATCGTCAAAATCTTCGAAGAAAAAGAAGAAGAAATCCAAGAAGTCCGTGAAGCTTGAAAACGAACACACGAACTTGCAGAAGCAAATCGACGCGTTGGAAGAATACAATCAAAAGGCGCGAACTCCTGTCACACTGCGAGAGTTCCTCAACCACATCTTCCAAGAAGAAGATGATGGAGAAAGCTCGTCGAATGAATCCGAAGGATATGTGGCGAGTTGTAACGTAATCTCCCACTCGTTTACTGATGATGGGAAAACTCTTGGCGTTAAAAAGCTGGAGACAGAGCCTGTACCAGAGCGTGCATGGCCAACAGATGAAATGATCGACGCTTTTCTAGACGAGATTCGTCTAAAATGTAAAGCGGACCAGGAGCGTGAAATGGCCACATCGGAAGGAGTCAAATGCGGGCAACTGAACGAAAGAGTTGACCTACCACTGCCAGAGCAAAAGGCATCCGAAGTAGACAAGAAGATATTCAAGACGAGGAAAAGGTTTGCCAAAGCCATGTCAATGGGAATGAAGCTACCACCCTCGGAGGGAAATACACATGATGAGGTGGAGAGGCACCCTGATTATTGCGCCTATCATCGAAAAATCTCACACCCCACAGAGGAGTGCGACGCCTTTAAGGTATGGTGGCAAGGATATGTTGCTCGTCGGCAACATTTTAAGCGCATGAAACGCAAGAGCCGTCGGGAATGAAGAAGCACTGTCGACGGGCGCAACAGGACTACTGGCAGCTGTGACATGGTTAACGCCGGGGGGTCACAAGTTCTCACCTTTGGGAGCGACTCTGATGAAGAAATGGCTCTGGGCCCTCTCTTTAAAGAATCCGTTTTAGGGAAAGAGGAGAAATCGGAGGCCTGCGAGAACATTCAGCTGCGCAATCGCACACTCCCAGAAAAGAATCTCGGGCCCGTGAGTAGAAAAGATAAGGGAAAGGAAAAGGTCACTGAAGATATCACTTTAGATGACCAAGTCATGAGAGAGCTGGCTGTCAAAGACCCTCCTAGGAAGAGTAAAGTGGACTATAACATCCTCGCGCATCTAAGGAAGCTGCCTTCTCAGCTTAGCATTCTCGATGCCCTCCTATTATCAAAAGAAGCGCGAGACTCACTAATTAAGGCGTTACAAGAACCTGAGCAATTCCAAGCCTTCCTCGCCACTGAAAAGATGAAGGATGAACTGGAGGAAGTGCATACAGCCGACATCACTTTCGGTGATGAAGACCTCCTTCTCGGGACGTGCGACCACAACCGTCCCCTATATGTCTCCGGATACTGCCATGATATCAAGATAGGCAAGATCCTGGTGGATAATGGATCCTCCGTCAATCTCCTTAATGTTCGGGTGTTGAAGGAAATCTGCATGAGTGTGCAACACCTCGCTCGTGACAAAATTACTATCTCCGGTTTCGATTCACAATCGTCACGGACTCTCGGATCCGTGATACTAACATTACGCTTCGGACTCCTCGTCACAGACATCAAATTCCATGTCATTGACGCCAAGACCTGCTACAACGCCTTGCTCGGCCGTCTTTGGCTACACGAGTACAATATCATCCCTTCTACACAACATCAGTGTATGAAGTACTTTAAGGATGGTTTCGAGTATACCGTAACAGGTGAGTTAAACCCATTTTCCGTAAACGAAGTCCGCAAATACGAAGATGCGAAGTACTTTTTGCTAGATTTCGAGGATACGGAAAGGTGTCGCAATCCGGAGAACAAAACCGCCGCCACCATCCCTATTTTCGGGAGCGATACCGAAGAAGAAGAAGAGATAGTTTATGCAGGGCCGTCTCAACGCAACAACCTGAGGACGCCCGCCCCCATGTTAGTCTTCGGAAGTGACTCAGAAGATGAAGTGAATGCTGTGTTCTCCAATCGGCTGTCAATACAAGCACCCCTTGGCGATGACCATAGTTTACAAATCACCATGGTACCGCGAGAACACTACAAGGATCTCGACACGCTTCAGGCTCACAATGTGCAGGACTTGCAAACATTTTACGTCCCTCCCAGGCGAAGGGGCGAGAAGGTGATCCTATTCTACCGATCCTCAGAGTCGAAAATAGAGAAAGAGGTCTGGCTTGGCGCGGATGCTACACTTGACAGGCTCCAACCCATCCGTCTGCCCAGATACTATACAAATGGATTAAAGAAGCTGTTGAAACGCCAAGGAGTACCTTTAGAACAGACCGTTCGGCAGGCGCGGTTCTACAACAGGATTTGGGATGTCCCCGGGACTCAACGCAAATTGCCCAACGGGAAGATGGAAACACTCGGGCTTGGATACGCAAGAGCCGGAAAACGGGAACGGGCTCACAGTAGCTACGCTATATATACCTTTGATGAAGAGGAGGACGTCCTGTCAGGAGATGCCAACCCCCCATCAAAACTAGACCCCGCGATTAAAGCGCCGAGTCCGTCGTTTGAAGAACGAATGGGCAAGCCTATCAGGAAAATGGGTCAAAAAGCTCGGGAAGACCACAACCGCGAAATGGCCATCTACGAGAAGGCCAGGACGCAACGTCTATCTCAACGTACTGCAAAAGACAAAGACGCTTATCCTCGTCAATCCGTTGTACGAAAGGCCCGACGCAGAGACGGAAATAAATCAAGAAGCGGCTCGGGTTTGTCACTCGTGAAGAAGATGAGTCGAGCGTATTCCTTCCCCCGAGACAAGACGGAGAGGTTACTCAACCTCGCTATAAAACATCAAATGATCACGCTTCCCGAGTCTAGACATCCTGAGCAAGCTAGTAAGGCTTCTCATCCGAGTTATTGCTCTTATCACCAAGCCATAGGACATCCTACCGAAGACTGCTTCACCTTCAAGAACTGGGTCGAGGACCAGTACCGACGGGGCAGATTCGCTTTATCCGATGGCTGGAGGGTAACGCCGCCACAAAAGCATGAACCCAAGGCCGCAAGAGCAGAACCGGGTCCACCTCAGTCCGGGGAGCGGGCTCGCACTTGTTATACGATTACGATATTAGGAGAAGAGCCCGAGAACGTAGATGACCTTCCCCGGTGCTTTGAGAACAGCGATGATGAGGTGATCTCAGAATTTCCGCCCGCTCCGAAAGAACTGGAAGATGGTATACATACTACTGCAGATAACCTCAAGAAGATTGAGTTGGGATCGGCAGACGACCCGCGACCGACATTTGTCAGCGAGCTGTTATCCGAAGAGAGGGTGGCTGCGTTAAAGGACGTGCTTCTACGGCATAAAGACTGCTTCGCGTGGAACTACTCCGAGATGCCAGGATTAGAGCCGGAGATTGCTGTGCATAGATTAGCAATATCCCCAGATATCAAGCCAGTCAAGCAAGCGCCAAGGAGGATGCGACTCGAGCTTGAGATGAGCATCAACGCCGAAGTCAAGAAGTTGATCGATTCTGGATTTATCCAAGAAGTCCAATACCCCGACTGGATCGCCAATATCGTCCCGGTAATGAAGAAGAATGGGACGGTACGCATATGCGTGGATTTCAGGGATCTCAATAAAGCCTGTCCAAAGGATGATTTCCCAGTACCAGTAACCAAGCTAATGATAGATAACACGTCAACTCACGAGGTTTTCTCCTTTATGGATGGTTCTTCAGGATACAATCAGATAAAGATGCATCCCGAAGACCAGAAGCATACCGCTTTCCGCACCCCTTTGGGTATATTCTGCTACAGGGTTATGCCCTTTGGTCTAAAGAACGCTGGCGCTACCTATCAAAGGGCCATGACAAAGATCTTCGACGACCTCATACATGACATCGTCGAGTGCTATATCGATGACCTCGTAGTAAAGAGCATGTCATACGAAGAGCATTTAAAGCATCTGGAGACTGTATTTCGACGCCTTCGGCAATATAATTTGAAAATGAATCCCCTCAAATGCGCGTTTGGAGTCTCCTCGGGCAAATTCCTGGGATTCATCGTTCGACACCGAGGTATTGAAATAGATCCGTCAAAGATTAAAGCGATCATGGAAATGCCTCCGCCAAGAACCCTCAAGCAGTTGCGGTCTCTCCAAGGGAAGCTCGCGTACATCCGGCGGTTTATCGCTAATCTTTCGGGCAAATGCCGTCCTTACAGCCACCTGATGAAAAAGGGAACTCCATTCGTTTGGGATCACAAATGCCAAGGTGCACTAGACGAGATCAAGCAGTACCTGCAGAACCCTCCGGTGTTGGCCGCGCCGGTCAAGGGAAAACCCCTCATTCTTTATACGACCGCCCTCGAAGGTTCCTTGGGCGCATTATGGGCGCAAGAGAACGATCAGGGAAAAGAGAGGGCACTCTACTACTTAAGTCGAGTTCTACTGGGGGCAGAAAGCAACTACTCTCCTATTGAAAAACATTGCTTGGCACTAATCTTCGCGATAACAAAGCTCAGGCACTATGCGTTGGCGCATGAAGTCCGTCTTATTTCAAAAGTGGACCCCCTTAAATACTTGATGTCAAAAGCCATATTGACGGGACGACTCGCTAAATGGGCCCTGCTCTTGATGGAGTTCTCGATAACGTATCAACCTCTCAAGGCAGTGAAAGGCCAGGCCATTGCCGATTTCCTCGCTGAGCATCCGATACCGGCCGATTCTCCTCTGAACTGTGATTTGCCGGACGAGCATGCATTTGATGCGATTGGCGGCGGTAGCACCCGATGGGAACTCTATTTCGATGGAGCGTCCTCCGTAAAGAAACAGAAACAAGGTGTCCCAATGATCAAATCAGGGATAGGTCTCATCTTTGCAACTCCACAAGGAGGGATAATGCGCTTCGCCTTCTCCTTAACAGAGCCGAGGACAAACAATGAAGCCGAATACGAAACTCTGATAGCAGGCCTCGAGATCGCCATCGACATGGGAATTGAAGACCTCCTTATATACGGGGATTCTCAGCTGGTCGTTAGTCAAGTAAATGGTGACTACCAAACGTGCAAGCCGGAGTTGGTAAAGTACGGCGAAAGGGTGCAACAACTATTGACCCAAATTCCCTCCTATACTTTGGAGAACATACCGCGCGCGGAAAACAGCAAAGCAGACGCGTTGGCTAAACTTGCTAAAGAACTGGCTGACGAGAACCTCGATGACGTCAGAATCCTGATACAAAGCCGTCGAGTGCTCGCCCCGGCAGAAATATCTCCGGAATCATGCGAAGAAAAGGGAACGACTGAGCAGACAACCCTATAAATAAAAGACCATGAGAAGGCCAAAGACTGGAGGGAAGTCTTCATAGACTACTTTAAGTCCCACCGAATGCCCGAAGAAGCGTCCTCAAGACATCAGCTCATGAAACGAGCTTTATCTTTCGCTTTTGTCAACGATATTCTATACAAGAGATCGTTTGATTCTCTATGGCTGAGATGCTTAGGACCGGGCGAAGCAGAAAGAGTCATTCAGGAAGTTCATGACGGACTTTGCGGCTCTCACCAAGCAGGCCCAAAGATGAAGTTAAAAATTAAACGGATGGGTTATTACTGGCCCACGATGATCCAGGACTGCCTCGAGTATGCGAAGCAATGCCACTCATGCCAGATTCATGGAGACTTCATCCACCAACACCCGAATCCACTGCACCCGACGCTGGCTAGCTGGCCATTCGAAATGTGGGGGACTGACATAGTCGGCCCCATTGAGCCAGCATCATCCCGGGGACACCGTTTTATCCTGGCAACAACTGGTTACTTCTCCAAATGGGCAGAAGCAGTACCACTGAGGGAAGTGAGGACGGAGAATATCCTCTATTTCTTCAAGACGCACGTCATCTATCGGTTCGGAACTCCACGGCGGATTATCTCCGATAGTGGACCGGCCTACCGAAGCCATAAGATTAGTCGCTTCGCACAGCAGCACAATATAGACTGGAGATATTCTTCGATTTACAATCCACGAGCTAACGGCCTGGCCGAGGCCTTCAATAAGACCTTGACGAAGATAATAAAAAAGACCGTTTCCAGGAATAAGAGAGACTGGCACGAAAGGCTGCAAGAAGCCCTTTGGGCTTATCGAACTACATTAAAGACGACCACAAACACAACGCCGTACGCATTGGTATTTGGGACGGAAGCAGTGCTCCCCCTCGAGATAGAGTTACCTTTTCTACGAGTAGCAGTCCACCACGAACTGACGAACGAAGAAAATGCTTACCTTCGGCTTGATGAGCTTGATGCCCTCGATGAAACCCGGCTCATAGCGCAACAACATCTAGAGGCCTACAAAGCAAAGATGACACGCTCGTACGAAAGATTGACCAGGCCGAGGACATTCCGCCAAGGCGAACTCATACTAGTGGTCAAAAAACCTATGATCCCCAATCGTGCCAAGCGAGGAAAATTTGAGCCAAACTATGAAGGCCCGTACATCATAGACAAGGTCTACCAGGGTGGAGCCTACCTACTCATGGACATGCACGGTGAAAGGCCTTTCAGGCCAATAAACGGCCGCTTCTTAAAGAAATACTATGCTTAATAAGCCACAGCCTGGGTCAATGATAGATGACGACGACTATGTCCGCTCACTATCTTCCTAGGCTCAGACTTTACAAGCAGCAGCCAGCCTTCCCATATCGACGGACCGAAACGTCCTTAAACTAACGGCGGACCGAAACGTCCTTAAACTAACGGCGGACCGAAACGTCCTTAAACTAACGGCGGACCGAAACGTCCTTAAACTATCGACGGACCGAAACGTCCTTAAACTAACAGCGGACCGAAACGTCCTTAAACTATCGATGGACCGAAACGTCCTTAAACTAACGACGGACCGAAACGTCCCTAAACTACTACCGCAACATCCTTAGGTTGACGAGATGAAAAAAAGAAAAAAAGAAAAGAAAAAGAAGAAGACAAAAAAAAATGATAAAAAAAAAACGGTATGTCCATAAGCAAAGTGGGCACGGATGAAAACCCGAAAGGACTCCGTGAGTAAAAACAGCAGGGCTGCCGGCAAGTGTTCGTGAAAACCCGAAAGGGCGCGACCTTGTAAAAAAAAAAGTAAAAAAGAATAAAAAAAAAATGGTATGTCTATAAGCAAAATGGGCACGGATGAAAACCCGAAAGGGCTCCGTGAGTAAAAACAGCAGGACTACCGGCGAGTGTTTGTGAAAACCCGAAAGGGCGCAACCTCGTTAAAGGACACTTACAAAGTCCTCTCGACCTTGTAAGGAGAAACCACCTGCGTGAGATCCTTACGACTCACCAAGGAGTAACACACTTAAGGATCCTCACGATTCCTAAGGAGAAAATACACTTACGAGATCCTCACGACTCGTAAGGAGAATTCTCTTATGGGACCTTCACGGCTCATGAGATTTGAAAGTCTTAAGTTACAGAAACCTAAACCTGTTCTTAAGCAAATCCTCCACAACCTCCGATGTTGCCCTACAAGAGGCTCAATACTGACCCTTGTATACAATCCACGGGCGCGAATAAGCATTTCCCCAGCAAAGTCCAACCCTTGTAGGTCCCCTCGACCCATAAGGAGAAAGCCCTCTTGTAGGATCCTTACGACTTACAGAGGAACATACACTTAGGAATCCTCACGATCCCTAAGGAGAAAATACACCTGCAAGATCCTCACGACTTGTAGGGAGAAATACCTTTGTGAGACCCTTACGGCTCATGAAGTCAAAATCCTTAGTCGACAGGACCTTAACCCTGTTTGCTAAGCCGCCTTTGTTCAACATCGACAGAGGCAAATGATGATTCGCTCCTGGCAATATTCCAGTTGCAGCGATGCTGACGCCTAAACCGGTATCAAATCCCAAGTTCTTTCATGGCAAATGATGATTCGCTCCTGGCAACATCCCAGTCGCAGCGATGCTGATGCCGAAATCGGTGTCCAAAATCCGAGCTTGCGGCGAAAAAGCTAGCAGGCCACACATGCCTACGAAATAGCCGAAATGATGGGGCAACTTGCAATAAAAAGCAGCAAGTAAAAATGTATGCATGAAAAATAGCCGAAATGATGGGGCAACTCGCAATAAAAAGCAGCGAGTAAAAATAAAACAAATAGCCGAAATGATGGGGCAACTCGCAATAAAAAGCAGCGAGTAAAAATAAAACAAATAGCCGAAATGATGGGGCAACTCGCAATAAAAAGCAGCGAGTAAAAATAAAACAAATAGCCGAAATGATGGGGCAATCGCGACCTTCGCGATATAAAAGCTGAAACGATAGAGCATCGCGGGAAAAGAAATAAAATAAAAAATAAAATTTATGCCTTACAGGTGATGTTCCATCACACCCCGTACACAATCCAAGGGCGTAAGCAAAAAGGGAACGTACCTCCCTCCCCCAGGTTTCACCAAAGAACGAAGCTAAATCTCGACGGGCCACAAGCGACCTAGGGATCATCCCAACACTCGTCTCGTAACAACGGACACAACTTCAAGCTAAGCGGAACAGCGGCAACTCCCAGTTCCATGGCTCGGTGGTATACATATCGCCAACAGTCAAACCTTCACCCCGTGAAATGCGGATATATTCAGCAGAATTCCTGGTCACGTGGAACGCGGATAATGTCACTCTTTGACCCCGTGGAAAACGTCCAGAGCGGATCCTGGTCCTCGCAGAGCATGGCAGTGAACCTGTGCGAAGCATCCAGAGCGGAGCCTAGTCCTCGCCGAGCACGGCAGTGAACCCGTGTGGAGCATCTAGTGCAAAATTCCTGGTCACGTGGAACGCGGATAATGTCACTCTTTGACCCCGTGGAAAACGTCCAGAGCGGATCCTGGTCCTCGCAGAGCATGGCAGTGAACCCGTGCGAAGCATCCAGAGCGGAGCCTAGTCCTCGCCTAACGTGGCAGTGAACCCGTGTGAAGCATCTAGTGCAAAATTCCTGGTCACGTGGAACGCGGATAATGTCACTCTTTGACCCCGTGGAAAACGTCCAGAGCGGATCCTGGTCCTCGCAGAGCATGGCAGTGAACCCGTGCGAAGCATCCAGAGCGGAGCCTAGTCCTCGCCTAACGCGGCAGTGAACCCGTGTGAAGCATCTAGTGCAAAATTCCTGGTCACGTGGAACGCGGATAATGTCACTCTTTGACCCCGTGGAAAACGTCCAGAGCGGATCCTGGTCCTCGCAGAGCATGGCAGTGAACCCGTGCGAAGCATCCAGAGCGGAGCCTAGTCCTCGCCTAACGCGGCAATGAACCCTTGTGAAGCATCTAGTGCAAACTTCCTGGTTACGTGGAACGCGGATAACGTCACTCTTTGACCCCTTGGGAAACGTCCAGAGCGGATCCTGGTTCTCGCAGAGCATGGCAGTGAACCCGTGCGAAGCATCCAGAGCGGAGCCTAGTCCTCGCCTAATGCGGCAGTGAACCCGTGTGAAGCATCTAGTGCAAAATTCCTGGTCACGTGGAACGCGGATAATGTCATTCTTTGACCCCGTGGAAAACGTCCAGAGCGGATCCTGGTCCTCGCAGAGCACGGCAGTGAACCCGTGTGAAGCATCCAGAGCGGAGCCTGGTCCTCGCCAAGCACGGCAGTGAACCCGTGTGAAGCATCCAGAGCAAATACCGGACTGTGGAGTCCTTAAAATCCACGGACTATGACGTCCTTAACCTCGACCGTGATGTCTTAAAACTAACAATCAACTACCCCGATTCCTTACAGATTTTGCCTTGGTTTAAGGGTACATCTCTTCACTCCTTTGATACCTGGCGTTGTAATTCCTCAACGTCTTCAAAGAGGTGACGGGTCCCTGCAACCACACATCGGACTGTGGAGTCCCTAAATCCACGGACTATGAGGTCCTTAACCTTGACCGTGATGTCTTAAAACTAACATCGGACTGTGGAGTCCCTAAATCCACGGACTATGAGGTCCTTAACCTTGACCGTGACGTCTTTAAACTACGATACCTTGAGAAACCCCTGACTCCGTAAAACACGGACAAGGGTGACCGCATCCAACACTTGCAGGCCCTCACGACCTGTAAGGAAGAAAAACTCTCTTGCGAGATCCTTACGACTCTCAAGAGAAAACCCGCTTAAGGATCCTCACGATCTTTAAGAAGAACTTACACCTAAGGGATCCTCTCGACCTGTAAAAAAATAAATAAATAAAAAAAAAAGGATTCCTTCGTTGGAATTAAATTCCTTATTGAGAAAAGGGAATTAAATTCCCAGAAACATTTTTGGATGGAATTAAATTCCATGGATTTGAACCGCCATCATCATCTCCCCAAAGATCATCTAAACCCTAAGAGATCTACAGTTGAAAGGTTAAGCGGTTTCATGTTCTTATGGAAAATATGAAGAAAAAAGGGTAAAAACCCTTGTTTTGGATTTAAAATCCAGACAAATGTGAAGGTCCATCGTTGTCCAAGAACATTACCTGAGGAAAAAGGATTCCTTTCAAACAGAGTTAAACTCTGAAGATTGTTTCAAGACAGAGAACTAAGCTCTGAAAGCGAGAATTAAATTCTCAAAGAAGAAGTTCTCAGAAGAAGAAGATGAACAAAGTGAAGGCTCCTATGAAGAGACAGAGGTATTTATAGAAGACAATGAAAACGCTTCGTCTCCCCAGATCCCTAGAGGAATCCAACGGTCACAAGAGGTGACAGCGTTGCACTCACGTGCAGACACGTGAGAACAACGCTGTGGGGGCATTTGTTTCCTGATTTAAAATCAGGAAAGCTTCTGGGAAAAGCTTCAGAAGAGGGTCACGTGCTTACACGTGACTAGCGGTCACGTGTTGGCACGTGACACCTAAAAACATCATCAAGGCAAGTTCAGTTTCCTGACTACGTTGAAGAAAAGGGGGCTTCAGAAAGAGTCACGTGCTCCCACGTGACCAGGGTCACGTGGCGATACGTGACATTTAAATGCAAGCGTCAAAGGCACACCGGTTCCCTGATCAAGTCAAGGAAAAGGCTTCAGAAGAGGTCACGTGCTTCCACGTGACCAGGGTCACGTGTTGACACGTGACGTTCAAGGCAGCAGACTCGTTCTCCAGATGAACCAAGGAAGGAGAGTTCAAACAAGGGTCACGTGCTCACACGTGACCAGGAGTCACGTGGTGGCACGTGATGTTTAAGCAGCAATCAGAAGACAGAGCGCAAAAGAAAGGAAAATGCTCATTCCAAAGGGGGTCACGTGCTCACATGTGACCATGGGTCACGTGGTCACACGTGACCGGCTTTCAATGCCCATTTCGTCAACAGAATTAAATTCTGAAACAGATTCAAATCTTTCCAAAGGAAAGCAACTATCTGGAACCAATCGAATTAAAGATTCAGAGGTGATCTATCTATGGGAAAATCTCGGGTTTGGAAAGATTTCCCCTTTAAATCTAACCGAAACAACAAAGGAAAAATCCCTGGATTTGAAATCCAATGGTGAATAAAATTCACCTAATAATCCAAAGGTCCAAAACGAATGATGGATGCAAATCAAATCTCTCATGAAGATTCGTCAAAAACTGATTGATTCGGCTGCTTCTCCTATAAATAGGAGCCAAGAGACACAGAGAGAGAGATATACATACGCAGAGAAGAAAAAAGAAAAGGAGGAGAGCTTTGATACTTTGAAAAGACTCGGATCTTCTGCAAAAAAAACCCTAGGTAAGAAAGGGAAGGCCTTTTGAAAGAAAGAGAATTTAATTCTCAACAGAGTTTAACTCTGATATATAAAACAGAAGAACATATTTCTTCTCTCTTTGATAGAGGATCTGCAAAGTGCACATCTCCCCTTAAGGTTGAGAATTTAATTCTCAATGGGTCGAGATCCTGCCATGCAGATCCAAAACATAGAGAGGGAATGCAAGCATGAGAATTTAATTCTCACAGAACTATAGGAATTTAATTCCTTTAAAATAAAATTAGGGCTTGACCCTGTATCATGGGAATTTAATTCCTTCAGAATAAAAAGAAATAGGGTTTAACCCTAATTAAGAACTTAGTTCTTTTGAAATAACGGGAATTTAATTCCCTTAATCATCATTTAACAGGGAATGGGAATTCAATTCCTTAAAAACTTTTATTAGGGTTTAACCCTATTCAGCCCTTCACATATATGAGGAATGTAATTCCTACAGAAAATTCAGAGTTAAACTCTATTCCAGAATATAAGTCTTCGAAAGGAAGTAGGAATTTAATTCCTCTGAAATTTACAGCTCGAGGAATTTAATTCCTGAAAAAGGATTAACAAAGCCTCTAAACAAAATACATAGAGGCAGGGTCACGTGTCATCACGTGACCCCCCAAGAGGTCTACAGAAAGTCCCTTTGAGGCAGCACCCCACGTGATCCACGTGACCCTTGGCAGAAGCTCTAATACATAGGCGTTTGAATGCCCATCACGTGATGGCACGTGATGCTCTGAAAGACGCGATAATCTCAGCAGAATAAATGAAGGGAGGGCGCTCTCACGTGCTGCCACGTGACCCCTCTTGCCTTAGTGTTTAACACTAAATTAAAACTCTCGAACCCAGTGTTAAAACACTGTTGGGCCTTAGTGTTCAACACTAATTAAAAAGCTTTATCTGCAGTGTTCAACACTGATCTGTTTTAGTGTTTAACACTAATTTGGAAAGCCTTGTTGCTGGTGTTTAACACCAATTATCTCTTAGTGTTAAACACTAACTTGTCAACCTCATTCCCAGTGTTCAACACTGACTGCTCTGTAGTGTTTAACACTAGGCTTTGGCCCAATTGGCTTAAATGGATAGAGGCAAAGCCTCTCCTGATTGGACTTAGCCCAAGATGGCCATAAGTCCTCAATTTGTGATTAACTGGGCCAATGGGCTCATAACATAATTAATCGGTCTTGATCCCAAATTGGGCTAAGGACTATTTAAGTCATTCCGGTTCTAGGGTACATCTCTTCACTCCTTTGATACTTGGCATTGTAATCCCTCAATGTCTTCAAAGAGATGACGGGTCCCGACGACCACACATTGATATGGACTGTGGGGTCCTTAAACCCGTGTCTAGTGCAAAATTCCTGGTTACGTGGAACGCGGATAATGTCACTCTTTGACCCCGTGGAAAACGTCCAGAGCGGAGCCTGGTCCTCGCAGAGCACGGCAGTGAACCCGTGTGAAGCATCCAGAGCACATACCGGACTGTGGGGTCCTTAAACCCATGGACTACGACGTCCTTAACCTTGACCGAGATGTCTTAAAACTAACAATGGACCGCAATGTCCTTAAACTACCCATGGACCGCAATGTCCTTAAACTACCCATGGACCGCAACGTCCTTAAACTAGAACAATAGAGCCCCGTATGCTCTTTTGTCGGATCTAAACGGTCCCGTTTAAGTTGATCTTAGCCTCAAAGATGGCTAACGTATCCTTAAACCTTCAAACAGACTGGACTATGAATCCCCCCAATTAACTTTGGCTCGAGGGTACATCTCTGAACTCCTCTGACATCCGTCGTTGTAATCCTTCAACGTCGTCAGAGAGGTGATGGGTCCCGACGGCCATACATACGATGGACCACTACGTCCCTAAACTGGAACATTAGAGCCCAAACGCTCTTTTGTCGGATCTAAACGATCCCGTTAAGTTGATCTTAGTCTCAAACCGGACTAACGTATCCTTAACGAACGTTTGAGTTGATCTTAGCCTCAAGTAGGGCTGACGTATCCTCAAACCAAACCCCCAAACCCAAATCTAAGATAATACGGATTTGGACTAGTCCACGCCCTACGGGCGACGACGTAACTCAGTCTCCGTAAACAATCCACGGGCAACAAAACAAACACCCACGACACGAAGTGACCATCTGGAGAAGGAGAAAGTTGTTACCGCAACGCGGTAGCGTAATTAACTGCAGGGGCTTGCGCCTGCAGGGAAGAGCGTCCCCACAATCAAAAACCCCTCAAACGAGGGGGAATCTGACGAAGTCTGCTACATCGGACGCATCCGTCTAAACCTTCGATACACGGTGCCATAAATCAACTTGGCATCTTCGGAGAGGTGGACGGATAGCACCAATTAGCATCTGCCCCGAATCTCAGGCGAGACGTCGTGTCGCGCCGTCTTTCGGAGGGGAACATGCATCTTCGGAGAGGTGGACAGATAGTACCAATTAGCATCTGCCCCGAAATTCAGGCTAGACGTTTATCGCGTCTCTGCTTTTCGGAGGGGAACAGATTCTGGC
The DNA here is from genome assembly GCA_030015575.1 of Agapanthus africanus. NCBI lineage: Eukaryota > Viridiplantae > Streptophyta > Magnoliopsida > Asparagales > Amaryllidaceae > Agapanthus > Agapanthus africanus. The sequence goes on along the minus strand of JASDDO010000018.1, from coordinate 424,633,071 downwards.
ACGCCCGGTGGGACCTTTTCCTCTTTCCACTCTACACTTCGTGTGTCGTGTTCGCGAACGAATCGCGGTTTGCTAATGGTTGCCCTTGAGTTCGAGGTACTAAGATTTGGTTTCTTGCTTGGCGCAGAAAACGAAACATCAATGGCATCTACTTGCGCGAAGTGTTCCAGCTGCAACTGCAACTCGCGTTCTGCCTCATCTGGAGGCATAGCTTACGGGCCCCAAGCGGCCTCCTTGTTCATGATGCCGGTGGAGCAGGTCACTCAGGCCACCATTGGATTGTTTTTCTGGACCATGCTCCCGCCAACGAGCTTCAGCGCTCCTATACCAACACAAGAAGCTTCCAAGAAGTCAATCTTTGATCGGCTTGCAACTACAGCGGCCCCTCCCAAAGGGTCGTCCAGCTCCGGCGTCTCAGTCTTCGTTAGATTGGGCCAAAGTTCATATGGGCCCATGATGAAGCCTGCAATTCCAGAAAAGGTTATTCCGAAGAGGATAGCCATCCCTGCTCCCGAAGTCACGAAGGCTGCTTCCCCTGTTCAAAAGTCGGCCTTCGCAAGAATGACTATCCCCTCTCAACGGACGTTAGTCTTCAACCGGCTAGCGCCAATAACAGCCTCTCCTCAGAACAGGGGGCATGACGAAGTCACCCCTCAATCTAAAACAATCCCAGCGGCCCGACACGCTCGACGTCGCCACTGGCGCTGGGTAAGGAAAGCTGGGGGCAACTCCCCCTCTGGGCTAACTCCACCAGCCTCAACGGTGGAAGTCAATGCTGCTGTTCCAACCGGGAACAGCTTTGAATTGCTGAACAAGGTGCGCATGAACTCTCCTACCGCCGTACTGAAAAGATCTCCTCCACCCGTGGAGAATGCACCGAAGGCAAAGCCGGAATAGCCCCCTCAGCGGCTGTCCTCCAAAATCTACAAAGTCTGGCGACAGGTCCAGGAGTCGGTGATTGATTAAGACTACCCTCGCCGACAGAAAAAGGTGAAGGTTCAACAGGAAGAGAACCGTCCTGTCAAGCCACAAAGGACGATAACTACCTGGGTGCCCGCTGCAATGGCCCCCTCAACGTCAACTGCTCAAAAGAGAAGGAGGCCGGAGAAAGCCCCTGTGACTACGACAGACCACAAAGATGCTGAGCCCAAACGCCACAAGTCTGGGGGCATAATGGTGCATACTGTTTACATGGCTTCCGGAAAAGAGGAAAGCCGCGCTTCGACAGGTCACTGACCGCTCACCCGATCCATGACAAAAGCCCAGGAGCAGCAACAGAAGCTTCAGGAAATGCTAACGCAAATGGCCGCACTTACCGGGCCAAAAGAAAGCCTGGAGGCGTCATCAAGAAACCGATGCTGACTTTCTCCGCAGAGTCCTCGAAAAGAAGGACAGAAAAGCAGCAGAACAAGCGACTAATATAAAACGAATGTCGCTTCTCTTCCAAGACATGGTCGGTATGATGTTACAACCAGAACCTCCAGCTGAAGACCCTCCTATCATCATTGAAGACGACAGAGGGGAGACATCGAACCCTCCTCCGGCTCTCTCAGCAGTCAAAGAGGAAACCATCTCCAGAGCCGCTCTGGATGACTATATTGCTCAGCAAATACGAGCTCACCGGGCGAATGAAGTGGCCGGCCAAGTCGTTAAAACTGGGCGACTATATCCAGGCTGGTATGATCAAATAAAGTACTCGCCGGGATACACGATCCCTAGATTCCATGTGTACAAGGGGACAGGCAATCCCCATCAACATGTCGCTCAGTTCAGGGCTCTTTGCGGCAACACTGGGGGTGATGATAAGCTTTTGCTCCGCCAATTCGTCAGCAGCTTGTTGGAGACGGCATTTGAGTGGTACTCCGAACTTCCAAATGACTCCGTCAAGACTTTCGCAGAAATGGAGTTGTTGTTCACCCAGCGATTCGCGAGTGCTAGTGAACGCACCCCAATAACGGCATTGATCAATGCCAGGGTGAAGCCAGGCGAGATGTGGGTTCAATACGCAATCTGATGGCGGAATCTGTGGTCGAAATGCGAACAGCGCATCGAAGAAGCACCAGCGGTGGGCATGTTCGTGGGCACCCTAGACCCTCATGCAACTATTTCACAATTCATGATGTTCTTCAAACTGACCACGTTCCAAGATTTAATCGACAAGCTAGCCCAGATGGAACAGATGGGTCATAGACCGTCTCCTCCGAAGCCGGAGCCGCGGAACGAAAAGGGTAAAGAGAAGGCGACCTTCGTTGCAAATAACCAACAACAGCCTAGTGCCCCAAAACTAACGGATCAACTGGAAGAGAGACAGCGCTATTATAATGAAAAAATGAAGCGTCCTTACTCGTTCCCACGCGACAAAATGAAGAGACTATTCGAACTGGCGCTGCGCAACAGGCTCATCAATCTGCCAAATCCTAAGCGACCACTGCAGCCCGGCGAGGCTAATAGTCCCAATTATTGCCCTTACCACTAAACGGTAAGCCATCCAATCGAAGATTGCTTCGTCTTTAAGGGATGGATCGAGGATCAGTACCAACAAGGCAAGTTTGCGCTGTCTGAGAAGTGGAAAGTAAGCCCACCACAACCGCACACTCCTAAGACGGACACACCGGGGGCATCATACTCTTTTGTTGAAGAAGCTCCATGGGAGGTCGCTCTTTCAGCCAAAACTAAGAGAATACTGAATGATCTTTAAACATGCCCGGCGATCAGGTGGAAGAATCCGTTGGAACCTGAGATCATTGAAGGGATGCTGAAGCCGCGCCCAACTCCAAAAGTTGGTGGTGACATTCAGAACACTCACACCCAGCCGTCAAAGTCTTCGAAGAAGAAAAAGAAAACCAAAAAGCCCGTGAAGCCTGGTGACAAGCGCACGGACCTGCAAAAGCAGATTGACGAGCTGGAAGAGTATAACCAGAAGGCGCGGGCCCCAATCACACTCCAAGAGTTCTTCGGCCACGTCCTTGAAGACGGAGATGATGGAGAAGACTTGTCAGATGAATCTGAAGATTGCGTAGCAAGCTGCCATGTGATCTCTCACTCGTCGATGGACGATGAAGAAGCTCCTTACACAGAGAAACTGGGGGCAGGTCCTGAGCCGAAACTTCTAGGGCCATCAGACGAAATGATTGATGCATTTCTGAATGAAGCGCTTCTTAAAAGCAAAGCTGCTCGAGAGCGTGAGATGGCCATATTTGAAAAATCCAAGCGCCGGCGACTGGACGAAAAGGTTGAAACGCTCCCGCCAAATCAATGTACATCCGCCATGAATAAAAGCAGGTTCAAGACGAGGAAGAGGTTCGCCAAAGCCATATCAATGGGAATGAAGCTGCCACCCTCCGAAGGAAGCATTCTTGGTGAAGCAGAAATACATCCCTAGTTACTGCTTATATCATCAAAAGATTGCGCACCCCACCAAAGAATGCAACGCTTTTAAAAGATGGTTACAGGGATATGTTGCTCACCGGCAACATTTTAAACGGATGAAACACAAAACTCGTCGGGAGCGAAGAAGTACGACCGAGGGGTTTAGAGGAATTACCGGCAACTGTCGCATGGTTAATGCCGGAGGATCGCAAGTTCTCACCTTCGGGAGCGACTCTGACGAAGAGATGACTCTTGGCTTTCTCTTCAAAGAATCCACTTCGGGAAAAGAGGAAGAACCGAAGACCTGTGAAAATATTTAGATGCGCAATCGTACACTGCCCGAAAAGAATCTCGGACCCACCAATAGAAAAGATAAGGGAAAAGAAAAAGTCCCTGAGAATATCGCCCTAGATGACCAAGTCGTCAAAGAGCTGACCGCCAAGGACCCGCCAAAGAAAAGTAAGGTGGACTACAACATTCTGGCACACTTAAGAAAGTTACCCTCCCAGCTCAGCATTCTCGATGCCCTTCTGCTATCAAAAGAAGCAAGGGATTCTTTGATCAAGGCACTGTAGGAGTCCGAGCAATTCCAAGCTTTCCTCGCCGAAGAAAAGATGAAGGACGAGCTGGAAGAAGTGTTCACAGCCGATATCACCTTCGGCGATGAAGATCTCCTCCTCGGGATGTGTGAGCACAACCGTTCCCTTTATTTCTCCGGATACTGTCACGATATCAAGATAAGCAAAATCCTGATTGGCAATGGGTCTTCCGTCAATCTCCTCAACGTGCGAGTGTTGAAGGAAATCTGTATGAGCGTTCAGCTCCTCGCTCGTAATAAAATCACCATCTATGGTTTCGACTCCCAGTCATCACGGACTCTCGGATCTGTGATACTGACGCTGCGCTTCGGGCTACTTGTCACGGATATTAAATTCCATGTCATTGACGCCAAGACATGCTACAATGCTTTACTCGGCCGGCCTTGGTTATACGAGTACAACATCATCCCTTCTACACAACACCAGTGCATGAAGTATTTCAATGATGGTTTCGAGTACTCTATGACAGGGGAGTTGAACCCATTCTCCGTGAACGAAGTCCGAAAGTGCGAAGATGCAAAATACTTCTTACCAGATTTAAAGGACACGGAGAGATGTCACAAACCGAAGGACAAAGCTGTCACCACTATTTCAGTCTTCGGGAGTGATACCGAGGACGAAGAAAAGATAGTTTATTAAGGGCCGCCCTAACGCAACAACCTGGGACCGTCCGCCCCCATGTTGGTCTTCGGCAGCGACTCGGAAGACGAGGTTAACGCTATATTTTCCGCTCGACCATCAATACAAGCCTTCGCTGGTGATAATCAGAATTTGCAAATTACCATGGTTCCACAAGAGCATTACAAAGAGCTCGATGCACTTAAAACTTATAGTGTGCAAGAATTGCAAACATTTTACGTCCCCCCCAGGCAAAAAAGGTGAAGAGGCGATCCTATTCTACCGATCCGGGGAGACCAAAGTGGAGAAAGAAATCTGGCATGGTGCGGATTCTACGCTCGACACGCTCCAACCCATTCGTCTGCCTACATATTACACGAAAGGCTTGAAAAGGCTATTAAAGCGTCAAGGGGTACCCTTCAGACAGACTGCTCGACAAGCTCGATTCTACAACAGGATTTGGAATGTCCCTGGAACTCAGCGCAACTTGCCCAACGGGAGAATGGAAACGATCGGGCTTGGACATGTGCAATCCAGAAAACGGGAGCGAGTCCATGGCAGCTACGTCATACATGACTTCGATGAAGAATGAGACATTCTGTTAAGAGAGGCCGATCCTGAACCAAAACAAGGTCCTGTCATCAAAATGCCGAGTCCATCATTTGAAGAACGAATGGACAGACTAGTAAGGGAAGCGGGTCAAAAGATCCGGGATGACCATAACCGTGAGATGGCCATTTTCGAGAAAGCCAGGACGCAGCGCCTCCTTCAACAGGCCGCGGAGAATGACAATACTCTTCCTTATCAACCCGTCATACAAAAGGCCCGACGCAGAGGCAAAAATAAATCAAAGAGCGGGAAAAGCGTTCGAGAGCGACAAAGCGAGACCAAGAAGCCACGTGATCGGGAATCGAGCAATCTGGATTCGTCTCTTATAAAGAAGATGGGTCGAGCATACTCTTTTCCTCAGAACAAAACACGGAAGATATTTGATCTTGCCATGAAACATCAAATGATTACCCTCCCGGAGTCCAAGCACCCCGATCAAGCAGGCAAAGTTAATCACCCAGATTATTGCTCCTACCACCGAGCAATAGGACATCCTCTCGAATACTGCTTCACCTTCAAGAACCGGGTCGAAGACCAATATCAGCTCGGCAAGTTTGCTCTATTCAGCAGTTGGAGAATAAATCCACCGCAGAAGCATGAACCAAAAGCCGTGCATACAGCGAGAGTAGAACCAGATCAACATCGGTCTTGGAAGCGATCTCGTACCTGTCACGCGATAACGCTGTCAAAAGAAGAGCCTGAGAATATGGATGACCTCCCCTGGTGCTTCGAAAACGATGACGACGAGGTGATCTCAGAGTTTCCACCGGCACCTAAAGAGCTGGAAGATGGAATACACATTACTGTAGATAACCTCAAGAAAATTGATCCGGGTACGGCAAGGGACCCGCGACCGACATTCGTCAGTGAGCTGCTGTCTGAAGAAAGGGTGGCTACACTAAAAGACGTGCTTATGCAGCATAAAGATTTCTTCGCATGGAACTATTCCGAGATGCTAGGACTAGATCCAGATATTGCGGTCCACAAATTGGCAATATCCCCGGACGCCAAGCCAATCAAACAAGCACCGAGAAGAATGCAGCTCGAGCTTCAGATGAGCGTCAACGCCGAGGTCAAGAAGCTAATCGACTCTGGCTTCATCCAAGAGGTTCGGTATCCTGACTGGATCGCCAACATCGTCACGGTGATGAAGAAAAATGGGACAATAAGCATATGTGCGGACTTTCGGGATCTCAATAAAGCCTGCCCGAAGGATGACTTCCCAGTACCAGTCACTAAGCTGATGATAGATAATACATCCACTCACAAAGTCTTCTCCTTCATGGATGGATTGTCAGGATACAATTAGATAAGGATGCATCCCGAGGACCAGAAGCACATCGTTTTCCGGACCCCTTTGGGTATATTCTGCTACAAGGTGATGCCTTTCGGTCTAAAGAACGTCGGTGCCACCTATCAGAGGGCCATGACGAAGATCTTCGATGACCTCATACATGAAATCGTCGAATGCTATATCGACGACCTCGTGGTGTAAAGCAAATCATATGAGGAACATTTAGAGCATCTGAGAATCGTGTTTCAACGCCTTCGGCAATACAACTTGAAGATGAACCTCTCAAATGCGCGTTCGGAGTTTCCTCGGGCAAGTTCCTAGTATTCATCATCCGACACCGAGGCATCGAGATAGATCCGTCAAAGATCAAGGCGATTATGGAGATGCCCCTGCCAAAGACTCTCAAGCAATTGCGGTCTCTCCAAGGGAAGCTCATGTATATCCGGCGATTTATAGCCAATCTCTCAGGCAAGTGCCGTCCTTACAGTCACCTGATGAAGAAGGGAACCCCTTTCATCTGGGATCGCAAATGCCATAATGCACTGGACGAAATCAAGTAATAACTGCAGAATCCGCCAGTACTGGCCGCTCCCGTTAAAGGAAAACCTCTCATTCTGTATACAACCGCCCTTAAAGGTTCCTTAGGTGCACTATGGGCACAAGAGAACGACCAAGGGAAGGAGAGAGCCCTCTACTATTTGAGTCGAGTTCTCCTGGGGGCAGAAAGAAATTACTCTCCCATTGAAAAACACTGCCTGGTATTGATCTTCGCGATAACGAAGCTCATGCACTATGCGTTGGCGCATGAAGTCCGCCTCATATCGAAGGTGGATCCTCTCAAGTATTTAATGTCAAAGGCTATATTGACGGGGCGGCTCGCTAAATGGGCACTGCTCTTGATGGAATTCTCGATAACCTATCGTCCCCTCAAGGCAGTGAAAGGCCAGGCCATCGCCGACTTTCTCGCTGAGCATCCGATACCTGCTGATTCTCCTTTGAATTGCGAACTGCCAGACGAATATACATTTGACACGATCGACGGAGGTGATACCCGGTGGGAACTTTACTTCGATGGAGCATCCTCTATGAAGAAGCGCAAACAAAGCACCCCCATAATCAAATCAGGGGTAGGCCTCATCTTCGTAACCCCACAAGGAGAGATAATGCGCTTTGCCTTCTCCTTAACAGAGCCGAGGACAAACAATGAAGCCGAGTATGAAGCTTTGATAGCAGGTCTCGAGATCGCCATCGACATGGGGATTGAGAACCTCCTCATATACGGGGACTCCCAACTGGTCGTTAGTCAAGTAAACGGCGACTATCAAACGTGCAAACCAGAACTGGTGAAGTACGGCGAGAGGGTACAGCAACTGCTGACCCAAATACCTTTCTATACCTTGGAAAGCATACCGCGTGCGGAAAATAACAAAGCGGATGCATTAGCCAAGCTCGCTAAAGAATTGGCCAATGAGAACCTCGATGACGTAAGAATCGTGGTACAAAGCCGTCGGGTTCTTGCACCGGCAGAAATATCCCCAGAGTTGTCCGAGGAAAAGAGAGCGACCGAGCAAATGGCTCTACAAGTAAAAGACCAAGAAAAGGTTGAGGATTGGAGAGAAGTCCTTATAGACTATTTCAAATCCCGTCGAACACCTGAAGATGCGTCCTCAAGACATCAGCTTATGAAGCGAGCTTTGTCTTTCGCTTTCGTCAATGATACTCTGTATAAAAGGTCATTTGATTCTCTGTGGCTAAGATGCTTGGGACCTGAAGAGGCAAAGAGAGTCGTCCAAGAAACTCACGACGGACTCTGTAGTTCTCACCAAGCCGGGCCGAAGATGAAGCTGAAGATTAAAAGGATGGGCTACTATTGGCCCACGATGATTCAGGACTGTCTCAAGTATGCGAAGCAATACCACTCGTGCCAGATCCATGGGGACTTTATCCACCAGCATCCGAATCCGTTACATCCGACAGTGGCTAGCTAGCCGTTCGAAATGTGGAGAACCGACATAATCGGCCCCATCGAACCAGCATTGTCCAGAGGACATCGATTCATTTTGGCGACAACTGATTACTTCTCCAAATGGGCAGAAGCAGTATCGCTGAGGGAAGTGAAGATGGAGAATATCCTCCATTTCTTCAAGAAACACGTCATTTATCGGTTTGGCACTCCGCGACGGATTATCTCCGATAACGGGCCGGCCTACAGAAGCCACAAGATTAGCCGCTTCACACAACAGGATAACATAGACTGGAGATACTCCTCAGTCTATAATCCCCGAGCTAATGGTTTAGCCGAGGCTTTTAACAAGACCTTGACAAAGATCGTGAAAAAGACAATGTCTCGAAATAAAAAGGACTGGCATGAGAGACTGCATGAAGCTCTCTGGACGTATCGAATTACGTTCAAAACGGCCACGAACACAATGCCGTACGCATTGGTATTCGGTACAGAAGCGGTACTCCCCCTCGAGATAGAGTTACCCTCTCTACGAGTGGCAGTTCATTACGAGCTAACGAACGAAGAGAATGCTCACCTTCGGCTTGAGGAGCTCGACGCCCTCGATGAAACCCGGCTCATAGCGCAACAAAATCTGGAGGCTTATAAAGCAAAGATGACACGCTCATATGAAAGATTGACTAGGCTAAGGACATTCCGCCAAGGCGAACTCATGCTAGTGGTCAAAAGACCTATGATCCCCAATCGTGCCAAGCGGGGGAAATTCGAGTCGAACTATGAAGGCCCGTATATTATAGACAAGGTCTACCAGGGTGGGGCCTATCTACTCATGGACACGCATGGTGAAAGACCTTTCAGGCCAATAAACGGTCGCTTCTTGAAGAAATACTACGCTTGACGAGTCGCGGCCTAGGTCAATGATAGATGACGACGCCTATGCCCGCTCGCTATCTTCCTAAGCCCAAACTCTATAAGTAGTAACCGGCCACGGACCGAAATGTCCTTAAACTAACAACGGACCGAAACGTCCTTAAACTAACAACGGTTCACTATGTCCTAAAACAAGCCGTTGACCGAGATGTCGATAAACTACGGTGGATTGCAGCATTCCAAAGCTGATACAAAAAAAGAGAATAAAAAAAAGAAAAAAGAAAACGGTATGTCCATAAGCAAAATGGGCACGGATGAAAACCCGAAAGGGCTCCATGAGTAAAAACAGCAGGGTTACCGGCGAGTTTTGTGAAAACCCGAAATGGCGCAACCTCGTTAGAATAAAAAAAAAGAAAAAAAAGGAAACGGTATGTCCATAAGCAAAATGGGCACGGATAAAAACCCGAAAGGGCTCCGTGAGTAAAAACAGCAGGGCTACCGGCGAGTTTTGTGAAAACCCGAAAGGGCGCAATCTCGTTAAAAGACACTTGCAAGGTCCTCTCGACTTTGTAAGGAGAAACCACCTGCGTGAGATCCTTACGACTCACAAGGGAGCAACACACTTAGGGATCCCCACGATTCCTAAGGAGAAATTACACTTGCGAGATCCTCACGACTCGTAAGGAGAATCCTCTTATGAGACCTTCACGGCTCATAAGATTCAAAAGTCTTAAGTTACAGGGATCTGAACCTGTTCTTAAGCGGCCACCACAACCTCTAATACTGATCTACAAGCGGTTCAGTATTGACCCTTGTATACAATCCACGGGCGCGAATAAATATTTCCCTAACAAAGTCCCATCCGTGACAAGGGATAGGTCTATATGTTGAACAACCCTTGTAAGTCCTCTCGACCTATAAGGAGAAAACACTCTTTTAAGTTCCTTACGACTTATAGGAGAACATGCACTTAGGAATCCTCACGACTCCTAAGGAGAAAACGCACCTACGAGATCCTCACGACTTGTAGGGAGAAATATCTTTATGAGATCCTTACGGCTCATAAAGTCAAAAGCCTTAGTCGACAGAATCCTAACCCTGTCTACTAAGCCACCTTTGTTCGACACCGACAGAGGCAAATGATTATTCGCTCCTGGCAATATCCCAGTTGTAGCGGTGCTGATGCCGAAATCGGTGTCTAATTCCAAGCTTGCAGCAAAGAAGCTAGCGAGCCACACATGCATACGAAATAGCCGAAATGATGGGGCAACTTGCAACAAAATCAGCAAGTAAAAAAAATGTATGCATGCAAAATAGCTGAAATGATTGGGTAACTCGCAATAAAAAGCAGCGAGTAAGAATAAAACAAAATAGCCGAAATGATTGGACAACTCGCAATAAAAAGCAGCGAGTAAGAATAAAATAAATAGCCGAAATGATTGGGCACCGCGAAAAACAGCCGAAATGATTGGGCAATCGCGACCTCCGCGATATAAAAGTTGAAACGATAGAGCATCGCGGAAAGAAATAAAAATATATATATATATAAAATTTATGCCCTACAGCTGATATCACATCAATCCCTGTGTACAATCCAGGGGAGCAAACAAAGAGGGAATCACACATTTCCTCCCCAGGTCTCATCAGAAGAAGGAGCCAAACCTCAACGGTTCACAGATAGCCTGGAGATCATCTCAACATTCATCTCATTACAACAGACACAACATCAAGCAAAGCGGAACAGCGGCAACCCCCAGTTCCATGACTCGGCGGTGCACAGATGACCGAGAGTCAAACCCCGACTCCGTGAAATGCAGATAAAGTCAAAAATTCCTGGTTACGTGGAACGCGGCTTATGTCAATCCTGACCCCGTGGGAAACGTCCAGAGCGGATCCTGGTCCTCGCAGAGCACGGCAATGACCCCATGTGAAGCATCCAGAGCGGAGCCTGGTCCTCGCAGAACACGGCAGTGAACCCGTGGGAAGCATCCAGAGCAAAATTCCTGGTTACGTGGAACGCGGCTTATGTCAATCCTGACCCCGTGGGAAACGTCCGGAGCGGATCTTGGTCCTCGCAGAGCACGACAATGACCCCGTGTGAAGCATCCAGAGCGGAGCCTGATCCTTGCAGAACACGGCAGTGAACCCGTAGGAAGCACCCAGAGCAAAATTCCTGGTTACGTGGAACGCGGCTTATGTCAATCCTGACCCCGTGAGAAACGTCCAGAGCGGATCCTGGTCCTCGCAGAACATGGCAATGACCCCGTGTGAAGCATTCAGAGCGGAGCCTGGTCTTCGCAGAACACGGCAGTGAACCCGTGGGAAGCATCCAGAGCAAAATTCCTGGTTACGTGGAATGCGGCTTATGTCAATCCTGACCCCGTGAGAAACGTCTAGAGCGGATCCTGGTCCTCGCAGAACACGGCAATGACCCCGTGTGAAGCATCCAGAGCGGAGCCTGGTCCTCACAGAACACGGCAGTGAACCTGTGGGAAGCATCCAGAGCAAAATTCCTGGTTACGTGGAACGCGGCTTATGTCAATCCTGACCCTGTGGGAAACGTCCAGAGCGGATCCTGGTCCTCGTAGAACACGGCAATGACCCCATGTGAAGTATCCAGAGCGGAGCCTGGTCCTCGCAGAACATGGCAGTGAACCCGTGGGAAGAATCCAGAGCAAAATTTCTGGTTACGTGGAACGCGGCTTATGTCAATCCTGACCCCATGGGAAACGTCCAGAGCAGATCTTGGTCCTCGCAGAGCACGACAATGACCCCGTGTGAAGCATCCAGAGCGGAGCCTGGTCCTCGCAGAATACGGCAATGACCCTGTGGGAAGCATCCAGAGCAAATTCCTGATCACGTGGAACGCGGTTTATGGCAATCCTGACCCCGTGGGAAATGTCCAGAGCGGATCCTGGTCCTCGCAGAGCACGGCAATGACCCCGTGTGAAGCATCCAGAGCAGAGCCTGGTCCTCATAGAACACGGCAATGACCCCGTGGGAAGCATCCAGAGCAAAATTCCTGGCTATGTGGAACGCGGCTTATGTCAATTCTGACCCCGTGGGAAACGTCCAGAGCGGATCCTGGTCCTCGCAGAGCACGGCAATGACCCTGTGTGAAGCATCTAGAGCGGAGCCTGGTCCTTGCAGAACACGGCAATGACCCCGTGGGAAGCATCCAGAGCAAATTCCTGGTCACGTGGAACGCGGCTTATGTCAATCCTGACCCCGTGGGAAACGTCCAGAGCAGATCCTGGTCCTCGCAGATCACGGCAATGACCCCGTGTGAAGCATCCAGAGCGGAGCCTGGTCCTCGCAGAACACGGCAATGACCCCGTGGGAAGCATCCAGAGCAAATTCCTGGTCACGTGGAACGAAGCTTATGTCAATCCTGACCCCGTGGGAAACATCCAGAGCGGATCCTGGTCCTCGCAGAGCACGACAATGACCTCATGTGAAGCATCCAGAGCGAAGCCTGGTCCTCGCAGAACACGGCAATGACCCCGTGGGAAGCATCCAGAGAAAAATTCCTGGCTACGTGGAACGCGGCTTATGTCAATCCTGACCCCGTGGGAAACGTCCAGAGCGGATCCTGGTCCTCGCAGAGCACGGCAATGACCCCGTGTGAAGCATCCAGAGCGGAGCCTGGTCCTCGCAGAACATGACAATGATCGTAGGAAGCATCCAGAGCAAAATTCCTGGTCACGTGGAACGTGGCTTATGTCAATCCTGACCCCGTGGGAAACGTCCAGAGCGGAGCCTGGTCGTTACAGAACACGGCTATGACATCGTGGGAAACATCCAGAGCAACTCCTGACTCCGCAAAAAGCGGATAAGGGTAACCTCACCCATCACTTACGGGTCCTCACGACTCGTAAGGGAGCAAACTCTCTTGTGAGATCCTTACGACTTTCAAGAGAAAACACACTTAGGAATCCTCACGATTCTTAAGGAGAAATTACACCTACGGGATCCTCTCGACCTGTAGGGAGAAAATTCTTTATGAGACCCTCACGGCTTATAAAGTTGAAAAGTCTTAGGAGGCAGATCTTAACTCTGAATCCTAAGCCATCATTGTTCTGCAAAGAAATCGAGATAGACTATCCACAGAATACATTTAATAAAAGGGACACACCATCGTGAAGAAAAATATGTCTTTTATTCATGAATCAAAATGAAGACAAAGTACAATTCATGAAAGAACAAAAAAATATACTCTTATTCAGGAGTATGTACAAAGGAAGGCGCGTGCACTCAAGACTATATATAAACATGCCTCCCTTCGACGACAATACTCGATCTAAAACCAGCATAAACCACCCGATATGGGAAATAACAAGAAAGGTTTCTAATCTATATCCTACCAAGCATGCATTTGCAACTGTACGAATGTTTAAAAGGAAATGTTACCCGAGGCACTGATGTGCATGCAACATAACGATGGTGCTCGCAGTTAAAGAAAATTCCCATGAGAAAAATATGCAGCTCATTTACGCAAGCAAGGCGCACGTACGAGTATCCGACAAACATGAAAATTCAAACAGAAAGCATGCAAACCGCCAATGATAAAAGGAGTACATTGATTTAAACATACTACACTACCGGTAAAAGATCACCAAACAAGGGATCGGAAATACAAGGTTAACAAAGCAAAACACAAAATTTTCCAGCTCCCTCTCCGTCTTCTCCAGCACGTCAAAACGACGGTTTTCGCGAGGAGTCGCTCCCCATCGGTTGGAGTCGTGCTCATCAGCGAAAGCAGATATGACGGCCCGTCGGGCCCTTATCTGGCTCAGTATATGAACTGAATGATCCTTCAGAGCTTGAGTGATTAGACAAGCCTTGTGAAAGCACTCAAGCTTGTCCTCCGCCGCGTCAAGGATCGCCAAAGTCATCTCCGCCGGATGGGGGGGTATATCAACAAGCACAGAAGGATCATCCGAAGCCAAATGGAGCCCATGGGAAGAGGAGAGCCCCGACGAGTCAGTAGCTCGTACATCACCGTATCACATTGAGCGTCGGTGAGAAGGGGGTCTGCCAGCCGCGCAGCGAAGCTAGGGATTATCTCCTCAATGGGCACCTCCCATGGTTGCCGACGAGCGTAGGGACGATTGCAAGCCATAGCAATTGATCGGTTTCTCAAAGATGATCACCTTATAGGTATAAATGAGTTTCTCTGCGAAGAAAGGAAGAAAAGCATGGTTTCAAGTTATAAGGGGGAGCATTTAATGCTATGCACAAAAAATGTTGTGCATGGTGGAACTACTCTCAAAACTCGGAAAAAAGGAGAGAGCATTCGAAATGAAAAGCAATGACGCATTGAAATCAGATCAGGGAAATAAAATGTCCCCATCAAGCAGAGCCCCGCATGCGCAACACGTGAGCACAAGCCTTGATTGGAAGATAAAGCGGCGCTGCACATACATAACAAAGAACTGAGCTCTGAGAAAAAGAATTAAATTCTCAAAAGAAAATGAATAAGGAAGACGATGAAAGAGTGGAGACGCTTCTGAAGAGACCCCTGTATTTATAGGATGTGATGGGAAACGTTTCATCTCCCCTATTCTCTAGACAAATCCAACGGTCACAAAAATGACAGCGTTGCACTCACGTGCAGACACGTGAGAGCAACGCTGTGGGGGCATTTATTCCCTGATTAAAAATCAGGAATTATCTCAATGAGGTATCACGTGTTGACACGTGATCTCTTTACAGAATTAAATTCTAAGCAAGCAGAAGTATAAGCAAATGGCTAAGGAAAGATTCCAATGGGGCGTCACGTGCTCACACGTGACCAAGGGTCACGTGATGACACGTGATGGTCTTTAGCCCAGTTAAAAGACAGAATTAAAATTCTGAAGGAAGAGGGGTCGCGTGCCAACACGTGATGGGCTTTGAAAGCCTTATAAGTTGATAGAATTAAATTCTAAATTAAGGGAAATCAAAGACCCTAACTGGGAAAGTTGAAAGCCTTTCTCGATAACTAGTTTATCTACCTTTAGAAAAACTTCACGGGGTAATGACCTACCCCACATGCGCACTATAGTTTCATAGTACGATACTCTAAACATATAGCTAATTTAAAGATTGACTTTTATATTAAAATACCACACCTTTTCAAAACGGGTTTATTTTAATCGGTATTTTCAAATCCCTGGCAATTACGCCTCTACAACCCTTGTTAGGGGACCCGCTAATAGATGGTGTGGATTATCGCACATTCTTGGGATAGTAGAGCGAGATCTCGAACTTCTCGTGGAGTATTTGGTCTCGAAAGGAAATAAAAATACGATTTTTATGAAATGCGAATTTTCTAAACAAAACTAATTTTTGAAAAATTATATAAAAATTATGAATCCGTACTTTCAATAAAAATATATTATGAAACTATATTCTTTAAAATGAAAAGTTAGAATTCGTAATAAAATACCACTAAGTTTCCCAAAGTAGTAGTTTTCACAAAATTACCATAAACATTCAAAAAGCTAGGTTTTATCACCAAAATACCATAACAATTAAAATACATGTTCATGAAAACCTTAAATATTACAAATCACCCTCGAGGTTTATTTTTAAACTATATTAAAATATTTTTCATAAAACCCATGCAAACAACATTTTAAGGACTCTAGAATTAATATAGGTTTAAGCGATATCCATTCTCTTAAGCCCCAGGGAGCCGGAAAAAGTGAGTGCTTACCTATTCAGGTTAGACAACTTAACGGAGTTATCAATAGCAATTGTCTTGGAAAAAGACACAAATCCTGCCGTCCATGTGCAACAGTTGCCGATTTCTCCCGAACATAAGATTTTTTTAACAGTTTAAATCAATTCCTATGAAAAATACATGAACTCGAATCCAAACTCGAATCTAAACTTGAACTCGAATTCAAATACAAACTCGAACTCTAACCTAACTCAAATCTAAATTCGAATAAGAACTCGAACCCAAACTACTCGAACCAACTTGACTTGAACCAAGATTGCAATTATCATGACTCGTATATTACTTGACTCACTCGACTACATTCTACACCTTTGCAATCTATGGTTTCGATCAAGACATGTTAATTAATCAATCAAATCAGTTAAGTATATTAACCAGTTATAATATATTATACTCGGGGTGTTTGGGATAGTTTCTTGTGTGAATCCAACAGAGTTTCAGGAGTCCCGTATTAACCTTTTTTTTATTTTACTCGAATATCAGTCGGGTTGACTCATCCACAGCCTAGATCCCCGATGCTAACACATGAAATGGGCCCGTGTTTTTTTGCTCCTGAGGCCCCACTCTTGAGCTCGTGAATACTTCTACGGCTGCGTTGATATTCACACTTGGAACTTAACGTTAACATAGTGACCATATAGTGACCTATAGAATATATTTACCCATAATCATATACTCTTACTCGTCATATAAATATTCTACAATTGTCATTTTCTTTACTCTTCCTTATCTTTGGGACTTACCGAGCGTTAGTTCGCTTACGGGCATTCCACCCACTTTTCTTCTCTTGAAATGTTCGTCGGATACGGTCGAGACAGAGTAAATGGAAGCCACGGAGGAAGAATTCAACCAGATCGCTACTCATGGTTAGCTCGGCTTCACTTTTCTTCAGTTTATATATGCCACTTGTTTAGGTATTTTCCTTATTATATTTACTTTCCAGCATAAACTCATGTATTTGTAAATATTGGAAGTTGAATGTAAATGAAGATGCTTGTTGAAAAATTTTACTATCTCCATTTATTCTTGTATTGTTTATTATTGTTTCAATACGCTTAGTATGTTTATTTAGGGAATGACCTTCTCTGGATAAATATGCCGCGGGCTTGCTACGTTACCGTTTCTGTCTACCGGGAAGCGGGGCGTGACATCCGATCCCATAAGCTTCTCAGGTAGATAATCCGAGTCTAAAATGATTGCGTTTTGTTTTCTGACAACTGCCGCTTCCCAATCTTACAAGTAAATTATGCACTCCATTGTGTCGTACGCTAAACTGCTTCTCTTCTCGCTTAATGTCCTGCTACATGTACTAAAAGCATTTTCCGACACTACTGTAGACACTGGAACGGTTAGTAAATCACAAGCTATTGTAGATAGGACCGGATACAAATGTCCGTAGCTTTTCCACCATGCTAAAACATAAACCTTATCTATAGTATAATCTATATATAAATCAGTTTGTCAAAACATTTTTAATTTATTTAAAGATGACGATGATGAGGCCATGGGGCCCGTGCCTTTTTCTTCTCTGAATAAGTGCAAAAGCTGGAGTCGAAGCACGTGGACTGGTTGCAGCCGGTGGTCTAGTAGTTCTACCAGCAGAAAACCATGCAACATACAAATCAAACAGTTCATCTAAATTACTTTTAATGGTACTAACATAATGTTAGTAATATGTATGCCCTAGAGACTATTATTGTATATTATAGTGGATACTTGGACATATATATATAGAGGACTTTCTTGTTCGACATGATAGTATGCTATCTGGTTGCACAACATGTACACTTATATTATTCTGTCTCTCTGATACATGTTGATAAAGCCCTTAGGATGTTAGCTTGACTACCAGGACTATGATGCAGATCATACCAGTGGGGCTTGTGTAGTCCGCAAGCACATCCTTTAACCGTTCCTAATTGAGAGAGTATCGAGACAGGGTATCGATATTCCAGAATAGACTAGTGTGTACGTTTCTTGAACCTGTATGGGGGCAATGGTTGATCCCACAACCATTGGTGTTTGATATCAAAGATTTTACACAGGTGCTCATTAAAGAATGGGTACATCGAACAGGACTCGCTGAGAACTCCTAGATGGTACCATACCTATTGTCAGATAGCTGTTCTCTGGTGACACTTGTACATGTTAGTCTGTAAACCAGAGATCGTCATAGTGTCTTGTGTGGTTCCCACCGTGCTTTGATTTCCTTCCTACCACGGCTCAAATGAGCCATGCAAACAGGTGGATTTAGGGTACAGTCTCGAGTCACATGGAGGTAGTGAGCGATAGGAGGGGTTTTATCTCTTTCGGTATTGGGAGTTGATGTTGCCCTATGCTCAATTGGCTATAACAACAAGTCTCTGTACATGGCTGATGAGATTTACTGATAAGTGTTATCAGTAGTTTCTCGAATAGTTATAGGCTACACATCGGCATGACTTATCAAGTTACTAGGGTCTGACGATTCCACCCCTAGACTCGATATGCGACATATCATACGAAGAGACCGGACTGTACGGTAAGTGTTGCTTATAGGCTTTGCGAGAGTTTGGACAAGTTTTCTTGTTGATCTTCTATTCGTTCATACCTGAGTAGCTGTTTCGTCTAGCTAGTACCGTTGACGGCTTGTAGGTGACTGATGTGATCATTACCTACTGCTGGCGTATTGACGGGTCTTTAGAGTTCCACACAGAGGTTTCCTAGCTCAAGCGAAACGAAGTAGGGCACATATGATAATATGTGCGGGAGCTTGATTAAATACGAGTATGTGATACCGTATTCTAATATCGCGATATTTGATATCGGTTAGATTATATGTGATATAATCAAATTATTGAATCAAGTGTTGATTCAATGATTTGTTATATGTATATATATTTGATATTGGCCGGTGTTCCCTTATAAAAAATGAATAATAAATAAAAGCAATGGGAAAAAGTCCCCAAATGGAGCATCACGTGCCCACACGTGATAGGCGCCGCGCTTGACAAAACTAAGCTGAAACTGAGCCTCACATGCAGACACGTGACCTCTATATACAAAGTATATAGGCGCCTGAATAAAGCAAACAATTGGCCAGAGCAAAAACTCACGTGATAGCACGTGACGCTCTTTGGTAGGCTTAATTTGGTGGGGTCACGTACTACACGTGATGGGCTCCTATGCCTTCTGAACCGATAGAATTAAATTCTAATTAAGAGGAATCAAAACCCCTAGTTGGAAAATGTTTCCTTAAATCTTTCCAAACAAGAAAGATTACGCTCTGTAAAACAGGGCGCCGTTGGATTAAAAATCCAATGGTGATTAAAAATCACCAATCTACAGAAAGATCTCTGTAAGGGGAAATATCTTCCTAATATTGTTAAGAACAATAAAAGAGATATCGTCTGTGAAACAGAAGTCCTTGGATTAAACATCCAACGGTGAATAAAATTTACCAATTGATCTAAAAGATCATTTTGGTTGATTATAAAATCAATCAAAATCTCTCAAAGAGAGATTTTCTAAACAAATTGATTCCCTTCTTCTCCTATAAATAAGAGCAAAGAAGCAAAGGAGAAAAAAGATACAGAAAGAGAGAGAGAAAACCCCTTCGTAAGCCAAAAGAAAAGAGAATTTAATTCTCTAGAGAGAAGAAGATCTCCAAAAAGAAACTCTAGGTAAGGAAAGGAACCAAACACAGAACCTTTTTACCTCTTCTTCACCTTCATAAGAGTTTAACTCTTCTAAAGAGAACTTAGTTTTTCTTCTGATTGAAGATTTGCAGAAGCAGATCTTCCCACAAATTGAGAATTTAATTCTTATCGGGGAGATCTGTTATGCAGATTCAAAACTTAGGGGAAGAATTGAGTCTAAAGAATTTAATTCTTACAACAGAACATATAGAAATTTAATTCCTCTAAATAAAACTATGGTTTAACCCTATAACAAAATTTAATTTTTATTAAACAAGGGGCTTGAAAACTTAAGATCCCCAAGCACGAAAAAGGAGATTAGCATCCAAAAATGATAATTGCAGATCACGTGCTCCCACGTGACCCCTGAACAAACCTTTATAAAAGGGGAATAAACTTAAGACAGATTCCATTCTTAGGGCGCCTCACGTGACCCCACGAGACCCCTTAATAGTGCTTAGCACTATTCAAAAGAGAATAAAATAAAGACAGCTTTCAGTCTTTGGGGACGCCTCACGTGATCCCATGTGACCCAATATTGCTCAGCACTCAGAAAAGAAAAGGGAACAAATCCGAAGAAGCTGTGCCAAATCTCAGGCGCCTCACGTGACCCCACGTGAGCGCCTCAGACTTTCGGTGTTTAACACTACTTCAAGCGCCTCACGTGACCCCACGTGAGCGCCTCAGACTTTCGGTGTTTAACACTACTTCAAGCGCCTCACGTAGGAGCACGCGAGCGCCGAACATATGCTAGTGTTTAACACTATAATAGGCCAACCTTAGCCCAAATTAGCTAAGTCTCTCAAAGCCAAGACTCTTTTTCAACCGAGCCTCAATTATACTCAGGTCTTTCAAAATTGATCTCAGATGGCATTCAAAGTAATGTTATCACATTCCTTCACAATCTGACATTTGGTTCAAGGGTACATCTCTTCACACCTCTGATACATGTCGTTGTAATTCTTCAACGTCTTCAGAGAGGTGGCGGGTTCCGATAACCAACAACTTTTTGGTACATTTCAAAACCCATGGATACACCCCAATGGACCGTAATGTCCTCAAACTAACTATGGACCGTAATGTCCTTAAACTAATCTTCGTGGACTATGATGTCTTTAAACTTCATGGACTATGATGTCTTTAAACCATGGACCGCAACGTCCCTAAACTAAATTCTATGGACTATAATGTCCTTAAACTCCACGGACTATGATGTCCTTAAACCCAATGGACCGCAATATCCCTAAACTAAGACGACAGAGCCTAAATGCTCTTTCGTCGGATCAAAAATGATCCAGAACCCTGTTGAGTAGATCTTAGTCTAAAATTAGACTAATGTATTCTCAACAAACGTTTGAGTTGATCTTAATCTAAAACAAGATTAACGATCCTTAAACCAACCCAAACCCAAATCTAAGAAAATATGGATTTGGACTAATCCATGCCCTACGGGCGATAACATAAATTAGTCTCCGTATACAATCCACGGGCAACCTAAAACAAAACAAATACACACGATACGAAGTGACCTTCTGGAGCAGGAGAAAGTGGTTATTGCTACGTGGTAACGTAATTAACTGCAGGGGCTTGCGCCTGTAGGGAAAAGCTTCCCACAATCAAAAACCTCTCACAACGAGGGGGAATCTGACGAAGTCTGCTACAACGACCGCATCTGTCCAAACCTCCGATACACGGTGCCATAAATAAACTTTGCATTTTCGGAGAAGTGGACGGATAAATCCAAATAGCATCTGCCCCCTAAAATTCAGGCCAGACGTCCCAACGTCCCGGTCGCATCTTTCGCTGGTGAACAGATTCTGGCACGCCCGGTGGGACCTTTTCCTCTTTCTACTCCACACTTCGTGTGTCGTGTTCGCGAATAAATCACGGTTTAATATGGTTGCCCTGGATTCGAGATATTAAGATTTGATGTCTTGCTCCGTGTAGAAGAGAAGATGGCGTCAATAACTTCCAACTGCAACAACAACTTCCACTCCGTCCCGTCTGGAGGTGTAACCCACGGGCCCCAAGCGGCCTCCATTTTCGCAATGTCGGTGGAACAGGTGACACAGGCCACCACTGGATTATTCTTCGGGACCATGCTCCCGCCAATGAGCTTCAACGCTCCAGTGCCATCACAGAAAGCTTCAAAGAAGTCGGTTTTTGATCAGCTCGCCACTACCACGGCCCCTCTCAATGGGTTGTCCAAGTCCAGCGTCTCGGTCTTTAACAGACTAGGCCAAAGTTCAAGTGGGCCCGTGAAGAAGCCTGCAATACCCGAAGTAGCTATCCCGAAGCGGATAGCCATTCCAGCTCCGGTAATCGAAGTCATCAGAGAGGCTTCTCCTGCTAAGGGGTCGGTCTTCGCAAGACTGGCCGTTTCAACTCCCGCTGCGGGTGGAGTCGTCCAAACTACTTCCCCTGCTCGAAAGTCGGTCTTCGACAGATTAGACGTTCCCCCTCAACGGACGTCAGTCTTTGACAGGCTGGCACCAACAACAGCCTCTCCTCAAAGCAGGGGGCATGATGAAGCCGCCTCCGTAACCGAGCCAGTCCCATCTGCAAGACATGCTCGACGTCGCTACTGGCGTCGAGTGAGGAAAACTCGGGGCAGCTCTCCCTCTGGACTAACTCCACCAGCTCCAATGGTGGAAATTTATGCTGCTGTTCCAACTGGGAACAGCTTTGTGCCGCTCTGGAGGGTGCGCAAGAACTCTCCAACTGTCGTATTGAAAAGGTCTCCTCCACCGGTGGAGAATGTTACTAAAGCAAAGCCGGAACAGCCCCCTCAGCGGCTGTCCTCTAAAATCCACTGGGTCTAGCGAAGAGTCCAAGACTCTGTAGTTGATCAAGACTACCCCCGCCGACAGAAGAAAATGAAGGGTCGACAGGAGGGGGACCATCTCGCCGCCATGCCATAGAACATATCGTCTATATGGGTGCTCGCTGCAACGGCCCCCTCAACTCCGACCGCCCATAAAAGAGAAGGCCGAAGAAGATCCCTGTGTCTGCGGCAAATCTTAGGGCACTGAACGTAAACGCCCCAAGTCTAGGGGTATGGTGGTGCACACCGTCTACATGGATTCCAGAAAAGAGGAAAGCCGTATCTCTACGGGTCATTGACCATTCACCCGATCGGTAACAAAGGCTCAGGAGCAACAGCAGAAACTCCAGGAGATGTTAACAAAGATGGCCATGCACACTGGGCCGAATGAAAGCCCGAAAGCGTCGGATCAACGCCAAGAGTAGGAAACCGACGCTGAGTTCCTCCGAAGAATGCTCGAAAAGAAAGATAAAGAAGCCGCGGAACAAGCGGCTAACATAAAGCAAATGACGCTCCTGTTCCAAGATATGGTGGGCATGATGATTCAACCGGACCCTCCAGCCGAAGATCCCCCAATAATCATTGAATACGAC
The DNA here is from genome assembly GCA_030015575.1 of Agapanthus africanus. Lineage (NCBI taxonomy): Eukaryota > Viridiplantae > Streptophyta > Magnoliopsida > Asparagales > Amaryllidaceae > Agapanthus > Agapanthus africanus. The sequence goes on along the minus strand of JASDDO010000018.1, from coordinate 424,609,928 downwards.
AGATGAGAGACATCAAACCCTCTTCTGGCCTTTTCAGCCGCCAAGGAGGAAACAATCTCGAAAGCCGCGCTCGATGATTATATAGCTCAATAGATATGAGCTCATTAAGCGAACGAAGCTGCTGGCCAAGTCGTCAGAACGGGGCGACCATATCCCAGCTGGTACGATCAAATCAAGTACCCGCCCGGATACACAATTCCTAAGTTCCATGTGCACAAGGGGATAGGCAATCCCCATCAACATGTCGCTCAATTCAGGGCTTTGTGCGGCAATACTGGAGGTGACGATAAGCTACTGCTTCGTCAATTCGTCGGTAGCCTAGCAGAGACGGCCTTCGAATGGTATTTGGAGCTTCCGAACGATTCCGTCAAAACGTTTATAGAGATGGAGTTGCTATTCACTCAGCGTTTCGCAAGCGCTAGCGAACGCACCCAAATCACGGCGTTGATCAATGCCCGAGTGAAGCCAGGGAAGACATGGGTTCAGTATGCAATTCGGTGGCGCAACCTTTGGTCGAAATGCGAACAGCGCATAGAAGAGGCTCCTGCAGTAGGCATGTTTATGGGAACCCTCGATCCGCAGGCGACCATATCCCAATTCATTATGTTTTTCAAGCCCATTACCTTCTAGGCCTTGATTGACAAGCTGGCTCAAATGGACCAGATGGGCCATAGGCCTTCCTCTTCAAAGACGGAGCCTCGAAATGAAAAAGGGAAAGGGAAAGCGACCTTCATTGCCAATGCTCAGCAACAGCCGAGTGGTCCAAAACCAGCTGATTGCCAAAACAATAGACAGCGATTTATCAACGAAAAGTTAAAACGTCCTTACTCGTTCCCTCGGGATAAAACAAGGAGATTGTTCGAACTGGCGGTGCGCAACAGGCTCATCACTCTGCCAAATCCGAGACGCCCACTGCAGCCAGGTGACGTCAACAATCCCAATTACTGCCCCTACCACCGAGTAGTAGGCCACCCGATTGAAGATTGCTTCGTCTTTAAAAGCTGGATCGAGAACCAATACCAACAGGGAAAATTTGCACTGTCCGAGAACTGGAAGGTAAGCCCGCCGCAGCCGCACGCTCCTAAAAGGGTAGACACGCCGGGGGCATCATGCTCATTTATAGAAGAAGTTCCATGGGAGGTCGCTCTTTCAGCCAAAACAAAAAAGAATGCTGAAGGATCTTCAAACATGCCCGGCGATTAGGTGGAAAAGCCCGCTGGAACCCGAGATCATTGAGGGAATGCTGAAACCGCGCCCGACGCCAAGAATTGGTAGCGATGGGCAAAACGCCCAGGCCCAGCCGTCAAAATCATCGAAAAGGAAGAAGAAGACCAAAAAGCCCGTGAAGCCTGATGACAAGTGGACGGACCTGCAAAAGCAGATTGATGCACTGGAAAAATATAATCAGAAGGCGCGAACCCCAGTCACGCTCCAAGAATTTCTCAACAACATCCTTGAGAGCGGAGAAAACGACAATGACGACTCGTCAAAAGAATTCGAGGATTATGTGGCAAGTTGTCACATGATCTCTCATTCGCCCGTAAATGACGAAGAAGCTCACATAGAGGAGCTGGGGGCAGGAGCGGTGCTAAAATCCTTTGAACCGTCTGACGAGATGATCGACATGCTGCTGATAGAAGCCCGTCAGAAGAGCAAGGCTGATCAGCAACGTGAAATGGCCATATTCGAAAGGGCCAGGCGTCAGCGTCAATTTGAAGAAGTCATGGTAGAGATGGGTCACGAAACACTCCAACTAGATCAAAGTGCACCCGCGATAAACAAAAGCAAGTTTAAGACGAGGAAACGGTTTGCCAAAGCCTTGTCCATGGGAATGAAGCTGCCACCGCCCAAAGAAAATATCCCTGAGGATACACACCTTGACGAAGCAGACGTACATCCTAACTATTGCTTATACCACCAGAGGATTGCACACCCTACCGAAGAGTGCATGGCCTTTAAAAAGTGGTGGCAAGGGTATATCACTCACCGACAACAATTTAAGTGGATAAAGCGCAAAGCTCGTCGAGAACGGAGAATCACGACAGATGAGCATAAAAGAGCTGCCGGCAACTGTCACATGGTTGATACCAGGGGATCGCTGGTTCTCACCTTCGGAAGTGATTCTGACGAAGAAGTATCTCTCGGCCCCCTCTTCAAAGGATCCACCTTAGGAAAAGAAGAAGAGATAAAGAACTGTGAGAATATTCAGCTGCGTAACTACACGTTTCCTGAAAAGAATCTTGGACCCATGAACAAGGGATCGAACAAAAAAGATAAAGGGAAGGAAAATGTCACTGAGGATATCGCCCTCGATGATCGAGTCGTCGAAGAGCTTGCAGCCAAGGACCCACCTAAGAAGAGCAGAATAGATTACAATGTCTTGGCCAATCTGAGGAAGATACCCTCGCAATTAAGCATTTTGGATGCCCATCTCTTGTCTAAAGAGGCACGAGATTCTCTAATCAAGGCATTACAAGACCCCGGACAGTTTTTAGCCTTCCTTGCCGAAGAAAAGATGAAGGACGAGCTGGAAGAAGTTCACACGGTCGGCATTACCTTCATCGATGAAGACCTCCTCTTCGGGACGTGCAAGCACAACCGCCCCCTATATGTCACCGGATACTGCCACGACATTAAGATAGGAAAGATTCTAGTTGACAACGAGTCCTCTGTCAATCTCCTAAATGTCAGAGTGCTAAAAGAAATTTGCATGAGCGTTCAGCACCTAGCTCGGGATAAGATTACCATCTCCGGTTTTGACTCCCAGTCATCATGGATGCTCGGGTCCGTAATACTGACGTTACACTTCGGGTCGCTCGTCACCGACATCAAGTTTCACATCATTGACGCCAAGACTTGCTACAACGCTTTGCTAAGCAGGCCGTGGTTACACGAGTACAATATCATCCCTTCTACACAACATCAGTGTATGAAGTACTTCAAAGATGGTCTCGAGTATACTGTGACGTGGGAACTAAACCAATTCTCCGTGAATGAAGTCCGCAAATATGAAGATGCCAAGTACTTCCTACCAGACTTCGAAGACACAGAAAGATGTCGCAAACCGGAGAACAAACAAAAAGCTATCACCACTATTACGGTCTTCGGGAGTGATAACGAAGAGGACGAGGAAATAGTCTATTCGGGCCGCCCCAATGCAGCAAGCCGGGACCCTCTACCCCGATCCTGGTCTTTGGCAGTGACTCTGAAGAAGAAGTCAACGTAGTGTTCTCGGTCCGTCCATCAATGCAGGCCCTTATTGGAGATGATCAGAGTTTGCAAATCGCCATAGTTTCGCGAAAGCATTACAAAGAACTCGACACACTTGATACCTATAGTGTACAAGAGCTGCAGACGTTCTACGTCCCTCCCAGGCGGAGAGATAAAAAGGCAATCCTCTTTTATCGATCCATGGAAACCAAGGTGGAGAAAGAAATCTGGTATAGTGCTGACTCTGCACTTGACAGGCTTCAGCCCATCCGTCTGCCCAAATACTACACAGAAGGATTAAAAAGGCTGTTAAGGCGCCAAGGCATACCTTTCAAGCAAATCGCGCGACAGGCCCAATTCTGCAACAGGATTTGGAACGTCCCCGGAACTCAGCGAAAATTGCCCAACGAAAAAATAGAAACGATCGGGCTTGGATATGTCCAATCCAAGAAACGGAAGCAGTTCCATGGCTGCCATGTCATAAAGGACCTTGATGAAGAAGAGGATGCTCTTTTAAAAGACGCTGACGTTGAACCGGAACGAGGTCCTGCCATAAAAGTACCGAGTCCGTCATTTGAAGAATAGATGGACAAGCTAATAAGGGAAGCGAGTCAAAAGGTTCAGAACGACGACAGCTGCGAAATGGCCATTTACGAGAAAGCCAAGACGCAACGTCTCCTTCAGCAGGCTACGGAGGCTGACGATGCCTGCACCGTCAGCCCGCCATGCATTCCCAAGACAAGAAAAAGGCCCGACGCAGAGACAAAAAGAAGTTAAAGAACGAAAAAAACGTTCGACAGCGGCAAAACAGATCCAAAAGGCCACATGATCAAGAAAAGGTCAGCCGGAATCCGTCTCTAACGAAAAAGATGGGTCGAGCATATTCCTTCCCTCGAGACAAGACAAGGAAGATATTCAACATCGTCATGAAAAATCAGATGATTACGCTCCCGGAGTCCAAACACCCCGAACAAGCAAACGAGGTTCATCGCCCGGATTATTGCTCCTATCACCGAGCGATAGGACATCCTCTTGAAGACTGCTTCACCTTCAAAAACTGGGTCGAAGACCAATATCAACTCGGCAGATTCGCTTTATCCAATAGTTGGAGGGTAGCCCCACCGTAGAAGCATGTACCAAAAGCAACGTATATGGTGAGAGTAGAACCAGATCAATATCGGTCTTGGAAACGATCTCATACCTGTCACGTGATAACGCTGTCAGAAGAAGGAGTGTCCGAGAATATGGATGAGCTCTTCTGGTACTTAGAAAATGAGGATGAAGAGGAATTGATCTTAGAATTTCCACCAGCGCCAAAAGAGTTGGAAGATGGAGTATATACTACTGCGGACAACCTAAGGAAAATCGACTTGGGGACGGCAAACGACCCGCGGCCTACGTTCGTCAGCGAGCTGCTGTCTAAAGAACAGGTGGCTACGCTAAAAGACGTGCTCATGCAGTATAAGGACTGCTTCGCATGAAACTATTCCGATATGCCGGGGCTAGATCCGGAAATAGCTGTGCATAAATTGGTGACATCTCCAGACGTCAAGCCAGTTAAACAAGCACCAAGAAAAATGCGGCTCGAACTTGAAATGAGCATCAACGCCGAATTTAAGAAGCTAATCGATTCCGGCTTCATCCAAGAAGTTCAATACCCCGACTGGATCGCCAATATTGTCCCAGTGATGAAAAAAAATGGGACGGTGCGCATCTGTGTGGACTTTCGGGACCTCAACAAAGCCTGTCCGAAGGATGATTTTCCCGTACCAGTTACCGAGCTGATAATAGACAACACGTCTATTCACGATGTTTTCTCCTTCATGGACGGGTCATCGGGATACAACCAAATAAAGATGCATCCCGAAGACCAGAAGCATACCGCTTTTCGGACTCCTTTGGGCATATTCTGCTACAAAGTGATACCTTTTGGTCTAAAGAACGCCGACGCTACCTATCAGAAGGTCATGACGAAGATTTTCGATAATCTCATACATGAAATCGTTGAATGCTATATCGATGATCTCGTGGTGAAAAGAAAATCATATGAGGAGCACCGGGAGCATTTGAAAATAGTGTTCCAGCGTCTTCGGAAATACAATATGAAGATGAACCCTCTCAAATACACGTTTGGAGTTTCCTCAGGCAAATTCCTGGGGTTCATCATCCGACACCGGGGCATTGAAATAGACCCGTCAAAGATCAACGCAATTATGGAAATGCCTTCGCCCAGAACGCTCAAACAACTACGATGTCTCCAAGGAAATCTCGCTGTTGGGGTCAAAATTTGCACTCTGGTAGACCAAGTCAAAGTCAAGGTCAACCCCACGCCAGATAGGCCCAAGCCCAGGTCAAGCGGGCCCATGCCCAAGTCGAGCCCACGGCCAGTCTCCCCATGCCAACATAAAAATCATGTAACAAATAATTTTGATGTAATTTTTTTTGTGCATGAATGTAAGCAAAATGGGCATAAAGCCAAATTTTTGTAAAGCCCATGGCTTATGTGCAAAAGAAATAAGCACATGAGGCATGGGATGGGCAAAATGCCATTTTGTAAAGCCCAAGGGGCTATATGTAAATGTATAAGTCTATATAAGGCAACATGATGATGAATAAATGATACACTTTTCATTCCCTCAAAAATCTAGGGTTCTTTGTGCCTCCTTCTCCTTCCTCAAGATTCTAAACCTTCTTCCCCTTTTTCAATTAAATCAAGAGTTTTACTCTCCCTTTCCCAAAACTAAATAGTTTTTCACCACAAAACCCACAGAGGGGAGCTCAGATCTTCCATTAGATCTCAAAAAGGGGAGATTTTTAAATCTCACCCCTTTTCTCCAAGATCCGGCCAACCGAGAGGAAGAAGAAGGAGACCCATCTCCAAAAATCCCATGTTGGGAGGATCCAAGGCTTAAAAGAAGTGCCAAAGATTCCTAGGAGTTTAACTCCTTTCTAGATCTGCTGGAGTTTAAATCTATAAATTAAATTTCTATTAGGAGTTCAACTCCAAAACCCCTTAGGAGTTCAACTCCCCAACCTAGGGGCTAAGCCCCTTCTCGCTGGTCTTCCCCGCGGTCGCATGCATGGCACGTGACCCGCGGGCGCTAAAGCGCCCAATGGTTGCGTGCAACGCACGTGACCCACGGGCACTAAAAAGCCCACGTGCACGCACGCCCCCGCGGTCGCGTGTAGCACACGTAACCTGCGGGCGCCTCGCGGTCGCGTGTCGCGCACGTGACCCTCTGGCGCCTAGTGCCCACATGCTGCGCACGTGACCAGCGGACGCCAAGCGCTCACGCGCCAGGCATGTGAACCATGGGCACCATGCGCCCACGTTCCATGCACGCGTCTTTAAGACGCTCCCCCTATTTTTTTATACACTCCGCATCAAAACACATCCCTCATTGGGAAAATTTACGAACACTACGCATTGAGTTCGCATGACCAGTTTAACCCGTCAATCGGAGGTTCCCTCGCTCCAAAGCCGAGGGATAATTAACGACAGTTTAGTCCGCGGCTGCCGGAGATTCGGATCCCCACAATCAATAAACCCCAGCCTACCCTAGGCAGGGGGAATCTGTAATGCGCCTGACAAGCGCGCGCGCATTCTCATCCCAATAGGGTGATGAAAAACACCCTACACCCGCGTACATCCGACTGTTCATAGCTAACCTCTCCGGCAAATGCCGTCCCTATAGTCACCTGATGAAAAAGGGAACCTCATTCGTTTGGGATCGCAAATGCCAAAGCGCACTGGACGAAATCAATCAATACCTGCAGAATCCGCCGGTATTGACTGCTCCGGTCAAGGGAAAGCCTCTCATTCTGTACACAACAACCCTCGAAGGTTCTTTAGGCGCGTTATGGGCATAGGAGAATGACCAAGGGAAAAAGAGAGCCCTCTACTATTTGAGCCGAGTTCTCCTGGGGGTAGAAAACAACTACTCCCCTATCAGAAAACACTGCCTGACGTTAATCTTCGCTATAATGAAGCTTCAGCATTATGCTTTGGCACATGAGGTCCATCTCATATCGAAAGTGGATGCTTTCAAATATTTGATGTCGAGAGCCATTCTAACGGGACGGCTCGCTAAATGGGCCCTACTCTTAATGGATTTATCGATAACATACCGACCTCTCAAGGCAATGAAAGGCCAGGCCATCGCCGACTTCCTCGCTGAGCATCCGATACCTGCCGATTCACCCCTAAATTGTGAATTGCCGGACGAGCACGTGTTTGACACGATCAACAGGGAGAGAGGAGAGAGTGATACCCGATGGGAACTCTATTTCGATGGGGCATCTTCCATGAAGAAGAGAAAGCACACCACCCCTATAATCAAATCGGGGGTAGGCCTTATCTTCGTGACTCCGCAAGGAGGGATAATGCGCTTTGCCTTTTCCTTAACAGAGCCGAGGACAAATAATGAAGCGGAATATGATGCCTTGATAGCAGGTCTTGAGATCGCTGTTGACATGGGAATCGAAGATCTCCTTATATACGGAGACTCCCAGCTGGTCATTAGTCAAGTAAACGACGACTATCAAGTGTGCAAACCAGAGTTGGTAAAGTACGGCGAGAGAGTGCAACAATTGCTGACTCAAATCCTTTCCTACGTCCTGGAAAGCATACCACGTATAGATAATAGCAAAGCGGATGCATTAGCCAAACTCGCCAAAGAACGGGCTGACGAAAACCTCGATGATGTGAGGATCGTTGTACAAAGCCGTCGGGTTCTTGCACCAGCAGAAATGTCCACGGAGTCGTCTGAAGAAATGGAAGCGACCAAGTAAACAGCCCTACAAATAGAGAACCAAGAAATGGTTAAGGATTGGAGAGAAGTCTTTATAGACTACTTCAAATCCTGTCAAACACCTGAAGACACATCCTCAAGACATCAGCTCATGAAACGAGCTCTGTCTTTCGCCTTCGTCAATGATACTTTATATAAGAGATCGTTCGACTCTCTGTGGCTGAGATGCCTGGGACCGGAAGAAGCAAGGAGAGTCGTCCAAGAAACTCACGATGGAATCTGCGGTTCTCATCAAGCCGGGGCGAAGATGAAGCTGAAGATCAAAAGGATGGGCTACTATTGGCCCACGATGATTCAGGATTGCCTCGAATATGCGAAGTAGTGCCACTCGTGCCAAATTCATGGGGACTTCATCCACCAGCATCCAAACCCGCTACACGCAACAGTGGCTAGCTGGCCGTTTGAAATATGGGGAACCGACATAATTGGGCCCATCGAACCAGCATCATCCAGAGGACATCGGTTCATATTGGCGACAACCGATTACTTCTCTAAATGGGCAGAAGCAGTACCGCTAAGAGAAGTGAAGATGGAGAATATCCTCCATTTCTTCAAGACACACATCATCTATCGGTTCGTCACTCCGTGACGGATTATCTCTGATAACGGGCCGGCCTACAGAAGTAACAGAATCATCCGCTTCGCACAGAAGCATAATATAGACTGGAGATACTCTTCGGTTTATAATCCCCGAGCTAACGGTCTAGCTGAGGCTTTCAACAAAACCTTGACAAAGATCATAAAGAAGACGGTGTCCAAAAATAAAAAGGACTGGCACGAGAGACTGCATGAAGCTCTCTGGGCGTATCGAACTACGTTTAAAACTGCCACAAATACAACGCCATTCGCGTTGGTATTTGGCACAGAAGCGGTACTCCCCCTCGAGATAGAGCTACCCTCTCTACGAGTAGCGGTTCATTACGAGCTTACGGACGAAGAGAATACTCATTTTCGGCTTAAGGAACACGACGCCCTCGATGAAACTCGTCTCATGGCGCAGCAAAATCTAGAAGCTTACAAAGCAAAAATGACGTGCTCATACGAGAGGCTGACCAGGCCGAGAACATTTCGCCAAGGCGAACTCATGCTAGTGGTCAAGAGACCTATGATCCCCAATCATGCCAAACGGGGGAAATTCGAGCCGAACTATGAGAGCCCGTACATCATAGACAAAATCTACCAAGGTCGGGCTTACTTGCTCATGGATATGCATGGAGAAAGACCCTTCAGGCCAATAAACGGCCGGTTCCTGAAAAAATACTATGCCTGACGAGTCATGGCCTAGGTTAACGATAGATGACAACGCCTATGTCCGCTCGCTATCTTCCCAAGCCCAAACTCTATAACTAGTATCCAGCGAAAACTTGCCTCAAAATCGCTGTGGACCGAAACGTCCCTAAACTAACAAGGGACCGAGATGTCCTGAAACTAGCTACGGACCAAAACGTCTTTAAACTACTACAAACCGCAGTATCTTAGGGCTGACGCAAAAAAAGGTACGTCCATAAGCAAGATGGGCACGGATGAAAACCCGAAAGGGCTCCATGAGTAAAAACAGCAAGGCTACCGGCGATATTTGTGAAAACCCGAAAGGGCGCAGATTCGGAAAAAAAAAATTCATGCACACTTGCAAGGTTCTCTCGACCTTGTAAGGAGAAAATACCTGCATGAGATCCTTACGACTCACAAGAGAGCAACACACTTAGAGATCCCTACGATTCCTGAGGAGAAATTACACTTACGAGATCCTCACGACTCGTAAGGAGAACCCTCTTATGAGACCCTCACGACTCATAAGATTCAAAAGCCTTAAACTACAGGGATCTGAACATGTTCTTAAGCTATCACATTTCCCAGACTGCCCTACAAACGGTTCAATGTTGACCCTTGTATACAATCCACGGTCACAAATAAACGTTTCCCCCACCCAGTTCCACCAATGGCGTGAAATTTCCTCATGTGGTGAATGACACTTGTAAGTCCTCTCGATTTATAAGGAGAAAACACTCTTGTAAGATCCTTATGACTTATAAGAGAACACACACTTAAGAATCCTCACGATTCTTAAGGAGAAAACGCACATACGAGATCCTCACGACTTGTAGGGAGAAACACCTTTATGAGACCCTTATGGCTAATGAAGTCAACCTTAGTCGACAGGATTCTAACACTGTTTGCTAAGCCATCTTTGTTTAAATCGACAAAGGCAAATGATGATTCGCTCCTGGCAATATCCCAGTTGTAGCGATACTGATGCCTAAATCGGTATCAAAATCCAAGTCCTTTCACGGCAAATGATGATTCGCTCCTGGCAATATTCCAGTCGCAGCGATGCTGATGCTAAGATTGGTATCAGATCTTGAGTTCCATACCCACAAAAAAAATGCATATGAAATAGCCGAAATGTTTGGGAAACTCGCAATAAAAATCAGCGAGTAAAATATATGCATATAAAAATAGCCAAAATGTTTGGGCAACTCGCAATAAAAAGCAACGAGTAAACAAAAAGAAAAATAGCCGAAATGATTGGGCAATCGCGATTTTCGCGATATAAAAAGCTGAAATGATAAAGCATTGCGGAAAGAAATAAAAAAAATGATGAAAGAATGAAACTTTTGCCCTGCAGGTAAGTCCATACCGACCCCTGTATACAATCCATGGGTATAAACGAAAAGGGAACCACATGTCCCAACAAACTCTGCCAAAGGGAAAGTTAGATCTCGACAGCAACATCTGCATCCCAGAAGACCAACAACGGCGTTCCTCCTCAGGCCAGCAGGGCATGGACACGACACCACCAATCGGAACCACGGCAAAGTTCCCAGTTCCAAGACTCTATGGTTCATAGACAACCTAGAGTCAGCCCCGACACCGCAGAAAGCGGAGCAAGTCAACCCGACACCGCAGAAAGCGGAAACATGTTAGCCAATGACCCCGTCGTGAAAATACGTCATCAAATGACCCCGTCTCGGAAATACGTCATCCAATGACCCCGTCTCGGAAATACGTCATCCAATGACGTCGACTCGGAAACATATCAAACTCGGAAACATGTCAACCCCTGACCTCCCTGTCGTAAAGCAAAGCTTCGACTCGGAAACATGTCAACCCCTGACCTCCCTGTCGTAAAGCAACGCTTCGACTCGGAAACATGTCAACCCCTGACCTCCTTGTCGTAAAGCAACGCTTCGACTCGGAAACATGTCAACCCCTGACCTCCCCGTCATAAAGCAACGCTTCGACGCGGAAACATGTCAACCCCTGACCTCCCCGTCATAAAGCAACGCTTCGACTCGGAAACATGTCAACCCCTGACCTCCCCGTCATAAAGCAACACTTCGACTCGGAAACATGTCAACCCCTGACCTCCCTGTCGTAAAGCAACGCTTCGACTCGGAAACATGTCAACCCCTGACCTCCCCGTCGTAAAGTAACGCTTCGACTCGGAAACATGTCAACCCCTGGCCTCCCTGTCGTAAAGCAACGCTTCGACTCGGAAAAATGTCAACCCCTGACCTCTCTGTCGTAAAGCAACGCTTCGACTCGGAAACATGTTAACCCCTGACCTCCTTGTCGTAAAGCAACGCTTCAACTCGGAAACATGTCAACCCCTGACCTTCTTGTCATAAAGCAATGCTTCGACTCGGAAATATGTCAACCCCTGACCTCCTTGTTGTAAAGCAACGGTTCAACTCGGAAACATGTCAACCCCTAACCTCCCTGTCGGAGCAATACTTCGACTCGGAAATAAGTCAACATACGAACCTATCAACCCGTAAAAAGAAATTTCTCTTGTGAGATCCTTACGATTCTCAAGAGAAAACGCACTTAGGAGTCCTTATGACCTCTAAGGAGAAATTACACCTACGAGATCCTCTCGACTCACAGGGAGAAAAGTCTTTATGAGACCCTCACGGCTCATAAAGTTGGAAAGTCTTAGGCAGCAGACCTGAACTTGTTTACTAAGCCATCGCTACCCTACAAAGAAATCAAGATGGATTGTTATCTAACATCTACAAGTTACATTCACTAAAGTAATACGCCTATGACACAGCAAAGAAGAGAAAGCGCCGGAATGAAATGAAATATTTCTTTTATTCATGAATCCAAATGAATACAAGGTACATCTCATAAAAGAATCAAAATGAATAACAAAATGTTTTTATTCATAAATGGATAAAAAAATATATAATAAAAAATACAATAAATTCTTTAAGCCGGCAGATAGCACAATAAGCTCCTCAATTCATCGCTCTTCCGCCGGGCATCGGATTCAAGCTTGGTTATTGCCACAAGACGGGTCTCCGCCTGAGACTGTTGGGTCTCATACGACGCGAACCGGCTCTCGAGCTCCCTTTCGGTGTCCTTATGAGCTTCAACCATCTCACGGATAAAGATGACGGCTTTGTCGAGAGCAACCACTTCAGTGATAGCTTCTTGAAGTACTCGCCAGATTTCATAGGCATGAATGGTCTTGGTAGTGAGTTGAGCCTGGAGTTCTCCCAAAGCATTCGAGGCTAGTTCCCTCTCTGAAAATTTTCTGTTGAGCCTCTTCTCACATGACTGCAGATTCACGGCGCACCATTCAATCAGCCCCCGCAAGTTCGTCTTTGCAGCAAGGATCTCTGAGGGAAGGCGTACGTACTCAAGCCCATGTAAGCAAGCCTCCACTCGGCGACAATACTCGACCCAGACATGCACCAAGGTTTCATCGTGGTAAGTGGCGAGAAAGGGCAAAGAGATGTTGGCTTCGGCATCAAATTCTTCGGCTGTGATCGAACTACCAGCACGAAGATCTTCGATAAGAGCCGACAAGGAGTGGATGCTTTGTTTCGCCATCCGTTCAGACGCACGATGGGCATAAGGGCCTGGTGGCATAATGATACGAGACTCTAGCGGAGTAAGAGCGGGCAAAACTGTCAAGATTCATGAACAATCAGCGAGATTTGCAAACAAAGAATATATGGAACAACGTTAAAACCTTATTTACCCACAGTCATCCAAGGAGGGTTTAAAAGATCCCCAGGCCCGTCGAGGATCTCAACTTCGTCGTCAGCTTCCAGAACTACAGAAAACATATTAGCATCGTTATACGAAATAATGATAATACAATGAAAGGGTTAAATAACACCAACCTTGCCCAGAAGAGAGGACGATGCTTTGCGGGGATATTGCCTGTGGGGCGGCCATCTCGAGCAAACGCTGAAAAGACTTTCTGGGGGATAGATCCATGATGGCCGCCGCCAATCCTCGTAATTCTGAAAAGACAAAAATATTCAGATAATGGAGAGATTATTAAAACAAAATATCGAAGACTACCTTTGATGCTCCTCCCGCTTTGAACTAGAGGGATAGCAGTTTCGGCAGCTTCCTCCATACCCTCAGGCACATCACCGAGGACGTAGGCTGGCGTAGCAGCTCCTAGTTGCAAAATGACATTTGCCATTTCAGGCTCCAAGGAGGGAACAGTGGCCATGGCGGTGCTTTCTACAATCTTCGATGCGCCACCAGAAAGATCCATCGGGTCTATGACCGACAAGGTCGCCTCTGTGGAAGGTGTGGGCAATGAAGAAACGGAGGTCATCACCGGGAGCTCCAAGATAGAACCGACCGCTTCGACAATCTCTTCTACACATTTCGGTGTGTCATCAGAGACATCCATAGGATCCGTGGCCAATGGGGCTACCTCCGCTGAAGGAATTGACACTGAAGGAATGGAGGCTATCATCGGAAGCTCTGTAGCGGGAATAGCAGCTATAACAATCTCCTCCGCACCTGTCGGTGCCTCATCGGAGACATTTGTAAAATCCACAGGCAGAGCACGACTTGGACTCAAATCCTCTGTCATCGCCGAAGTCCCTGCAAAGTTTTTCACGAAGATAAGAAGACATAAAAAAGCGAAACAAATTAATTGCCAAAGGAAAATACAGAAAAAATGCATACCGATACGCCAGGGTGCCTCTAGTATAGCTTTTTCAAGCCGTCGTTCCTTCCTTAGGAAATGTGCTCGCCGGGCATCAAACGTAGACTCATGCCCACCGGTCTTCGCTGCTAGCTCATCTTCGAAGGCAGCTGAGATGGGCTGCTTGAGGGCTACCTCGTCTTCCAGTCACAGGGAACCCATATGTACCCACCGTTGTGAGGGAGGATCTTCGTAAAAGATAACCGGGGGTAAGGCTTCTTCGGGATGCGCACATTCTCGGTCTCAACCTGTGAACACCTTATAACCTCAGCCAATTGTGCGGCTTCCTCGGCAGATGAATCCGGAAAGAGAAGACGATCATTCAGCTCTTGCATGGATATTGGCTCATCTTGAACAATAGGCTCGGATTCCAGCAAAAGGTCAAGCAGACCGGTGACCGTCTTCTTTCTTCTCTTCGACCCGGAACTAATGCTGGAAGAAGATCGCTTCCTTCCCTTCGGCACTTTGGCACGACATTGGCCTACTTTGCCTCCACTATCCCCTTTTGGCGGCACCACTGCCGACAGCGCCGCCACTAATGGCAGGGCCGATGGCGCTTCGGCCTAAGCCTTTTCTTGAGCCCTGGTGCGCATTGGCATCCCTGCAGTGGGAGGAATCGATTCTGTTTCTGTGACTTGCGGTATAAGGACCACGCCGCCATCCCTCAAGAGAGGGCGAACGACTGACCGTGGTTGCAACGGAGTGTTGGCAGCTTGGGTTGGATCGGGAGTCCTATACTCGAAGAGTACCCGCCTCTCCTCAGCAATGACAGGACCAACCCGGTGGCGATACCAACCCACAAAGGACTTCACAGACCTTGGGAGATAGTCTGGCTCCGGGATCATAAACAGAGAGCCAGTGTTCAGCCGCATGAAGTGATGAGTGACGTCACGAATAACTCCCAGAGATGAGGTAGGCTCAACTAAGAATGCTTCGAAGGGGACGCCATGATTGTAACCCAATTGCCGAGCGAAGCGGTGCGGATTATACCACATAAGGAGGGCCGTATCATTCCGGCGGAACACCAAGTAGCCCAGCCTAATTGAATACAGATGCATGATCTCCTTAGGCTTTAAGGATGATGCCCCCCCTTTCAACAAGTCGAATAGCTGTTGGATGGGCCCCGCCGGAGCAAAAAGAACGCGATCAGTAAACACCATCCCACCCTCAGTTGCATATGTATTGAGCAGAACACGGAGAGCCCCTAGTTGAGTCGGATCGGAAGCGGAGGCATCCACCAATCTCATAACTCACGGGAAGGTGTGGGAGTCATAGAAATTCGGCCGTCGATGTGCTGCGAATGCCCCCAGCACTTGCATTTCGATCCAAGATGTGAAGTAATGGAGGGGGAGATTCACAAAATCTACACCTGGAGTCGAAGTGTTGGCCGCAACACTTAACCCATGATAAAGGTGCGATAGTCCCACGATGCCAACGGCCAACTTTGCCCCTTAAGCTGCACGATGGGCGGGGTAGAAGGCGGAAGCTTTCATGAAGCGTCGGTGCGATGGTATCGCAAACCAACTAAGCCAGAGGCTAATAAAGCCGACGAAGAAGGTCTCTTCATCTATGCCGGGAGCCGAAATTGCATTAAAAGACACGGCCGACATGGTTGGAATATAAAACTGCGGTAAATCTTCTTCTTTGGCCAGCAGTTTGTCTAACCCAAACCCAAAAGGGTCGTCGATGCTCGCAAACTTCGGGGCTTCCTTGGATAGAACATCCTCCCGGATAAAGCAGGTAATGAAGCACTCGAAAGTGACGCCCTGCCTCTCTGACTTCGCAAACAATCTGTCGAAAATACCCAGAGCCTTGATTAGGCTGGGGTATTTGTGACGGACGGCAGTTTCGACCGTCAGGCCATCAAGTGTAGCTGGCACAGCGGAGAAAATATATTCATCGGAAGGCAGCAACTCCTCGTAATGCTCCCCCCTGATGGGCAATCCTGAAATCTCACGGAATTCATCCAATGAAATAGACACCTCTCAATCCCCTAGCAGAAAGTGTCACGTCCCGAAAGTACGGAACGCGACTGGCACTTAGATTACGAGACGTCTAAAGGCGTACCGTAACCTAAGTCAGCCAAAGCCCAAAAGAATCTAAACCAAAATCAAAAGAGAGTGAAGGAAAACCTTTAATGAAAATGGTTTTTTAAAATCATTTAAGTTGCATAGAATCCCTTTTTAAACATCAAAAATTTCTGAAAATTTCGGCAGAGTCTCCCCTGTATTTTCTATCCCCCAAAATGGGTACAACAAGATAATAAACCTGTAATCATAAAATGGCATCCCCAAGCGGGAGCTAGCTCTTCGCCCAAGGCGGATCACAACCACATGCAATATAATAGCAATATCAAGAAAAGAGCATAGAGAAACGCAAAATACCAGAAAACACACGTCGGCTCAAGTGAGCTCGACCCAAAAGAAACCACAAATATACATATCTCTCAGTCTCATCACTAGGTCGCATATACAATATAAAGTGGTAGATGGAGAATACTAGATACAATGATAAAGTAAAAAGAAATAAAGTATGCTCGCAACCCACCTACGGGCGATGTCGCGAGTCTGAGCAAAATGAACTGATGATAAGATAGCCCGCCGCTACAAGACTGACGGGTCCGACCTGCAAAACACTGTGGCACAACGGGGGTGAGTTGCCAGCTCGTGAGTAAATATAACATCTAATAAGGCAATCGTAAGAATGCACGCAATGCACCACAACATGCAAGTCCATATGTGATATAATAGCTCTAGTATGCATGCACAGGTATGCAATGTCATTTCTAACTCTTTAAGTGTTTTAAATGCTAAGGGTACTGCGTTCTTAACTTTAGAAAATGAATATCTGTATAATAGCTAAGTACCATCAAGAAATCATCTGAAAACCCGTGTCAAGCATCGACACCAAATAGGAATCATATCTATCTCAATATCAGGCTCCGTCAGTCCGGATCGGCCCATATCCTAAATCTCACGACAACGGTCGGTATCCTCCGGATATCCGCCGCGCCAGACATCACCGGTAGGTAGTCTTCCCCTGTCAGGCCCATCGTCTACAACTCGATCTTCTTGCCCCGGGGTACCATACCGGGCCCACCATGTACCCGAGACGGTTCATCCACTCCTCGAATCGGGTCTCGAAATCCAACAGAAAACATGAAAACTCATGGTGGACGACACATACATCACGAGAAAACCGCAACTTTGTTTTGAAAATGATGAATAGTGCTTTTGGTAAATTCTTGCGGTTTTCCCCAAAAATCCAGAAATCGCAGAAATACTGAAATCCTCAAGAAAAATCATAAGGTTCCCATGTTATATATATAATAAATGTCTATGATATCAATGTATATGATGTGCATTTTTGCTAGAATTTATGTAAATATGATGATAATACGAGGTATGTGCATGCTATGCAATTTCATATATCATGTATGAATGCAAATGGCGATATTAAGTTAAACAGGTTTTCTAGTGCACGTGGCATGGCAATTACCAAAGGCGTGTGTGTCACATGAATAGTGCGCGTGCAACAGATGCCAATGGTAATGGTGTTCGTGTTCTACGAAGTGTTATCGCATATGAGCATATGGATATCCATGCAATCTAGCATACTATTAACTATAAGGGTATGCAATGTCAATGAAGGGTAAGCTAACTAACAACATGAATCTTACAAGAGATAAGGAAATCCTAACTAGGGGGCGCATCGCGCCATCCAGACGATTCCCCCATAGATGAATACATCTACTCACCTGAAATCTCCGCTAATCCGATCCGGCCACCGCCTTGCCTTTTCGCGCCGTGTCCGATGTCTCCCCGACCGATCCTATATTTGCACAATACCAAGCATAAGATTACAAAACCTAACACAATGCAAGTCACAACAAACAATTATCAACGCTCTCGAATTAATCATAACATACACTCGGTGCGCGGGAAAACGCACGAAAATCGTTAATCGTTAACTAGAATCGTCATTTCGGGGAAATCGACTAAACTACAACCCGACTAGACGAAACCCCGCGTTCGCGCACTCTAATAGTCCTATACGAAGCTAATTATATCGCTAACATAACGCATTTTGATCGCATTCTAATTTTCGTAAAAATCTAGCAAGCAATTTCCTAGCCGATTCGATGCAAACATCGAAATTTGTCGATTTAGCGAGCGCATCATTACCCAATTAACCATTCTAATCAATTATATAACCAAAACCCTAACTTAATTTTTACAAACATGTTTCAAACCCTAACTCAACCTCAAAACCCATTCTTGAATTTTCAAGACAACCCATTATAATGAAATTAACACTTTAAACATCTAATTTAGCATAAACAAACTACAAATTAGCAACTAGTTTAGGATTTTTCCTCACCAATTGAATCCTAGCATGATCAAGTCACCAAGAAAGCCTCATTTCATCATGTTTTGAACTAAATTTGGGTTGAAGAGAGAATGGATTAGGGTTAGGCTTTGAATGGGTGAATGAAATTTGTTGATTTTTAATGGATTTTAGCAAGAAAATGAAGCAAAATGAAGTGAGGAAGTGGGGAAATCTGCAGCAAGAGGGGTCGGCCAGCAGTATGGGAGAGGAAATGGGGAAATTTTGAGAAGTTTCTAGGTTCCAAAACACCCCATAATATCATTTAATGCTTTCATGTCAACCTTTTTACAAAAAAACCCATTTTTACTTCATTTTTTCACAAATTTTCCCACCCTAAAACCAAAAGTTTGCAAGACATGATATAATTTTATTAACACCATATTTTAGCTTATAAAGACTCCTAATTATGAAATTTACCTAATTAAATTTGTATTTATCACTAATTTAATGTATTTAAAAAGGCTTAAAATAATATAAAAAATAATTAATTACGAATTTTTTTTTATTTAACTAGATAATTATAAGTGACATTTTAGTGACAAAATTATAGTAATATCTTATCTAAATTTTGTATAATTAGGTCTACAATGAAAAATACCTAATTTGACTTTTTACGGAAAAAGCCGAAAATTAGCCGATTACCGAAAAACTGCCTAAACAATTTTCGAAGGGTTACAATCTTCCCCCCTTAAAGAAATTCGGTCCCCGAATTTAGAATTTAACTGCGCGTACCTTCAAAAAGATGGGGATATCTCTTCCTCATCTCGACCTCGGTCTCCCAGGTGACCTCCTCGCTATTCGGGCCACGCCAAAGGACCTTGACGGACGGTATAACCTTCGACCTCAATTTCTTCACCTGCCGATCCAATATGACCACCGGCTGCTCGGTGAAAGAAAGATCACGCTCTAGCTGGATCGTCTGGTGCTGAATCGCCTGGGAAGGATCATGAAGGTACTTGCGGAGCATCGAGACATGGAATACAGGATGAACATCGGGGAAGCTGGGCGGAAGAGCTAACCGATAAGCGACTGGACCAACACGCTCTAGGATCTCGAAAGGACCAACATATCTAGGACTCAGTTTCCCTTTCCGTCCAAATCTCATCACACCTTTCATCGGAGAGACCTTCAGGAAAACATGATCGCCAACAGCGAACTCGAGTCGGCGACGACGCTTGTCAGCATATGATTTTTGCCTGCTCTGTGCCGCTCTCATCCTGTCCCGAATCAGCTGTATCTTCTCGGTCGTCTCCTGTACGATCTGCGGCCTCAAAATACAGCTCTCCCTAAGCTCTGTCCAACATACAGGCGATCGACATCTCCTCCCATATAAAGCCTCGAAAGGTGCCATCTGAATCGTCTCCTGGAAGCTATTATTGTAGGAAAACTCGATCAAAGGCAAATGACGATCCCAGCTACCACCGAAATCTAAAACACAAGCTCTGAGCATGTCCTCAAGAGTCTGAATAGTACGCTCTGACTGACCGTCAGTCTGCGGATGAAAGGCTGTGCTAAAACTCAATCGAGTGCCCAAAGCTTCCTGGAGTTTTTGCCACAATCGGCTGGTAAACTGGGTGCCATGGTCGGACACGATGCAAGTCGGAACGCCATGCAGTCGCACTATCTCATCAATATAAACCTGGGCGTACTGAGAAAATCCAAAAGTGGTCTTCACTGGCAGGAAGTGAGCCGCTTTCGTCAGTCGATCCACAATCACCCATATAGAGTCGTACCCTCGACTGGTCCTGGGTAGACCCATAATGAAGTCCATGGAGACCTGCTCCCACTTCCACTCAGGGATGGGCAAAGGCTGTAACTCGCCGGCTGGCCTCTGGTGCTCGGCCTTGACTTGCTGACAAGTCAGGCATCTGGACACAAAGTCTGTAACATTCTTCTTCATCCCGTCCTACCAGTAAACCTCTCTCAAATCACGGTACATCTTGGTGGAACCTGGGTGAACACTGTATACTGATCTATGTGCCTCCTCGAGAATATCACGCCTCAGTCCCTCTGAATCTGGCACACACAGTCGAGTCCCAAATCGAAGTATCCCCTGATCATCAATCACGAACTCAGAAACTCTGCCCTGCCGAATCTGCTCAATAATCTCTAAGATACGGGCATCGCCGGATTGTGCCTCGCGTATACGGTCAAGTAACTGTGGGCGTGCTCTGAAATGGGCCAGCTGTCCCCCTATAGGAGTAAACTCGAACTGCACTCTGCTATCACATAACACCTGCCAATCCGCCGACGACTGCATCTGCACTGCGCTCAAACAAGATAAGCTACCTCCAGGCCTCCTACTCAAAGCATCTGCCACCACATTCGCCTTGCCCGGATGGTATAAAATCTCGCAGTCTTAATCCTTCACCAACTCCATCCAACGGCGCTGTCTCAGGTTCAGATCTCGCTGCTGGAAGATATACTTCAAACTCTTGTGGTCAGTAAATATCTGGCACGACTCACCGTATAGGTAATGTCTCCAGATCTTAAGTGCAAATACCACTGCAGCCATCTCTAAATCATGGGTAGGGTAGTTCTGCTCGTGTTTCCTCAGCTGCCGAGAAGCATACGCAATAACTCTGTCATGCTGCATCAATACACATCCCAGCCCCACTCTAGAAGCATCACAATATACCACGAACCTGCCTGATCCTGAAGGCAAAGCTAACACTGGTGCAGTAGTCAGACGAGTCTTCAACTGCTGGAAACTATCCTCACATGCCTGGGTCCAATCAAAAGGAACCCCCTTCCGGGTCAACCCGGTCAGTGGTGCAGCAATGCGGGAGAAATCCTGGACGAAACGTCGATAATAGCCGGCCAGACCTAGAAAACTGCGAACCTCTGTAACTGATACTGGTCTAGGCCAACGCTGAACTGCCTCGATCTTCTTCGGGTCCACACAAATACCATCTCTCGTCACCACATGACCCAAGAAATCGACACTGTCTAGCCAGAATGCGCACTTGGAGAATTTGGCGAACAGCTGATGTTTCCTCAAAGTCTGTAACGTGATACGTAAGTGCTGCTCATGCTCCTCCCGGCTCCGAGAATAAACCAAGATGTCGTCAATGAACACAATGATGAACTGATCGAGATACGGCCTGAATACGCGGTTCATCAAATCCATAAATGCTGCCGGGGCATTGGTGAGCCCGAACGACATCACCAAGAACTCATAATGACCATAACGAGTACGGAAAGCGGTCTTCGGAATATCCTCCTTCCGAACCCGCAACTAGTGATAACCTGACCGTAAATCAACCTTCGAGAAAAACCCTGCACCCTGGAGCTGATCAAATAAGTCATCAATGCGGGGTAGGGGATACCTGTTCCGCACAGTAACCCGGTTCAGCTGACGATAATCAATGCATAAACGCATACTCCCGTCCTTCTTCTTAACAAACAAGACAGGAGCACCCCAAGGTGACACACTCGGTCGGATAAGCCCTTTGTCCAACAAGTCCTGTAACTGATCCTTTAGCTCTCTCAGCTCCGCCGGGGCCATCCGATAAGGTGGTATAGAGATAGGCCCCGTGCCAGGGATCAAGTCAATACAGAACTCAATCTCGCGCTCTGGTGGCAGACCAGGCAGCCCGTCAGGGAATACATCAGGAAACTCTCTCACAACAGGGACCTGGTACAACGGAACCTCTGTGGAGCTAGTATCACAAATATAGGCTAAGAATCCCTGACACCCTTTCTTTAAGAGCTGACCAGCGCGAAGAGAAGAAATCAAGCTAGGAAGGGTAGCGCTACGATCTCCCTGAATAATAAGAACCGGCTCGCCAGGAAAACTGAATCTGACTGCTTTTTCACGGTAGTCCACGGATGCATAACAGGTGGCTAACCAGTCCATACCAAGAAGAACGTCAAAGTCTAGCATATCGAGGAGAATCAAATCAACTGAAGAATCTCTCTCCCCGATACGAACGGAACACGATCGGTACACAAAACGGGCAACAAAAGACTCGCCTACCGGGGTAATAACGACAAGCGGCTGATCTAACGGAGAAGACTCTCGGCCCAACCTCGGTGCAAAGTACGTGGATACATAGGAATGTGTGGAGCCTGGATCAAATAATACCCGTGCATCAAAAGAACATACTGGCAGAGTACCTGTCACGACGGCATTGGATGCCTGTGCATCCTGAAGAGTCAACGCGAACACTCGGGCCTGTCCACCACTAATAGCTGGCTGTCCTCTGCCTCTACTTCGGCCTCTGCCTCTGCCTCTGTCGCCTCGTCCTCTCGGAACCGGACCGCCACGCCCACGGCCTCTAGAAGCATCTGGCTGGCATGAAGCATCATCAGGAGTAGGAAGTAAAGCTCTCTGAGAAGGTGGTGAGGGTGGTAAAGTCACATGCGGAACTGTCGCCGCGTCCGGACGTCCCATGGTACAGTCTCTGACACGGTGGTACTGACTCCCACACCGAAAACATCCTGGAGACGACTGCTGGGTCTGTGGATATGAACCAAATAACTGACCTCGTCTCAATCCTCTGCCTCCACCATCTCCCGAAAATAATCTATCGCGGTGTCTACCCATCTGCCGCTGAGCTGGCGTATCAGTACGGATCCTCTTCGGCCCAGAAACGACCGGAGTCTCAGAAATACGCTCCTCCAAAAGTAAGGCTGCATCCATCGCGGCAGCGTATGTATCAAAGCGCTGGGTGCCGATGGCAAGGAATAGCTGTGTATCAAGCCCTCGTACAAACCTCTTTATTCTCTTCTCTTCTGTGTCGACTAGGTACGGAGCATATCGAGACAACTGGGTAAACTGTATATCATACTCCGACACTGTCATCCCAGGAGTCTTGCGCAAAGACTCAAAACTACGGGCTTGAGCATCTCGGACACTCTCCGGAAGAAAACGGGCAAGAAATGCAGATGTAAACTCATCCCAGGTCATAGAAGGCAGACCTGCAGCTCGGCCTCTCTCTACTGAGTCGTACCATGTCTGGGCAAGACCCTCCAGACGAAAACTCGCAAACTCCACCAATCTATCATCAGAACACCTTAACGAATGGCAAATCCGAGCCATCCTATCAAGAAATGTCTGTGGGTCCTCTGTCGCATCTGTACCGGTAAAAGCTGGAGGTCTCAATCTCATGAACTCCTGTAGTGAAACAGGGATAGTCTCCGTAGTAGCAGCAGGAGTGACCATCTGTGCAGCAGGTACGATCGTGGTCTGTGCGGTGGAAGGAACGTCCTCGGATCTCTGTGCCCGGCTGGACTCAACTAAAGATCCCATCATCTGCCGCAACTCTTGCATGCCGGCCTCTAGCCTGGCAATACGGTCAGGATAAGGCGGATCAGTATGACCCTGAGGGACAGGCGTATCATCCCGCTCGATCCTCGCCTTAGACGAGCCCGGTCGAATCTCATCCCTAGCGGCAGCCCGCTGAGCTCTCGTAGTCTTTGGCGGCATCGAAGCTGGAATAAGAAACAGGACTGATAAGGACATTGCAATTGAATCAAGGAATGCAAGGAATCAAGAAAGGAAATACAAGCAATTATGTCCTAAGGTCACTTAGGCGGAGTACCGTATCGTAAGTATGCCGTGGATCATACCCACGCTACGCCACTCTGCTTAAGTCACCTACTCCATCTACCAAGGTCGTCCTACACTCAGAAAGGTAAAACCTGGCTCTGATACCAACTTTGTCACGTCCCGAAAGTACGGAACGCGACTGGCACTTAGATTACGAGACGTCTAAAGGCGTACCGTAACCTAAGTCAGCCAAAGCCCAAAAGAATCTAAACCAAAATCAAAAGAGAGTGAAGGAAAACCTTTAATGAAAATGGTTTTTTAAAATCATTTAAGTTGCATAGAATCCCTTTTTAAACATCAAAAATTTCTGAAAATTTCGGCAGAGTCTCCCCTGTATTTTCTATCCCCCAAAATGGGTACAACAAGATAATAAACCTGTAATCATAAAATGGCATCCCCAAGCGGGAGCTAGCTCTTCGCCCAAGGCGGATCACAACCACATGCAATATAATAGCAATATCAAGAAAAGAGCATAGAGAAACGCAAAATACCAGAAAACACACGTCGGCTCAAGTGAGCTCGACCCAAAAGAAACCACAAATATACATATCTCTCAGTCTCATCACTAGGTCGCATATACAATATAAAGTGGTAGATGGAGAATACTAGATACAATGATAAAGCAAAAAGAAATAAAGTATGCTCGCAACCCACCTACGGGCGATGTCGCGAGTCTGAGCAAAATGAACTGATGATAAGATAGCCCGCCGCTACAAGACTGACGGGTCCGACCTGCAAGACACTGTGGCACAACGGGGGTGGGTTGCCAGCTCGTGAGTAAATATAACATCTAATAAGGCAATCGTAAGAATGCACGCAATGCACCACAACATGCAAGTCCATATGTGATATAATAGCTCTAGTATGCATGCACAGGTATGCAATGTCATTTCTAACTCTTTAAGTGTTTTAAATGCTAAGGGTACTGCGTTCTTAACTTTAGAAAATGAATATCTGTATAATAGCTAAGTACCATCAAGAAATCATCTGAAAACCCGTGTCAAACATCGACACCAAATAGGAATCATATCTGTCTCAATATCAGGCTCCGTCAGTCCGGATCGGCCCATATCATAAATCTCACGACAACGGTCGGTATCCTCCGGATATCCGCCGCGCCAGACATCACCGGTAGGTAGTCTTCCCCTGTCAGGCTCATCGTCTACAACTCGATCTTCTTGCCCCGGGGTACCATACCGGGCCCACCATGTACCCGAGACGGTTCATCCACTCCTCGAATCGGGTCTCGAAATCCAACAGAAAACATGAAAACTCATGGTGGACGACACATACATCACGAGAAAACCGCAACTTTGTTTTGAAAATGATGAATAGTGCTTTTGGTAAATTCTTGCGGTTTTCCCCAAAAATCCAGAAATCGCAGAAATACTGAAATCCTCAAGAAAAATCATAAGGTTCCCATGTTATATATATAATAAATGTCTATGATATCAATGTATATGATGTGCATTTTTGCTAGAATTTATGTAAATATGATGATAATACGAGGTATGTGCATGCTATGCAATTTCATATATCATGTATGAATGCAAATGACGATATTAAGTTAAACAGGTTTTCTAGTGCACGTGGCATGGCAATTACCAAAGACGTGTGTGTCACATGAATAGTGCGCGTGCAACAGATGCCAATGGTAATGGTGTTCGTGTTCTACGAAGTGTTATCGCATATGAGCATATGGATATCCATGCAATCTAGCATACTATTAACTATAAGGGTATGCAATGTCAATGAAGGGTAAGCTAACTAACAACATGAATCTTACAAGAGATAAGGAAATCCTAACTAGGGGGCGCATCGCGCCATCCAGACGATTCCCCCATAGATGAATACATCTACTCACCTGAAATCTCCGCTAATCCGATCCGGCCACCGCCTTGTCTTTTCGCGCCGTGTCCGATGTCTCCCTGACCGATCCTATATTTGCACAATACCAAGCATAAGATTACAAAACCTAACACAATGCAAGTCACAACAAACAATTATCAACGCTATCGAATTAATCATAACATACACTCGGTGCGCGGGAAAACGCACGAAAATCGTTAATCGTTAACTAGAATCGTCATTTCGGGGAAATCGACTAAACTACAACCCGACTAGACGAAATCCCGCGTTCGCGCACTCTAATAGTCCTATACGAAGCTAATTATATCGCTAACATAACGCATTTTGATCGCATTCTAATTTTCGTAAAAATCTAGCAAGCAATTTCCTAGCCGATTCGATGCAAACATCGAAATTTGTCGATTTAGCGAGCGCATCATTACCCAATTAACCATTCTAATCAATTATATAACCAAAACCCTAACTTAATTTTTACAAACATGTTTCAAACCCTAACTCAACCTCAAAACCCATTCTTGAATTTTCAAGACAACCCATTATAATGAAATTAACACTTTAAACATCTAATTTAGCATAAACAAACTACAAATTAGCAACTAGTTTAGGATTTTTCCTCACCAATTGAATCCTAGCATGATCAAGTCACCAAGAAAGCCTCATTTAATCATGTTTTGAACTAAATTTGGGTTGAAGAGAGAATGGATTAGGGTTAGGCTTTGAATGGGTGAATGAAATTTGTTGATTTTTAATGGATTTTAGCAAGAAAATGAAGCAAAATGAAGTGAGGAAGTGGGGAAATCTGCAGCAAGAGGGGTCGGCCAGCAGTATGGGAGAGGAAATGGAGAAATTTTGAGAAGTTTCTAGGTTCCAAAACACCCCATAATATCATTTAATGCTTTCATGTCAACCTTTTTACAAAAAAACCCATTTTTACTTCATTTTTTCACAAATTTTCCCACCCTAAAACCAAAAGTTTGCAAGACATGATATAATTTTATTAACACCATATTTTAGCTTATAAATACTCCTAATTATGAAATTTACCTAATTAAATTTGTATTTATCACTAATTTAATGTATTTAAAAAGGCTTAAAATAATATAAAAAATAATTAATTACGAATTTTTTTTTATTTAACTAGATAATTATAAGTGACATTTTAGTGACAAAATTATAGTAATATCTTATCTAAATTTTGTATAATTAGGTCTACAATGAAAAATACCTAATTTGACTTTTTACGGAAAAAGCCGAAAATTAGCCGATTACCGAAAAACTGCCTAAACAATTTTCGAAGGGTTACAGAAAGGTGTTGGTAGACAGGTTCCATTGGTTTAAGAAGTCTTTAATCCACCAAACGTGAGGAGCCTGATAATGGAATAGCGACGCATATACTTCCTGATACAGCCCAACCTTCTGCAACCTTGCGCGGTGGGCAGAAAGAATGTAGCGAGCCCAAATAAGATAGCCCACTGGATGCCGAGGGTGACGCCTACTTTAAAAACTTGTCCCCAAGGTCGAGCTTCACCTTGGCAAATCCGACACCCCAAGATGTCTATAACCGGAAAGGGCTGGTTGGGTATCCCAGATGTAGAGGGCTCAAGCCGGCCCGAAGGAGTCCAATTGGTCATCTCCACTGTGTAAGCTGTCTGTGGGTGCTCCATCGGCAATATAGGGCGAAGAGGCTCCGCTGGCTCTTCGCAAATAAAACTTCGGTGCCCCCGGATGATGTGGCCGTACCAAACGCCACATAAGAACAGACTTGTTTGGTCTTTACCATGATCTCTGATCATCGCCATTGGCTCCTCATCCGATGACGATTGTGGAAAAGCGGCGTCCGAGCGAGTATAAGGGAAATAGGGGAGAGAAGCCATTGTTTCTGAAATAAGGAAAAGAGGAAACATTAGTGAAACCCATGCGCGCGCGCGCGCACACACACATATATAACAGGATGTCTGTTTTGAGGGACCACTGCCTACAAAACACATGAACCTTACAAAATCAATATGGCGGCACACCAATGATGAGACAAGACAATCATTATGAGAATCAAAAAGATTCTCATTAAACAAACATTGGAATTCCAAACAACTCTTGGGAAAACAACCTCTGCTAAGGCACACAACAAATTTAAAATTTGCACGAATAAGGGTAAAACCCTATGTAAAGATTTTCAAGAGCACCTGGGAATAAAATTCCCAAAGGGTTCTTTTGATCTTTCAGAGCTAAGCTCTTCGCCTGAGGAATTAAATTCCTTTTATATGACGGAATTAAATTCCAGAAACTCACAAAAAACATATATGAGAAATAAAATTCCATGAATCCTCAAAAAACAGAGGTGAATGTTCGAGATATGGAGGTTTACTACTCAAAGATCACATCTTTGGATCCCTACGTGGATGGGTTTCAGAGGAGAGCAAAGCTCGCATGATGGATTCAAAATCGAGAGAATTTTTGTTCAAAAATAAAAGTTTTTATGATGTGCAAGATCTTTACTTAAAAAGGGTTTCTTTTTGACAGAGTTTAACTCTGGAATTGCAATGGCAGAGAACTAAGCTCTGAGGAGAATTAAATTCTCAAAGAAAATGAAGGAGGAAGAAGATGAAGGAAACAACGGTTGCATAAGGAACTAAACCCTCGCATTTATAAGATGTGACAAGGACAGTTCGTCTTCCCGTTCCCCTAGACAATCCAACGGCTGTAAAGGTGACAGCGTTGCATTCACGTGAAAACCACGTGAGAACAACGCTGTGGGGGCATTTGTTCCCTTATAAAAAAATGAATAATAAATAAAAGCAATGGGAAAAAGTCCCCAAATGGAGCATCATGTGCCCACACGTGATAGGCGCTGTGCTTGACAAAACTAAGCTGAAACTGGGCCTCACGTGCAGACACGTGACCTCTATATACAAAGTATATAGGTTCCTCAATAAAGCAAACAATTGGCCAGAGAAAAAACTCACGTGATAGCACGTGATGCTCTTTGGTAGGCTTAATTTGGTGGGGTCACGTGCTACACGTGATGGGCTCCTATGCCTTCTGAACCGATAGAATTAAATTCTAATTAAGAGGAATCAAAACGCCTGGTTAGAAAATGTTTCTTTAAATCTGTCCAAATAAGAAAGATTACGCTCTGTAAAACAGGGTGCCGTTGGATAAAAAATCCAATGGTGATTAAAAATCACCAATCCATAGAAAGATTTCTGTACGGGGAGATATCTTTCTAATCTTGTTAAGAACAACAAAAGGGATATCTTCTGTAAAACAGAAGCCCTTGGATTAAAAATCTAACAGTGAATAAAATTCACCGATTGATCTAAAAGATCATTTTGGTTGATTATAAAATCAATCAAAATCTCTCAAAGAGAGATTTTCTAAACAAATTGATTCCCTTCTTCTCCTATAAATAAGAGCAAAGAAGTAAAGGAGAAAAAAAGATACAGAAAGAGAGAGAGAAAACCCCTTCGTAAGCCAAAAGAAAAGAGAATTCAATTCTCTAGAGAGAAGAAGATCTCCAAAAAGAAACTCTAGGTAAGGAAAGGAACCAAACACAGAACCTTTTTACCTCTTCTTCACCTTCACAAGAGTTTAACTTTTCTAAAAAGAACTTAGTTCTTCCTCTAATTGAAGATCTGCAGAAGCAGATCTCCCACAAGTTGAGAATTTAATTCTCATCGGGGAGATCTGTTATGCAGATTCAAAACTTAGGGGGAGAATTGAGTCCAAAGATTTTAATTCTTACAACAGAACATATAGGAATTTAATTCCTCTAAATAAAACTAGGGTTTAACCCTATAACAGAATTTAATTCTTATTAAACAAGGGGCTTGAAAACTTAAGATCCCCATGCACGTAAAAGGAGATTAGCATCCAAACATGATAATTGCAGATCACGTGCTCCCACATGACCCCTGAACAAATCTTTGTAAAAGGGGAATAAACTTAAGACAGATTCCATTCTTAGGGCGCCTCACGTGACCCCACGAGACCCCTTAATAATGCTTAGCACTTTTCAAAAGAGAATAAAACAAAGACATCTTTCAGTCTTTGGGGACGCCTCACGTGATCCCACGTGACCTAATAGTGCTCAGCACTCTGAAAAGAAAAGGGAACAAATCCGAAGAAGCTGTGCCAAATCTCAGGCGCCTCGTGTGACCCCGCATGAGCGCCTCAGACTTTCAGTGTTTAACACTGCTTCAAGCGCCTCACGTGACCCCACGTAAGCGCTTCAAATCTTCAATGCTTAAACAAAACTTTAAGACCTCATGTAGGAGCACGTGAGCGCCGAACATATGCTAGTGTTTAACACTATGATAGGCCAAGCTTAGCCCAAATTAGCTAAGTCTCCCAAAGCCAAGACTCTTTTTCAACCGAGCCTCAATTATACTCCGGTCTTTCAAAATTGATCTCAGATGGCATTCAAAGTAATGTTATCACATTCCTTCTCAATCTGACATTTGGTTCAAGGGTATATCTCTTCACACCTCTGATACATGTCATTGTAATTCTTCAATGTCTTCATAGAGGTGGCGGGCCCCGATAATCAACAACTTTTTGGTACATTTCCAAACCAATGGATACACCCCAATGGACCGTAATGTCCTTAAACTAACTATGGACCGTAATGTCCTTAAACTAATCTTCGTGGACTATGATGTTCTTAAACTCCACGGACTATGATGTCTTTAAACCATGGACCGCAATGCCCCTAAACTAAACTCCACGGACTATGATGCCCTTAAACTCCACGGACTATGATGTCCTTAAACTCCACGGACTATGAATGTCTTTAAACCTAATGGACCGCAATGCCCTAAACTAAGACGACAGAGCCCAAATGCTCTTTCGTCGGATCAAAAATGATCCTGAACCCTGTTGAGTAGATCTTAGTTTAGAATCAGACTAACGTATCCTCAAAAAACGTTTGAGTTGATCTTAATCTAAAATAAGATTAACGATCCTTAAACCAACCCAAACCTAAATCTAAGAAAATACGGATTTGGACTAATCCACGCCCTACGGGCGACAACACAAATTAGTCTCCGTATACAATCCACGAGCAACCTAAAACAAAAAAAACAAACACGATACGAAGTGACCTTCTGGAGCAGGAGAAAATGGTTATCGCTACGCGGTAACGTAATTAACTGCAGGGGCTTGCGCCTGCAAGGAAGAGCGTCCCCATAATCAAAAACCCCTCACAACGATGGGGAATCTGATGAAGTCTGCTACAACAGCCGCATCTGTCCAAACCTCCGATACACGGTGCTATAAATCAACTTGGTATCTTCGGAGAGGTGGACGGATAAATCCAAATAGCATCTACCCCCCAAAATTCAGGCTAGACGTCCCAACGTCCCGGTCGCGTCTTTCGGCGACGAACAGCCGGTTATATATGATATGACTGGATTATTGAATTAAGTGTTGATTTAATAATGAATATTGAATATTTTCGGTTATATGTGATATAACCGGGTTATCGAATCAAGTATTGATTTGATAATATGATATACATATAAATGATATTAGTCGGTTATATATGATATAACCGGAATATTGAATCAAGTGTTGATTTAATAATTTGATATATATTTGTATTTGATATATTTATATATTAACTAATATTTTAGCTCACTAATGTTTTCCTTCTCTTGTTTATATATTTATATATATATATATATGTATATATATTCATTTACATATAAAACACTATTGTGTCATGGTGGATGATATATAGAACATGGGTATATGAGACTCACACCTAGGGTTAAAGATTTTATGATGATTTATATTTAAATAGAAATTAAAATGAGGAGGAAATGAGTCATGGCTTAGATGCTTGTAGAAGCATTGAGAGCCATGACTCATCCTCTCATTTTGTCTCTATCTTAGATATTTATTCATCACAATAATATCTTGGACTCATGGTTATCTCATTCATTCTTACCTTGAGATATTTCTTCACCCTAATTCATCTTCTTCCCTCCCTAGATTTTCTTGAGTGGAAAAAGAAAAGGAGAAAAAGAATTCTAAAGTGAGCAAAATTCATACTTCATTAATCTAATCTCATCTAGCTCATTAGATTAGGCTGTTTGCTTCACTAGTTCTTTCATTAGTGAAGAGGTAGCTTGAGTTAGAGTAACTTCAAGATGGATCATTTTCGGCATCGAAGACGACGAAGCAAGTTCGTTCCTTTCACCAAGTGGGCCTAAGAAAAGTTCTAGGGACTACTATTTGGAGCTTAGGGACTACTACTTAGAGCTATTGAAGTGAAAGACTTGGTCTATAAAGGTTGCAACCTTCTTCACTTAATTTAGAATATCCTTACTTGCTTACAAAACCCTAATTCTCTAGTTTGATTCTAGGTTAGTGTTGCTTAGCACTTTAGATTTTTTAAAATTGCATACTTGATGCTTGTCTCAACCTAGTGGTAGTGCTAAGACATACTTTCATGGTATCAGAACCAAACTAGAGCATTAGACGATGTCTAAACGACGTTAAATTGTTCGATCGAAGATCGAAACCCATATTTTGCGATGTTTCTGTCCATTTTTTCAAAATTTGATATTTTGCAGATTAAAAATATTCAAAAAATCATGCAGGTTAATCTATGGAGCCCCAAGAATTATGAGTCCCCAACTCCATCAAGGAGCCGCGGAACGGCGGCCCAAACCCTTGTTTGGCTGCGGTTCCGCCGCAATCTTGACGAGTTGTAGGATCATTTTTCTTGTGCTGCTCCATTTTTGTATTTGGTATTTTCTGGGTATTTTTAGTGAGGCTTAAGTTGTTGAGGTCTCTGTGATTTTTGGGTGTTTGATGAATCGATCGAAAAGTTTAACATTGTCTATATAGTTTTCATATGTGATACAATATTTGAAATCCACATTAATTAGTTTTGTGAAAACTAGTTTGTGTTTTATAAATCTCGCGTTTTAGTCTCTTTTGATCGATTGCTACGAAGTTTTGATTCGGATCAAAACTCCGTCGCAATCTCGTATTGTATGCGAACACTTGCCGGGAAACACTACTAGATAGCCACGCCCCATTGCTCCGACCAAGTGACTATAGGAGAATACCGTAGCCAAAAGCATCCACTCGGGTGCTCACGGCCACGGTGTTCCGCCCAAGTGCACTTCGTTGACGACATCAGGGGTGCGACAATCTACTAAAGTTCCCGACGAGCATTCGATCATTATATCGGGAAACTTGTTCAATTACCTGACTGATATTGAAAAGTGTTTTCAATTCGAGACATAAATGCAAGATTTAAAGTGTTAGGCATGAAATCCGAGATATGAGATATTCCGGGTTTATGATGTCTAAGGTTTGATGTGGATTCTAATTATTGTAGTTTTCATTTCTTTTCTGCGACCGTAAGTGTAATATGTGGTGTATTCCCGATCTCGTTGCTATACGTCAACGACATTCGGGATACGCATATTT
This sequence comes from Agapanthus africanus, assembly GCA_030015575.1. Lineage (NCBI taxonomy): Eukaryota > Viridiplantae > Streptophyta > Magnoliopsida > Asparagales > Amaryllidaceae > Agapanthus > Agapanthus africanus. Next base: position 424,576,690 of record JASDDO010000018.1, on the reverse strand, counting down.
ACTTACGTTGATGACATGTGATATTATGTGTTGCTGTGATATGTTATATTGGATCGTCGTGATTGAATAGCCGGGGGGTTTTGCGTGAGATGAGAGTTTTTCTATTTTCATTCATGTAAAAAGTGTATGTAATATTCTTTTATTAGAACACTTCCGGGTTGAGTATGATGTCACTATTGATGTATATTATTTACCTTTTCCGCATTAGGATAGACCCAAGGTGGGGAGCACAAGTGACCAGGTTCTAGAGTCCAGTGGGAGACCATCTCGAGAAGTCGAGACCGGGTCTCCTAACTCTAGAATTGGGAGGGTTGCTTGCCGCTCTCGTAGAGGTCTGGGGATGTGGGTTTGGCTATTCATCACGACCGTGGAATCCGTGTTTTTCATTACTGGCTTAATTTAAAACACGGACCTCCTAGTATATCCTATATTTCATATGTTTGATTTTGCTGCCTGTGTTCTGTGATGAAATCATATAACTGCGTAAAACGAATGCTATATATATATGATATATATAATAAATGTTGCTTATTGTTGGGGTCGAAAATTACACCTCGGTTGACCAAGCCAAAGTCAAAGTCAACCCCAAACCAGGTGGGCCCAAGCCCAGTTCAAGTGGGCCCAAGCCCAGGTCAAAGGGACCGGCCCCATGACAAAAGGAATGAAGCCATAAATTGGTTTAATGTAATTCTTTATATATATATATATATATGTATAGAAATAAATGTATGTAAAATGAGCAAAAAGCCAAAATTTTGTAAACCCTATGGCTTATGTGCAAAAAGAGATAAGCACATAAGGTATGGGGTGGCATAAGTGTCATTTGGCAAAGCCCAAGGGGCTATATGTAAAGTGTGTAGCCTATAAAGGCAAACATGATGAAAATATCTATAACAATTCATTCTCTTCAAAAAACTAGGGTTTTTGCGCCTCCTTCCCCTTTCTCAAGGGTCTAAAACCCTCTTCCTCTTTTTGAATTAAATCAAGAGTTTAACTCTTCCTTTCTCAAAAGGAAGTAGTTTTTCACCATAAAACCCACAAAGGGGAGCTCGGATCTCCCATCAAATCTGTGAAAGGGGAGATTTTGAATCTCACTCCCCTTTTCTCCAAGATCCGGCCAACCGAGAGGAAGAAGAAGGAGACCCATCTCCAAAAATCCCACGTTGGGAGGGTCCAGGGCTCAAAAGAAGAGCCAAAGATTTCTAGGAGTTTAACTCCTTTCTAGATCTGTTGGAGTTTAACTCCATAAATTAAATTTCTGTTAGGAGTTCAACTCCAAAACCCCCTGGGAGTTCAACTCCCCAACCTAGGGGCTAAGCCCCTTTCCGCTGGTGTTTCCCGTGGTCGCGTGCCGCGCACGTAACCCGCGAGCGCCGAGCGGTCGTGTGCATGGCGTGTGTATGGCACGTGACCCGCGGCCGCGTGCATGGCACGTGACCCGTGGCCGCGTGCATGGAACGTGACCCGCGGCCGCGTGCATGGAACGTGACCCGCGGGCACTGTGGCACCCACGTGCGCCCCACACGACTTGCTCAGCGCCCAGTGGTCGCGTGCAGCGCACGTGACCCGCTGGCACCTCGCGGTCATGTGCTGCCCACGTGACCCGCTGGCGCCCAGCGCCCACGTGCTACGCATATGACCAGCAGAAGCCAAGCGCTCACGTGCCAGGCACGTGACCCGTGGGCACCATGCGCCCACGTGCCACGCACGCGTCTTTAAGACGCTCCTCCCCCTATTTTTTTATGCACTCCACAGTAAACACCATCTCCCGTAAAAACTCTGTGGGGCCCCCGATATATCCAAAACTCCTTCAAAACACCACACTGCACATTGAGTTCGCATGACCTGTTTGACCCGACAATCGGAGGTTCTCTCACTCCAAAGGCAAAGAGTAATTAACGGCAGTTTAGTCCGCGGCTGCCGGAGATTCGAATCCCCACAATCAATAAACCCTAGCCTACCCTAGGTAGGGGGAATCTGTAATGCCCCTGACAAGTGCGCGCGTATTCCCATCTCAATGGGGTGACGAAAAACACCCTACACTTATGTTTTTCACCCGCGCTAGTCCTGTCCCCGCTCTGCCGTTAGTTAAGTTACCTAACGGTGCATGACGGGGCCCCGTGGAAAATGCGGATGGCATAAGCGTATGTTCTATTTTCGTTTCTTTTCTGTGATATTTAGGAAACATAAATGATAGGACGTCATTAATGAGATTAATAAAAAAGAAAGAAACCTAAAGATGTTGTAGAATCAAAATTTTCAAAAAGGTAGCTTTAGTTCTTGTTTTGCATAGTGGTATTCCTTGATGGATATCCAGCACCTCATTCGATGAAAAAAGAGCCGAGATCCCTTCACCGGGAATGACCTCTTTAGCAAATGCTACAACCCACTCGGTTTGTTTTGAAAACTACTCGATTTTAAAAAGCGGAGTTTAAACCACTCCTTTTCAAATCACTCGATTCTACAACAATATCAAGTTCATTACGCTAAAGGTTTTATTCAAAACCAGTCGTAGCCCTCCGTCATTTCAGATAAGTAATATTCAGTATTCATGCTGCGTTTGTTGACCTTGTCAAGACGTAGTGTGCGGTAGCTAATTTGTGCTTATCTGCCGCATATGATGCGATTGGATTAGGGTAGTCATACGGCCTTGTTGACCTTGTTAAGGGTCGTGCGGGTGGGTTTAATTCAATCACGCAATGAATGGGTTGAACCTGACTTGTGGTTTATGGTTTGTTGACCTTGTCAATGTCATAAACCGCTTGGGGTAAAAACTGATATTGGGGATTTCAAGTGTTGAAATTTGCAATGAGATTGTATACCTTTTATAAGATAGTTGGATCTCGATACCCACTGTGAGTAAGTGTTACTCCTGAGAGAGTTTTCCACTTTACAATTAGCTAATCCAGTAGCTGTCTAAGAAAGGTGTTAACGGGGTTATGTCCCTGCGGAAACGAGGTTATTTAATTAGTTCCATGCGAAAGCATGGGGAGACTCCCTCGGAGTTCCAATACCTGCCCGGCTGACCGATTGGCGAACTTGTAGGGTGTAATTAATCCCGGCTAATCTTATCTTTTAGGGTTTGAAGGAAGATTTGATAAAAATAGTGGGAGTCATCCTGATTAGATAAGATAATAACCAATCTAATTTTGCAAGAGCACACTCTAAAGTGTTTTCTTCTCTCTCTCCAGGTAGCGACCATGACACGCCTTAATCAAGATAATAATATAGATGTATTGACCGAACCCGCTTATTATACTAAGCCGGGAAACGTTGGTTCCGCTCTATCTTATGACTGTCATAAGTCTGAGCAAGGAATAAGGGAATATCAGGATTCCTACGCAACCCGAACGAAGAAAGAGCATGATAATGCATCTTCTTCGGGTGTGTTCGTTACCGAGAACTGTTTCTCAGTATGCTCTACGTCCTGGGTATTAAATACCGAATCAGGAATCCACATTTGTAATATGTTACATGGGTTAAGAAGAAGAAGAGAACTGGGAAAGGGTGATAAGTCTCTCGTGGTAGGGAATGGTGCAATTGTTGCAGCCAAAGCAGTTGGCGAATATCACCTTGTATTACTAAATGTAATACATTTATTTTGAACGACTATTATTTCATACCAAAAATGATGTGTAATATAATATCAATTTCTTTATTAGATAAAGAAGGATATAACTTTGTATTAGAGAAAAATGTTATAAACATTTTCTTAAATCAAGTATTGATTGAGTTTGGTATGTCGTATAACGGTATATACGTTCTAAATCAAACTACAGTTCTAAATATACAGAACACACACAAGAGAAAAAGTTCAGAAATGAATGAAGTCTTCTTGTGGTATTGTAGACTATGCCATATCAATGCGACCAGACTAGCTAAGTTACATAAAGATAGATATTTAAATCCATTTGAATTAACATCTTATGAAATTTGCCAGTCATGTCTCAAAGGAAAGATGACCAAAATTCCATTTACAGGACACGAAGAAAGAGCTACTGAACTCTTGGGACCGATACATAGTGATGTATGCAGTCCTATGACTACACATGCCAGGAATAGTTCCTCGTACTTTATTACATTCACCGATGATCTCTCAAGATTCGGACATGTGTTCCCGTTGAAACACAAATCTGAAGCTTTTGAGAAATTCAATGAATAAAAGTACGAAGTTAAGAACCAGACGGGTAAAAGTATTAAAGTCCTACGATTTGATCGAGGAGGAGAATACTTGAGCACGGAATTCCGTGGCTATTTAAAGAATGGGATTCTCTCTCAGCTTATTCCTCCGTATACACCACATCACAATGGAGTTTCGGAGCGGAGGACTCGCACCCTATTAGATATGGTGCGCTCTATGATGAGTAATGCTGAGCTACCTATTTCCTTTTGGGGTATGCACTTGAGACAGCTGCATACCTATTGAATCAAATTCCATCTAAATCAGTGCCTAAAACACCATATGAGATATGGAGTGGAAAGAGACTATATCTTAAACGAGTTAAGATATGGGGTTGTCCGGCCTATGTTAAAAAACAGAATCCGGACAAACTCCAGGGACGATCGGTTCTTTGTAAGTTTACGGGATATCCAAAGAATTCACATGGATATATATTCTACCATAGTGAGGAACAAAAGGTGTTTGTTGCTCAACATGCCACCTTTTTAGAAAAGAAATTTCTTGTGAAAGAAATTAGTGGCAATGAGGTAGAACTGGAAGAAGTTCCAGCTACACAAACTACAGCTGATGATTTGGTAGAACCGGAGGATTCGATAGTCCCCAACGAACCCCAGCCACTCCGCAGATCTAGTATGGTTTCTCATCCACCTGAGAGATACTACGGTTTTCTCATAGACGGTGGGAGTGGGGATTGCATCATGGAAGATGATGACGCAACTAGTTTCAAGCAGACCATCACAAGTGGGGACTCTATGAAATGGCTGGATGATATGCGATCTGAGATGAAATCCATGTACACCAACAAAATATGGACTTTGAAAGTTTCCCCTGAAGGCGTAAAACCCATTGGGAGCAAGTGGATCTTTAAGAAGAAACTTGGTGTAGATGGAAATGTTGAGATCTTCAAAGCTAGACTTGTTGCTAAAGGTTTTCGTCAACGACCAGGTGTCGATTATGATGAAACCTTTTCTCCAGTGGACATGCTTAAGTCCATCAGGATCCTACTTGCCATTTTTGAATACCATGACTACGAAATCTGGTAGATGGACGTCAAGCCCGCTTTTCTAAATGGTGATTTAGAAGAGAGCGTGCACATGACATAGCCAGAGGGCTTCATAAATAGTGGGAGCAGCGGAAAGGTGTGCAAGCTGCTTAAATCAATCTACGGATTAAAGCAGATATCGCGGAGTTAGAGCATCTATTTTGATGTAGCAGTCAAAGAGTTTGACTCCATCAAAAACGTAGATGAACCTTGTATATACAAGAAGGTTGTGGAGAGTAAGGTTGTTTTCTTCGTATTGTACGTGGATGACATACTCTTGATAGGAAATGATGTTCCTATGCTACACTCGGTCAAGCTCTTCTTATCACAAAAGTTTTCCATGAAAGATCTGGATGATGCCTCTTACATCCTAGGGATTAAGATCTATAGAGATAGATCTAAAAGAATGTTGGGATTATCCCAATCCAGGTATATTGACACTATGCTAAAGAGGTTTAGTACGGAAGATTCTAAGCGTGGTGATTTACCCGCTTGTTCAGGAACCACTCTCTCCAAAGAGATGTCTTCCAAGACTGATTTGGAGAGGGCTCACATGCAAGGGATATCCTATGCTTCTGCAGTTGGGTCAATCATGTACGCGATGTTATGCACCAGACCGGATGTAGCTTATGCACTTAGTGTGGTAAGCAGGTATCAATCAGATCCTGGGGAGAAGTACTGGACAGCTGTGAAGAACAAGTACTTGAGAAGGACTAAAGAAATGTTCTTGGTATATGGTAACGGTGAACTCCAAGTGGAGTCCTTTACCGATTCGAGCTTCCAGAGTGATAAGGATGACAGTAGGTCGGTCTCGGGTTTTGTCTTCACCCTCAATGGAGGGGCGGTATGTTGGAAGAGTTCCAAGCAAGATACCGTGGCAGACTCGACGATGGAGGCTGAATACATCGATGCCAACGATGCTGCCAAAGAAGTTGTCTGGATGAAGAAGTTCATTGCTGAACTTGGAGTGGTTCCATCCATTGAGCATCCAATACCTTTGTATTGTGATAACAATGGAGCTGTGGCTTTGACCAAGGAACCCCAGTCCCATCAGCGATCCAGACATATTCTTAGGCGGTATCACCTGATCCGGGAGACAGTTGATCGCTGGGAGATCGACGTCAGGAGAGTTGACACGAAGGACAGCACAGCGGATCCACTCACGAAGGCCCTCCCCCAGACGCAATTTGAGAGACTTTTTAGGATGTTGGGTATGCGATACTACAAAAAATGGCCTTAGTGCAAGTGGGAGATTGTTAGTAATATGTATGCGCTAGAGGCCATTATTGTATATTATTGTGGATGCTTGTACATATACATATACATATACATATACATATACATATATACATACATATATATACATACATACATACATACATACATATATATATACATACATACACACACACACACACACACACATATATATATAGGACTTTCTTGCTCGACATGATAGTATACTATCCGGTTGCACTTTATCTTAATATGTACACTTATATTATTCTGTTTCTCTGATACATATTGATAAAGCCCTTAGGATGTTAGCTTAACTACCAGGACTATGATGCAGATCATACTAGTGGGGGTTGTGTAGTCCGCAAGCACATCCTTTAACCGTTCCTAATCGAGGAGTATCGAGACAGGGCATTGATATTCTAGAGTAGACTGGTGTGTACATTTCTTGACCCTGTATGGGGGCGATGGTTGATCCCACAACCATTGGTGTTTGACATCAAATATTGTACATAGGTGCTCATTAGAGAATGGGTACACCGAATAGGATTCGCCGAGAACTCTTAGATGATACCATACCTATCGTCAGATAGTAGTTCTCTGGTGACACTTGTACATGTTAGTCTGTAGACCCGAGATCGTCATAGTGACTTGTGTGGTTCTCACTGTGCTTTGATTTCTTCCCTACCACGGCTCAAATGAGTCGTGCAAACAGGTGGATTTTAGGTACAGTCCCGAGTCACATGGAGGCAGTGAACGATAGGAAGGGTTTCGTCTCTCCCGGTATTGGGAGTTGATGTTGCGCTATACTCAATTGGCTATAACAGCAAGTCCCTGGCCAGGGCTGATGAGATTTACTAATAAGTGTTATCAGTAGTTTCTCGAATGGTTATAAGCCACACATCGGCATGACTTATCAAGTTACTGGGGTCTGACGATTCCACCCCTAGACTCGATATGCGACATATCAGATGAAGAGACCGGACTGTACGATAAGTATTGCTTATAGGCTTTGCAGGAGTTTGGACAAACTTGCTTGTTGATCTTCTATTCGCTCAATACCTGGGTAGCCGTTACGTCCAGCTAGTACCGCTGACGGCTTGTAGCTGACTGATATGATCATTACCTACTGTCGGCGTATTGACGAGTCTTTAAAGTCCTATACAGAGGTTTTCTAGCTCAAGTGAAACGAAGTAGGGCATATATGATGATATGTGCAGGAGCTTGATTAAATACGAGTATGTGATATCGTATTCTAATCTCGCGATATTTGATATCGGTTAGGTTATATATGATATAACCGAATTATTGAATCAAGTGTTGATTCAATGATTTGTTATATGTATATATATTTGATATTGGCCGGTTGTATATGATATAACCGGATTATTGAATCAAGTGTTAATTTAATAATGAATATTGAATATTGTTGGTTATATGTGATATAACCGGGTTATCGAATCAAGTATTGATTTGATAATATGATATACATATAAATGATATTAGTCGGTTATATATGATATAACCGGAATATTGAATCAAGTGTTGATTTAATAATTTGATATATATTTGTATTTGATATATTTATATATTAACTAATATTTTAGCTCACTAATGTTTTCCTTCTCTTGTTTATATATAATGATATATATATATATATATATTCATTTACATATAAAACACTATTGTGTCATGATGGATGATACATAGAACATGGGTATATGAGACTCACATCTAGGGTTAAAGATTTTGTGATGATTTATATTTAAATAGAAATTAAAATGAGGAGGAAATGAGTCATGGCTTAGATGCTTGTAGAAGCATTGAGAGCCATGACTCATCCTCTCATTTTGTCTCTATCTTAGATATTTATTCATCACAATAATATCTAGGACTCATGGTTATCTCATTCATTCTCACCTTGAGATATTTCTTCACCCTGGTTCATCTACTTCCCCCTCTAGATTTTCTTGAGTGAAAAAAGAAAAAGAGAAAGAATTCTAAAGTGAGCAAAATTCCTACTTCATCAACCTAATCTCATCTAGCCCGTTAGATTAGGTTGTTTGCTTCACCAGTTCTTTCATTAGTGAAGAGGTAGCTTGAGTTAGAGTAACTTCAAGGTGGATCATCTTTGGCCTCAAGACGACGAAGCAAGTTCGTTCCTTTCACCAAGTGGAGCCTAAGAAGAGTTCTAGGGACTACTACTTGGAGCTTAGGGACTACTACTTGGAGCTATTGAAATGAATGACTTGGTCTACAAAGGCTGTAACCTTCTTCACTTAGTTTAGAATATCCTTACTTACTTACAAAACCCTAATTCTATAGTTCGATTCTAGGTTAGTGTAGCGTGGTACTCTAGATTTTTTAAAACTGCATACTTGATACATGTCTCAACCTCGTGGTAGTGTTAAGACACACTTTCACATAAGCATCAATATCTACATTATGCCTCATGCATCCATGGAACCCGTTTAAAAGAACCTACAAACCTTCTAATTTAATTCTAGGGTCCATTACCGAACACAAACAGTAAACAATTGAAATTTCAGAGAAATATTTAGAAATCTTATTAGCATGTCAAGTATAACTGGCAGAAATATTGGATTAATTATCAGAGTGACTAGAAAAACATTGAGCTATATTATACAATTCAAAAACAAGAATATGAGAAGTGGGGGTGTAAGTAGTAGAAAATCGTTCGGTTGCTTTTTTAAAAGTCATAAGATAATCTTTAAAAAGTTTCGCAACCGCTTAATGATCCTCTGTTAAGTGGTTTACACAAGTATTTGTTCATTCCACATATTACTAATAATTCTGGCGGTCTTTGATACATTATGAAGCATGCCATACGTACTATCCCACCCAGTGGCCACATCTTGTTTAAAAAAACGGCCTTAATCCTTGAGCCTGACATTTAATTTTATATTCAGATTTTCTTTTTCCAAAACTTTTAATAAACTTACATGCATCTTTAATTGCATGAATATTTGAATAACATATGGTATATATATCATGTACAACAAGATTAAGTATACGACAAGCACAATGAATATGAAAAAAAGCAAACTACAAATTGATTTGTATACCATAATAAGTTCAGCAGCAGCAACATTATTGTTGCTAGCATTATCGAAAGAAATTGAAAAAAATTTATTTACAAAATGATATTCGTCTAAAATAGATCTAATTTCAGAAGTTATATTAAAAGCACCATGTGGGAATTAAAATTGTCTAAAAGAAATAATTCTATTTTGCAAATACCAGTCAGAATTTATCCAATGTGCAGTAACACAAATTCCGGGAAGTTCCCTTCTATCAGTCAAAACATCAAAAGTTAATAAAATACCGGTATCTAAAGAAGCAAGAGTAACAATTAATACCTGTTTACCTTCGTTACAGAGGCTAAAACAATGACTTTTAAGCATATTCCTCGGAACCCTTTTGTATGCCGGTTGCAATGTCTTTTGAACGTACCGCCCAAAAACTTGGCTTTCTCCAAATCCGAGAATCTGTTCGTCTGCCATAAAAAATGTAGCCATTTTTTCAACATTTAAATCATGATTATATTGAAAAAGACTTTGACTAACAAAACCAATTCGTGATTGTGTAGAGGAGTAACCAGCCGGAGCATTTAAGTGTTTTTTTACATGTTTATACAAAGTGCCGGTGCCGGTACCTCCTTATGTTTACATGCATTGCCACAATATTTGCAAAGTGCGTATCTAACATCTTCCCTAAATTCAGTTGTATAATGACCCCAAACATTACTGCAAGTCGTGCGTTTTAAGGTTTTCTAGATTATAGGTATGAATTCTTCTACCTGTGCTACTTCGGGATGAGAAACTTGGGTTTCATGCGTATGGGATGAACCCTCCGTATTAATTTTTTAACTAGTTAAAAAAATTAAATACTAAATATAACAAAACCAGCAATACCAATTTAACCACAAAAGAGAGCTAATAAAATAAAAACAAGAAATAAGAAAGAGAGGAAAATTTTAGAATAGCAGTAGAGTAGAATGAGTTGGTCGGAGGGTCGAGTTTCGAAAACTCGGAGTCGGAGGATCGGAGCTTCTATTCTTCAAAAACTTGGAAGTCAGATATAGTATTTTTTTAGAGATGGTATTTTTGGAGAGATTGTATTTTTTTTAAAATTTGGGAGAGAAAAGGATTTGAAATGAGAAGAAATGGGGATGGGGGTATTTATAGAGTTATTTTTAAAAAAAATTCTACCCGTTACGAACCGAGGCGAGGCGATGGGGATATTTTTTTTTTTTTGAAATTTCGCCTCACCTTGCCTAAATCCATGAGCTCCCGACCGTTCGATGCGGATCCTAAGACGAGGCGAGGTGAGGCGAGCTTCGACCGTTGGACGGCAGATTCGAGGCAAGGCGACGTGATGCGAGACGATTCGTCGAGCATCTAATCGCTGCTGACTGTTGGATGTGGGTGTAACGATTCTAAAATCCCTATACACTTTTGTTAATCCAATATTAATAAAATAGTATATTTCTGTTCTGATCAGGAGTTATATGTAATTCGTGTTAAATAAATGTAAGAAACTCTTTATAGCTTATTGGTTAAGACTCTTCATTACTGTCCCACAGCCCACGTGTTCGAATCCCAATATTTTATTTTATTTTTCTTTTTGGAGTTTCGGGAGCCCAAGAGTTTGCACGAGTTTTACACGGAGTTATGAAAAGTTGCAACAGAAAAGAAGTATATAAATATGGTGTTTAAACACAGAGGAGTAATTAGCACGAACCCCGAGTTATTTGTCTACGACTTGGTCGCCGGTTTTGGAAAAGCGGCGGGCTTACTTGCCCCATTCGTCTCTATTTTTTGTTCGTGCGTCCCTTTGCTTCTCATCGGTTCATTTTCATTCATCAAAACTCCCCAATCAATCCAGAGAGCTGTCAGGCTCTTTAGCCACTCCATTATCACCATTTTTATTACAATTTATCTCTCGTTTTAATTCTCGTATATCTATATGCTTTCACTATATATACTAGGCTATCCTAGCTAGCTTCTCTCTGAATTTATTCAGAAAAATTCCTCTAAATTGATCTCTCAAGAAGTCAAAATTCCCAATGAAGATAAGTGCCCTCAAGAAAGCTCACAATCCCGCCTTCCTCGATCTCGGCTCTACAAACCAAGTTTCTCTCATCTCCTATACCCCCTCTAAGATATGCGCAACCTCTAAATCCTTTCACTTTCCCTTCCTCTATTTCTTTTAATCTTCTAAATCGTACTCCTTTAGTAAATCGTAAGTCCCATTGAAATGATAAACTGGTAAATGCAGGATGTACAACTAAACAATATGAAATGTAAATATTCAATTGGATGCAGCATATTGTAGTCTAGCATGTATCAAGATAAATTTGCATGCACTAGATATGAAGTAACTTGCACGGATGCACACAGATATCCGAAAACGGTGAAACATGCAAAATGATAATGTGGGATGCATAACTAATCATTATGTGTTGTTATTATTCAAATGAATATAGAATATAGTAGTATAGCATGTAGCAAGATTAACTTGCCTCGACGGATCACGAAACGTATATGTACGGCACGTCCGACGTCGGTAAAACGTCGCAACGTACGCACGGCACACGGGACAGGTCTAAACAATGCAAGAGGGTGATCACGCAGGCAAGGTACGTTCAATGGATCACTCGGATCGTCAGCGACGAGCACGGCTCCGGCGGTGATCACCGGAATCAAGAAACAAGATAAAGAAAAAGAAAGAAGAAGTAATAAGAAAAGGCTGTGTATTAAATAAGGAAAGAAAATAAATAAATAAATAAAATATATAAAAATATATATATGCAGAGGAGAGAGAGAGAGAAAGGGGTTGTTAGTTTGTTAGGAAAATAGTTTAGATTTAAATTTTAAAAAATCTTTTATTAGTTAACTAAATTTTAATTTGTATCAGTTTATAAAATTAATATTATATAAATAAAATTTGATATTCTGGTAAATACAAACATAGTCTAAAACATGCCCGGGTCGGGTCTAAAATTCAGTTTTAAAATACGAAAAATATACATGTCGACCAAAATTAAAGCTGGATATCCGGGTAACGAAAAAATGCATACCCCCAAGAACGGATACACGCACGTGCACGTAGTCATCCAAACAAGTCCGTTTCACTGAACGGGACGAGAACAAGATGTGCGGATGCTACCACAGGGTTAGGGGTATCATGCAGGCCATGCAATGTATTTTTAAAATATTTTATGTGACTTAAAATGTTATATTGTAAAAATGCAAATGCCAGATAAAATGCCAGTATGCAAGATGTATAAATTAAAATGAAAGTGCACGAGTCCATGTAACAGGTCAGGATAAATTATAAATATGAATCAAGACAAGTTTCAAGCAAGAGGGTCGGGTAGAATGCAAATACAAATGTCAAATACACTATTCGCACCCAAAACACAGTAAATCAGGAAAATACCATAAATAAAGAAATACTTGAACTAGAACTGGTATAAACGAACTAGAGTGTTACATTATTATCCAACTACAAAAGAATTTCGTCCTCGAAATTTCCAAAACAAGAAAAAAAACATGAAACTACAGGAAGAGATCTGGAAATTTTTGTCGAATCTCGTCTTCTCGTTCCCAGCTCGATTCTCTGTGCGAGCAATTCCCCCAAGAAACAAGTACGAGAGGGATAACCTTATTCTTAAGGACCTTTTCTTTTCGATCAACAATCGACATCGGTCGTTCCTCAAAAGTCAAATCCCCTCTTACAGTCAGCTCCGAATGATCCAGCACGTGTGTTTCATCTCGAACATACTTACGGAGTTGGGATACATGAAACACGTCATGAACATTCGCCAAAGATTGTGCTAAAGCCAATCGGTAAGCCACTTCTCCAACACGCTCCAAAATCTCGAAAGGCCTCACGAATCGAGGACTAAGGTTGCCTCGAGTCCCAAAACGAATCACTCCTCTAGTCGGTGATATCCTCAAGAATACCAGATCACCAACAACGAACCCTAGAGGTCTTCTCGATATGTCGGCCCAACTCTTCTGCCGATCTTGTACTGCCTTCATATAATTCCGGATAGTATTAACTTTCTCCACGGTTTGCATGATCAAATCCGGTCCCAACAATCTTCATTCTCCAACATCGTCCCAACAAACATGTGAGAGACACCTGCGACCATACAATGCTTCGAATGGAGCCATCTGAATAGTCGCCTGAAAGCTGTTGTTGTATGAAAACTCCACCAAGTGTAGATGATCCTCCCACGAACCCTTGAAGTCCGACATGAAAGCTCTCAACATATCTTCAAGAGTTTGGATCGTTCTCTCCGACTGGCCATCTGTCTGAGGATGATAAGTTGTGTTAAACTTCAATCGCGTTCCCAAACTTTCCTGTAAACTCCTCCAGAAGTGTGGTAAGAATCGGGTGTCACGGTCGGAAACGATGCTCATGGGTACTCCATGCAATCTCACAATCTCCTGTATGTACCGTTCTGCTAACGCTTCCGTTGACTAACCAACTCGAAACGGTATGAGGTGAGCCGCCTTGGTCAATCAATCAACAATCACCCAAACTGTATTGTTGCCCTTTGGACTCCACGGTAAAGCTGTCATGAAATCCATGGTTATATGTTCCCACTTTCATTGAGGAATCGGAAGTGGTTGCAATAAACCAGCAACCCTTTGATGTTTAGCCTTAACTTGCTGACACACCAAACACTTTGCTACAAAGCGAGCAATCTCCTTTTTCATGCCTTTCCACCGGAAATGCTGTCTTAGATCGCGGTACATCTTCGTGCCTTCTGGATGTACAGAATACGCGGAACTGTGTGCCTCATTCATAACTTCTTCGCGAATATCTCCTTTTGGCACACACAAACGGCTACCATATCGCAACGAACCATCTTCATGAATTAACAAGTCCGTTCGAAGTCCAGCTTCAACTTGTTCTCGAAACTTCTGCAATCTTGGGTCCTGTGACCACGCTGCTTTAATATTATCGATCAACGACGACTGTACTTGCAGCTACATCAACTGTCCCGAAGAATGCGGTAGCATGATCTCCAACTCGAATCTCCGAAAGTCTTCGATAAGCTCCTTCTGTGCAGTCAACATCCGAATTGCGGGCAACCGACTAAGCGCATCCGGCACTATATTAACTTTCCCCGGATGGTACTTAACATCAAGATCGTAGTCAGCCATCAGCTCCAACCATCTACGCTACCTCATGTTAAGCTCTTTCTGTGTGAACACGTACTTTAGGCTTTTGTGATCGGTGAATACTTCGACCCTTTCGCCCAATAAGTAGTGTCTCCAAATCTTCAAAGCGAAAATCACCGCTGCAAGCTCCAAATCATGAGTTGGGTAATTCTTCTCATGGGTCTTCAACTGTCTTAATGCGTAGGCTATAACCTTCCCATGCTGCATCAGAACACATCCCAAACCTTTCCCAAATGCGTCGCTGTGAATCACCAATCCTTCGGAACCGTCTGGTACAGTCAAAATAGGAGCGGTTATTAATCTTTGCTTCAACGCCTCAAAAGCTGATGCACAACTATCCGTCCATACGAACGGTACTTCCTTTCATGTAAGCTTGGTCAAAGGCTCAGCCAAACGAGCAAAATTCTCTACGAACCTTCTGTAATATCCGACAAGTCCCAGAAAACTTCTGATCTCCGCTACATTTTTCGGAATTGGCCAATCTTGAACTGCTGCAATCTTCTCAGGATCAACGACGATTCCATCTCCGGATACGACATGCCCCAAAAACTTCACTTCTTCAAGCCAAAACTCGCACTTGCTCATCTTCGCATATAATCTTTCTTGCCTCAATGTCTGCAGTGCGATCTTCAAGTGTTCTGCATGCTCTTCTAGGCTCCTCGAGTAGACCAGAATATCATAGATAAACATCACTATAAACTGGTCCAAGAACGATGAAAAGATTCGGTTCATGAAGTCCATAAATATCGCCGGTGCATTCGTGACTCCGAATGGCATCACTAAATACTCGTAATGTCCATATCGAGTTCGGAATGCAATATTGCAAATATCCTCTGATTTAACTCGGACCTGATGATATCCGGATCGCAAATCCAGCTTCGAGAATACTCTCGCGCCACTAAGCTGCTCGAACAATTCGCTAATGCGAGGGATCGGGTACTTGTTCTTAATAGCCACCCGGTTTAATTCTCGATAATCAATGCACATCCTCCTTGTGCCATCTTTCTTCTTGACTAGAAGAACTGGAGCTCCCCAAGGTGAATTGCTGCTGCGAATCCAACCCTTCTCAAGTAATTCAGTAACCTGCTTCTTGACTTCCTCCAACTCCACTGATGCCATCGGATAGTACGCCTTTGAGATTGGCGCTGCACCAGGAACAAGATCAATCGCGAACTCCACATCTCGTTTTGGTGGTAAACCCGAGATGTCCTTGAACACGTCCATGAACTCTCGAACTACAGCTGGTGCTTCCTCCTTATCAACTTTCATCGACGAAAGAACACTGTTTGTCGGCGTAGCCCTAAACTCGACTGGCCCGACAGAACTGCTTCCTCCAGCAAAAACAAACTCCGGATGTCCGGGAATCTGGAAAATCACTTTCTTTGCCCTATAATCAATGTGAGTGTGGAAAGTGCCGAGAAAATCCATTCCCAAGACAACTTCATAATTGCCGGTATCGGTCACCAAAAAATTTGCAAAACATGAACTGGTAAGCAATGAAACTGAGAGAACCAAGGTAATAAAACGACCATGAAACAAGGAAATGAAACAAGACCAGGACTCCAAGTTACTTAAATAGAGTACCGCATTGTAACCATACTGCAGTTCATAGTTACAATCACATAACTCCGTTCAAGTCGCCCAAATTCTAGTATCAGAATCAAAGGAATAGGACGGAAGAAACAATAGGGAACCAAAAGAATTTCAACTCGAGATGCAAAGTTGTTTGCATATCATCAAGACGAGGGTCAAGAGAAAAATAAGATTCAAGAATCATGAGAACAATGTGGCAGGACATGTTCCTAATTACGGGTTTTCTGATTCGTGTATTGGGTCCAATACCCAACTACAAAAGGATCAAACCCGATTAACCTAAATCCTATGTCTCTGATACCAAACAAACCCTGTCACGTCCCGTTTTCCAGAGTGCGCTAAGATCGGCACGTGACAGAGCCAACCATGCTACCTATGGCTAGAAAATATCCCTCCACAATCATATTACGGCAGTCTAGAAGATATCAAGAACAGTAGAAATAAAATAAACTATCTAGTACATGTCCATAAGCCAGAATAAACGAGTCAAGAAATAATATGCGGAAGTAATAGATTCAATAAACAATAACATCTGGAAAGTAACATAACTAGACTGGATACTAACAGGAACCTCACTGCTCGGCCTAACGGCGGAAGTACTTCTGATCAGCCTGCGACAAAGTAGAAGATCTGGGCCATGCAAAACCCAGACGTCAGTGCTTCATAATATCAAACAATAATAAATGAACAGGAGGTAACAAGACATGTAGGCATGAATTATAAAAGGGTACATGAATGTAATAAGTGAGCAGGGATATAGAACAGTGAAGTGTAATAGTATATGTGAAGTGCAGCGGTGAAACTAAACTGTGCTACTGGGTTAACTACTCTCAAGTCTATGAAATCAATTTGATGAATCGTCGATATAACTCAATAGTATCCCGTACGTGCCCGGGACCACGGTCCAGATTCTCGGGCTGAAACCGAGACATGCCGCTAGGCACTAAAACAAGAAATATGTATAGATGAATGATGTCAGCAGCATTATCCCAAGGATGGCCTAACCCCTAAAACTGATCAGTATAAGCATCGAACTGTCGAGTTACAAGTCAGGCTTCATCATTGATTTCCCCATACCCCCAAGTTATGTGTTCAAGTCAGGTATTGATAAATCAGGAGCTAATACCAACACAGGATCAAGCAGGAACATGTTTGTCTATACAGACAACATGATATGTCCATCGGGACAACATGTCAGGATTGTCGGCATCAGAAACAGGATCAGGTAACATGTCAAGTAGTGATATATTAGGTCATGTCAGGTAGTGCACAGGTATCAAGCGGATGCCTAACAGTAAAATGTAGCAAGTATTGAATCACGGTAAAGGTATGGATGTACGGTGAAAGCATGGTTGCACAAACATCTATCAGGGGTTACATCATGACTATGTAGGATGCACATTATCAAGAATGATGCACTAATACAACAGTAACATGAAATAATATGGTCTCGGCGTGCAACTAGATATGTAATAAACCGTACGAATACAGACGGATACTATAAAACTATAAATCGGTAAAATTTGCTGAATATTAAAAAACAAGCACTATTATTTATTAAATAGATATTGATATAATATTATTAACATGGATAATATATTCAAACCGATTGATAACTATAAAAATGGTATTGATTAACCATGCACAAGAAAGTTCCGTTCAGAAATTCAGCGTCACCCTGATTTGTAAAATAACTTAAAAATAACAAACGTTCTCCAAAAGGGACGTGTCTTATACCAAAACAAAGATAATTCAATAAGGTTTTCATTTTTATAAGTTGAATTATCTCAGGTTGTTCCTACAAAAAGTTATGAACATTCGAAATTGAAAGTTTGCTGCTGGAATTTCCCTGGACAACAGTTTAGAGATATTTTCATTTTCATTTTATGTTATTTAAACAATTTATTTGCAAGTAAATATTTCATAGAGTTATATTATTCTGAGTTAGCTTCGTAACGAACTAAAAAACGTATACTAATAATTTTTCTATGATTTATAATGAATTTTATATGGTAAGGTGTACAGTAAATTTCAGATTTCTCGTATCCGCTTTGCAATGACGCTTCATGTGTAAACTATAATATTTTCAAACTATATTTTGTATAACATTATAAAATTCATATTATAAACTAATTAAAGATAATAATAAGAAATATTACAACAATATATATTTTAAATGATATGGATGGAATCGGGTATCCGAAAACAGTAAAACTTCAGTATGAATGCATAATACTATACCTAATTTGTAGCAAGATGATTTAGTATGCGACTAGACATGTAAATAATGATACGGATGCACACGGACGTCATATAACAGTAAAATGATAAACTGGTAAATGCAGGATGTACAACTAAATAATATGAAATGTAAATATTCAATTGGATGCAGCATATTGTAGTCTAGCATGTATCAAGATAAATTTGCATGCACTAGATATGAAGTAATTTGCACGGATGCACACGGATATCCGAAAACCGTGAAACATGCAAAATGATAATGTGGGATGCATAACTAATCATTATGTGTTGTTATTATTTAAATGAATATAGAATATAGTAGTATAGCATATAGCAAGATTAACTTGCCTCGACGGATCACGAAACGGATATGTACGGCACGTCCGACGTCGGTAAAATATCGCAACGCACGCACGGCACACGGGACAGGTCTAAACAATGCAAGAGGGTGATCACGCAGGCAAGGTACGTTCACTGGATCACTCGGATCGTTAGCGACGAGCACAGCTCCGGCGGTAATCACCGGAATCAAGAAACAAGATCAAGTAAAAGAAAGAAGAAAGAAGAAGAAGAATTAAGAAGAAGAGACTGTGTATTAAATAAGGAAAGAAAATAAATAAATAAATAAAATATATATAAATATATATATGCAGAGAAGAGAAAGAGGGGTTGTTAGTTTGTTAGGAAAATTGTTTAGATTTAAATTTAAAAAAATATTTTATTAGTTAACTAAATTTTAATTTGTATCAGTTTATAAAATTAATATTATATAAATAAAATATGATATTCTGGTAAATACAAATATAGTCCAAAACATGTCCGGATCGGGTCTAAAATTCAGTTTTAAAATACGAAAAATATACATTTCGACCAAAATTAAAGTTGGATATCCGGATAACGAAAAAATGCATACCCCCAAGAACGGATGCACGCACGTGCACGTAGTCATCCAAACAAGTCCGTTTCACTGAACGGGACGAGAAAAAGATACGCGGATGCTACCACAGGGTTAGGGGTATCATGCAGGCCATGCAATGTATTTTTAAAATATTTTATATGACTTAAAATGTTATATTGTAAAAATGCAAATGCCAAATAAAATGCCAGTATGTAAGATGTATAAATTAAAATGAAAGTGTATGAGTCCATGTAACAGGTCAGGATAAATCATAAACATGAATCAAGATAGGTTTCAAGCAAGCGGATCGTGTAGAATGCAAATACAAATATCAAATACACTATTCGCACCCAAAACACAGTAAATCAAGAAAATACTATAAATAAAGAAATACTTGAACTAGAACTGGTATAAACGAACTAGGATGTTACAGAAAAATTCCTCTAAATTGATCTCTCAAGAGGCCAAAATTCCTTATGAAGATAAGTGCCCTCAAGAAAGCTCTCAATCCCGCCTTCCTCGATCTCGGCTCTATAAACCAAGTTTCTCTCATCTCCTACACCCCCTCTAAGTACGCGCAACCTGTAAGTCCTTTCACTTTCCCTTCCTCTCTTTCTTTTAATCTTGTAAATCGTACTCCTTTAGTAAATCGTAAGTCCCATTGATCTCTCTTTGTTCATACTCTCAACATCGACATAAAATATTAGAAAACCAATTTTCAATTTTAACATATTGTTACAAACTTGACATATCCTTTGCCATCATACTATCCATGTATGCCATCCCACATATAAATGTTTCATGAATTTTAAATAAATTGGTCATTATTTAAACGATACTATAATGAAATATGACGATTAAACACCATATTCTTCCATGTTGCTAAATATCATTTCCTGTGACTTGTTAAACGTAGTTCGCGCACGGGGTAATGACCTACCCCACATGCACACCTTGAATCATAATACGAATTCTATGTTATCATGTTTTCTAAAGAATAGAATTACACTAAAATACCCTCAAGTTGAAAATACGATATTTAAACCACTTTCCTTTGCAAATACGCCTCTACAACTCTCGTTAGGAGATCCGTTTATGGATGGTGCGGATTATCGCACATTCTAAGGATAGTAGAGTGAGATGCAGAACTCCCCACGGAGAATTCGGTCTCGAAACGAATAAAATACGGTTTTAAAAGAAAATAAACAAATTCTATAAAATTTAACATAAAAGAAAATATAGTAAGTTATGTTAATTTGGGTTATCATTATTTTCTAAAATATCAATTAAAACAAGTTTTTAAAATTAAGGGTTTTAAGAAAATATTCTCAAGTTTCCAAAAGATAGATTTTTCATTAAAATATCATAGTCTTTTAAAAGCAAGGTATTGTCGCCAAAATACCCTTGGAATGTGGAAGATACTTTTAACAAAAATCTTGACATTTCAATTAGTATATTTTTATCAAAAACACTTTCGAGATTTTAGGATGAATTAAAACCCCTCGAGAATTTTTAAATGGCATCTTTCACATAAATACCTTAGAAACCAAAAGACTGGTCTAGGTTATGTATTTAGATTGCAGATTGGTTTGAGTGGCATCTCCTCTTGTTAGTGTCTCGGGGTTGCCGGAAACAACGATACATTACTTGTCTTTCCCTAAATATAGATCGTAATTTTAGAAAAATCAAATCACATCAGACTCGAATTTGACTTGAATTCCGATCCAACTTGGACTTGAATTCCGATCCAACTTGAACTTGAACGCGAATCCGAACTTGAACTTGAACTTGACTTAAATCTAACTCCAGATTTGAATTGAACTCGAATTTGATTTGAACCTGAACTATATATTTGAAACTTGGTATGAATACACGAACTCAATAAGAATACCTGAAACCAACTTGATTTGAACCATGAATACAAATGACATGACTTGCAGTTGACATGACTACATGACTATATGAACTCAATCTTGAAACTTGATATCATATATCGCCTTTTGTATTCATGAATTCGATCAAGATTCATAGCACTGATCATAGACTATTATACACGGGGTGTTGGGGTAGTTTAAGTGTGAATCCATCGAAATCTCATGAGTCCTCCTAATACATGAACTCTTGGATTGGGTCGACTCCTCCACAGCTTGGGGTCCCGATGCCATACTCTTGATCGGGTCAACTCCTACACAGCTCAGGGTCCCGAAATTACTCTCTTGTTTTAGGCCCGTGGTTTTTTATCCATGTATTACAGTCTGTTGGGTTCAAAAACACTCTTGAGATTAATTGACATTCACATTTAAACTCACGTTAGTTAGCTTACTTTTTAGTGACCCTTTAAAACACATACTTCATGCTTACTATACCTACACTACACGACCATACTATACATATTTGCCATGCTCATGTTGCATTGCCATACTTATATACATATTGCCATATTCATGATATCTTGTCATGTGCATATAGTCACTAGGTTAAAGTTGACATGTTTACATAACCACATTAGAATTCGTATTCTGCTTATATGACGTTCTTTACCACATTCACATTTATATCATTCTTGTGGACTTATTAAGCGCAAATTCACTGACGGACATTCCATCCATCTTTTTGTTTCTTGGGAAGTTCGTCGGGCGACGTAGGGACAGAGGAGGTGGAACCGATAGGAGAGGAGTACAACCAGCTAGCTTTACAGGCCGACTACTAGTTTTCTTTCCGTACTTTACTTTTCCATTACGCCTCATGTTTAAGTCTCCTTGTTATTGTACTTGTTATTAGTGTAAGCCTTGTAAATACTTTGAATGTAAATATATCGAGGTTGTATTTTATTTCACTTGTCCATTCTTGTCTTTTGTACTGCTTACTTTACGTTTAGCCTATTTATTTCGGGAAATGACCTACTCGAAATAAATACGTCGTGAGTCTCGTTACGTGCATGCTCCCGTCTTTTGAGAAGCGGGGCGTGACAGTGGGTTTCGAGACGAGTCGGCGAACGAGTCGAAGTGAGCCGGTGTGAGTCGTCGATTCGTGATGATTTCAGACGAGTCGACTCGCGAATCAACGAGATGATGCAAGGCGATTCATGAGTTGGATGAGGTGAACTCAAGCAAGGCAACATCGAGTATTTTCGAAACTGAGTCACCTCATCCAACTCGTCATGGCGAGGCGAGTCAACTCGTTAACTTGTCCGCGTCAACAACACGGCAAATAAAATTTGTCCCGTAACGCAGCGAGATGAGTCGCGGTTAACTCGTCTCATTTGCCGGGCCTAGCTAGTACCTAGTCTGCGGCTGTGTGTTATAGGTGTTAAGATAGCAAAACAAATGAACCTATGTTGATATTTTTCCAAACATATGATTACATGCTGTAAGAGAAATATAAATGCACTTCACAAGTATCTACTTTGGTGGGTGAGAACATGCAATATTTATTTTCCATTTAATTTTGGGCACTGTCACATAAAAAAATCAATCAAGAAAAATCAGGCCAATGATTTTCTTCTTTAAATGTGGAGAGAGAGAATGAGGTGCCCCTGGGGTGAAATTTTCTCCTTTATTTAAGTTTATGCTTCAAAAATATAAAAATAATAGAATTTCACATGGCATCTTTATGTTCTATTTATAATAGTAAAAGATATTACAGAAGCTAAATATGTAAGTTTTACTATTGAAAAAATTAAACCATGCTTTTTTTACCATGTCACCTGTGCATGTGCTTACAGATGAAACAATGGAGTGTCCCTAATAATTATCTTACGAGTTATCCATAAAATATTCTTTCACGAATAATATTAGATACATAAACATGTTACACAAAAACATGTTACACAAGCAATTATCGGTTGTCGGTAATGTAAACGATATTGGAGAGAGTGAGAAAATGGAAGAAAATCAAAAGATTTATCTACCATGCTCTTTGTGAGCTTTGATCTATATTGTCGTTAAACTCTCGGATAGTTATTGTGATTGAGACCATGCATGATTTTATAAAGCTTCTCATCATTTTTGACTTTCTATTTTCGAGGAATAAGTGGATAATTCTCGTCAAATTTGTTTATAGCACGGCATTTTTGAGAATGTTGCATTTAACTTTCTGATTAAATTTATAATGACCTTTTTGTACAATACCATCCCTAGTATAGGACACGCAATGGGACCTATTGAGCTTAAGAACTTAAACAACAATAAAAAGGAGAATAATCAAGGGGTACATTCAAAATCTAAATATGAATGAGATCCATTTCCAAACAATCAACAAGCAACACTATCTAATTAATAGAGCATTACGACAAAAACGTGGTATTAAACAATGATTTTAAACATCAAAGTCAACGAAATAAAATGAAAGTAATAAATAACTAGGAAATACATGATAAAAAAGCTTCCACCAATTTTCAAAGTTTTTTCTGGGCAATAATAATTACAAGGCATACTACAAAACAATACCTCCTCAAATAAAAAAGAAAAGAATGCAAGATGAAAAATGAAGCAGCACTGTGATCTATGCTAAGGTCTTTTAAATGCAATCCAAATCCATATCATTCTGGCCCTTTAACCAAACAGAAGCAAGCACTAGGAACACAAGGAACAGCTTGAGCTGCACGCGGTAGATTTTATTGAGCCGGTGGTGAAGACAAGGCGAGATTTAGTATGAACCCAACCATGAGACCAATTAGTCCGGCGAAAGCAGCAAAGGTTAAAGAGAAGCCTGCATCGCCCTTACGGTTTCTACGTCTCTTCAACATATCCTGAAATATTTCGGAGTCCCATTAGAATTAACCATCAACAAAAACGAACAAAATATATAAGTTTTTCCTTTTATTTTCCTAGCTGTAGAGTGCTTGTGTGACATGGTGTCCACTTGCACCCTATAAATCCCTCAGTGCCATGAGCTCAAGGCAAATTTGATGGTCCAGTCAGAAAACTGCCTAAATTGTCTGGATATTATGTCGCAATGAGTGGAGGCTAGGTTCTTCAAGCAAAAAAGGTAGTGATTTGCTATCCTCACTGATTCGTTAGTCAAACATTCAGCTGCAATGGAGACTTTATGAGTTGTGGTTTTTGCAATACATACCACCAAACTTTGGTTTGAGTTTGATTCTACTCTGGTCAAAGGATGGACTAATCATGAAGGGGCTGGCGTTGCAAAGCTAATGTTTGAGGATATATGAGACTGTATTAGATTCCTCGAAAATTTTCGAGAGAGATGAGGGAGATTGGTAAAAGTTGAAGCAATGGACGGTGTTGTTGAATAAGATGAGATGGAACTTCTGGAGGCTGTCTTGCGGCTGATATAAAATGACCAGGACAGATTTTAAGAAGTACTTCCGTATCAAAAAGAATATTTAGGACTTTGACATGATATGGTTTAGTGAATATAACTCGAGAGATACAGATCAGAACAAGGAAGTGCTAGGGTAAACCAGTGGATCTAAATTCTAATGTTGGCACATTTTTGCATGATATATTATGATTCAATGTGGAACAATCTAGAATAAGGAATATACATCACTGCACGGCACAAGAAGTTTTCAATGCATGTAAATTGCAGTAGTAGTCAGGAGAGGGTGAAAGAACATACCAGTTCCCGCTGTAGTTGCTTGTTCTGTTGAAGGGTAGAATCCCTCTCCTCTTTCAGCCGCTGTACAGCTTGGATCTGATGGTGATAAATCGGAATTTAGAGCATTACACAAGAAATATCAAGCAAACAGATGTTATTATGGAGCATTATTGAAGCAATTATACGCCTTAAGATACAGTAGAAAAGTGCCAGCTATTACAGAATAAGTAATTATATTGTCAGAGACAGTTACCTATTCACGTAAACGCACACTATATGCCCTCATGTCAAGGTTAGAGTTGCATTCACTCTCCAAATTTCTAAAGCCTACTAAATTTAACTTTCTTTGTGACATCTAGATGAAGGCAATCAACATGGTACGCAAATACAGCAGTACAAAAAAGGCTGTATGGCAGGAAATGCCCTTCACTTTTGGCCGTTAAGGCAAGAAACACATTTTTTCAAAATCTGCACTGACAAATACCCTATTTCTTGCCATGCCGCCGAATTTAGCTGTGATGGTATTTCCGTTAAATCAAATTTTTACTCCCAAATATATTCCTAAACTTCTGTTACTCGGTTTCATTAATGGTTTGCAATTTATACTTGTTGAGGGAATTCTGTCTGACTTGACCGAAAATTTTAACAGCTGTTAAAATAGGAGGCAAATGCTGGCTTTAATATAGAGGGGGTAATTGTCCTATAAGACAAAATACGGGGCATTTTCCTGCAATTTACCACCCCACCCCGACCCAAAAAAAAGGTCCTCAATAGTTAGGCTGGGAACCAACTGGAAGGAACATAATTGATGTTTTGCCAGCACAAAAAGCTTTGATGGAAGCTCACAGTTCCATCCACCTGTAGCATCTCTGTTTCATGAATTTAATTGATATAGTACCTTCTTAATGGAAAGTAAGCATGCATGTAATTGGTGCACTGGGTTGTGGTAACACATACACATTGGTAAAAAATCTGCGAGGACGCATAGTCATTTGGAACTTAATTGATATTCACATTGTGCTCATCATCCGTTGTTTCACCAAAACAAGCATAGAAACAAAATTGGATCAGCCAGATCTATGGGATCTATGAGACCATAACATCAAAAACAAATATGGCATCTATTTGAAGCTTAGTCTTTATAATTGATGTCAAGTCCCTAAGGAAATTACTTTTGATCATGCTGATTATATACTATATCAGTTGGCCTGTATACTTCCTAGGCATGGTCCAAACCCATTTTCAATACTGAGATGCAGCATAAGCTACAACCCATCACATCTCCAAATTTTATAGATGACAAATTCAGGGCTTACTCGGATCGGTAAGTTTCACTTGACTAAAACTGGTAATTCTACTTAAGTTGAAAGAGAAAATCATGCTCTACAACTAGGAGTTACCCATGTTGGTGAGTATGCTAGATGGACTAAGAGAATCTCTCCAGAAATGAAAAAAATATGTGATTCTCAACTTTTCTTTTTAATCGTTTCCATACAAGATGGACTAGAGAAAACCTTTTTTCTTCTCTCAATTCAAATCAAAAGGTGTCAGAGTTAGAACTCCCAATGCTTAGCCATTGAAACGAAGCCCCTCTTCAAATGTATGCTCTCTGGAAATTACTAGTGACATGTGATCGCTTAAACTTGAGGTCCTACATCAGATTTACCTTGAAAGGAAAGTCACTCATTTCCACACTTTTGAACAATTAAAATGGACATGATTTCAAAGAAGTGTCGGTGATGAAGGAAATCTAGAGCAAAACTTAATATGAAAACTTTACTTTCATGTTGTGATTGCTGTTGCCAGTATATTTGATGGTTGATACTGTCATTAAATATGAAATCTGATACAGCCTGATACTGCAAGAATATGTAATGCTAAACCAGCTAATGTACATTATACCGCTGATATCACTTCAAAGAAAAAATGATCCAGAAAAAGAGTACGGCAGTGTTTTAATGCAATACAATATTTTGAGCAGTGATAACTACGTGAGTGCAGAAAATATATATCTTGCAAATATATACTTGATAGGCATTCAAATGAAATCCAGTCACCATGGTCTTAGGTAGAAATAATTTCTAGTGATCCTTATAATCTAACACAGATTGGGGTCTTCTTATGCCTGCCTATGACACCTAAGGAGGGTCTTTAAATCGCATGTGACTAGAAATGCCAGCTTGCTGGATCATTTCACTGAACCTGTAAACTCACATATTCAATTAAAGCCACATAATGAATTCAACAATGCAAAGCCTTATTTGTTGAGATAATTGTTTATGTATTGAGAACTCCCTCAAACGAAGCTCCAAAGAATGTGCTTGAGCAAGTAAAAATGTTATTTAATTTTTCAAGTGACTCAACACCCCCCCCCCCCCCCAAATAAATAAATAAAAAAAATAAAATAAAATAATCCATAGCCGACCATGACATTTGCAATAAAACCTTTCTCGAGGAAGTGCACATGAAATGCCATGAAGGCAGTATATCCTGTACTTTCTAATTTCTAGTTCCCTGGATAACTATACCAACTCAAGAATTATTTGTTCTAAAGCTGGATGAAGAAAAGAAAATCCTAGAAATAAAAAGGATTTCTAAGGATTCAACCTAGAAAGTATAACAATTGAGGATAAAAGTACTTAAACGGAAGATTCAGTCATCAATCCCAGCAGTTTCGCCAAAATAATGCTGAAGTTTCTCAAACAAAGTACTGAAACAAGAGGAAAAATGAAGGAAACGGAGCACTCTAAAAGAGAGATAACATGCGAGGAGCAGAAAAATGGAGCATACCTCTTCAGCACTTGAGTTCTTGAGCATCTACATTCATAAGAAAAGAGGTATGTGAATCAGGCTCCATAGTTTAGCACAACGGAAAACAAATAAAATAACACTCACCGACATATCAGCTCCTCGTCTCCTCAGACCCGAATCCCCTTCACCTTGATTAGATTGCGATGGAGCCGTGTAAACAACCCTAAGCTTGCATTCCTCTATTACTTTATCTCCGTCTTTATTAAACTAAATAAAAAATAATAATTAAGGAGTCCCCTATCAATTAACTAAACCCTTGCAAAATAATGCAAGTACCAATTACATTGCACAAGATTCTCACCGTATCTTGAGGGATCTCATCAATGTCAGTGCTTGGAGGTACTTTCGTGCTTTGAAGGAGGAACTTATCCTTGCATTGCATGTCGGCAGGATACTCCTTTTGTGCTTGCAAAGTGACTAAATATTGGGTTTAGAAACGAAATTAAATCAAAATTTCAGTGGCACTTCTAATAAATGGTAATGAATGATGCATTGACAAATGAAAAGGTGAAACCAAACTAATCAAAACAAGAACCTGTTATGGTGCATGAGTCCCAAGGCTGTACCACACTAGCATTTGGCCGCACAAAATACTTTCTTGGCGAAGTTGTTTTAACCTGACGAATAGATAACCAATGAGTTGTTTTAAACAACCAATTCGATAAATTAAAATGCTAACAATTTGCAAATTGCACCAAAAGAAAAGGTTTCAACAGATTCAAATTATCCAAGCGACTTTTCAGAACAAACCAAATTATGTTTTAAATATTAAACAATCTAATTCCTCGCCAACATATTTTTCATTTGGCTAACTAAAAAACTCTATCTTTACCATCACCCAATACAACTTCTCCAAAATTGTTATAGAACTGCGATCAAGCATCTCATACCACTTTAAACCTACCCATTTGCAGAGATTCCAAGTTCTGCAATCCAATTCAATTTCTTCCTACATTATGCTGAATTCTCGTCGGACCAGGTAGCCAACAGCGAGGAAAAAAACTATATTTCTAATTAGCCCGATTCATCTTCTTCCTTTTTTCTTTTCAATTTGTTATAAAAATCACCCAACTGCAATTTCTATCCCTCCAATCTCAATATGAAAACAGCAACTAAAACAGATTACCTTGAAGGCAACATGATGCTCAGTGTTGTTGACCACCTTGAGATTACAATAAGAAGGCTTCTCAAGCTCAACTGCAATCATTCAACAAAACCACGATAAAAATCAAATCTTTATCAAATAATCGCAAAGAAAACGACAAAATTCAAAGTAGAAGGCGCAGCTCACATTCGAAAGTGAGCTCTTCAGGGTAAACAGCGATCAATTGGCCACCAGCTTTCATCTTCGATGTTCAAAAAGTTAAAAGATCAAAACCCTACATCAATCGAACAAATGGAACAAAAATTGGGATCAAAATTAGAAAGAAAGTAAGAAATGATCGATCGAATTGGACACCGAAATTACCGGCGAGAGCTGCACGTGCCGGAAATTCCGAGGGAGGAGCCACGAAATTTTAGAGAGAGAAAGAGAAGCCACAAATAAAAAATTTAGAGAGAGAGAGAGAGAGGTTTAGATTTAAGAATGACGTTGAGTTGAGTTGATGGCGACAACGACGGAACAACAGAGGTTGGGGTTATTTTTGGGAAAGAGGCGCCCTCGTTTCCATCTCTCTTGCAATAATACATTTAATTTCTATTTTTAAAAACAAAAATCTTTAATATATATTTTTTCCATAGTTATGATTATTTCCTTTTTCTTTTTTCATTCTTATGTTATTTCCATTTTTACGATAGGGCAGCCGACACTACAGGAAATACCTCCTATTTCATCCGGTGATGCCCAACGAAAAAAAAGAGACACAATAAAATAAACATATTTCGTCGACTGATATCCGACGAAATAAATTACGATGAAATAACATTTATTTCGTCGGAATATACCCGACGGAATAAGCTCGAAAATACCTGGAAAATTTTCTTGTTTGCACCTTATTTCGTCGGAATATACTCGACGAAATAGGTTGTGTACAGTGAAAAAATAGAGCAGGTTTTGCATGGTTTTCGAGCATTCGATATAATCAATTCAGTACAAACAACCACAACTCAATTCAATACAAACAACCATAATTCTTAAAACTAATTCAATTCAATTAAATAACAATTTCAATTCAATTACAAACTTAATTCATTCATTATAATCGTAAGTTTACATTTTCTTAAGAGAAAAAACGTACGAGATGGAGCGATTCGTCGATGCGCACGTGTTTTGTGCTTCTCCACTGCATCTCGAGCTTACCGGGCGCCGTCGTCGTCCGAAAATGCATTGAAATCGTATAGGTACTATAGTGTTATCAATAGACAAGTATTAGTACACAATATTGTCGATAGTTATATGAAATTTGTATTGAAATCAAGAATTATCAAATTTACATCTGGCACTTTCTTCCCTTGACGTTTCAAGCTCTGGATGATCTCTATTCTCGACTCAATGTCCTCGTGGACTTCTTGCTCCGACATCCTCCTTCGTGAACCCAAACCAAACGAAGGTCTACATGCAGAAGGAGATGAGAAGGCGAGTGCTCGAGAACCCGCGGGAGTATGAGGAGACGGGCTTTCTCTATGGAATATCGAAGTTGACGAAGATGCAGATGGGGCTGCAGGGAGCGCGGGCTCCTGAATGAATATCCCTGGACGTAACTGAAGAGGATGCAACCTGATAGCCGTGATATACCGTAGGCGAAATGCCCTAACCATCCAAATAAATTCTCCGTGCCAATCCGGGTTGTGTCGCTGAATGACGTCCTCGTTAATCCTATAAAACTCAACGGGAGTAGGATCTTGACCATGCTCCTCGACAAACGCCGCCACCTTGTCATCAATCTCTTTTCTCATCTCTTGCTGTACCAAATTACAGAATGAACCAAGTTAAGTCTGGTATTGAAAACGAAATTAAGTAATTTAAATAGCTAAAATAAATCAGTATAGAATTATATTTATGCAATGCTCAGTTGTCTCCCGTGAGCTGGGAAATTTGGAGTGAGGCACAAGCCCCATACCATAAATGTCCACACATTTTGGCATTTCTCTCGTTTTTCACGCTTGCTATTTAGATAAAAATTCGATTTAAATCAAGTTTTAAATGTAGAAAAATTCATAAAAATATCAGATTTGATCTTACATGAGCAACTCCATACTAGGAGGAGTTTATCCCTCCGCCCAACCAATGATCGGTGTTATGGTTCTGCGCCACTGATTCCCGCTCGCTCCTCGCCTGCCATTTAGATATAATATAATATCTCATACTAATAAAAAATTAATGTCTAATTCTTTTACAGTTTAAACAACATACGTACCTTAAATTCATCGGAACTGAAGTGTTGAATCATGGCGGCCCAGTACTCGTCTGTCCAAGTCATGAGCTTCGCCGTCCATTTTGCTTCATTGGTGGTAGCGTCCCTCCATTTCTTATGGACAACGTATTTATGATCACGCCAACTCTCTGATATGTATATAAACGGTCGGCCCCGGATGACATGCAGTGGTATACGGGAGCTTTCAATCCTCCAGACAATGGAAAGCACGCCTACAAAGAAACACCGAAATGGTTTTAGCATCATACACATATATGCGAAAGCAATAAACGAATGCTTAATTAAATAGCCTTACCAAAATCTCATCTATGGTCTAGTGCTTTCGCCGACCAATCCACCGATACATAGCTGGGCCCAATTTTCACGTAGTGTGGCATGCGTTTTTCGTTGTTGAAGATCAGGACACAGATTTTTTTTAGCTGTTTTGTCCTGAGCTCAACGAAATCCCTAGCCACCGACATATGCATCTCGATCTTTGGGTCGTCTCATGGGCGACCCCATATATCATTTGCCTGTGGGCCCCTGTTTCCAGGACCTCAACTCGAGGAACCCCGACTAGAGGAACTGGATGCCAAGCTTTCTCAGCCCGTCCACGTCCACGTCCACGTCCACGACGCGAACTCGAGGAACTTATATCCTGAAAAATATCTAATGCAACTGTTTAGCGGCAGACCAACGCACGGTCGGTCATCGCGTGGTTGTGTTTTAATAATACGGTTTGAATGTGCTTGAGCCATTACCAAAGTAGAGAATAATTTTCTCTTATTTAGCAATGATTCAAACAACCCAAGACCTCAGTCCTCTTTAATTTGTTAAATGAATGTCATACGGAGTGAATACGATTAATTTAATACTCGAAAAAAATACGGAACCACAAATAGTTCTCTTTCCTCAGCATTGAACCAATCAACCAATATTTATGACATAATTAAAATGAAACTAAAGAAGAAGATAATAACAGGAAAAAATGCAACATAATGCCAATTTTTAATGGCGTTAACCGATAAAATAGGGCTAAGAAAAACAAACAACCAATCTCTATAATATAGAGTAGGGATTTTATAAAGTACATAGCCAATCTCTATAATAGAGTAGGACTTTTAATAGTGTTTCATAAAACCGTATTTTTTGAATGTTAAAAGATAGACAATAAGAAGGATGGGTTGCACATTTCCAAAACAACATGTAAATTATATTTTTTATTAGTTTGCTTTGTTAATTACATCTTTGTCGGACTACCCCTGATTAAGAAAATAAAAGAAATAAAATCTGAATTAAGGAAATGAAACAATAATCAAAGGAATTTCATTATTAACAAAGAAACATGTCCATTATTTTTTTAGTGTTCCATTTGATTATTGTAACGACTCTAAATTTTCTGTACAAATTTTTTTCTTTTCAAATGTTCAGAAAGGAGTTTGCAAGCCTGAGCACAATTTAAAAGTTAATTTTTGTTAAGAACAACAAGAAATAGCTTGTAGCTCATTGGTAAAGTTTTGCACGGCTGTGATGTAGCCCCTGTGTTCGAATCCCCTCAGGCACATTATTTTTTCTGATTTTTCTTTTAAACTTTTGGGAAGCCCAAAAATTTACATGTGTAATGCACATAAAATGAAAAGTCTGAAGAAATCAAACATGTACAAATTAGAGTTAATACCAGCATGGACACATGGCGAGAATCCACCGGCCCCAACCGTTCATTGGACCGACGAGATGACCCTGTGGGCCGGCGGCGATGGGTAACCCGTGGGCAAAAGTGCCCGGGCTTTGCACACTTATCGTTTCCCCTACCCCCATTACCCCTGCACTGTATGATTTCTCTGAATTTAAATAGATACTTCAATGTTCACCTTTAAATCTAATTTTAATTCATTCTTTCAATTCCAAAACTCTAATTTCACACTATAAATACAACCTCATACTATAGTCCCCCTCATTCTGAAAATTCTAGCCAAAATCCTTACATTTTCTAAGCCCAAAACCAACTTCCGGCGAGGAATCGAGTAAATTCCGGCGACCCCGTGACACCGCAACGATCAAGCTATCTTCTTCTACCTCTTTCCCAACCTTCTAGCTTGTAAGTCCCATCGCATTCTTCTCTTTTTACATAAAAAATTCTCTTTTTTAAAACTTGTCGGTAAGTGGTAACACCGACTTTTGATTCTAAAACTTTGAAATCACACCTTTTCTTAATCATTACTCATCTATTTTCTTAACATATGTTTATAACTATAAAACTATTAATTAGAAACAACTATCACCCTAAATCATCATATTAAATAATTTTAAATTGAGTTTTACATTTAAATACAATGAACTTTGTATATACCGTATTTAATTGTTTTGCTTACTATTACCTTTAGAAAACTTTACGAGGTAATGACCTGTAACAACCCTAAATTTCCTATACAAATTTTTTTCAAAATATTTTTTCAAAATCCATAAAGGGGTATTTTAGCCTGAGCACAGGATATACATAATTATTTTGCTTTTTAATTACAAATTAAAAGAATGTAACAACTCCATTTTTAGTGTGCAAAAATTTGCTTTAAAATTAATGTATACTTGGGGTATTTACATTTACTGTTATTACTTTAAGTAATTAATTAGCTCCATAATTAAAAGAAGGAGCTTGTAGCTCATTGGTAATACCTTGCACTGCTGAACCAAGCTACCAGAGTTCAAATCTCATACCCCACATTATTTTTAATATTGATTTTTTTAAAAACCTTTAGAATACCAAGAGTTTACACGTGCATATCTCACAAAAACCCCACTACACCTAAAGATGTAACATTTCCAGAGGGTAGATGAACCGTCGGGGGGGGGATCCCGGCAGCCGGACTCGGCCTCGACTCGGCCGATTTCGGCGACGGCCCCAACATGAAAGTTGTGTCTTTTCATATTCCCTATGCACCTGCAAAATTTCAGCCTCAGACCACTTCCAGAACTCTTAAAAAACCTAAATTACTCCACTTTTAATACATTTTATCACATTTTTATTTTTAACTTTTCATCTACCCTAACCCTAGCCTAACCCTATAAATACCAACCCTACATACTACCCTCTCACCCCTAAAATCCTAAGCTCACTCTCTCAAAATTTTCCAAGAGTTGTGTACTTTGAAAACAAGCTCGCGGCGAAGCTCCGACGAAATTCCGGCAGAAATTCCGACGACGTTTTTAGGAACTACCGGCGACGACGCAACGTATCGTCAATCCCTTTAGTTCCCCCTCACTCCCTTGTTTAATCGAAACCCGTAAGTCCCTTTCTATCCCTCTCTTCCCTATTCAAGAAAATACGAAATTACAAACCCGACGGAATCGGAACAAATCCGATTTCCGATTCGGTTTTCTATAAATTTCACTTCTCACTAATGCAATCATAATTAAACATCTTTATGTTGACTATTAAACACTAATCAAAAAATTTGAACAAGTTTCACCATATGAAATGATAGCTTTCTCAATTTACCGTATTTTTCGCTTAAATACCACATTGTTTCACTCTTTCATTTAACCCCATCAAACTTGCTATACATTTATAGTAGATCACGAGGTAACGACCTACCTCCTCACACACTTACATACAACCTAACACGATACCATTGAAACCTTGGAATACGAGAAAACAAGAATTTACATTTAAATACCATATACTTAATAAAACTATCATAAAAGATTTAGAGTTGATACACTTTTAAATAAATACCTTTTATTAGGAAAATACGATAAGTTGTGGATATCGGTCGTTTATCTAAACCTGACTTTGTGGTGTCTAGGCTAGGCAAGTGAGAAAGGTAAGTTTAAAAGGCCCATCTCACGGTGATTCGTGAGCGGATCCCTCCTTTCCTCAGTTGTACTTACCTGGCCACAATTGGCGGTGAAGAGGCGATTTGAGGCATCTAACGACTTGTCGTTTGGACCATTTAGAAATAGTCTATTTGACTTAGGAAACCCTAGAACCTGAAATACGGAAAATTGACATTTTTACAAATAAATACCTTTTACTTTATAAAACCGTTTCTAAAGGATTTAGTATTTTACAATCTTTGCAAAGCGCCGCTACAACCCATGTTTGGGGAACCCGTTCGGGATGGTGCGGATTATCGCACATCCTCGGGCTTAGTAGTGCGAGATTCAGACCTCCGTAAGGAGCATTCGGTCTCAAAAGATTTAAAATACGACATCTTAAGAAAATGAGATTTTTTAGAATATAAAATATTTATTAAAATTATTTTTGTATAAATATATGTATATTTATTATTAAAATACATATTTTATTATGATATAAATAATCCACCTTTTTCTAAAACTCACAAGAATAAATTTTACACTGAAATATTATGAATTCCAAATAAATCAACTTTACAAATAAATACCTTTATTTTTGAAATTAGGATATTTTCACTAGAAATATCACAATATAAAATCCACCTTCATTACAACTCTGAAGACGAATAACGAATACTTGAGGTGTATTTTGAAAAGTATATAAACGTATTTTACATAAAACCCCTCAAGTTTTATAAATTTCCCTAAGGACCCTAACAAATTATAGGTAAGAATTAATCAAGACTTCAATTTACATTTCTAATTGTCTGACTCGGGTTTGAGTCTGATTATATCTGACTTGAATATGATTCAAGTCAATCTACAATCTATAATATTCCAATTCAATATGAACACATGAATTCATGAATTTAATTATCAATTTATACAACTTGACTGAACCGAACCATGGATATATATATTCCTTTTACATGATTCTCCAGTTATTCCACTTACAAGACTCTACGGTTACAACCGTTTACTGATATCATGGTTTCGTTCAGTCAACCAATCATACAACCAATACAATTTACAAGACAACAATACAAACAAGACATCGCGGGGTTTAAGGGGTAGATTGGTACGGAATGTGTTAAATGTGGCACGAGACGGTAAGATTAAGACACCTAACATGAATCCAATTGCCGTTGTTCCGGGTTGTATAACGGAGCCTTATACTTCCATTTGCCTCTAGTCTCTGGCATATAGAGACTCCTCTCGTATACACTGGCATTCTTCTGTACCAAGCTACAAACAACAGCGTTAATACAACATTACAACAATATAATACAATATTAAAAGCTACTCTCTCTCTCTTTCTTCTTTTCTACTTCTCCCTTATCTTTGGGACTTACCGAGCGACCTATTCGCTGACGACATTCTATTTCTTTCTTCTTTGAATGTCGTCAGGTGGTTTGGACCCGGCAGAGATCAAGCCATCTGCAGAAGACTTGGAGCAGTTTACCGAAGATCCAGCACTTTAGTTTCATTGTACACTTTTCCATTCATTACTTTTCATTTCCTGTTATGCCACTGTTTAGGCATCTTTTTATTTCAGTTGTATTCCCTTTTCATGCATTGTACAAAAGAATGTTAATAAATAAAAGTTGTTGTTTTTATTATATCTTGTCACTTGGGTATTTATTTTATATTGCTTAGATACGCTTAGCGTATGTACTTCTGAGTATATACGTAGCGGACCGGTCGTGTCCTCCGCCCGTACACCGGGAAGCGGGGCGTGACATGACCTACCCCTCACATACACACATATTTATATTGCACGATACTCTTTGAAACATATTTTTGTGGCGAATACAATATTTCATTAAAATGCCATGAACTATAAAAACCCGGTTTTCTTTGAATTATATTATCAAAATTCTTTGCAATTATGCCTCTGCAACTCTCTTTAGGGGACCCGCTATTGGATGGTGCGGATAATCGCACATCCTCGGGCTAGTAGAGCGAGATGCAGACCTCCTCACGGAGTATTCGGTCTCGAAAGATTTTTAAGAAAAATGAGATTTTCTATTTAATAATAAAATTAATTTTTATAAATATATAAATATTATCAAACCACATATTTTCAAGATATAATAAAATTCCATGTTTTCTAAAAAATAAAAGAATGACAAGTTTCACCAAAATACCCTCAAGTTATCCAAAAGACAAGTTTTACACTAAAATAGCTTGAACTATTCAAGTTAAAATATTTATCACTAAAATACCTCAATTCTTAAAATACACATATATGGAAACCCTAAATAATATAAATAAATACTCGAGATTTATTTTGAAAGTATATAAAGTATTTTTCATAAAACCCCTTCGAACTATATTAAACACCGTTGAGGACTTTAGTAAATATAGGTTTAAGCGGGATCAATTCTCTTGAATCTCAGGGTGCCGGAGAAAGTGAGTGCTTGCCTATTTAAGGTAGAAATTTAACGGTGTTATCAATGGTAATTGTCTTGGAAAAAGACACAAATCCTGTTGTCCATGTGCAGCAGTTACCGATAACTCCCAAACCTAATTCAGAATCCAAATCAGTTCTAAGTGTTTGACTCAAGTCTGAGTCTAAACCAAACTTGAATTCAATCCAAAATCAACCCAATTCAAACATGAATCCAAACCCTAACATATACACTTAAATCTGAACCTGAATACCAGAACAAGATCAACATGCAAATATGACCTGACTTGACCGAACCATGGCTATAACTTGACTTGATTACATGCCTACTTGTTTACATCCTAAACCTGATTACATGAACAACTTGTATTCATGGTCTAGGCAAGTCTGATAACTATAATTCAATACAATACATTACAGGATTTTAATGGGATAGATTGGTACATAATGTATTAAAAGTAGCACGATGATGGTCAATAAAAGACACCTACACGAACTCTCGTGCCGTTGTCCTATGGGTTTTGACGAGCCTTGCACTACCTGTTACCATAGTCCACGAAGCAAGTTGGACTTCTCTTGTATACACTGATATATTCTGTACCAAGCTACAAACAACTACGTTAGTATAATAAACATAAACCTGTACAAATTACAGTTATATTTCTCTCTACTTGTCGTATTCATTTCTTTCTTTTGGGACTTACCGAGCGCTAATTCGCTGACGACATTCCCGTCTCTTCTTTTTTTGGAATGTTCGTCAGGAGGACCCGACTCTCAGGAGACCGAGCACAGCCAGGAAGACTTGGATCAGTTCATAGAGTAGCCAGACTTCTAGTCTTTACTTGTACTTATCTTTTCATTCGTATGCCACCGTTTAGGCATTGCTTTTATCATTGTACATTTTCTTTTCAAATCAGTTATAATGTAAAGAATGAATGTTAATAAAAGTTGTTGTTTATATTACATCTCTTGTTATTCATGTGCATTTACTTATATTGCTTATTTATACTTAACGTGTTTATTTCTGAGTAAATACGTCACGTGCATCGCCATGTCTCCTTCCCCGTACACCGGGAAGCGGGGCGTGACAATCATGCATAAGACATAGAGACTAAGAAATTTACAAAATAAAAAAGGCAAAAAGGAGAGAAGGGGATAGAATGGTTTGGAGTTACCCCGTCATCCTAACCCTTTTAAAAGAAAATAAAAGAAATTAAGATAAGAACATTTTTCCTTTATTTCTTCACAAAATCAATGAGTATAAGAGTGAGAATGAGAAGTGTGGAGTTTGTAGAAGGAATTGTGTGTGAATGAAACATCCACCCTCTTTTTTTAGGAGAAGGAGGTGGCACAAGTGTAAATAAAAGAGGTGTAAATAAAAGAGGAGGGAATTCTCTCTTTGAAATTTAAAAAATAACTACTCTTTCCCAAACAATGGGAAGAGGGTATCTGTAAAAAAATTTGTAAGTATAGGCTTGTCATGTTTATATATATTTCTGTTTCTTTTCATCACAAAATGCCAAACTGGCCTCGAGGGGGCCGATCCACCGAGCCGGCCCTTATGGAGAGGGGGCAATTCATTGTCGTGGCTAGACCCTGCAAGGGTCCGGGCTTCACTTGATCGGACTTTAAGGGGTCCAGGCTTATTGGTCGGACTTTAAGGGGTCTGGGCTTCACTTGATCGGAATTTAAAGAGCCTGAGCTTCTCGATTGACCGGACCTTAAGGGGTCCGGGTCTTGGTTGACCGGACCTTAAGGGGTCCTGGTCTTGGTTGACCGGCCGTTGAGGGGGCCGGGTCTTTGTTGACCGGACCTTAAGAGGCCCGGGTCTTGGTTGAATGGCTGTTGAAAGAGCTGGGTTTAAGTTGATCAACCATTGAGCAGGTCGGGGATAAGTTGATCGGCCCTTTTAAGGGGTTAGAATGAGTTGACTGGTAAGGGAGACCGGCCTGAAGGATGATACCGAAACAGCGGTCGATGACTTCAACCTCAAGCGTCTTCTAAAACCCGAGTGTTTGATACTCGAGTGTAAATTGTACTTGTTGAGAGGTACCCATAGGTGCAGAAGTAGTATTTAACGATTTTGACTCCAATTCTTTTCTGATGTCTACAAATAACATCCACGCTTGAACTCGCATGTGACATTTTGATTCTGCGCAGGGAAGGCCAAGCGTAAATATAAATCGGTGTTGAAGGGTTTTTGTTGCCGAATGTCAAAGTTGTAGAGTACGTCTCTGCGTTGTCCAAAAAGATGATACTTCCATCCCACAATAGGGTGTAAATTTTCTTGAAACTGGTGTAACGATGTTCATGGCGTATATATAGTCGTTTGGTTAATAAGCTCCCACTGATGAAGGCGTAATCAGATAGTGGCGTATACATAACCATTACCAAATAGAGACGAAAAGATAGTCGTCGTTGATGAGCCTCTGTTTGTGAACGCTTGTTGATAGTTGTCTTTAATCGGGCACCTTTATGAATGTAACGTAAGTAACTCTATTAAAAATTGAGCGCCGTTGAAAATTAGGCGTAGATAGCGTTGTTGAAAATGAAGTGTTGGTTGAAAATGCGGTGTAGATAGTGTCGTTAAAAATGAAGCGTTGGTTGACAATGAGGCGTAGATAGCGCCGTTGAAAATGAGGCGTAGGCTGAAAATGACATGCAATTCTTTGAGTGGAGAAAGCCACCATTTCTTTTAGAAAGAAGAGGCATAAGAGGCTCACAGTTTATACTCGTGGAGCTTGGAATAATTGCTGAAAGTTTGAATGTCTTTGTAGTGGCATAGATAGTGCCATTGCTTTCTTTGAAAAAATGATAGAATAAACCCCCATTCTTTTTAGGCATAAGGGGCATAAGAGGCACATAGTTTTTACTCGTGGAGCTTGGAGTAGGCTGCGAAGCCATTTAGGCGTAGTATTTCTTTAAAAAATTGGCATTGATTGGAGGATATGAATATTCTCCGTCTGGACTAAGAACCGGTTAAGGATCAAATAATCCTTGTAGTATCTTGCGAATATTTTCATTGTAGCAATCAACATTCTCATGTGACATGACCATGCAAACGTGATAATCTAAGCCTTTCTTTGAATAAGGCATTGGTGTATTCTGATAAAGCGATTCCTTCTGTAGAAATCAACATTCTCATGTGACACGACCATGCAAACTTGATAATCTAAGCCTTTCTTTGAACAGGGCATTGGTGTATTATGATAAAGCGCTTTTTTTGGAAATAGGGTTATACCAGGGTTAAGATTGTAACCCATTTTGACCATCATATCGACTGCTTTTATATTGTAAAGATGCATAGGTAAACAGAAATCCGACTCCTTTAGGTTATTTGATGAAGCCGACACAAAGGCTATAGGGCGAGAGGCGTCGTAACGACTTTTATTCTTCTTGTTCTTTCTGGATTTATGATTGTGAAGGGTATCCTTTTCAATTATTTGAAAGATAAGATCTCCTACGCTCCTTTGTTCTCGAGAGATGTATCGATACATACCGCATTTGGCGAGTGTTTTCTTATTCTTCGAATCGTTTGCTTGAGATTTGGGTGAGTCATCTTTTACTTCAATGCTAAATCTATGGTAATTCTTGATTATAGTGTTATCTCGATAAAATTTGGCGTCGGCATATAAAGCTTCAGTGACAGTGAAAGGTTGGGTATCTGCGAATATCCTTTTGATCTCGCCTTCCTTTGATACAGACTTGAAACATTGGTGTAAGGAAGAAGAAATTATGTCATGCTCATGCAACCAAGGACGACCAAGTAAAGCATTATATGACGTGAAAGCATCAATGACAAGAAAGAGCGAAGTGGAAGACCATCCTTCGAATTTTAGTGTAGTCGTATAGTCCCCAAAGCTTGTTGTCTAGTTTGGTTGAAGTCTTGTATGATTATATTACCGGTTGTCAAATCTCTGACGGTGTATCCAATTGTCGTTAAGGTCTTCAAAGGTAATAGGTTCACCGTGGAACCATAATCCAGCATTATTCTGTTGAAAATTGTATTCGCTCTCCAGTGACAAGCATCGGACGATTATGAAATTTGGTGCCAAGTAATAAATCATCTTCAGTGAATTCAATATTGAGGATGTCTGATGGATTAGTAGTCATATTTTCTATATTTGTTTCGCCATTTTCCTTGCATTGCAGAGTCGCAAGGAGAGTTTTACGCAAATCCGATGATAAACATAAAGAATCATACACACTTAGAAGAGATGGAATTTTCTTTAGATGTGCAAGGATGTTGTATTTTACAGCCTCGGAGTGCATAATCTCACCGGGGTTTTAGATCCTGGTTTGGTAGGTGTTCGCTGCCGAAAACAAAGACGAAGCCGCGTAGGTCGTCTTGCCTGAATTTGGGGGCAGATGCTATTTGGTTTTATCCGTCCATCTCTCCGAAGATGCTAAGTTGATTTATGGTACCGTGTATCGAAGATTTAGACAGATACGGCCGATGTAGCAGACTTCGTCAGATTCCCTCTCATTGTGAGGGTTTTTTGATTGTGGGGACGCTCTTCCCTGCAGGTGCAAGCCCGTGCAGTTAATTATGCTACCGCATAGCGGTAACCACTTTCTCCTTCTCCAGATGGTCACTTCGTGTCGTGTGTGTTTGTTTTATTTTTGGTTGCCCGTGGATTGTATACGGAGACTAATTTATGTTGTCGCCCGTAGGGCGTGGATTAGTCCAAATCCGTATTTTCTTAGATTTGGGTTTGGGTTGGGTTTAAGGATCGTTAATCTCATTTGAGACTAAGATCAACTTAAACGTTTGTTGAGGATACGTTAGTCTAATTTTAGACTAAGATCTACTCAACAGGATCATTTAGATACGACATTAGAGCATTTGGGCTCGATTGTTCTAGTTTAAGGACATCATAGTCCATGGAGTTTAAGGACATCATAGTCCATAGTTTAAAGACGTCATAGTATATGGAGGTTTAGTTTAGGGACATTGCGGTCCATAAGTTTAAGGAATCATAGTCCATGAGTTTAAGGACCTCATAGTCCATAGAGTTTAGTTTAAGGACATTGCGGTCCGTAGTTAGTTTAAGGACATTACGGTCTATTGTTAGTTTTAGGACGTTGCGGTCCATAGTTTCTCTGGTTGTCGGGACCCGCCACCTCTCTGAAGACGTTGAA
This sequence comes from Agapanthus africanus, assembly GCA_030015575.1. Classification (NCBI taxonomy): domain Eukaryota; kingdom Viridiplantae; phylum Streptophyta; class Magnoliopsida; order Asparagales; family Amaryllidaceae; genus Agapanthus; species Agapanthus africanus. The sequence continues at coordinate 424,534,145 of JASDDO010000018.1, read as the reverse complement.
GAATTACAACGACATATATCAGGGGTATGAAGAGATGTACCCTTGAATCAATGTTGGTTGGGAGATCTGTAGTCAAGTTTGGGACTAAGATCAGCCAAAAAGATTTATGAGCATATGGGCTCAATTAATCTGAATTAGGGGTTTGTGGCTAACTTGAGCTTGGCCCACTCAGTTAAATGTTAAACATTCGTTTGGGTTCAACCTTTTTTATTTAACAATGCTGAGCATTGGTTTGGGTTCTGACAACTTTTTTTTGTCTTTTACTGAGTTTTGAGCACTCATTATAGCTCTGGGCTTTATTAAAGAACAGTTTATGTTCTCTCAGCGCACACGTGAGGAGCACGTGACGCCCTTGGCGCTGAGTGCCAGACTTAGAGCGCTAAGGCGCTTCTTGTGAGATAGCGCACACGTGAGGAGTACGTAGTGCGCTTGGCGCTGAGCGCCAGTCAATGAGTACAGAGCGCTTCTTTATAAAATAGCGCCCACGTGAGGAGCACGTGGTGCGCTTGGCGCTGAGCGCCAACCTTGGAGCGCTAGGCGCTTCTTTAAATTTGAGCGCTAGGAGCGCTGCGACGTTGTGTGCCAGTCTAGGAGTGCGAAGGCGCTTTTTTAAATTGGAGCGCTAAGGCTCTGCGGTGCTGTGCGCCAGACTTGGAGCGCTGAGGTGCCTCTTTAAATTGGAGCGCTAAGGCTCCGCGGCGCTGTGCGCCAGTCTTGGAGTGCTAAGGCGCTTTCTTTTTAATTGGAGCGCTAAGGCTCTTTTTAGGCAGCTTTTATCAGTTCTGCGCTCTAAGAATTAAATTCTCATTTATAAGAGACTTTGTCTCGTGGATTTAAGAATAAGGTTCTTATTTTAATAGGAGACATTACAATCTCTTATATTTTTGTGAAAGACTTTGTCTTTATGGATCTGTGATCTGAAGAGAATTAAATTCTTCTCTCTCCTTTCTTATGATGAGATGCTATGATCTCTTTTTGTGAAAGACATCTGTCTTATGGATCTATGATCTATAAAGAGAACTAAGTTTTTCTTCTCTTTATGAGATGCTTTTATCTCTTTGTTTTATTTACCTTGAAGAAATTCTTCTTCCGAGAGCTTACTCTTCTCTTTGAAAATTTCTCAAAGTTTGTGAGGGGGGGGGGGGGTTCTCTGGTGAGACTTGAAGTCTTGGGGCCTTTATATAGTGGAGGCTGATTAGTTAAGGCAATCTTTTTCTGATTGATTTGGGGATGTTTCCCCACCATTGGATCTTTGATCTTAGGACTTTTGTTTTACAGAAGACGTCCTTCTTGTTATTAACAAGATTGGGAAATTATTTTCCCATACAGAGATTACTCTGTATCTTGGTAATTTTTAATCACCATTGGATCTTTGATCTAACGGTGCTATGATTTACAGAGTACAATCTTTCTTGTTTGGAAAGATTTGAGGAGTATTTCCTCAACAAAATTAAATTCTGTAATTTGATGATTTATCATCTTCATTGGATCTTTGATCCAACGGTGGAGAACATTTAGTTCTAGCGCTTGGTGCTATCATAGTTTGCACATGAGCGCTGCTTCAGAATCTTTGACTTTTAGCGCTGGCTCTCTTGGCGCTCAGCGCTCTCGTGCTTTGCACGTGATACGCTGCCTCAAAGTCTTTGACTCTTTAGCGCTGGCGCTTTTGGCGCTCAGCGCTCTCGTGCTTTGCATGTGAGGCGCTGCCTCAGTTCAAATTTTGAATTTTGAATAGAGCTTTGCTCTCAATTGAGGCCAAATTTTGAGAACTCTCCCCCTTTTTATAAGGGAACAAGTACCTCTTGGCCGAAAATTTTGACGGGAATAAATGCCCCCCTACTTTGCCCACGTAAGTATGTACGTGGGTGAAGTAGTGCAAAGTTATGCATGGCAATAGAATTGAGGGCCTAGGGGACAAGTTTAGAGTCCTTGTAGCATAAGACTTTTTTCATCTTTATGAGCCGTAAGGGTCTCAAGAAGGGTTTTTTCTCCCCACAACTTGAGAGGATCTCGTAGGTGTAAATTCTCCCTAGTAATCATGAGGATTTCTAAGTGTTCATCTCCTCCGTGAGTTGTAAGGATCTCACTCGGGTATTTTTCCTTACGAATCGTGAGGACCCGTAAGTAGCTTCTTTATTTCATTGGCGAAAGTGGTTTTGGCAAACGTGGCCCGCAGATGGTCCATCCTGACCTCCTTGTAGAGCAGCAATAGCTTAGGAAACAGGTTCAGATCTGCCGCCTAAGATTTTTCAACTTTATGAGCCGAGAGGGTCTCATAAAGACTTTTCTCCCTACGAGTCGAGAGGATCCCGTAGGTGTATTTTCTCCTTAGGAGTCGTAATGACTCCTAAGTGCGTTTTCTCTTGAGAGTCTTAAGGATCTCACAAGAGAATTTTCTCCCTTACAAGTGGAGATGACTCGTAAGTGGCTGTTTTCCCCTTGTCGATATTCGGCTTGGGAGAGTATGACCCATGGATAGTCCATCTTGACCTCCTTGCAGGGCAGTGATGACTTAGAAGACAGGGTTAGGATCTGCCGTCTAAGACTTTTCAAATTTATGAGCCATGAGGGTCTCATAAAGACTTTTCTCCCTGCGAGTCGAGAGGATCCCGTAGGTGTATTTTCTCCTCAGGAGTCGTGAGGACTTCTAAGTGTGTTTTCTCTTGAGAGTCATAAGGATCTCACAAGAGAATTTTCTTTATGTGTAGGAACACTAATTTCCCCGCAGATCGAGACGAATCGAGAGATTCTAGCAAAGACACTGATTCCATTGCGGGTTGAAACGAATTGAGGTTCTCGCCAAGGACGCTGATTTCTCTGAATCGAGATATTCTGCCAAGAACACTGATTTCCCTGGAATTGAGATGTACTTCCGAGATGGGGTCCCTGGAGGTCGATATGAATCAAGGTATTCATGTAAAGACATTGATTTCCTTGCGGGTCAACGCGAATCGAGGTTTTCTCGTCAAGGACGCTGATTTCCCTGAATCGAGGTATTTCCAAGGACACTGATTTCCCCGGGGTTGAGACGAATCGAGGTATTCCTGCAAAGACACTGATTTCTCCGCGGGTCAACGTGAATCGAGATGCTATCATCAAGGACGCTGATTTCCCTGAATCGAGGTTTTTGCCAAGGACACTGATTTCCCCGGGGTTGAGACGAATCGAGGTATTCCTGCAATGACACTGATTTCTCTGCGGGTCGACACGAATCGAGATGCTCTCGTCAAGGACGCTGATTTTCCTGAATCGAGGTTTTGCCAAGGATACTGATTTCCCTGGAGGTCGAGACGAATCGAGAGATTCCTGCAAAGACACTGATTTTTCTGCAGGTCGACGCGAATCGAGATGCTCTCGTCAAGGACGCTGATTTCCCTGAATCAAAGTTTTGCCAAGGACACTGATTTCCCTAGAGGTCGAGACGAATCGAGAGATTCCTGCAAAGACACTGATTTCTCTGCGGGTCGACGCAAATCAAGATGCTCTCGTCAAGGACGTTGATTTCCCTGATTCGAGGTTTTGCCAAGGACACTGATTTCCCTGGAGGTTGAGACGAATCGAGGTATTCCTGCAAAGACACTGATTTCCTTGCGGGTCGATGCGAATCGAGATGTTCTCGTCAAGGACGCTGATTTCCCTGGAGGTCGAGGAGGTTTTGCTAAGGACACCGATTTCCCTGGAGGTCGAGACGAATCGAGAGATTCCTGCAAAGACACTGATTTCCCTGCGGGTCGACGTGAATCGAGATGCTCTCGTCAAGGACGATGATTTCCCTGAATCGAGGTTTTACCAAGGACACTGATTTCCCTGGAGGTCGAGACGAATCGAGAGATTCCTGCAAAGACACTGATTTTTCTGCGGGTCGATGCGAATCAAGATGTTCTCGTCAAGGACGCTGATTTCCCTGAATCGAGGTTTTGCCAAGGACACTGATTTCCCTGGAGGTCGAGACGAATCGAGGTATTCCTGCAAAGATATTGATTTCCTTGCGGGTCGATGCGAATCGAGATGTTCTCGTCAAGGACGCTGATTTCCCTGGAGGTCGAGGAGGTTTTGCCAAGGACACTGATTTCTCTGAAGGTCGAGACGAATCGAGGTATTCCTGCAAAGACACCGATTTCTCTGCGGGTCGACGCGAATCAAGAGGTTCTCGCCAAGGACGTTGATTTCCCTGAAGGTCGAAGAGGTTTTGCCAAGGACACTGATTTCCCTAAAGGTCGAGACGAATCGAGGTATTCCTGCAAAGACACTGATTTCTCTGCGGGTCGACGCGAATCGAGAGGTTCTCGCCAAGGACGCTGATTTCCCTGAATCGAGAGGTCTTGCCAAGGACACTGATTTCCCTGGAGGTCGAGACGAATCGAGGTATTTCTGCAAAGACACTGTTTTCTCTGCGGGTCGACGCGAATCGAGACGTTCTCGTCAAGGACGCTGATTTCCCTGAATTGAGATATTTTTCCAAGGACACTGATTTCCCTAGGGTCGAGACGAATTGAGAAATTCTTGCAAAGACACTGATTTCCTTGCGGGTCGACGCGAATCGAGAGGTTCATGAGTTGACTTGTTTTGAAGACGGGGGTCATTCGTTGACGTGTTTCCGAGACGGGGTCACTTGCTGACGTATTTCCGAGATGGGGTCACATGCTGACGTATTTCCGAGATGGGGTCACTTGCTGACGTATTTCCGCAACGCGGTCATTGGATGACTTGTTCCGCTTTCCGCGGTGTCGGGGCTGACTTTAGGTTGTCTGTGAACCGTAGAGTCTTGGAACTGGGGACTTTGCCATGGCTCCGATTGGTAGTGTCGCGTCCGTATCCTGCTGGAATGAGGAGGAACGTCGTTGATGATCTCTAGGCTGTAGATGTTGCCGTTAAGATCTGGAACTAGGGACTTTGCCATGGCTCCGTTTGGTGGATGTCGCGTCCGTATCCTGCTGGAATGAGGAGGAACGCCGTTGATGATCTCTAGGCTGTAGATGTCGCCGTCGATATTTGACTCTCCGTTTGAAAGAGCCTGGTGCGGAAATGTGGTTCCCTTTTCGTTTATGCCCATGGATTGTATACAGGGGTCAGTAAGGACTTGCCTGTAGGGCAAAAAAGTTTCATTCTTTCATTTCATTTTTTTATTTCTTTCTGCGATGCTCTATCATTTCAGCTTTTGTGTCGCGAAAGTCGCGATTGCCCAATCATTTCATTTATTTTTCATGGTGCCCAATCATTTCGGCTATTTTTCTTTTTACTCGCTGCTTTTTATTGCGAGTTGCCCAATCATTTCGGCTATTTTTGTATGCATATATTTTACTTGCTGATTTTTATTGCGAGTTGCCCAAACATTTCGGCTATTTTTGTATGCATATTTGGCTCGCTGACTTTTCGCCGCGAGTATGGAACCTGGGATCTGATACCAATCTTAGTATCAGCATCGCTGCAACTGGAATATTGCCAGGAGCGAATCATCATTTGCCGCGAAAGGACTTGGAATTTGTTACCGATTTAGGCATCCACATCGCTACTACTAGAACATTGCCAGGAGTGAATCATCATTTGCCTCCACCGATTCGAACAAAGGTGGCTTAGCAAACAGGGTTAGGCTCATGTCGACTAAGGCTTTTGACTTCATGAGCCGTAAGGGCCTCATAAAAGTGTTTCTCCCTGCGAGTCGTGAGGATCTCATACGTGCGATTTCTCCTTAAGAATCGTGAGGATTCTTAAGTGTATGTTCTCTTGTAGGTCGTAAGGATCTTGCAAGAGTGTTTTCTCCTTGTAAATCGAGAGGACCTACAAGTGTTTGTTCATCAAATGAGGGCATTCCTCATCGTTGGTGGGACTCGGTAAGGAAATGATTATTTATGCCCATGGATTGTATACAAGGGTCAGTATTGAACCGCTTGTAGGGCAATATTGGGATGTATGACAGCTTAAGAATAGGTTCAGATCCCTGTAGCTTAAGGCTTTTAAATCTTATGAGCCGGGATGGTCTTATACGAGGGTTCTCCTTACGAGTCGTGAGGATCTCGTAAGTGTAATTTCTCCTTAGGAATTGTGGGGATCCCTAAGTATGTCGCTCCTTTGTGAGTCGTAAGGATCTCACACAGGTAGTTTTCTCCTTAAAAGGTCTACAGGACCTTGCAAGTGTGCATCATTTTTTTTAAACGAGTCTGCGCCCTTTCGGGTTTTCACAAACTCGCCGGTAGCCCTGCTGTTTTTACTCATGGAGCCCTTTCGGGTTTTCATCCGTGCCCATCTTGCTTATGGACGTATCATTTTTTTTTAACGAGTCTGCACCCTTTTGGGTTTTCACAATCTCGCCGGTAGCCCTGCTGTTTTTACTCATGGAGCCTTTTCGGGTTTTCATCCGTGCCCATCTTGCTTATGGACGTACCGTTTTTTTTAACGAGTCTGCGCCCTTTCGGGTTCTCACAAACTCGCCGGTAGCCCTGCTGTTTTTACTCACGGAGCCCTTTCGGGTTTTCATCCGTGCCCATCTTGCTTATGGACATACCGTTTTTTTAAACGAGTTTACGCCCTTTCGGGTTTTCACAAACTCACCGGTTGTCCTGCTGTTTTTACTTACGGAGCCCTCGGGTTTTCATCCGTGCCCATTTTGCTTATGGACGTACCGTTTTTTTAACACGTCAGCCCAAGGATGCTGCGGGCTTGTAGTAGTTTAAAGACGTTACGGTCAGTAGTTAGTTTTAGGACATTTCGGTCTTTTGTTAGTTTTAGGACATTACGGTCCATCGTTCATTATGTATGCACGTGTATCTGTCACGTGACGGGATACGTAACGATAAAGTGGGATATACCCATTTAGGGTGTGATTTGGTTTGGTTGGGGTGTTTTGTGATCCATCCCTACCGCGACTCTTCCACTTGACGTCGACGCCTGACTTTTTCGAATATGGACATTTTGCGTTCTCGATCAACTTTGCTCTTCTGACGGGCTTCGTTTAGCAGCACGTCAATCAGCTTATCGAGCGGTTCCAAGATTTTGGTGTCGATTCTGCCCCTAGCTTCTCTGCATCAGAAGCTTCCTTATCATCTATTGACGAGTGAGAGATCATGTGACAACTTGCCACGTAATCTTCGGGGTTTTTCTTACGCGTTGTCTCTCTCGTCATTGTCATTGCCTCTGTTCTCAAGGATATGGTTGAAAAACTTATGGAGTGTGACTGGGGTCCGTGCCTTCTGGTTGTATTCCTCCAGCGCGTCAATATGCTTTTGCAAGTCCGTGCGCTTGTCATCAGGCTTCACGGGCTTCTTCTTCTTCTTTGAAGACTTTGACGGCTGGGCCTGAGCGTTTTGACCATCGCTACCAATTCTCGGTGTCGGGCACGGTTTTAGCATTCCCTCAATGATCTTAGGCTCTAGCAGGATTTTCCACCTGATTGTGGGGCATGCTTGAAGATCTTTCAGCATTCTTTTCGTTTTTTCCGAAAGAACTACTTCCCATGGAGCTTCCTCTATGAATGAGCATGATGCCCCCGGCGTGTCCACCCTTTTAGGAGTGTGCTGGTGTGGCGGATTCACCTTCCAGTTTTCAGATAGTGCGAACTTGCCCTGTTGGTATTGGTCTTCAACCCAGTTTTTGAAGACGTAGCATTCTTTGATCGGATGGCCCAATACTCGGTGGTAGGGGCAGTAATTAGGATCGTTGACGTCGTTCGGTTGCGGTGGGTGTCTCGACTCCGGTTGAGTGATGAGCCCGTTGCGCACTGCCAGTTCAAACAGTTTCCTTGTTTATCCTGGAAAAACGAGTAAGGACGTCTTAACTTCTTATCGAGGGATTGCCGCTTGTTGCTTTGGCGAACGACCAGTCTCGGGCCACTCGGTTGTTGTTGAGCATTGGCGACGAAGGTTGCTTTCCCTTTGCCTTTTTCATTTCGCAGCTCCATTTTTGAGGAGGACGGTGTATGGCCCATCTGGTCCATTTGGGTCAGCTTGTCGATCAAAGCCTGGAAAGTGGTCGGCTTGAAGAACATCATAAACTGGGATATGGTCGCCAGCGGATCGAGGGTTCCCACAAACATGCCCACGGCAGGAGCTTCCTCTATGCGCTGTTCACATCTCGACTATAGGTTCCACCACCGAATGGCGTATTGAATCCAGGTTTCTCCCGGCTTCACCCTGGCATTGATCAACACCGTGATTGGGGTGCGTTCGCTAGCGCTTGCGAACCTTTGTGTAAACAGTAGCTCCATTTCTACAAATGTCTTAACGGAGTCATTCGGGAGCTCAGAGTACCATTCAAACGCTGTCTCCGCCAAGTTGCCAACAAACTGACGAAGCAGCAGTTTGTCGTCACCCCCTGTATTACCGCACAGGGCTCTGAATTGAGCAACGTGCTGGTGTGGATTACCCGTCCCTTTATACACATGGAACTTAGGGATCGTGTATCCCGGCGGGTACTTTATTTGGTCGTACCAACCCGGATAGGGTCGTCCAGTCTGGACGATTTGGCCAGCGGCTTCGTTCACTTGATGGGCTCGTATCTGTTGAGCTATATAATCATCGAGCGCAGCCTTCGAGATTGTTTCCTCCTTTGTTGCTGAAAAGGCTGAAAAAGGGTTTGATGTCTCCCCTCTGTCGTCTTCGATTATTATTGGCGGATCTTCGGCTGGAGAGTCTGGCTGGATCATCATGCCCACCATATCCTAGAACAATAGCGCCATTTGTTTTATATTGGCCGCTTGTTCCGCTGCCTCTTGGTCTTTCTTTTCTAGCATTCTCCGGAGGAACTCATCATCGGTTTCCTGTTCCTGGCGCTGATCCGATGATGCTTCGGGGCTTTCCTTATGTCCCGTGAGTGCAGCCATCTTCGTCAACATCTCCTGGAGCTTCTGTTGTTGCTCCTGAGCTTTTGTTACCGATCTGGTGAGTGGTCGATGACCCCCAGAGACACAGCTTTCCTCTTTTCCGGAAGCTATATAAACAGTATGCACTACCATGCCCCCAGACTTGGGGCGATTGGACTCAGCACCCTTGAGATTTATCGCAGACGCATGGATCTTCTCCAGCCTTCTCCTTTCATGAGCGGTTGAATTTGAGGGGGCCGTTGCAGCGGGCACCCATATAGACGATACCTTCTGCGGTATGACGGGGTAGTCCTTCTCTTGCCAAACTTTCACTTTCTTAGGTCGGCGGGAGTAGTCTTGGTCGATCACAGAGTCTTGGACTCTTCACCAGACCCTATGGATTTTGGAGGACAGCCGCTGAGGGGGCTGCTCTGGCTTTGTTTCAGTAACATTCTCCACAGACAGAGGAGGTCTTTTCAACACAGCAGTTGGCGAGTTCTTGCGCACCCTCCTGAGCGGCTCAAAGCTGTTCCCAGTTGGAACAGCAGCGTCAATTTCTACCATCGAAGCTGGTGGAGTCAATCCAGAAGGGGAATCGCCCCCAGCTTTCCTCACTCGGTGCCAGTGGCGACGTCGAGCGCGTCTTGCAGATGGGATCACCTCCGTTGTCGGGGTAGCTGCATCGTGCTTCATGCTTTGATGAGAAACTGCTGTTAGTGTTAGCCAGTCAAAGACTGACGTCTGTAAAGAAGGGATGGCCAACCTGTCGAAGGCAGACTTTCGAGAAGGGGTAGCAGCCTTTGTGACTTCGCTTGGAGCGGGAGTTGGAATGGACAGTCTTATGAAGACCGACCCTTAGTAGGAGAAGTCTCTCTGATGACTTCACTTACTGGAGCAGGGATGGCTATCCGTTTCGGGATAGCCCCTTCAGGTAATGCAGGCTTCTTCATAGCCCTATTGGAGCTTTGGCCCAGTCTGTTAAAGACCGAGGCGTTGGACTTGGACGACCCGTTGAGAGGGGCCGGGGTAGTGGTAAGCCGATCAAAGACTGACTTCTTTGGAGCTTCCTGCGACGGCACTGGAGCGTTGAAGCTCATTGGCATGAGCATGGTCCCGAAGAATAATCCAGTGGTGGCTTGCGTCACCTGTTCCACCGGCATTGCGAAAATGGAGGCCGCTTGGGGCCCATAGGTCACTCCTCCGGCGAGGACGAAGTGGGAGTTATTGTTGCAGCTAGTGCAGTTGGAAGCCATTTTCTCTGCACGAGAGCAAGACACAAAATATTAGTACCTCAAATCCAAGGGCAACCATATCCAACCGCGATTCGTTCGCGAACACGACACACGAAGTGTGGAGTGGAAAGAGAAAAAGGTCCCACCGGGCGTGCCAGAATCTGCTCGCCGCCGAAAACAGAGATGAAACCGCGTAGGTCGTCTTGTTTGAATTTGGGGGCAGATGCTATTTGGTTTTATCCGTCCATCTCTCCGAACATGCCAAGTTGATTTATTGCACCGTGTATCAAAGGTTTAGATAGATGTGGCCGATGTAGCAGACTTCATCAGATTCCTCCTCATTGTGAGGTTTTTTTTTATTGTGGGGACGCTCTTCCCTGCAGGCGCAAGCCCCTGCAGTTAATTACGCTACCGCATCGCGGTAACCACTTTCTCCTTCTCCATATGGTCACTTCATGTCGTGTGTATTTGTTTTATTTTTGGTTGCCCGTGAATTGTATACGGAGACTAATTTATGTTGTCGCCCGTAGGGCGTGGATTAGTCCAAATCTGTATTTTCTTAGATTTGGATTTGGTTGGGTTTAAGGATCGTTAATCTTATTTGAGACTAAGATCAACTTAAACATTTGTTGAGGATACGTTAGTCTAATTTTAGACTAAGATCTACTCAACAGGATCATTTAGATCTGACATAAGAGCATTTGGGTTCGATTGTTCTAGTTTAAGGACATCATAGTCCATGGAGTTTAAGGACATCATAGTCCATAGTTTAAAGATGTTGTAACAACTCCAATTTTGGCGTACAAATTTTTAAAAAAAAATTAATGTATACTTGGGGTATTTGCATTTACTGTGATTGCTATAACTAATTGATTTGCTTTTTAATAGCAAGAAGGAGCTTGTAGCTCTTTGGTAATACCTTGCACTGCTGAACCAACCCACCAGAGTTCAAATGCCATACCCCACATTATTTTTAATATTGTTTTATTTTAATATTTTTAGAATTCCAAGAGTCTACACGTGCTAAACCCGTAAAATCCCACTACACATGTAAAACTAAATGGCCCAGGGGTTATATGAAACGACGAGGAACCCAAATCACCCCCGACTTGGCCGAAATCGGTCGAATCGGCCGGCGACTGGGCCGACTCGGGCCGCCGCCGGCTGCCAGACTCGGCCGGACCGCCGAGTCGTCAACAGAGAATTTCTGGCTCTTGGCCTTCCCATCACTCCCGCACACTTAATTTTCTTGGATCAGTAACAGAGCCCCTTTAAAACCCTATTTACTCCATTTTAATACATTTTTATACAATTTTCATTTCACCCTTTCACCTACCCTAATCCCTAGCCTTACCCTATAAATACAACCCCTAGACACACCCCCTCACTCCAAAATTCTGATCAAAACTCTCAAGAAAATCCCTAGAAGTTTAGTGTGCAATTGAAGTTAGCAAAAGGCGAAAGCTTCGGCGAAATTCCGAGGACAACTCTAGGAGCTCCCGGTGACGAAACGACGCACCGGCGCCTCCTACCGCTTTCTCTCCCTCTTTTCTAATCTCTAAACCCGTAAGTCCTACCTCCTTCTTCTATTCTATAGTCTTAAAACTTCTATTAATAAAACCCGACGGAATCGGAGTTAATCCGATATCCGATTCGGTTCTTCCTAAAAATCTCACTTTTTCTTAAATACATGTAGGATTACTAGGCACTCTCACAAGTGTCTACAAGGCATCAACTATACCCGATTTAAAAATTAGATGTGACAAACAACCCTAACAAAGATCTTAGACTAGAGATTAGGCGAAACAAAGTAAGTAAACAACTTTACTACTAAGAGTTTGGGATTACAACCTTTGTAGTCCGGTCCTTCGCTTCATAAGCTCCGTGTTGAGGTCCCCTCACTGCGATCATCATGTACCCGAACTCTAGAGACGCTCCACGAAGAGAATGATGCAAGCTTGCTTCCGTTCTTCAATAACAAAGATGATCTACCTTAAAGTTTCTTTAACAAAAGCTCTCACTCACTAAATTAAGTGATCACCCTAATTTAATTAGCAAGAATAGATTAGGATGATGAAGTAGGAATTTAGCTCTCATTTGTTTTCTTAATCTCACTCATTTTCATCACAACATGAAAAGTTAGAAAGCTTTTCATGCAAGGAAGAAGAAGGAAGAAGATGATCTATTTCTTTTGTGTTGAATAATGAATAACTTGTGAGGTTAGAAATGCAACCATGGTTCAAGTGAGAAGACTTAACCATTGTATAGAGTTTACCATGGTCAAGGGTTTGGGTTGGGTTAAGGAAAATATCAACAAAATATCATAACAAATATCTTTGCTTAAAACAAAAGCAAAGCTTCTAGAAACTTCTAGAAAAGATTAACCCAAATCAAACCCTAACCATGTTTAATCTCCACTAAACATGTTGCATTAATAACCCTAACATGTTACAATATTATATATCACATATACAATATTTATTGTAACAAAATAAAATAATACAATTAACATACATCGCATATATATCAATGTATTACCCGAGTGAGAAAAAGAATCTTTTAGTGAGCTTATATTAGTTAATGTAATTTAATATATCAAATATATAATTATATATTAAATTATCAAATCAACACTTGATCCGATAATCCGGCTATTTCATAAATAACCGACTAATATAATCTGTATCAGTTCATCGAATCAACACTTGATCCGATGACCCGGCTATATCACATATTCCCGGCCGATATCTCATATCGTGAGAATCTAATACGGTATCACATACACGTATTGTTCTCGGTCCCACACATATCATATATGTGCTCCTACTCTGTTTTGCCTGAGCCAGGAAACCTCTGTGTAGGACTCTAAAGAATCGTCAATACGCCGGCAGCAGGTGATGATCATATCAAACACCCACAAGCTGCAAGCGGTCAGTTAAACGTAACAGCCACCCAGGTATTGAGCGATCAGAAGATCAACAAGAAAGCCTGTACATTCTCCTGCGAATCCAATTAGTAACACTCCCATACAGTCCGGTTTCTTCGTCTGATATGTCGCAAATCTCGCCTAGGGGTGGTAAACGTCAGACCCCAGTAGCTTGATAAGTCGTGTCGATATGAGGTCTATAACAGTTCGAAAAACTACTGATAACACTTAACAGTAAATCTCAGCAACCCTGGCCAGGGATTTCCAGTTATATCCAATCGAACACAGCGCAACATCAACTCCCTATACCGGGAGAGACGAATCCCCTCCTATCGCTCATTGCCTCCATGTGATTCGGGACTGTACCCAAAAGCCACCTTTTTGCATGCCCTCTTGGACGTGGTATGATGGAAATCAAAGCACAGTGGGAATCACACAAGACTGTATGACGATCTCGGGTCTACAGACTAACCTGTACCAGTGTCATCAGAGAACTACCATCTGACGTGAGGTATAATACCATCTGGGAGTTCTCGGCGAGTCCGTCCAGTGTACCCAGTCTCCACTGAGCACCCGTACACCATCCTTGATATCAAACACAGATGGATATGGGATCATCCATCGCCCATCATATGGGTCAAGATGTGTATACGCTAGTCTACTCTGGTGTATCGATGCCCTGTCTCGATATACCCTCGACTGGGAACAGTTATAGGATGTACTCGTAGACTACCGTGGCCCCACTAGTATGATCTCATCATAGTCCCAGTAGTCGAGTACATATCCTAAGGGCTTTATCAACATGTTACATAGAGATAATTATAGTACATGTTAAGATAAAGAGCAACCAGATAGCGTACTATCATGTCGAGCAAGAAAGTCCTCCCTATATATGTCCAAGCATCCACTACAATATACATCGTATGTACAGTAATGGCCTCTAGGGCATACATATAACTAACAATCTCCCATTTGCACTAGGGCCATCAGTTGTGGTATCACATACCCAACAATTAGCTGTGGTTGAAGTATCTCATACTAAACCATCCCATAAAAGTCTCTACTGGGAAAAAGGCCTTTGTGAGTGGATCCACGCTGTTGTCCTCTGTGTTTACTCTCCTAATCTCGATCTCCCTGGAGATCAATCATCTCCATGATCAGGTGATACTGCCTAAGAATTATATCTGGATTTCTGATGGGACGGGGGTTTCTTGGCTAAAGCCATAACTCCATTGTCACACAATGGTTGGAACGAAGTTCATCTCATGAACTTATTTATCCAGACTGCCTCTTTGGTAGCATCCTTGGTAACAATGTATCTTGCCTTTAATCGTCCAGTAAGTCACGGTATCTAGCTTGGAACTCTTCCAACATACCGTCCCTCCACTGAGGGTAAAGACAATGCCTGCGACTGACATTCAGTCGTCCTTATCACCCTGGAACTTTTCCAGTGATTCTCCCCAGGATCGATTGATACCATCTCACTACAACTAGTGAGAATCCTAACATCCAATTAGATCTATCTCATAAATCCATAACCTAGGATTTAGGAGGTATCACCTTGATTCTATAGAGAATCTTTGTGATAAGAGGAGATTGACCGAGCGTAGCATAGGAAACTCCTTCCCTATCAAGAGTATGTCATCCACGTACTCTACGAGGATCACTATCATACTCTCCACTACCTTTTTGTATATACAAGGTTCATCTACCATTTTGATGAAGTCAAACTCTTTGACTACCACATCAAAACAGATGTTCCAACTCCGCGATGCCTGATTTATCACATAAAACATCTTGCACACGTTTCCGCTGCTCTCACTGTCTATGAAGCCCTCTGGTTGTGTACTTATAGACGCTCTCTTCCAAATCATCATTTAGAAAAGCAGTCATGACACCCAACCACCAGATATCGTAGTCATGGTATGTAGCAGTGGCAAGTAGGATCTAGATGGACTTAAAGCATAGCTTTGAAAGTCTTAACTTTTCCATGTACACCAAGTAATCTTCTCAAGATATACTTGCTCCTGTTGGGGATTTAACCCTTCAGATAAAGCAACCAAAGTCCATACTTTGTCGGTGTATAAGGATTCCATCTCAGATCGCTAAGCATCCAGCCATTCTTACAGAGTCCCACTCCTGATGGCCTGCTCGAAACTAGTTGGGTCATCATCTCATGATGCAATCCTCGCTTCCACTGTCATAGAGAAAACCGAAGTATCTCTCAGGTGGGTGAGGAACCCTACTAGATCGGCGGAGAGGCTGAGGTTCGTTGGAAAACTATTGAATCTTTTGGTTCTACCAAATCATCAGCTGCAGTTTGTATAGATGGAACTTTTTCCAGTTCTACCTCATGACCACTAATTTCTTCACAAGAAATTCCCTTTCACAAAGGTGGCATGCTGAGAAACAAAACATCTTTTGTTCCTCGATGTGGTAGAAGATATTCCCTTGCTAATGCTTGGGATATCCAACAAACTTCCACAGAACTGTCCTTGCCTCGAGTTTGTCCGGATTTTGCTTTTGACATAGGCCGGACGACCCCAAATCTTAACTTCCTTAAGAGATGGGCTCTTCCCATACCATATCACATATGAAGTGGTAGGCAACTGATTTGATTGGAACCCTATTCAATAGGTATGCAGCTTCTCAAGTGCATAACTCCCAAAAGGAAATAGGAAACTCAGTAGTACTCATCATAGAGCGCACCATATTAAATAGGGTGCGATTGCTCTGCCCTGATACACCGACGTGCTGTGGTGCATATGGAGGAGTAATGCTGAGAGAGAATCTCATTCTCCTTTAGAATATTCCAGGAATTCCGTGCTCAAGTATTCTCCTCCTTGATCTCATCAAAGGACATAATACTTTTACCCATTTTTGGTTCTCTACTTCTAACTTATATTCATTGAATTTCTCAAAAGTTCCAGACTTGTATTTCAACATGAACATATGTCCTGATCTTGTGAGATAATCAGTGAATGTAATGAAATACAAAGAACCGGTCTTGGCATGTGTAGACAGGGGACCTTCATACATCAGCATGTATCAATCCCAAGAGTTCACCAACTCTTTCTCTGTTTCCAATAAACAGAGCTATGGTCATCTTATCTTTGTGACATGACTGACAAGTTTCACAAGATGTAAATTCAAACTAATTTAAATATGCATCTAAATGTAACTTCAGCTAGTCGGGTCACATTGATATGACCCAGTCTACAATTCCTCAAGAAGGATTCGTTCATTTCTGAACTCTTCCTCTTGTGTGTGTTTTGTACTTTAAGAAATGTGGTTTGATTTAGAACGTCTATACTTTTAGATAACGTGCCTGAATCGATCAACTCTTGATATAGGAAATGTTCAAAACATTATCCAACAATACAAAATTATATCCTTCTTTACTAATAAAGAGACTGATATGATGTTGTATATCAGGTTCGGTATCTAATAACATTCGTTCAGAATCAATGTATTTATTAATACAGGGTGATAACTACCAACAGACTTGGCTGCAACACTTGCACCGTTTCTATCTCATGAAACTTATCACCCGTTCTCAGTTCTCTACCTATCTGTAGCCCATGTAACATATTACATATCTGGGATCCTGATCCGGTATCGCATACCTAGGACGTAGAGAATACTGAGAAACAATTCTCGGTAATGAACACACCCGAAGAAGATGCATCGGCATGCACTTTCTTCGTTTGGGCGGCACGGGAATTCTGGTAATCCCCTATTTCCTGCTCTGTCTTATAATAATTATAAGTTGGAGCGGGAACAACGTTCCTTAGCACAGTATAACAAGCGGGTTCGGTCAATACATCCGTATTATTATCTTGATTAAGGCGTGACATAGTCGCAACCAGGAGAGAGAGAGAAGAAAACACTCAGCGTGCGCTTTTACAAGATTAGATTGGTTATCAATTTATCTAATCAAGATGGCTCCCACTGTTTTAGTCAAATCTTCCTTCAAACCCTAAAAGGAAAGACTAGCCGGGATTAATTACACTCTACAAGTTCGCCAATCTTTCAGCCAGGCCAGTGCCGGTACTTTGAGAGAGGTTCCCCGCGCTTTCACACGGGCCTAATTATAATAAACCTCATTTTCCCACGGGCGTAACCCCGTTAACACCTTTCTAGGCACCTACTTGATCGGCTAATTGTAATGTGTAAAGCTCTCCCAGGAGTAACTCTTACTCGTAGTGGGTATCGGGATCCAACTATCTCAAAGAAGGTATGCAATCTCATTGCAAATTTCAACACTTGAAATTCCCAATAATATTTTACTCCTAGCGTTCGCTAGTCAAGTTCAACCCGTACATTTCCTGATTGAATTAAACCCACCCGCACGACCCTTGACGAATGCCAAACAACGCCGTATGAATATCCTAATTCAATCGCATCGTATGCTAGCAGATAAGCACTAGTTAGCTACCGTACACTACGCCTTGACGAATGCCAAACTACCGCAGCACGAATACTAAGTAGTACTTATCTGAAATGACGGAGGGTTACGACAGGTTTTTAAGAAAATCCTTTGCGCAATGAACTTGATATCGTTGTAGAATCGAGTGATTTTAAATGAAGTGTTTTTGAGGCATTTTCTAGTTTTGCTAAAGAGGTCACTTCCGGTGAAGGGATCGTCGGCTCTTTCCTCATCGAATAAGGTGCAGGGTATATCATATATACCACTATGCAAAGAAAAAACTATAAAAACAATCAAAAGACAAACCGAGTTTGTAGCATCTGCCAGTTTCGCTAAAGAGGTCACTCCCGGTGAAGAGATCTCGGCTCTTTCCTTATCGAATAAGGTGCTGGATGTTCTACAAGGAACACCGCTATGCAAAGTAAGAACTAGAGCTACCAGTTTTTAAACAAGTTTCTACAACATCTTTAGGTTTCTTTTAGTTTCATTAATCTCATTAATGAAGTCCCATTTTATTATGCTTCACAAGCATCACATTTGAAACGAAATCTGCAATATAACATATATCTCATATATATAATATAAACATTCGTCTCAGGCAGTAATATGATCTCATCACAGAACATTGCAGCAGAAGAACATATATGAAATATTGGATATACTAGGACGTCCGTGTTTTAATATGACCCTGTATAAAACACGGATTCTACGGTCGCGATGAATAGCCAAACCCACATCCCTAGACCCCTACGAGAGCGGCAAGCAACACTGTCAATTCTAGGGTTAGGAGACCCAGTCTCGACTCCTCAAGATGGTCTTCCACTGGACCCTAGAACCCGGTTACTTGTGCTCCCCGCCTTGGGTCTACCTAATGCGGAAAAGTAAATAATATACAATGGTGACATCATCCTCAGCCTGGAAGTGCCCCAATAAAAGAATATTACATACAAATGAATTTTACATGAATGAAAAAGAAAAACTCTCATCTCACATAAAACCCCCGGCTATTCAAAAACATGACAATCCAATATAACATATCACAGCAACACATAATATCACATATCATCAATGTAAGTAAATATGCGTATCCCAATTGTCGTTGATGTATAGCAACAAAACCGGCGATACACCGCATATTACACTTACGGTCGCAGAAAAGAAAGTGTAAAACTACAACAGTTGGAATCCGCAACCTCCTTAGACATCGCATGCCTAACCAAATGAATTCCTTAGACATCGCATGCCTAACAATTATAAACCCCGCATTTTAGTCTCAATATCGAAAACACTTTTCAATATCTAGTCAGGCAATTCAACAAGATTCCCGAAAACCTGATCGAATGCTCGTCACAAACTTTAGTAGACGGCCGCACCCCCGGATGTCGTCGACGAAGTGCACTAAGGAGGAACACCGCTGCCGCGAGCACCCGAACGGATGCTTTTGGCGACGGGGTTCTCCTACAGTCACTTGGTCGGGGCTATGGGGCTTGGCTATCTATTAAGTTTACCCGGCGAGTATCCGCGTACGCTACGTGATTGCGACGGACTTTTGATCACATCAAAATCCCGTGGCAACCGATCAATTGAGACTAAACTGCTAGATTTATAACATTCAAATTAGTTATCTCATAACTATTTGTGGATTCCAAATATTGTATCACATTCCAGATAAATAGACAATGTCTACATGATTATAACTTATAGATTGATTTATATATTGATGTGATATGGTATTTTGAAACCATGGTTACTTGTAACCTCTTCATATACCATATTCACTCCCATTCCCTATTTAACAATGTTTAAGTTAGAATCAAAATTGGTGTTAAGTTTGCTAAGTTTGGATACGGTATTTTGTGTCCGAGTGCTTGACAAACCCTCGGTTTTCATATATCGTATACGATCACAAACCCTTAGCAAAGTCAACACCAAAACTATTTTGCTCTCACTCACTACTTTTTGTATTTATTGTTGTGGTATGCTTGCTAACCTTTGTGTTTAGTGTTGATATCACAAGGTCAGACATACAAACGGTAAGTGAACAAACGGACTCGTTTCGTGTTTTGTGGCGATATCGGAATTTGACGACTTATGCCTCGCAACCGATTCGACAGGTCGTGCTTCATGCCAGAATCAACGTGAGAACGAACAACTCATGAACAAAGGAACGCCAAGGGAATCGTCGCGATCCAATCTTCCAAGCCAAAGCCGCAACCATTCTTTCTTACTTGTTTTCCTTCTTTCTTTATTTTCCTTATTTTCGTATTCTTTTTATATTTTTGTGACAAAACCAACCATTCATTGATTTGTTGAACTTTAAATCCCGATACCTAATACACAACTCCCTGCGGATCGACCCGTGCTCACCGGCTCGCTACAACGTGCCGTGCACTTGCGGTTATAAATATTATAACGAGAACGATCTCGCGCGCAGCATTTCGTTTCCTTCATTTCATATCCGTTTACATAACATACGCGTTTGCACGCGTGGGTGAATTCCCAATACCGGGGCGGCGGCTTGAGGGTCGGTGCCCACCGCAGGAGCCTTGGCACTGGGAGCCAGGGTGACCGACTTCTCCCCGACGCTCCCACCAACGGCCTTTCCCCCGGCGGCACTTCCGGGGGCATTCCCCACCGCCTCACCCTCGAGGGGGTACTCACCCCGGAGATCACCGTCAGGAAACTCCGGCATCAGGGCCTTGACGGCGTCGAGGGTCTCATACCAAACGAGGGTAGCGGCTTCAGCGAGGTCAGTGTAGTACTGGTCCGACTTCTTATAGTTCTCCACCGCCTTCAACGCTCGGAGGTCGGCACGCCTCACTCCTTCCTTCGCCGTCACGTTCTCCCTCTTGAGGGTGCTCACCATTTTCTTCTTGGTGGTGGTAAGTACCCTAGTATCTTCCAACTTGGCCTCGGTGGCCTTGTTGGACTCCCTCAAGACCAAGGCGGCCTCTCAGCAGTTGGCGTTCTCCCGATCCCCGGCCACCACCCGGTCTTCAAAGGCGGCGATCCTCTCTTTCGCCGCTTGCAGCTCCAGCCTCGAGCTCTCCTCCCGCGAGGAGGACTCGCCCACGATCTGCATCGCCGGGGCAATCTCTTCGTGCTCCATGCTGACGACGAGGGTGCAGTGCTTGAGGACATGAGGAAAATAGGAGGAGGGTTAGTGTAGGGTTCCTATGAATGACAGCAAGGTTTCGGGAGGTATCGTCCATACAATTTTCAAATTTTTGCCTTTTTAAAGAACCCTAAACTAGAATCTTTAATTAGAGAATCATACGAAACAAATTGTAAACTACTTTACAACTAAGTGAACCAGGAATAAAACCTTTGTGGACCGGTCATTTACTTCAATAGCTCCGTGTAGTAGTCCCTTCGCTCCAAGTAGTGATCTTCCGGACTCTAGCATGGCTTCACAAGAAGAAAGGAACGAACTTGCTTGAAGTCTTCGAGGCCGAAGATGATCTACGTCGAGGAGATACTAACCCAAACTACTACTTCACTAATGAGAGATTAGTGAAGCTAACACCCTATACTAAAGTGCTAATCTAGTAGAGAATGATGAAGTAGGATTTTTGCTCACTTTAGAATTGATTTTCTCACTAATATTTCTCACTTGCTCAAAAGCTAGAGAGCTCTTGAGCTTGAAGAAGAAGAAGAAGAGAGATAATGTTGTGAGAGTGAATGGCAACCATGGGTGAGAAAATATCTAATATTACTCATGTAGAGACTTAACCATGAGTTTAGATAATGGTTGGGTTAACAAATATCTAGTGTAAGACAAAACTAGTGGACTAAGTCAATGGGTCTCAAAGCTTCATGAAGCTTCATGCCATGTGACAAATTTCCAACTAATAATTGAATTACAATAAATAAATAAACCCTACAATATTTTTATCATGGTGTAAGTCTCATACACTCATATTGCATGTATCATCAACCATGACACATAAATAAAACACAATTAATATATATCTCATATATATTAAGTGTGCACATGTGAGAAAAATAAATGCTTAAGTGAGCTAATATTAGTTAATGTAAAATAATATGTCACATATACAATTATACACTATATTATCAAATCAACACCTGATTTAATAATCCGGCAATATCTCATATAACCAACTAATATTATATGTATCAACTTATCGAATCAACACTTGATTCGATAACCCGGCTATATCACATATAACCGACCGATACAAATATCGCGAGAATCGAATACGGTATCTCATACTCGTATTAATCTTGGTCCCGAACATATCGTATATGTGCTCCTACTTCGTTTTGCCTGAGCCAGTAAAACCTCTGTGTAGGACTCTAAAGACTCGTCAATACGCCAGCAGTAGGTGATGATCATATCAAGCACCCACAAGCCGTCAGCGGTACTAGCTGGACGTAATGGCTACCCGGGTATTGAGCGATCAGAAGATCAACAAGCAATCCCACTCTAGCTCCTGTAAAGCATGTCAGTAACACTACCATACAGTCCGGTCTCTTCGTCTTAGATGTCGGATATCAAGTATAGGGGTGGTAAACGTCAGACCCCAATAACTCGATAAGTCATGCCGATACGAGGCTCATAACGGGTCGAGAAACTACTGATAACACTTAACAGTAAATCTCTAAATCAGTCCTGGCTAGGGACTTCGAGTTATAGCCAATCGAGCACAACACTACATCTACTCCTAATACCGGGAGAGACGAAATCCCCTCCTATCGCTCATTGCCTCCATGTGACTCCGGACTGTACCCAAAAACCACCGTTTTGCACGTCCTCTTGAACGCGGTAAGGTGGAAATCAAAGCACAGTGGGAATCACATAAGACTCTATGACGATCTCGGGTCTACAGACTAACCTGTACCAGTGTCACCAAAGAATTGATATCTGACATCAGGTATAATACCATTTAAGAGTTCTCGGCGAGTCCGTCCAGTGTATCCAGTCTCTACTGAGCACCCGTATACCATCTCTGATGTCAAACACCAATGGATATAGGATCATCCATCACCCATCTCATGCGTCGAGAAGCGTATACGCTAGTCTACTCTGGTATATCGATGCCCTGTCTCGATACACCCACGACTAGGAACATTAAAGGATGAACTTATGGACTACCATGACTCCACTAGTATGATCTGCATCATAATCCTGGAGTCAAGTACACATCCAAAGGGCTTTACTAACATATAACCATGAGACAGTATTAAGAGAAAAGTATACATGTTAAGATAAAGAGTAACCAGATAGCATACTATCATGTCGAGCAAGAAAGTTCTCTCTATATATGTCCAAGCATCCACTATAATATACATCATATGTACAATAATGGTCTCTAGGGCATACATACTGTTAGTTATATGTATGCCCTAGAGGCCATTACTGTACATAGGATGTATATTGTAGTGGATGCTGGGACATATATAGGAAGGACTTTCTCGCTCGACATGATAGTACGCTATCTGGTTGCTCTTTATCTTAACATGTATACTTTCTGTCTCTCTGATTACATGTTGATAAAGCCCATAGGATGTGTGCTCGACTTCCAGGACTATGATGTAGATCATACTAGTGGGGCCTGGGTAGTCCATGAGTACATCCTTGAAATGTTCCTAGTCGAGGGAATATTGAGACGGGGCATCGATATTCCAGAGTAGACTAGCGCATATCTTCTCGACCCATGCGATGGGCGATGGATGATCCCATATCCATTGGTGTTTGACATCGAAGATGGTATGCGGGTGCTCAGTGGAGACTGGGTACACTGAACGGACTCGCCGAGAACTCCCAGATGGTATTATACCTCACGTCAGATGGCAGTTCTCTGGTGACACTGGTACAGCTTAGTCTGTTGACCCGAGATCGTCATAGAGTCTTGTGTGTCTCCCACTGTGCTTTGATTTCCACCCTACCACGGCTCTACTGAGTTGTGCAAACAGGTGGTTTTTGGGTACAGTCCCGATTCACATGGAGGCAATGAGCGATAGGAGGGGATTCGTCTCTCCCGGTATTGGGGGTTGATGTTGTGCAATGCTCGACTGGCCATAACAGGAAATCCCTGGCCAGGGTTGCAGTGATATACTGGTAAGTGTTATCAGTAGTTTCACGAATGTTATGGACCTTACGTCAGCATGACTTATCGAGCTATTGGGGTCTGACGTTTACCACCCCTAGGCGAGATATGCGACATATCAGACGAACAGACCGGACTATACGGTAGTGTTACTGGTCGGATTCGCAGGAGTGTGAGCGGGCTTGCTCGTCGATCTTCTGATCGCTCAATACCCGGGTGGCCGTTACGTTTGGCAGACCGCTTGCGGCTTGTGGGTGCATGATATGATCATCATCTGCTACCGGCGTATTGACGAGTCTTTAGAGTCCTACACAGAAGTTTCCTGGTTCAAGCGAAACGAAATAGGAGTGCATATGAGATATGTGCGGGACCGAGAATAATGCGTATATGTGATACCGTATTTGATTCTCGCGATCAATGTATCGAATGGTTATATGCGATATAACCTAGTTATCGAATCAAGGATTGATTCGATAAGCCGACACATTGGATACTAGCCGGTTATATGCGATATGACCGGATCGTTAAATCAAGTGTTGATTTAATGATTTAATACATAATTATATATTTGATATATTGCTTTGCATTAACTAGTATCGGTTCACTTTAAATGGATTTTCTCACGCGGATGTGCACATTGTATATTCGATATATTTTTGTGCACATGATTGTATCATGTTTGATGATACATTCTAGCTTGGTTTTGTGTAAAGTGTTAAACCATGGTTAATTGGTGATTAGGGTTTCTTTTTCATTTACTTAATCATTTATTTATTTTGGAAAAAGAAAAGATAAAGAGATAAGAATGGTTGCTAGATTTGTTTTTATTTGAAAGCTTCTTGAAGCTTTGACCTTAGTCCACCATTCTTGTCTTTTATCTAACCCTAACCACTATCTAACCTAAGTTAAGTCTCTACACTAAACCATGGTCAATGATATGATAAGTATTGTATTTTATTTTCTATTTTAATTATGTTATCATATCATCTTCTTCTTCTTCATCTTCTTCTTCCATGGATGTAGCTTGCTACTCCAATGGCAAGTGTTGAAATAGTGTGAGAAATCCAAAACTAAAGTTTACCCACTTCCTATTTCTTCATCCTCTATCTATTGCCAAGTAGTATAGGGTGTTTCCTTCACAAGTTTTCCAAGCTTGATGAAGTTGGAGCTTGTTCTTGCGATATCTCGACGTAGATCATCTTCGGCATTGAACCGACGATCAAGCTCGCCCATTCTTCGATGATACCGATACTTGAGTTCCGGATTCATTTTGGACAGCCGAGGGGACTTTGTTGCGGAGCCGTGGAGGTGGTGGACCGGATCTACAAAGGTTGTATGTCCGTTCCCTTAGTTAAATTGTTAACTTGTTTATGTTTCGCCTAAATATCTAGTAAACGATCCGTAGTCGGGTTTGTAGGCACCCGTAAAATTTTATTTGTGCATGTTTGGTCACTTGTGAAACCTAACTAGAGTGCCTAGGAACCCTGCACATACAACTAACAATCTCCCACTTGCACTAGGGCTAGCTGTTGTAGTATCGCATACCCAACATCCCGAAGAGTCTCTCGAACTGTATCTGGGGAATAGCCTTCGTGAGTGGATCCGCTGTGTTGTTCTTCGTGTCAACTCTCCTGACCTCGATCTCCCGGCGATCAACTATCTCCCGGATCAGGTGATACCACCTCAGAATATGCCTGGATCGCTGATGGGACCTGGGTTCCTTGGCTAAAGCCACCGCTCCATTGTTATCACAATACAAAGGTATTGGATACTCAAAGGATGGAACCACACCAAGTTCAGTTATGAACTTATTCATCCAGATAGCCTCTTTGGCAGCATCGTTGGCAGCGATGTATTCAGCCTCCATCGTCAAGTCTGTCACGGTTTCCTGCTTGGAACTCTTCCAGCATACCGCCCCTCCATTGAGGGTAAAGACAAATCCCGAGTGCGACTAAGAGTCGTCCTTATCACTCTGGAGCTCGAATCGGCAAAGGGCTCCACTTGGAGTTCTCCGTTACCATACACCAAGAGCATCTCTTTAGTCCTTCTCAAGTACTTGAGAATGCTCTTCATAGCTATCCAATGACTCTCTCCTGGATCTGCTTGATACCTACTCACTACACTTAGTGAGTATGCTACATTGGGTCTGGTACATAGCATCGCGTACATAATAGAGCCTACTGCCGAAGTATAGGGTATCCCTTGCATGCGAGCTCTCTCCAAATCAGTCTTGGGACATCTTTTTGGAGAGAGTGAGTCCTAAGATCGTGGGTAAAAACCCACGCTTGGATTCTTCCATACTAAACCTCTTTAGTATGATGTCAATATACCTGGATTGGGACAATCCCAGTATCCTTTTAGATCTATCTCTATAGATCTTAATCCCCAAGATGTAGGAGGCATCACCTAGATCTTTCATTGAGAATCTTTGTGATAAGAAGAGCTTGAACGATTGCAGCATAGGAATATCATTTCCTATCAAGAGTATGTCATCCACGTACAATACGAGGAAGACAGCCTTACTCTCTGCCACCTTCTTGTATATACAAGGTTCATCTACATTTTTGACGAAGTCAAACTCTTTGACAACGACATCAAAACAGATGTTCTAACTCCGCGATGCCTGCTTTAACCCGTAGATGGATTTAAGCAGCTTGCACACTCCCACTGTCTATGAAGCCCTCTGGCTGAGTCATGTACACGCTCTCCTCTAAATCACCATTTAGAAAGGCGGTCTTAACATCCATTTGCCAGATTTCGTAGTCATGGTATGTAACAATGGCAAGTAGGATCCGGATGAACTTAAGCATAGCCGCTGGAGAAAAGGTTTCGTTATAATTCACACCTGGTCGTTGACGAAAACCCTTTACAACAAGTCTAGCTTTGAAAGTCTCAACTTTTCCATCTACACCAAGTTTCTTCTTAAAGATCCATTTGCTCCCAATGGGTTTTACTCCTTCAGGAGCAACTTCCAAAGTCCATACTTTGTTGGAGTACATGGATTCCATCTCAGATCGCATTGCATCCAGACACTTCACTGAGTCTCCACTCGTGATGGCCTGCTCGAAGCTAGTTGGGTCATCATCCTCCATGATGCAATCCTCGCTTCCACCATCAATGAGAAAACCATAGTATCTCTTAGGTGGATGAGGAACACTACTAGATCAGCGGAGAGGCTGGGGTTCGTTGGGCACTATCGAATCCTCTAGTTCCACTAAATCTTCAGTTATAGTTTGTGTATCTGGAACTTCTTCCAGTTCTACCTCTTTGCCACTAATTTCTTTTACAAGAAATTCCTTTTCTAAAAAGGTGGCATGTTGAGCAACAAACACCTTTTGTTCCTCACTGTGGTAGAAAAAATATCCATATGAATTCTTTGGATATCCCACAAACTTGTAAAGAACTGATCGTGCCTTGAGTTTGTCCGGATTTTGCCTTTTGACATAGGCCGGACAACCCCATATCTTAACTCGTTTAAAATATGGTCTCTTCCCACTCCATATCTCATATAGTGTGGTAGGTATAGATTTAAATGGAACTTGATTCAATAGGTATGCTGCTGTCTCAAGGGCATAACCCCAAAAGGAAATAGGCAACTCAGCAGTGTTCATCATAGAGCGCACCATATCTAATAGGGTGTGATTCCTCCGTTCCGATACACCGTTGTGCTGTGGTGTATATGGAGGAGTAAGCTGAGAGAGAATCCCATTCTCTTTTAGAATGTAATGAAGTACGAAGAACCATTCCTGGCATGTGTAGACATGGGACCACATACATCACTATGTATCAGTCCCAAGAGTTCCGTAACTCTTTCTCCATATCCACTAAACGGATTTTTGGTCATTTTTCCTTTGAGACAAGACTGACAAGTTTCATAAGATGAAAATTCGAACGGATTCAAATATCCATCCTTATATAACTTAGCCAGTCGTGTCGCATTGATATGACCTAGTCTACAATGCCACAAGAACGATTCGTTCATTTCTGAACTCTTCCTCTTGTGTGTGTTGTGTATGTTAAGAACTGTGGTTTGATTTAGAACGTATATGTCATTAATTAACGAGCCTGATCCAATCAACTTTTGATTCAGGAAGATGTTCATAAGATTATCCTGTACTACAAAATTATATCCTTCTTTACTTAATAAAGAAACTGATATAAGATTGCATATCAGGGTCGGAATGTAATAGCATTCATTTAAAATCAATGTATTACCATTTGGTAATACAAGGTGATATTCGCCAACTTCTTTGGCTGCAACATTTGCACCATTCCCTACTCTTACGGAATGATCACCCATTCCCAGTTCTCTACCTTTCGTTAGCCCATGTAACATATTACATATGTGGAATCCTGATCCGGCATCTAATACCCAGGACGTAGAGTGAACTGAGAAACAGTTCTCGATAACAAACACACCCGAAGAAGATGCATCAACATGCTTATTCTTCGTTTGAGTGGCGTGGGAATCGGGATTTCCCCCCATTCCCTATTCAGTCTTATAACAATTATAAGAAAGAACGGAACCAACGTTCCCCTGCTCAGTATAACAAGCGGGTTCGGTCAATACATTCATATTATTATCTTGATTAAGACGTGACATGGTCGTTACCTAGAGAGAGAGAAGAAAACACTTTAGCGTATGCTCTTGCAAGATCAGATTGGTTATTATTTTATCTAATCAGGATGGCTCCCACTGTTTTTATCAAATCTTCCTTCAAACCCTAAAAGGAAAGACTAGCCGGGATTAATTACAGTCTACAACTTCGCTAACCGTTCAGCCAGGCCAGTGTCGGTATTTTGAGGGAGGTTCCCCGTGCTTTCACACGGACCTAATTAAAATAAACTTCGTCTTCCCAGAGGCGTAGCCCCGTTAATACCTTTCTAGACACCTAATGGGTTAGCTAATTGTAAAGTGTAAAACTCTCTTAGGAGCAACTCTTGCTCGCAGTGGGATCGGGATCCAACTATCTCATAGAAGGTATGCAATCTCATTGCAAGTTTCAACACTTGAAACTCCCGATATCTTTTTCCCCAATCGATCTATGACTTTGACAAGGTCAACAAACTATAGACCGCAAGTCAAGTTCAACCCGTCATTTCATGATTGAATTAAACCCACCCGCACGACCCTTGACAAGGTCAACACGGCCGTATGACTACCCTAATCCAATCGCATCTCATGCTTAAGCAGATAAGCATCAGCTACCGCACATTACGCCTTGATAAGGTCAACAAACGCAGCACGAATAATAATTATTACTTATCTGAAATGACGGAGGACTACGCATGTTTTTAAGAAAACCATGAGCGTAATGAACTTGATATCGTTGTAGAATCAAGCGATTTTTGAAAAAGGAGTGTTTTTTAGGCTTTTACTAGTTTTGCTAAAGAGGTCACTCCCGGTGAAGGGATCTCGGCTCTTTCCTTATCGAATAAGGTGTAGGATATTTCATAAATATCACTATGCAAAGCAAGCACTAGAAGATGCAATCAAAAATAAAACCGAGTGAGTTGTAGCATCTGCTAGTTTCGCTAAAGAGGTCACTCCCGGTGAAGGGATCTCGGCTCTTTCTTTATCGAATAAGGTACTGGATATTCTACATGGAATTACGCTATGCAAAGCAAAAACTAGAGCTACCCTTTTTGAAAATTTGATTCTATAACATCTTTTAGGTTTCTTTCTTTTCATTAATCTCATTACTGAAGTCCCATCATTTAATGCATCCTAAGCATCACAGAAAATGAAACGAAAATATAACGTACGGTTATGCCATCCGCATTCGCCACAATGTCCCGTTATGCACCGTTAGGTTACTTAACTAATGGCATAGCGGGAAAGGACTAGCGCGGGTGCAAAACATAAGCAACGTCTATTATATATCTCATATATAATATATAGCCATTCGTCTCAGAATCCACAGTGATCACATCACAGAATATCAGCAGCAGAATATAACATATAAAATATTGGATATATTAGGAGGTCCGTGTTTTATTTTGAGCCTGTATAAAACACGGATTCCACGGTCGCGATGAATAGGCAAACCCACATCCCTAGACCCCTACGAGAGCGACAAGCAACCCTACCAATTCTAGAGTTAGGAGACCCAGACTCGACTCCTCGAGCTGGTCTCCCACTCGACTCTAGTACCCGGTTACTTGTGCTCCCCTCCTTGGGTCTATCCTAATGCGGAAAAGTAAATAATATACAACAATGGTGACATCATTCTCAACCCGGAAGTGCCCCAATAAAAGAATATTACATACAATGAATTTTATATGAATGAAAATAAAAACTCTTGTTTCCCCCAATCAGAGCAAAACTCTGTTCAAATTTTGAAATTTGAAATGAAGCAGCGCTTCATAAAAGCGCTAGCGCCAGGAGCGCCAGCACTAAGTGTTAAAGATTTTGAAGCAGCGTTCACGTGCAAAGCGCGAGAGCGCTAACGCCAAATACGCCGGCGCTAAGAGTCAAAGACTCCGAGGCAGCGCTCACGTGCAAAACACGAGAGCGCTAGCGCTAAGTGTGATAGCACCAAGAGTCAAAGACTCTGATGCAGTGCTCACGTGCAAAGAACGAGAGCGCCAGTGTTGGAATTAAAATGTTCCCCACCCTTGGATCAAAGATCCAACAAAGATAATTAAAAATCATCAAAAAGAAAGCTCTGTTGAGGAAATACTCCTTAAATCTTTCCAAACAGGAAAGATTGTCCTCTGAAAATCAGAGCACCGTTGGATTAAAGATCCAATGGTGATTAAAAATCACCAAGATACAGATAAGTTCTGTATGGGAAAATATTTTTTCCCAATCTTGTTAAAAATAAGAAGATTTCCTTCTTTAAAACAGAAGCGCTTGGATCAAAGATCCAACGGTGGGAAACATCCCCAAATCAATCAGAGGAAAGATTTCCTTAACTGATTCAACAAATCGACCTCCCCTGTATAAAGGACCCAAGACTTCAAGTCGAAAAAAAGAAGGAACCCCCCATAAACATCAAAAAAGAAAAAGAGAAGAGCAAGCTCTGAAAAGAAGAATTTCTTTAAGGTAAATAAAACAGAGAGATCAAAGTATCTCATAAAAAAAGAAGAACTTAGTTCTTTTTCTAAATCATAGATCTACAAAGACAGAAGTCTTTCATAAGAGTAGGAGCAATTGGAGCATCTCATCATAAAAAAGGAGTGAGAAGAACTTAGTTCTCTTTATATCACAGATCTATAAGACAAAAACAAAGTTTTCCATAAAAGCAGAAGAGATCATAGCATCTCCTATTAAAATAAGAACTTAGTTCTTAGATTCACGAGACAGAGTCTTTTATAAACGAGAACTTAATTCTCAGAGCACAGAATTAATCAAGAGCGCTTTGCACTCATTGGCTGGCGCTCAGCGCCAAGCGCGCTACGTGCTCCTTACGTGTGCGCTATTTCATAAGAAGAGCCTTGGCGCTCAGCGTCAAGCGCGCCACGTGCTCCTCATGTGTGCGCTATTTCATAAGAAACGCCTTAGAGCTTCAGGTCTGGTGCTCAGCGCCAAGCCCGCCATGTGCTCCTCACGTGTGCGCTATTTCATAAGAAGCGCCCCAGCGCTCCAAGTCTGGCGCTCAACGCCAAGTGCTCTGTACATAAAAGCTCTGTACATAAAGCGCTCTGCACTACAAAGAGTGTTCAACACTCAATAAAAGTCAAAAGAGGAAGGGGTGTCAGAACCTAAAATTAATGCTCTGCATTATTGAACAAAAAAGGGCCTGAGCCTAAACATATGTTAACATTTTGTTCAAAACTGAATGGACTGGGTCCAAATAAGTGTTCAAACACTTTAACTGAATGGGCTGAGCCCAAGTAGGTCATAAATCCCCCAATTCAGATTACCTGAGCCCATGTGCTCCCAATATTTTTAATTGGTCTTAGTCCCAAACCTGACTATAGATCCCCCAATCAACATTGGTTCAAGGGTACATCTCTTCATTCCTCTGATATGTGTCGTAATTCTTCAACGTCTTCAGAGAGGTGACGGGTCCCGACAACCAGACACTCCATGGACTATGATGTCCTTAAACTTATGGACCGCAACGTCCCTAAACTAAACCCCACTGACTATGACGTCTTTAAACTCCATGGACTATGATGTCCTTAAACTCTATGGACTATGATGTCCTTAAACCCAATGGACTGCAATGTCCCTAAACTAAGACGATAGAGTCCAAATACTCTTTCGTTGGATCTAAATGATCCCAAAATCTTGTTGAGTAGATCTTAGTCTAAAATTGGACTAACGTATTCTCAACAAATGTTTAAGTTGATCTTAATCTCAATAAGAATAACGATCCTTAAACCCAAACCAAAACCAAATCTAAGAAAATTTAGATTTGGACTAATCCACACCCTACGGGTGACAACATAAATTAGTCTCTGTATACAATCCACGGGCAACCAAAAATAAAAATAAACACACATGACATGAAGTAACCATCTGGAGAAGGAGAAAGTTGTTACCGCGATGCGGTAGCGTAATTAACTGCAGGGGCTTGCGCCTGCAGGGAAGAGCGTCCCCACAATCAAAAACCCCTCAAATGAGGGGGAATCTGACGAAATCTGCTACAACGGCCACATCAGTCTAAACCTCCGATACATGGTGCTATAAATCAACTTGGCATCTTCGGAGAGGTGGACGGATAAAACCAAATAGCATCTAACCCAAAATTCAGGCAAGATGAATCTACGCGGTCTCGTCTCGCGTCTTTCGGCGGCGAACAGATTCTGGTACGCCCGGTGGGACCTTTTCCTCTTTCTACTCCATACTCCGTGGGTCGTGTTCGCGAACGAATCGCGGTTTAATGTGGTTGCCCCTGGATTCGAGGTACTAAGATTTGATGTCTTGCTCCGTGCAGAAGTGAAGATGACATCGATGGCTCCCAACTGCACCAACTGCAACAACAACTTCCACTCCGTCCTCGCCGGAGGAGTGACCTATGGCCCCTAAGCGGCCTCCATCTTCGCTATGCCAGTGGAACCGGTGACTCAGGCCACCACTGGACTGTTCTTCGGGACCATGCTCTCACCAATGAGCTTCAATGCCCCACTGCCGTCGTAAGAAGCTCCGAAGAAGTCGGTCTTTGATCGGCTTGCAACTATAGCGACCCCTCTCAACGGGTCGCCCAAATCCAACGCTTCGGTTTTTAACAGGCTGGGCCAAAGCTCCAATGGGTCCATGAAAAAGCCCGCAATATCTGAAAGGGTTATCCCGAAACGGATAGCCATCCCTTCTCCAGTAAATGAAGTCATCAGAGAGACTTCTCCTGCTAAGGGGTCGGTCTTCACAAGGCTGGCCGTTCCATCTCCCGCTCAAGGCGAAGTCACCAAAGCCGGTATCCCTGCTCGAAAGTCTGCCTTCGACAGGTTGACCATCCCTTCTCAACGGACGTCAGTCTTTGACAGGCTAACACCAACAGCAGTTTCTCATCAAAGCATGAAGCACTATGCAGCTACCCCAACAGCAGAGGTGATCCCAGCCGCTCGACATGCTCGACGTCACCACTGGCGCCGAGTGAGGAAAGCTGGGGGCAGTTCCCCTTCTGGACTTATCCAACCAGCTCCAACGATAGAAGTTGATGTTGCTGTTCCAACTAAGAACAACTTTGAATCACTTAATAGGGTACATGTTCACACCATAATATTGTATTTTATATTCCCCATTCTTATGCATTTTACAATGAAAACAGGTGCTTTTGACGCATGTCTGCTACATGTTACAGGTTACAGGTTCTGGGAGCGAAAACAGTGAAAAACACAAAAGACGACACAAAAGAAGGATTTTTGACCAACAAATAGGAAGATCTTAGTAAAGCCTAGCAGAAGAACGGTTCACCATCAACAAGGCAACACAAGATCCAAATTGTCAAGGAAAACGGTTAAAAGATCCATGGAAAAGTGTTCACTGAAGATCTGGAATTAATAAAGAAGCCCAATTGATAAAAGGAATAAAGAACCAGAAAGCCCAGAAGAACCTAAGACAGCCCAGAAAAATTCATGAAATGAACTCCTCAAAGGGCCGCGGAACCGCGGCCCAATGCTTACCTATGCCGCGGTTCCGCGGCCGTCTAGTGCCCGTGCGCGAAGAAAATTTTACCAAAATTCTGAGGAGGCTATGGAAAGATTTTCTGAGGGTATATTTGTAATTTTAGACATGCGGAACAAATGTAACCCTAGGGTTTCCTATTCTTTATAAATAGGAACTCTAAAGATTGTAATTTTTATGCCTCCTTTTAATAATAAATCGAGAATTCTTTATGGAGAGCATCGGTGTTTCTTTTCAATTCATGAATTCAGATCTGACAACCCTGCGTTGATGATTGGAGAGATGCATCTGTAAGTAGATTTAATTCCTTGCTCTAGTTTAGATTTCAATTCTTGCCCTAGGTAATTTTTATTCTCTGCCTTAGATAAATGTTCTTCAATTCCCTAATGAGTGAGTAGTTTTCTCGCTTGTTAGGGTTAGGAATGGGGAAGGATTTGAGAGACGAAGATCTCTCATCTCTTTTCTTTGCCAATCTTTTATGAAAATTAGAACTCCATGCATACCTTCTTATTCCGCTCCCTACGGCACTCTACCCTCGAGGTAACGGTGATTCCGTAGTCTAAAGGCCCGGATTTTAAGGTTTTCCATGGAGGTTAGGGTAAAGATTAAGAAAGGAAGGACAAGGATCTAGAGGAAGAATCAATCTTCCCAATCATCCTAATCCCCTTTTTTAAGATTTACCATAACACTAATATGATATCTTTAATTAAAGGCAATGGAAAGAGATGTAGATCTTTGTTTACCAAATTTTCTCTAAACCTAATCCTAGCAAGTTTCTAATCCTAGTATCATACAACTTCAATTTTTAGATTTAATAATCAATCCGAACACCCTTCGGAATTAACTCGTTAGCGTGATTAGGAAATTCACAACATCCCTGTGGACCGACCCGTACTCACCGGCTAGCTGCAAAGCGACGCCGTTCTTGATTGCGGTTACAAATATTTTTGATCTATCTTTTAGAAAGCGCAAGCACGCTAAATCAATCAATCAAATGGCGCCGTTGCCGGGGATGGCGTAGAATTTTCTTTTCGCAATTTCGGGTTAATCATAAAATTTAAAAAATCATAAAAATATGAAAAATAAAAAAAATATATATAAAAATATATATATTTTGGAAAGGATACTTTGTTGTTTGAAATTTGCAGGATATACAAATTCGGATCTGGAGATTTTCAGAAACCAAAATAGGAAACAAAATATCGGAACAGAAGAGATTTTGAACAACAGAACAGGGAATTATTTTTGGAGACCCAAGTCCCCCAACCCGCCGCGATTCCACGTCCAAAACCCACATTAGGCCGCGGAACCGCTGCCTTCTAGTTGAATCGTCGCACCAAAATTTTTCTGGGGATCCAAAGCGTTCAGGGGACCGCGGAACCGCGGTGTTAGAGCAAATTTGCCACGGAAACGCGGCTATCTCGAGGCTTCATCTGAGGAAAATTTTTCTGTAAGCCCCACTGTCTCTTTTCTGTATATTTTGAAATATATTTTCTGGAAATGCCTGCAGGATTTTGTGCACTTTAGAAATATATTCCCTTCCAAATAACGATCTTGTGCAGGATTTTTGGGCCCCGCTTGAACTAAATTGATTGCAAGAAATATTTTGTTGTTGCGTATCTTTTCTCGAATATCTTTTTGCAACAATTCTTTCCAAATAAAGATTCTTGTGAGATGCTTCAAATAATAACCAATTGCAAATAATATTTTGCTGTTGCATATCTTTTCTATAAAATATTTTGCTGTTGCATATCTTTTCTCTAAAATCTTTTTGCAACAAAAATTTTTCCAAATAAAGATAAAGAAAAAAAAATCAATGAAAAATGAAAATAAAAAGGACAAATATTCTATAGAACTTGCAAAATTTTTTTAAGCCCCAAATAAATCCTTGCACCATCCAACCTTCCGTTTTTTTCACCTTTCTTCTTCTAACATGGGTACCCCACATAAAAAATCATTAGCCGAACTTTGGTATCCCGAACCTAATTTTGCGTCATATGTCAATGTGTTCGGTCAATTTAAAGACGATCCTTCCATGCCTAAAAAATCTTTGAAAGATCACATAGAGGAGTCTAGGAGAAACAATTTGACTTTTCAACCCACTTTGTGTCAACCGAGTCAACCTTCACCACCTCCATATGTTGACACCACTTTTTCAAGTCCTTCTGTCACTCCTAGGCCGATGTCCATTGCCGAACATATTGCTCAATCTCGCAGTCGATCTTTTACCCCTCTCCACTCATTTAGTTCTAGGGATCCACACGACTATTTACCTTCTTATCCATATGTTGACCCTACCCCTGTCCTACCACCCACTTCCTATCAGTCCTACCCGACTTTTCCACCTTCACTAGACACTGTTTCTTCACAGCCATTAGGGAGTTTCACAAATCCAACCAATTTTGAATCTTTTACTGAAACCCCCTTACCACCAAAGTCTAGTTTGGAAGAGGCGTTGGTGTAAGTCTACGTTAGCGCCCCGGCAGTCTACAGACGCCAATTGCGGAATAAAACTTTTTAACTTGGCGCTATCGTATACTTTAACCCGGATCTACCATTATTGCTAAACTAACAAACAGTAAAGAGTGTAGAAATGTTGTACCGACTGATCCGAGTCCTCCGGTCTTCATCTCCACTCATGTCTCCTCGCGGGATCTCCGTCCGTCTCCTCCTCGTCGGAAAGGGCACCACATCGCCTGTAGCTTTTACGGGCTCCCACCTCAATACCGAGGCAACTCGGGCGCGAAGCTGGCGAATCGACGCGTCCAAGATTTGCTGTAGGAAGTGTAGTGTAGAGGCTACTTGTCTCTTTGGGGTTTGTTGCCTTTGGATGGAGGAATGAAGATTGAACTTTGGAGGGAAAAGAAGCTACCAATTTTGCAAGCCAAATGAGATGATCAAAATGAAGCACAAAATGAATCTCTCATTTTTCCTCTCCTCATCATGAAGTGGCCGGCCATTCTAATCAATGAATAAGGTGGAGGAAAGAATGGATATGTATGATGAAGGGAGGTGAGTGTAGGAGTGAAGAAGGGGTGACCACATCAAGGGACAAAAAAACATACAAGCATGCTTCACTTTAATCAAACCATACCCTCATCAAATCACAAGTCAAAGCAAGCATGGTGCAAAGAAAAGAAAGCTATCATAATCAATATATATATGCAATAAAACCCCTCCACAAAAGTAATTTGCAAAACTGCAAATTACCCCCTCCATCGGAAAAGTCCGGCCGGGAAAGAACAAAGGAAAAACCGGCCGGAACGGAATGCAAACTGGCAACTCCAGAAAACTGGTCCCGTAATAAATTACAGGAAAACCCCGATACTGTGCATACACACCCGCATCTGTATTCCGTCCGGATACAAATGCAAAGAGACAAAATCTACACTGTACTAAACTAGGACCGGCTTAAACCAAAGCCGGCTAGTAATATCCGTTCGATCCTGATCCGTGCAATACCGCACGTATCTGATCGAACCCTGCCATATACCTATACGGCTACTAGTACAAACCGTCCGATCCTGATCCGTGCAATACCGCACGTATCTGATCGGACCCTGCCATATCTCCATACGGCCTCTACAGCGTTTCGCCCGAAACTTGAGTAACTGAAAGTGTGGCGGACTCTAAAGACTCGTCAATACAATGGCTGTGGATTTAACCACTAGCACGTCAGAGGTATAAGCCAATACGTGACGGGCCACCAGCTATTGACTAAAAGGGACGTCGATGAGCGAACTCATCCTGACACCCTACTGAGCCTGTCAGTGACAATATCCGTGCAGTCCGGTCCGTTCGTCTATGAGTATCGCATGGCGGGCCTAGGGGGTTGGTAAAAGTCAGACCCCCAAAAGCGGTACAAGTCGTGTCGGAGTGTAGCCCAGAACACCCTGAGATACTACTGGAATACCTACCAGTAAATCTCCTTGCCTTGGCCAAGGACTTTGTGTAATGGCTCTCCTAGACACAGCACGACCTCACCCCCAATACCGGGAGAGACGAACCCCTGAAGATACGCTCACTGCCTCCATGTGGCTCGGGACTGTACCCAACTAAAACCTGTTTGCACGACTCCTTTGAGCCGTGGTAGGGTAGTAATCAAAGTACAGTGGGAACTCACACGAGACAAATGACGATCCCCAGGTCGATGAACTAACCTGCACACATGTCACCAGGGAACTGCCATCTGACGTCTGGTATATGACCAACTAGCATGTTCCCGGCGAGTCCTGTCCGGTGTACTCATAACCCAATGAGCACCTGTATACATCTTAGGTGATCCAACTGACACCAGTGGCTTGTGAGACCGGCCACCGCCCCTCGTCGGGGTCTCGACTGTATACACTAGTCTACTAATGGAGTATCGATGCCCGGTCTCGAAACTCCCACGACTAGGGACCTTTTAAGGATATGCTTGTAGACCCCCAGCTCCCACTTATATGATCGCCCTCATACTGCTGGTGGTCAAGCAAGAATCCTAGGGGTTCTATCAACGTGTAATAGCGACGTGTCAGGTCACCTAAAACAGTACACGATGATAAAGGTAAACCAGATAGCATACTATCATCTCGAGTAAGACTGTCCTACCGGGATAGGTCCTCCCTCAATCATTACAATCACGTACCTGTGACCTAATAATTGACTCTGAGGGCACTATCTCCAACAATCTCCCACTTGCACTCAAGGCTAATTATTGCGATGTCGCATACTCACAGCCCGTGTGATACCGAACATCCAACTCCTCTACTAGTCAGTCTCACAAAGCTCGTTTGCGGAACTATTGCGTTCGAGGAATAGCCTTAGTGAGTGGATCCGCCTTGACGTTTCATTCTATGTCTCTCTATATCTCATGTTCGCGGAGAAACCCATCTCCCGAAATGAGCAATACCTGTCTTAGAATGTGTCTGGATGTCTGATGGGACATAGCTCATAAATGAACTCCAAATCCAAACTTCTTAGACTGTATCGTCAACTGAACTTAATCAGTATCCTGCGCGCCATGCCTCCCTCAGTATTGCCTTGGACCACCTGTCCAAAATACTGCCCCTCATTCATCAGAAGGAAAACTATAACTCTGACAACCTCCTTGTCGTCCATGTCACCTTGGAAGCCTGGAATGATAACTGTTTCCCGAATGGGGCTTTCGCTATCATATCCCTAGAACAGCCACTTATGTTCTAAAACTGCTTCCGACTGTTCCTCCAGGATTGGATCAATATCAACTTATTGTATCTAGTGCAAGAACAACATCTGGTGTGGTACTTGACATCTCACGATTGACTCAATTGCCTGAGCAAGTGATCTGCCAATCATGCCCGTCCCTCTCCCCTTTAGTCTGTAAGACACCTTTGGAGAGGGTGACTCCATTACTTGCAGGTACACTACCGTGCCAGGAGTCGTCCATCCTAAATACTCTTAGAATGCTGTCAAGTACCCTGATTGGGAAACCACCCAAATCTAGATCTAAGACCATAGATCTAGTAACCAGTATGTCTGATATAAAATCCATTTCCTTTGTGGAGAAACAACTGTGTGACGACCAAAGTATAACCGATCGTAGTGTAGGAGTTTCTTTTCCTACTCTGTGTATATCATCCAAATACCAGGATATCACACCCTACTACCTTTTCAACAGATCCATCCCCTATTCTGATGAAGTCAAACCCATGACTGTCACGTCAGAAATAGATGATCTATCTCCGCTACATCTGCTCTAGTCTATAAATAGACATAAGCAACCTGTCCACCAATGCTTCCGCTGCTCCCACTGACTACGACAACCCTCTGGCAGAGTCATATAGACGTACACTTCTAAAACTGGTTTAGAACGACGCTATACACATCCTCCCGCCGGGTCTCGTAACCTGGAACAACAGCAATGGCAATTGTGGGTAAACAAGAACTTCCCTGTCACCGTCCTTGAGGCCACCGTAGAGCCTCTCGGGTGCCTGAAGTTACCCACCTTATCTGCGGAGTGGCCAATGGAATGTCAATCCAGATTGAATCTTTAGGTTCCTTATCAAATCTTCAGTAATCGTTTGTGGTTCTGGAATTACTTCCAGTTCTACCATACTCCCACTACTGTTTTCTGAAAAAATCCATTTTTAATAAAACTGTGGCGAGTCTAGAACAATATTGCTATTGTTCATCCAGATGGTAGAAAATCAACCCGCGTCATAGCCTGGGTCAACCCACAAACAGCCATTACAGAAACGTGCCTTGAGTTGTCCAGTGTCTGGTTTTAATCATAAACCGGACAACTCCCCGTACCTTAACATCGTTAAGATATGAACTGTTCTATATCCAATATAGAAACAGAGACACTGATATAATTGAACCAGATTCAAATCATGCAGCTGTCCCCAGCGCATGTCAACTAAATGGAAGGAGGCCAATCAGCGTTACTCAACTTAGGAAGCATTTCCAATTATGAGTAACCTGAAAGAGAAGCAAGTTCTCTTAACCATCACTTTCAACTGAATACCACAAGTATCTACATCTTCGATCTCTTTGAAGAATCCCGATACTTGCTACACCTGGTTCTCTACTCTATTCAAATACCTGTAACTTCTCAAAATTCGGACCCTGTGTTTCCACGAAACACCGGTCTAAAAACTAGAGAAGTCATAAGTAAACCGAATATAGTACGAGGACCTACCCCTCTGTCCTGATGGACCCTGGACAACATACAATACTCTGTATAAGTCCCTTGAGTCTGATAACTCATTCACTGTGTGCCGTAGGTTGAAAACTGTACTTATGGTTAAGAAGAATTACACCGCTGTTTAATGCTCCTTACCTAACCATCCACTGATATAGGTAAATATCGTAGACATAATTTCAGAAAGGTATATCTCACTCTATGAAAATAGACGTACAGATATATCAATTTGAAATTGGTGCATAACAGCGGATATTCAAAACCAAATATTTGCCGACCGGCAAACAGCCCAGGTGAATTCCTCAAATATCACCGATTACAACGAATCCCGATATAATGAGGATAATCACCCAATTCCCAATAACTTACTCCCACTCATCATCTGTAAAACCATACAGATGTGAGAATCGTACCTGGTAAATACATACCCTGGAGTAAGTATCTAATCGGGAAATCAGTTTTCCTTTAACATTACACAGTGAAACTGAAACATTGAAATGTTCCGATGGGGTATTCTGGTATTCCTAGTAATGCCTCTTCCAGATTCACGACTGTAACCGTATAGTTCTTTGCCACCTCTCCAAATCCCTTCATATGTCTTTAGTCTTTACCTTCTGCACACCCCTTTAGGCCAAATGGTTTTCTTCCTTCCCTACCGTTCGGCACCAGCCTATGGTTTGGAAGAAGACTATCCAATAAGCATAATGGGTGTACTGTCCCAATCCTAGGAACACTCGCAATGAGAGAGGGTGAAGATAAAAGACAACCGAATAAACCTTATTCCTATTTCTCCTGAACCAGAATCCATCCCCGAACTGGAACAAGTTCCATTCGAGTTCGTATATAACCATACGATGGAGTATCCAAATAAACTGTGGATCTTCATAGTGATACGGAGTGTCCTGGAGAAATACAAAGGTGATGTGGGAGTGGTACCGAAATACCTGGTTTGGTCGTGAATATCTGTTGCAATTTACTTTGCCCTCTTACTAATCCCTTACTTTGTCTGAACTTAATACCTTCTGCACACCATCGTCATGCTAATTGGTTTTCTTCATTCCCTACCGGTCGGCACCAGCCTAAGGTTTGGAAGAAGACAATCCAATTTGCGTAATAGGTGTACTACCCCTAAACCAAGGAGTACTCATAACCTGAGAGAGGGTAAAAGGAAAAGACAACTGAATAATCCTATCCGTTTTCTCCAGAACCGGAAACCATCCTCGAATAAATTCTTTCGAGTTCGTATCTAACCATACGATGGTTTTGTCCAATGGAAGTGGACGTTCGTAGTAATACTGGGTGTCCTGGAGAAAAGGGTAAAAGTAGGAGTGGCAATGAGGTCTGCAACTCTGACAATCCAAAAGCCGGTGTTTAAGAATGTTCGGTCAACTTGGTCACTGAGTCATAGTCTTAGGGTCGGGTCAATGGTCGCTGCCAAAGAGAGAGAGAAAAGAAACACTCAGCGTGCACTCTAACCTAGATCAGAATGGTTACCAATTTATCTAATCTGGAATCCTCCCACTGTACCTCAAATTCTTCTCCAAACCTAAAAGAAGAATTAGTCGGGGTTACCCGAGGAGTATACCAACTCATCAGTGGGAATCGGGATCCAACTCTCATCGCATGATAACGTGACGGAATCCGCTCACGGTATCACACTCCAGAAGGTATGCGCGTATCTGGCAAGTTTCAGTTCTTTTGAAACTCCCGATGTGATTTCTGCCCCATGCTCTTATGACCTTGACTTTGGCCAACATATCATAAGTCACATGTCAAGTTCTACCCGTCATTCTCCAGGTTAATTTGAATCCACCCGTACATACCCTTGACTTTGGCCAAAATGGCAGCACGACTGTCCCAAACCAACGCATCTATCTATGCTGCATATGAATACCCCAATAGCTACCAATCACTGTGCCTTGACTTTGGCCAACATACACAGCTTGAATACTATTGACCACCCATATGAAACGACGGAGGGCTACGAATGGTTTCTGGCGAAAACCTTTAACGTAAAGAACTTGATATCGTTGAAGGAACGGATAGCTTTTTAGAAAATATAGTGACGAAAACCTTTACTAAAGAGGTCACTCCCGGTGAAGGGATCTCGGCTCTTTCCCCGTAGAATGAGGTGCAGGATATTCCAAATGAATACCACGGTGCAAAGCAAAAGTAATCGGCTATAGTGAAGTTAATGCCCTGACGCAAACTTCTGTCCAAGGGGTCACTCCCGGTGAAGGGATCTCGGCCCTTGCCTCGTCGACTGAGGAGCAGGATATTCTAAATGAATACCACGATGCAAAACAAAAGTGAACGTCCTTGCAATAACAGCTTTTTGAAAAGTGTTCCAACAACATTAGATTAGGTTTGTTTAACTTGCATTGATCCGAATCAACGCAGTCCCATCAATTGATCACACCACAAAGAACGAAAATATACTGACGTACGTATATGCCATCCGCATTCGCCACTGGGTCCCGTCATCACCCGTTAGGTTAGCTAACTAACGGCAGAGCGGGGACTGGACTAGCGCGGATGAAAAACATATACAACATCTACTATTATATATACCAATATATAGTATTTCGCTCAAGGCGTGAATAAAATACAACATCACAGAAATGTACAGCATCACAGAACAATACAGATATCTGGGATCCCCGGGTTTCACAGAGCCACTACTGAAACCCGACGTTCCCCTGGTCGTGTGGATAGCCTGTGCAATGAGAATCCTAGACCCCTACGGGCGCGGCAAGTCACCCGCCAAAACCTGAAGCGAGGCAGCCCCCTTCAGCACCGTGAATGGACCACCCAGCACTTCACGGAATCCGGTAACTTGGGCACCCCTCCTGGGTCAACCTGTACCCCCTACGAGTGCGGCGAATAGCCCGCCAATCCTAGAGTGAAGCCCCCTCCGTCTCAATGCCATGAGATGCGGGCTTGTTGCCCTCCAGAACCCGGCTATCCGTGCACCCCTCCGTGGGGCATCCTAGTACAGAAAGTAAAATATACATACAACGGGTACATCGACCGCAACCAGGTCGTGCCCCAAAATAATAATACAAACAGGCAGTGACGGCAGTCCACATGTCGGACGCTCGCCCCGCAATATCAAATGTACATAATACAACAACACTGTACTAGCATTGCATCCAGGCTATCCCCCACGACCGATCCGCAACATCACAGCAAATACATAGAACATCAACGTGAAAATCACGTTCGCAAATCCGTCTAACCGGGCTATAGCAGTTAGACCGGATTTACCGATCGAGTGACATTCACGGTCGCAGATATAATGTAAATACTGTGAAAACTAACGTGTTTAAATTTCGATCGACAAAATATCAAGAAGTGGGCCCCACGACTTACTGGTGAACAGTAACAAAATCTGGGCAAAAACGATATATATCAAAAACCCCAAAATCCAACCAAGAACCAACTGACAAAATTTGGGAGCACGTGCTCCCCACGTGGCCGCGGTTGCGCGGCAAAACCATGGTTTTGGCCGCGCTTCCGCGGCAACTTGGAGGGATCACGACCCCAAATTTTGTCGTGACTCTTAAAAGTTCCTGCTCTGATTTTTAAGACATCCAGAAATAATTTTTGAGACCGTTTAAAAACAACAGAAACTGTCGGCTTGGATTTTTGCAGTTTTCGATTTCCGGTCGGATCGAAGTTTTAAACGCGTTAGCACAAGTTAGCATAGCAAAATGGTGAGGCTCTGATACCACTGTAAGTCTACGTTAGCGCCCCGGCAGTCTACAGACGCCAATTGCGGAATAAAACTTTTTAACTTGGCGCTATCGTATACTTTAACCCGGATCTACCATTATTGCTAAACTAACAAACAGTAAAGAGTGTAGAAATGTTGTACCGACTGATCCGAGTCCTCCGGTCTTCATCTCCACTCATGTCTCCTCGCGGGATCTCCGTCCGTCTCCTCCTCGTCGGAAAGGGCACCACATCGCCTGTAGCTTTTACGGGCTCCCACCTCAATACCGAGGCAACTCGGGCGCGAAGCTGGCGAATCGACGCGTCCAAGATTTGCTGTAGGAAGTGTAGTGTAGAGGCTACTTGTCTCTTTGGGGTTTGTTGCCTTTGGATGGAGGAATGAAGATTGAACTTTGGAGGGAAAAGAAGCTACCAATTTTGCAAGCCAAATGAGATGATCAAAATGAAGCACAAAAT
This sequence comes from Agapanthus africanus, assembly GCA_030015575.1. Classification (NCBI taxonomy): domain Eukaryota; kingdom Viridiplantae; phylum Streptophyta; class Magnoliopsida; order Asparagales; family Amaryllidaceae; genus Agapanthus; species Agapanthus africanus. The sequence continues at coordinate 424,489,760 of JASDDO010000018.1, read as the reverse complement.
GAATCTCTCATTTTTCCTCTCCTCATCATGAAGTGGCCGGCCATTCTAATCAATGAATAAGGTGGAGGAAAGAATGGATATGTATGATGAAGGGAGGTGAGTGTAGGAGTGAAGAAGGGGTGACCACATCAAGGGACAAAAAAACATACAAGCATGCTTCACTTTAATCAAACCATACCCTCATCAAATCACAAGTCAAAGCAAGCATGGTGCAAAGAAAAGAAAGCTATCATAATCAATATATATATGCAATAAAACCCCTCCACAAAAGTAATTTGCACTGCAAATTACCCCCTCCATCGGAAAAGTCCGGCCGGGAAAGAACAAAGGAAAAACCGGCCGGAACGGAATGCAAACTGGCAACTCCAGAAAACTGGTCCCGTAATAAATTACAGGAAAACCCCGATACTGTGCATACACACCCGCATCTGTATTCCGTCCGGATACAAATGCAAAGAGACAAAATCTACACTGTACTAAACTAGGACCGGCTTAAACCAAAGCCGGCTAGTAATATCCGTTCGATCCTGATCCGTGCAATACCGCACGTATCTGATCGAACCCTGCCATATACCTATACGGCTACTAGTACAAACCGTCCGATCCTGATCCGTGCAATACCGCACGTATCTGATCGGACCCTGCCATATCTCCATACGGCCTCTACAGCGTTTCGCCCGAAACTTGAGTAACTGAAAGTGTGGCGGACTCTAAAGACTCGTCAATACAATGGCTGTGGATTTAACCACTAGCACGTCAGAGGTATAAGCCAATACGTGACGGGCCACCAGCTATTGACTAAAAGGGACGTCGATGAGCGAACTCATCCTGACACCCTACTGAGCCTGTCAGTGACAATATCCGTGCAGTCCGGTCCGTTCGTCTATGAGTATCGCATGGCGGGCCTAGGGGGTTGGTAAAAGTCAGACCCCCAAAAGCGGTACAAGTCGTGTCGGAGTGTAGCCCAGAACACCCTGAGATACTACTGGAATACCTACCAGTAAATCTCCTTGCCTTGGCCAAGGACTTTGTGTAATGGCTCTCCTAGACACAGCACGACCTCACCCCCAATACCGGGAGAGACGAACCCCTGAAGATACGCTCACTGCCTCCATGTGGCTCGGGACTGTACCCAACTAAAACCTGTTTGCACGACTCCTTTGAGCCGTGGTAGGGTAGTAATCAAAGTACAGTGGGAACTCACACGAGACAAATGACGATCCCCAGGTCGATGAACTAACCTGCACACATGTCACCAGGGAACTGCCATCTGACGTCTGGTATATGACCAACTAGCATGTTCCCGGCGAGTCCTGTCCGGTGTACTCATAACCCAATGAGCACCTGTATACATCTTAGGTGATCCAACTGACACCAGTGGCTTGTGAGACCGGCCACCGCCCCTCGTCGGGGTCTCGACTGTATACACTAGTCTACTAATGGAGTATCGATGCCCGGTCTCGAAACTCCCACGACTAGGGACCTTTTAAGGATATGCTTGTAGACCCCCAGCTCCCACTTATATGATCGCCCTCATACTGCTGGTGGTCAAGCAAGAATCCTAGGGGTTCTATCAACGTGTAATAGCGACGTGTCAGGTCACCTAAAACAGTACACGATGATAAAGGTAAACCAGATAGCATACTATCATCTCGAGTAAGACTGTCCTACCGGGATAGGTCCTCCCTCAATCATTACAATCACGTACCTGTGACCTAATAATTGACTCTGAGGGCACTATCTCCAACAGTTGGAGGCATATATCGCAGCAACAAACAAAATGGTTAGGAATGTGGAAGCGTCCGTGGCCACCCTTATGCAACCTGCTGAACCGGTAGCTAGTTTTCCGCTAGCTCCAAATTTTTCAATGTATGAGGCGGCAGTTGGACAGATTGAGAATGAGAGAGGATCTTCAAATCAAACCTACCCTTTCCCAATTGAAGCCCACAACTCCTGTTTTCCATCAATTGCCCTAAATAGTTCACCTGTTGAAAATAAAGATGAGTTGAGCGAATTTGTAGTGTTTGATTTGCCAGATTGTGAGGAACCCCTTTCGAGTGAAACCGCACCTAATCCTTTCGATCTTTACACCTCCACTCTAGAACCTACATTGATAAACATCCATGCTTTTGAGGAGGTGCCTAAAGAAATTGACTTTCACTTGATTGAGGATATAGACGCCGGGAATATTTCGGATGATGAACCTGTCGATTTGCTTAAAATTTTATGTTCAAATCATCATCCTGAGTTATTAAATGTTTCTCCCGAATCTCATATGCGTCTAGATTTTGATGATAATGGCATGGATGAGTTGAATATTGAGGATAGTATTGAGGAGAGTCTTGAGGATAATATTGAGGTTGAATCATTTTTATTTGATGTGTCTGATTTTCCAATTCATCCTCCTGAACTTTTGACTGTTATATCACCCTCCCTCCTTCCCATCGTTCCGACCACGCTTGAAGACTGTGAGCTTGAAAATTTTTCCTTTGAATCTGACACAGTTCCCACAGCCGATGACACTTACAGGTGTTTCACTTTTTTGGACGATGTTGAAGTCTCACCGCCCGAGTTTGAGTCCTTTGCATTTTCAGATGAGTTAGTTAATCCTTCAGACTCGGTTGCTTACAGTCGTTTCGAACCATTGATGGAATCTTTCCAGTTCAACACAGTTTACTACGGTGAGAATTATACTATCCCTAATTCACTTCGTTTCTTCCTTCCAATTGTTCCGACCGTACAAGTGACCGTTACGCTTTCATCTCCTATACCAAGTTCGGCGTACCCATGTTTTCTTGCGAATCTTGAGAGATATGACCCCATTTCCCGACGGGTTGATAGGTTAGCGCAATCGCTTATAACATATCGGTCATCACATGTTGCGCTAATTTATTCACTCGATTTACACCCTCAAGATCGCGCGACCCTTCTTTCTCCTTTCCGCCCTTCTTCTCCCCCACCGAGACCATATTCCACCATTCTTCTTTCCACACGGTCTCGCGTGCTTCTCATTTTCTTGCACCAACTATACCATTTCCACCATAAGATTTTTGAATGGTTGGTGCTAACTTTTGGCTTGTGCAAGGCCAAGCTTAAGTTTGGGGGGAACCTTTGTATATATGTATATATTTTTGTTTTCTTTTTTATAAAAAATTAAAAAAAAAATTCAAAACATTAAAAATATAAAAATTATAAATAAATAAACAGGAGAGTGCCAGCATTTTGACCCTCTTGGTTTAGCATGACAGTGAGGACACTGTCAACTTCAAGTTTGGGGGTATGCTTGGTACGTCTTCTTCCTTCGCATTCATTTGTACATATTTTTGCATTTGCATATTTATTGGAAAAACCCATAAAAATTTAAAAATTTCAAAAATTATAAAAATTATTGTATTCAATTTTGGCTAATTGACTTGAGTTTGACAAATAGCTTAACTGGTTAGGAACAACTAGATCTTAGACTTAGTGAATTAAAAATCCTAAAAATAACATTCCTCAAAGTTTAACGGTAGAAAGTATATGCCTTGTAGTTTATTTAGAAATAGGCAAATTTTGGGTTCACTTCTTGGGCTAAGTCAAAACGAAGGAAAAGTATTGAAGCTTTTATTAGAGTATAAGTTTGAAAAATAGTTCCTAGCTTAAGTCTAAATTCTGAAAATGTATACCCTACAATTTGCACAATCACGCACCTTGAAACTTGGAATAGTAGAAGAGACCTTGAAATGCTCTTGTCTAAAGTCCTTAGTACGAAGAAAAAATAAAAGAAAAAAAAAGTGTGAATAAAGAATAAAAAAAAATGAACACTGGTTTTTGTGATTACTTAAGGCTAAAAAAAATAGAAAAATATTTAGCGAGGGTGCTTCATCACCTAGTGCCTTAGACCAACTGGTTTGGGAGTCACTGCTAAAAGCCTTGGGTGTTGCAAGACTAGGAATTACGCTTTAAAGTGCAAACATATCTTGTAATCGGTTGTTGGTACCTCAAGAAGTATTAACAGTCACATGAAGGATGTGTAAGCAAATTTCATTTAAAAATCCACTAATTAATAAGTGCTTTGGACAATGGACGAGAGTATGATTGCTTGATTTGAATTTCCAAGTGCAGGGGTGATATTTACACACACGTGGGGATATGTGATTAGAGTTTAGATAAGAGAAAGGAGTGAAGAATAGAACTTGTATCTTTAGTATAGTTGATAGAAATTCCTAAGTGGAGATGGAACTCTAGAAGGAAAACTTAAGAGATGCCGAAAGCTAAGTAGGTCTACATAACATATATAATCTTAAGTTAAATAATGAGAAAGTGTGAAGAATATTGGTGGATAATTTACAAGTCAATGATTATAGAATTCCTTGTTAGAAAACCTAATTGGAGAACAAAAGTTGATGGGCCGAATTGATAGGATTTTGTGGGTAGTATCCGCTGAAAACTCTCAGGAGACAACACTCCTCCTACTAGGGACACCTAGAGGTTTAACGGCTTGTTGCATGAGCTCAGTGCAATCGCGTTTCTCTGCGAAAGTGCGGTTAGGATTTTAGTGAATAATAATAAGTTTGCTCGAGGACGAGCAAAAGATAAGTTTGGGGGTATTTGTTCACACCATAATATTGTATTTTATATTCCCCATTCTTATGCATTTTACAATGAAAACAGGTGCTTTTGACGCATGTCTGCTACATGTTACAGGTTACAGGTTCTGGGAGCGAAAACAGTGAAAAACACAAAAGACGACACAAAAGAAGGATTTTTGACCAACAAATAGGAAGATCTTAGTAAAGCCTAGCAGAAGAACGGTTCACCATCAACAAGGCAACACAAGATCCAAATTGTCAAGGAAAACGGTTAAAAGATCCATGGAAAAGTGTTCACTGAAGATCTGGAATTAATAAAGAAGCCCAATTGATAAAAGGAATAAAGAACCAGAAAGCCCAGAAGAACCTAAGACAGCCCAGAAAAATTCATGAAATGAACTCCTCAAAGGGCCGCGGAACCGCGGACCAATGCCTACCCATGCCGCGGTTCCGCGGCCGTCTAGTGCCCGTGCACGAAGAAAATTTTACCAAAATTCTGAGGAGGCTATGGAAAGATTTTCTGGGGGTATATTTGTAATTTTAGACATGCGGAACAAATGTAACCCTAGGGTTTCCTATTCTTTATAAATAGGAACTCTAAAGATTGTAATTTTTATGCCTCCTTTTAATAATAAATCGAGAATTCTTTATGGAGAGCATCGGTGTTTCTTTTCAATTCATGAATTCAGATCTGACAACCCTGCGTTGATGATTGGAGAGATGCATCTGTAAGTAGATTTAATTCCTTGCTCTAGTTTAGATTTCAATTCTTGCCCTAGGTAATTTTTATTCTCTGCCTTAGATAAATGTTCTTCAATTCCCTAATGAGTGAGTAGTTTTCTCGCTTGTTAGGGTTAGGAATGGGGAAGGATTTGAGAGACGAAGATCTCTCATCTCTTTTCTTTGCCAATCTTTTATGAAAATTAGAACTCCATGCATACCTTCTTATTCCGCTCCCTACGGCACTCTACCCTCGAGGTAACGGTGATTCCGTAGTCTAAAGGCCCGGATTTTAAGGTTTTCCATGGAGGTTAGGGTAAAGATTAAGAAAGGAAGGACAAGGATCTAGAGGAAGAATCAATCTTCCCAATCATCTTAATCCCCTTTGTTAAGATTTACCATAACACTAATATGATATCTTTAATTAAAGGCAATGGAAAGAGATGTAGATCTTTGTTTACCAAATTTTCCCTAAACCTAATCCTAGCAAGTTTCTAATCCTAGTATCATACAACTTCAATTTTTAGATTTAATAATCAATCCGAACACCCTTCGGAATTAACTCGTTAGTGCGATTAGGAAATTCACAACATCCCTGTGGACCGACCCGTACTCACCGGCTAGCTGCAAAGCGACGCCGTTCTTGATTGCGGTTACAAATATTTTTGATCTATATTTTAGAAAGCGCAAGCACGCTAAATCAATCAATCAGTACACAGGAATTCGCCAACTGTCGTGCTGAAAAAGTCTCCTCCGCTTGCTGAAAAGATCACAAAGGCAAAGCCGGAGCAACCCCCTCAGCGGCTGTCCTCTAAAATCCATAGGGTTTGGCGAAGGGTCCAAGACTCTGTGATTAACCAAGACTACTCCCGCCAACCAAGGAAAATGAAGGTTCAGCAAGAGAAGGACCATCCTGTCGTACCACAGAAGGTATCATCTACTTGGCTGCCCGCTGCAATGGCCCCCTCGACTTCGACCGCCCACAAAAGAAGAAGGTCGGAGAAAATCCCCGTGTCCACGGCAAAGCTCAGAGGCACTGAATCCAAACGCCCAAAGTCTGGAGGCATGGTGGTGCACACCATTTACATGGCTTCCGGGAAAGAGGATAGCCGAATCTCCATGGGCCATCGACCACTCACACGGTCAGTAACTAAGGCCCAAGAGCAGCAACAACAAAAGCTCCAAGTGATGCTGACAGCCATGGCCGCACTCACTGGGCCAAAAGAAAGCCCGGAAACATCGTCGGAGCAGCGTCAGGACAGGAAACTGATGCCGAATTCCTCCGAAGAATGCTCGAGAGGAAAGACAAAGAGGCCGCGGAACAAGCGGCCAACATAAAACAAATGGCTCTTTTATTCCAAGATATGGTCGGAATGATGATACCGCCGGATCCTCCAGCTGAAGACCCTCCGATTGTCCTTAAAGACGACAGAGGGGAGACATCGAACCCTTTTCCTTCTTGTTCAGCAGCCAAGGAGGAGACCATCTCCAAAGCCGCCCTTGACGACTATATAGCTCAACAAATACGAGCTCATCAGGCGAGCCAAGCGGCTGGCCAAATCGTCAAGACTGGACGACCCTATCCGGGTTGGTACGACCAAATAAAGTACCCGCCGGGATACACGATTCCTGAGTTCCACATGTGTAAAGGGACGGGTAATCGACACCAGCACGTTGCTCAATTCAGAGCCATGTGCGGTAATATAGGGGGTGACGAAAAACTGCTGCTTCACCAGTTTGTTGGCTGCTTGTCGGAGACAGCGTTTGAATGGTACTCTGAGCTCCCGAATGACTCCGTTAAGACATTTGCAGAAATGGAGCTACTGTTTACACAAAGGTTCACAAGTGCCAGCGAACGCACCCAAATCACGGCGTTGATCAATGCCAGGGTGAAGCCGGGAGAAACATGGGTTCAGTATGCAATCCAGTGGCGGAACCTATGGTCGAAATGCGAACAACGCATCGAAGAAGCTCCTGCAGTAGGCATGTTCGTGGGTACCCTCGATCCGCAGGTGACCATATCCAAGTTCATGATGTTTTTCAAGCCGACTACCTTCCAGGCCTTGATTGACAAGCTGGCCCAAATGGATCAAATGGGCCATAGACCGTCTTTCTCGAAAATGGAGCCTCGAAACGAAAAAAGGAAAGGGAAAGCGACCTTCGTCGCCAATGCTCAGAAGCAGCCCAGCGGCCCAAAACCAGCTGATTGCCAAAACGATAGACATCGATTCTTCAACGAGAAGCTAAAACGCCCTTATTCGTTTTCCCGGGATAAAACGAGGAGACTGTTCGAGCTGGCGGTGCGCAACAGGCTCATCAATCTGCCAGATCCAAGACGTCCAGTACAGCCTGGCGATGCAAATAATCCTAATTACTGCCCCTACCATCGAGCAGTAGGCCTTCCAATCGAAGATTGCTTCATCTTCAAAGGCTGGATTGAGGATCAATATCAATAAGGCAAATTCGCGCTGTCTGAGAATTGGAAGGTAAGCCCGCCCCAGCCGCACGCTCCTAAAAAAGTGGACACACCGGGGGCATCATGCTCTTTTATAGAAGAAACTCCATGGGAGGTCACTCTTTCAGCCAAAACGAAAAGAATGCTGAAAGATCTCCAAGCATGTCCGGCGATTAGGTGGAAGAGTCCGTTGGAATCCGAGATTATTGAGGGGATGCTGAAGCCGCGCCCAACGCTGAAAGTTGGTGAAGGTTGACAAAACGTTCAAGCCAAGCCTCCAAAGTCTTTAAAGAAAAAGAAGAAAGCCAAGAAGCCCGTCTAACCCGAAGACAGCCGTACAGGTCTGCAGAAATATATCGATGCACTGGAAAAATATAACCAGAAGGATTGGGCCCCAATCACGGTGGATGAATTCTTTAAGCATGTTCTTGAGAATGAAGCTGATGAAGCTGATGAAGGAGACAATTCTTCAGAAGAGCCCGAGGATTACGTGGCAAGCTGCCACATGATATCTCACTCATCAATAAAGGACAAAGAAGCTCCCGATGCAGAGAAACTGGGGGCATATCCAGAACCAGAACCATAATCCCTGGAGCCATCGGACGAATTGATTGACAGACCGCTGAGCGAAGCTCTTCAGAAAAGCAAATCCGACCGAGAGCGTGAAACAACCATATATGAAAGGGCCAAACGTTGGCGTCGCGTTGAAGAAGCTCTGGTATTGAGAAGTCATAGAGTACCCCAACCGGATAGAAGTACTTCTACCGCCAGCAAAAGCAAGTTTAAGACAAGGAAGCAGTTCGCCAAAGCCCTGTCGATGGGAATGAAGTTGCCGTCTTTCAAAAAAGACACTTCAGAAAATACGTTTCCTGACGAACTAGATGCACATCCAAACTACTACTTATACCATCGAAGGATCACACACCTTACCGAGGAATGCGTGGCCTTTAAAAATTGGTGGCAGGGATACGTTGCTCATCGATAGCATTTTAAGCGGATGAAGCGCAAAACTCGTCGAGAGCAGAGAAGTACGACAGAGGAGCGCAAAAGAACTACCGGCGACTGTCACATGGTTAATTCTAGGGAATCGCAAGTCCTCACCTTCGGGAGCGACTATGATGAAGAAATAGCCCTTGGCCATCTCTTCGAGGAATCCATCTCCGAAACAGAAGAGGTGAAGACCTGTGAGAACATTCAGCTGCGTAATCGCACGTTACCCGAAAAGAATCTCGGACCCACAAGCAAAGGAGCAAACAAAAAAGATAAGGGGAAAGAAAAAGTCCCTGAAAATATCGCCCTCAATGACCGAGTCGTCGAAGAGCTGGCAGCCAAGAACCTGCCAAAGAAAAACAAGGTGGATTACAATGTTCTGGCACACCTAAGGAAGATACCCTCGCAGCTAAGCATTCTCGATGGCCTTCTGCTATCTAAAAAGTTGAGAGATTCGTTGATCAAGGCACTACAAGAGCCCGAGCAGTTTCAAGCCTTCCTTGCCGAAGAAAAGATGAAGGACGAGCTGGAAGAAGTGCACACAGCTGACATCACTTTCGGCGATGAAGATCTCCTCCTCGGAACGTGTGAGCACAACCGTCCCCTATATGTCTCCGGGTATTTCCATGACATCAAGATAGGAAAGATCTTAGTTGACAATGGGTCATCTGTTAATCTCCTAAATGTGAGGGTGCTAAAAGAAATCTGCATGAGGGTCCAACACCTCACTCGGGATAAAATCACCATCTCCGGGTTCGACTCCCAGTCATCACGGACGCTTGGGTCTGTGATACTGGAATTACGCTTTGGGCTGCTCGTCACTGACATCAAGTTTCATGTCATTGACGCCAAGTCTTGCTACAACGCTTTGCTCGGCAGGCCTTGGTTACACGAATACAACATCATCCTTTCTACACAACATCAATGTATGAAGTACTTCAAAGATGGTCTCGAGTATACCGTGACAGGAGAGTTGAACACATTCTCCGTGAATGAAGTCCGAAAGTACGAAGATACAAAGTATTTCTTACCAGACTTTGAAGACACGGAAAGATGCCATAAGCCGGAGGATAATCAGAAAGCTATCACCACTATTCCAGTCTTCAGGAGTGATACCGAGGAGGAAGAAGAGATAGTCTATTCAGGACTACCCCAATGCAGCAAGCTGGGACCATCTATCGCTATTCTGGTCTTCGGCAGTGACTCTGAAGACGAAGTCAACGCGGTGTTCTCGGTCCGTCCATCGGTGCAAGCTCGCACCGGAGATGATCAGAGTTTGCAGATTGCTATGGTTCCACGGTAGCACTACAGGGAGCTTGATGCGCTTGAGACATATAGTGTGCAAGAGCTGCAGACGTTCTACGTCCCTCCCAGGCGAAGAGATGAAAAGAAGATCCTCTTTTATCGATCCGCGGAAACCAAAGTGGAGAAAGAAATCTGGCATGGTGCCGATTCAACGCTTGACAGGCTCCAACCCATCCGTCTGCCCAGATACTACACAGAAGGATTAAAAAGGCTATTGAGGCGCCAAGGCATACCCTTCAAACAGACTACTCAACAAGCTCAGTTCTACAACAGGATCTGGAACATCCCCGAAACTCAGCGAAAATTGCTCAACGGGAAAATGGAAATGATCAGGCTCGGATATGTCCAATCCAAGAAACGGGAGCAATTCTACGACTGCTACGTTATACATGACTTCGATGAAGAAGGATATGCTCTTTTAAAAGACGCCGATGATGAACCAGAATGAGGCCCTACTATAAAAATGCTGAATCAGTTGTTTGAAGAACAGATGGAAAAACTAGTACGTGAAGCGAGTCAAAAGGTTCGGAACGATCACATCCGCGAAATAGCCATCTATGAGAAAGCCAAGATGCAATGCCTCCTCCAGCAGGCTACGCGGGATGACGATGCCCTTCACCGTCAGCTCACTATGCATTCCCGAAGCAAGAAAAAAGCCCGACGCGAACGCAAAAACAAGTTAAAGAACGGAGAAAACGTTCGACTACGGCGAAACGGGTCCAAAAAGCCTCGCGATCGAGAAAAGGCCGGCCGAAATCCATCCACAGAAACATGTTCCAAAAGCAACGTACATAGCGAGGGAAGAACCATATCAACATCGGTCTTGGAAACGATCTCGTACCTGTCACGCGATAACACTGTCAGAAGAAGGAGTATGCGAGGATATGGATGACCTCTCCTGGTGCTTCGAAAATGAGGGTGAAGATGAGTTGATCTCAGAGCTTCCACCGGCGCCAAAAGAGCTGGAAGATGGGATACATACTACCGCAGACAACTTAAAGAAAATCGATTTGGGGACGACAAACGACCCAAGGCCTACATTCGTCAGTGAGCTGCTGTCCGAAGAACAGGTAGCTACGCTAAGAGACGTGCTTATGCAGTATAAAGACTTCTTCGCATGGAACTACTCCGAGATGCTAGGGCTAGATCCAGAGATAGCTGTGCATAAATTGGCGATATCCTCGGACGTCAAGCCAGTCAAACAAGCACTCAAACTTGAAATAAGCATCAACACCGAAGTCAAGAAGCTAATTGAATCCGTTTTTATCCAAGAAGTTCAGTATCCTGACTGGATCACCAACATTGTCCCAGTGATGAAGAAAAATAGGACGGTGCGCATCTGCGTAGAATTTCGGAACTTCAACAAAGCTTTCCCGAAGGATGATTTTCCCGTACCGGTTACCGAGCTGATGATAGACAACACGTCCACTCAAGAAGTCTTCTCCTTCATGGACGGATCATCAGGGTATAATTAAATAAAGATGCACCCCGAAGACTAGAAGCATACCGCTTTCCAGACTCCCCTGGGAATATTCTGCTACAAAGTGATACCTTTCGGCTTGAAGAATGCCGACGCTACCTATCAGAGGGCCATGAAGAAGATCTTCGATGACCTCCTACATGAGATTGTCGAATGTTACATCGATGACCTCGTAGTGAAAAGCAAGTCATACGAGGAACATTAGGAGCATCTGAAGATCGTGTTCCAACGTCTTCGTAAATACAACATGAAGATGAACCCTCTGAAATGCGCGTTCGGAGTTTCCTCGGGAAAATTCCTAGGATTCATCGTACGACACCGGGGCATCGAGATAGATCCATCGAAGATCAGGGCGATTATGGAAATGCCTGCTCCAAGGACTTTCAAGCAATTGCGGTCTCTCCAAGGAAAGCTCACGTATATCTGGCGGTTCATAGCCAATCTTTCCGGCAAATGCCGCCCCTACAGAAATTTAATGAAGAAGGGAACCCCGTTCGTTTGGGATCGCAAATGCCAAAATGCACAGGACGAAATCAAGCAATACCTGCAGAATCCGCCGGTGCTGACCACTCCAGTCAAGGGAAAACACCTCATCTTTATATGACCGCCCTTGAAGGTTCCTTAGGTGCGTTATGGGCAAAAGAAAACAACCAAGGGAAAGAGAGAGCCCTCTACTATTTGAGCCGAGTTCTCCTGGGGGCAGAAAATAACTACCCCCCATCGAAAAACACTGCATGGCGCTAATCTGTACGGTAACGAAGCTTCGGCACTATGCATTGGCGCATGTGGTCCACCTCATATCAAAAGTGGACCCTCTCAAATATTTGATGTCAAGAGCCATACTAACAAGACGGCTCGCTAAATGGGCCCTCCTCTTGATGGAGTTCTCGATAACATACCGACCTTTCAAGGCAGCGAAGCGCCAGGCCATCGCCGAATTCCTCGCTGAGCATTCGATACCTGCCAATTCACCTCTAAATTATGAATTTCCGGACAAGCACGCGTTTGACACGATCGACAGGGAGAAAGGAGAGAGTGACACCCGATGGGAACTCTACTTTGATGGGGTATCTTCTATGAAGAAGTGACAACACAACACCTCTATAATCAAATCGGGGTAGGTTTTATCTTCGTGACTCTACAAGGAAGGATAATGCGCTTTGCCTTTTCCTTAACAGAGCCGATGAAAAACAATGAAGCTGAGTATGAAGATTTGATAGCAGGTCTTGAGATCGCTGTCGACATGGAAATAGAAAACCACCTCATATAAGGAGACTCCCAGCTGGTCGTTAGTCAAGTAAACGGCGACTATCAAATGTGCAAGCCCTAGTTGGTAAAGTATGGCGAGAAAGTACAATAATTGCCGATTCAAATTCCTTCCTACGTTCAGGAAAGCATACCACGTACGGAAAATAGCAAAGCGGATGCGTTAGCCAAACTCGCTAAAGAACCGGCTGACGAAAACCTCGATGACGTAAGGATCGTTGTGCAAAGCCGTCGGGTTCTTGCACCAGCGGAAATATCTCCAGAGTCGTTTGAAGAAAAGGAAGCGACTAAGCAAACAACCTTACAAATAGACGACCAGGAAAAGGCTAAATATTGGAGAGAATTCTTTATAGACTACTTCAAATCCCTGTTCCCCTCCGAAAGACACGGCGGAGACGTGGCGAACGTCTTGCCTGAATTTCGGGACAGATGCTAATTGGTGCTATCCGTCTACCTCTCCGAAGATGCCAAGTTGATTTATGGCACCATGTATCGAAGGTTTAAACGGATGCGGCCGATGTAGCAGACTTCGTCAGATTCCCCCTCATTTGAGGGGTTTTTGATCGTGTGGACGCTCTTCCCTGCAGGCGCAAGCCCCTGCAGTTAATTACGCTACCGCGTCGCGGTAACAACTTCCTCCTTCTCCAGATAGTCACTTCGTGTCGTGGGTGTTTGTTTTGTGTTTGGTTGCCCGTGGATTGTATACGGAGACTAATTTATGTTATCGCCTGTAAGGCGTGGACTAGTCCAAATCCTATCTTTCTTAGATTTGGGTTTGGGGGGTTTGGGTTTAAGGATACGTTAGCTTCATTTGAGACTAAGATCAACTTAAACGTTGGTTAAGGATACGTTAGTCTCATTTTATACTAAGATCAACTTAACGGGATCATTTAGATCCAACAAGAGAGCAATTAGGCTCTATTGTTTAGTTTAATGACATTGCGGTTGATTAGTTTAAGGACATTACGGTACATTGTTAGTTTAAGGACATCTCGGTCCAATGTTAGTTTAAAGACATCACGGTCGAGGTTAAGGACATCATAGTCCGTGGGTTTAAGGACCCCACAGTCGAATGTTAGTTTTAAGACATCATAGTCAAGGTTAAGGATATTATAGTCCGTGGGTTTAAGGACTCCACAGTCCAATGTTAGTTTTAAGACATCACGGTCGAGGTTAAGGACATCATAGTCCGTGGGTTTAAGGACTCCACAGTCCAATGTTAGTTTAAAGACATCACGGTTGAGGTTAAGAACATCATAGTCCGTGGGTTTAAGGACTCCACAGTCCAATGTTAGTCTAAAGACATCACGGTCGAGGTTAAGGACATCATAGTCCATGAGTTTAAGGACCCCAAAGTCCATAGAAATGTGTGGTCGCCGGGACCCGTCACCTCTCTGAAAACGTTGAAGTATTACAACGATAAATATCAAAGGAGTAACGAGATGTACCCTCGAACCAGTGTGAATTGTTTGAAAGATCTGTAGCCCAGTTTGGGACTATGATCTGTTGAATATTTATGAGCAGATGTGCTCAGTTCAATATAGGTTGAGGACTTATGGCCAGAATTGGGCTAAGTCTAATTAAAAATGGTTAACATTTTTATTCTTGCTCTGGTTATTAAGAATTTATTTGGGCTCAGCTCTTTTAATAATGCAAAGCATTGGGTTATGACATCTTTAGTCTTTATCAGAACAAAGTGTGTTCTGACAATGCGCCACGTGGCGCGTCAGGTGCTTTGCGCTAGTTAAAGAGCGCATTGCGCTTCTGTCAGGTAGTGCACACGTGCCGCGCTTAGCGCTAAGCGCTAGCTCATTAGCGCATTGCGCTTTTAATTTATGAGCGCTTTGCGCTAGTCTGTTGGCGGCCAGTGAGTGACACGTGGCGCGCTTGGCGCTGAGCGCCGGCCTATGAGCGCAGTGCGCTGTTTCAGAAGCGCAAAGCACAGATTGTGTCTTTGATTGACACGTGGCAGGTTTTGGCGCTGAGCACCGGTCCAATGAGCGCAAGAGCGCAATTCATGAGTGCAAGGCACTTTCAAGATCAAAGAATAAATTTATGTTCTTCTTAAAGGAGGCTTTGCCTCAAGATTCAAGAACAAAAGTTCTTGTTTTTATAAAAAGGGCTCTGCCTTTATAGATCAAAAGATTTGTGAATGAAGTAAAATACTTTTTTTAGTTTTTTTTATGATTAGATCTTTTGATCTTTTCTTTTTTATCAAAGACCTAGATCCATGATCTTTTTAGAAGATGGTTCTTCTTTTTACGAGATGATTTCATCTCTGTTGTTTAAGAACTTAGTTCTTTACCTTGAAGATGAAGAAATGATCTTCTTTTTCTAAAGGCTTGCCTTTCTTTCCCTTTGAGTTTTCTAAAAGTTTTTCAGAGGGTTTTTCTCTATCTCTCTGTATATATCTTTAAACTTGAAGTCCAGGGGCCTTTATATAGGGCCAAATGATTTGTTGAATCAGTTTTAAGAGATCTTTCTCTGATTGATTTAGGAATATTTCCCACCGTTGGATCTTTGATCCTAAGGCTTCTGTTTTACAGAAGATAATCTTCTTATTTTAATAATATTGGAAAGATTTTTCCATAACAGAATTTTAGTTCTGATTAATTAATAATTTATTATTAGTAGATCTTTTGATCTAACGGTAGGGGATTTTTAATTCCAGCGCTGGCGCACTTTGCGCAGCACACCTACGTTCGACACGTGGCGCGCAGCGCAACTGCACTAGTGCACCTGTGTTTGACACGTGGCGTGCAGCGCAGAGCGCTGGATCTGAAGCGTTGCTTCAACTTTTAAATTTTGAATTTTAAAACAGAGCTTTGCTCTGATTGGCGGTGCGCTGCCTAGGGTGCAGCGCACCTGGCGCTAGCGCGTCTGCGTTTGACACGTGGCGCTCAACGCGCAGAGCGCTGAATCTGAAGCGTTGCTTCAATTTTTGCCTTTAGAATTTCAATACAGAGCCTTGCTCTGATTAGGGAAAGGAAGCTTCGCTTCATTCCAAATCTTGGAATTTGAACAGAGCTTTGCTCTGATTGGGAAAACAAATGCCCCCCCGTTGCGCTTACGTGGTCCACACGTGAGCGCAGCGGTGGCAACATCTGAGCCTTTGGATCAACTCAGAAGTTGAAGAGGCGGCTTAACGCCTATAAATAGGACCTTTGGTCCTCTAGATGATTATCATCTTCTTTGAGAATTTTGTTCAGAGCACAGCTCTTCTGTTTGAGAACTTCTCAAAAGCAAAAAGAAACACTTTCCAAACTTAGGTAAAATTTTAACAAATTTTAATGAGTTAGGGTTTTACCCATTAACAGAGCCTTGCTCTTAATAGATCTTTGATCTACAGAAAACCCATTTGGGGTTTCACTAGCAGAGCTTTGCTCCATAGATCTAAAGAGATCTTTTGGGGTTTCTTAGCCCCTGAACAGAGCCTTGCCCTTCTGAATCGTGTGTAGATTTCTTAATCTTTGATGAAAAACTCTTAAGAGTTTTCTCATGGATCTTGAAGATCCCATAATTTTTAATTCATAAAAATTAATTGATTTTAATTTTTTTTTCTGATGGGTTTTTCCATCATCATTACAGAGCCAGGCATCTTGACCCTCTCGGGGAATCTTTTTAAATTCCTTTCATAATTGATTTTGACAGGTGTCATTCTTGTCTGCAGAGCCTTGCTCTCGAGGAGTTTTAACTCCTTGACCCGAAGGGTTGCTTATTAAATGAGATTCCCTTTTTAAGAATTCTCAGTGATTCGAATTTATTAGGTGTTATAATTAGAATTCGTTTTCTCCATGGGGATATCATGAGCCGTTTAAATCCATGTGCCTGTTTTTAATAAGAATTCACTTAATCAGTCTATCCGCTAATTCTTGTTGATTTTCTTTTTCAGGAGTAATGGACGCTCATATGTATGACCCAACACTTCACGGAATCCGGTAACTTGGGCACCCCTCCTGGGTCAACCTGTACCCCCTACGAGTGCGGCGAATAGCCCGCCAATTCTAGAGTGAAGTCCCTCTCCGTCTCAATGCCATGAGATGCGGGCCCGTTGCCCTCTAGAACCCGGCTATCCGTGCACCCCACCTTGGGGTAATCCTAGTACAGAAAGTAAAATATACATACAACGGGTACATCGACCTCACCCCGGTCGTGCCCCAAAAGAATAATATACAAACAGGTAGTAACGGCAGTCCACATGTCGGACGCTCGCCCCAAAATATCAAATGTACATATAAAACCAAACTGTACTACCATTGCATCCAGGCTATCCCCACGAGAATCCGCAACATCATAGCACAACACAGAACATCAACGTGAATGTCACGTTCGCAAATCCGTCTAACCGGGCTATAGCAGTTAGACAGGATTTACCGATCAAGTGACATTCACGGTTGCAGATATAATGTAAATATTGTGAACTAATGTGTTTAAAATTTTTGATCGATCAAATTTTACCAAGTGGGCCCCAAGCATTACTGTATCACTTAAAGAAATTCTGGGCCCAAAAATAACATTCCAGAAACCCCATTATCAACTCAGAAAGCCACTGTGGAAATTTGGTACAATGATTCCATCTTCTTGCCGTGGAACCGCGGCCCAAACAGGGGTATGGCTGCGGTTCCGCGGTCCTTCTAAGGAATCAGTGTATCAAATTTTTACAGTATGCTCACAATTCCATGCACATCCTTCTGCAACACATTGAAAAAATTTTCGAGCCAAAAAAATTTCGACAGAGAACTGATGCACTGAAAAATACGGTTTTGGAATATTTGTTCGATCGAAGCTTTAAAAATACTAGTGCAAGCTAGACTAGGTTAATGGCGTGGCTCTGATACCATGTAAGTGCACGGCGGCGCTCCGGCCGTCAATCCGAGGCCAAAATGCGGAAACGATAATTTACTTTAACTTTTGAACCGGCACCACCGCGCACTAAAATCCCGGATCGGGCCATTAACATAATCCTAGCTAACTAAAGAACGGGTAGAGAGATATACCGAGCGATCCATGTCCTTCGGTCTTCTCGTCGTCGTCCCGATCTCCCAGCGGAATCTCCGGTCTTCATCTCCTCGCCGGAAGGGCACCACGTCGCCGGCTTCTTTTACGGGCTCCCACCTCTGGACCGAGGCAACTCGGGCACGAAGTTGGCGAGCCGACGTGCCCAAGGATTGCTGTAGAATACGTGTAGTGCTCTATGTCTCATTTGGGGTTACTAGAAGTTGCCTTTTGGTGGATGTATGAGATATAAACTTTTGGAGGAGAAGCTATATGATTTTACCAAGCCAAATGAGAGTAATGGCACTCCCAAAAATTGGGACAGCCCCTCCCCATTTGGCCGGCCATAGCTTGGTCAAGAGAGTGAGAATGAGAGGGAGCCACACAATAATGCAAGGGAGAGAAAAAAAGGTCATCATGAAACATGATCACAAACTAAAGCCAACACTCCAAAAACCCAATCATCACACCCAAATTCAAGCAATGATGAAGTCAAGAAGTCAAGGTCAAACAAGAGCTATCATGAAGCAACAAAATGCAAAGACCACCCTCCATAAAACAAATTTGCATGCTTGCAAATAAGCCCTCCTCCACCAATATTTCAGCCAAGAAAAGATACAAAGGAAAATGGCTGAAACGGAAAGCAAAATGGCAACTTCGGAAAACTGATCCCGTAATTAATTACAGGAAAACCTCGCTACTGTATATACATACCCGCATTTGTATTGCGACTGAATACAAATGCAATGAGACAAATCTACACTTTACAATACTAGGATCCGGTTTAACCAAAGCCCGCTAGTATTAACCGTCCGATCATGATCCGTGCAATACCGCACGTATCTGATCGAACCCTGCCATATCTCCATACGGCTTCTACAGCGTTTCGCCCGAAACTTGAGAAAATGGTCTGTGGAGGACTCTAAAGACTCGTCAATACTATGGTTGTGGATTTAACCACTAGCACGTCAGAGGTATTAGCCATACATAACGGGCTACCAGGTATTGACCAAAAGGGACGTCGATGAGCGAACTCATCCTGACATCCTACTGAGCCTGTCAGTGACAATATCCGTACAGTCCGGTCCATTCGTCTATGAGCATCGCATGGCGGGCCTAGGGGGTTGGTAAATGTCAAACCCCCAAAAGCAGTACAAGTCGTGTCGGAGTGTAGCCCAGAACACCTTGAGATACTACTGGAATACCTACCAGTAAATCTCTTGCCTTGGCCAAGGACTTCGTGTAAGGGCTCTCCTAGACACAGCGCGACCTCACCCCCAATACCGAGAGAGACGAACCCCTGCAGATCCGCTCACTGCCTCCATGTGGCTCGGGACTGTACGCAACTAAAACCTATTTGCACGTCTCCTTTGAGCGTGGTAGGATAGTAATCAAAGTACAGTGGGAACTCATACGAGACAAATGACGATCTTAGGTCGATGAACTAACCTGTACACATGTCACCAGGGAACTGCCATCTGACATCAGGTATAAGACCAACTAACATGTTCCCGGCGAGTCCTGTCCGGTGTACTCATAACCCAATGAGCACCTGTATACATCTTAGGTGAACCAACTGACACCAGTGGCTTGTGAGACCGGCCACCGCCCCTCGTCGGGGTCTCGACTGTATATACTAGTCTACTCTGGAGAATCGATGCCCTGTCTCGAAACTCCTACGACTAGGGACCTTTTAAGGATGTGCTTATAGACTACCAGCTCCCACGTATATGATCGCCCTCATACTGCTGGTAGTCAAGCAAGAATCCTAGGGGCTCTATCAACATGCAATAGTGACCTGTAAGGTCACCTAAAGCAGTACACGATGATAAAGGTAAACCAGATAGCATACTATCATCTTGAGTAAGACTGTCATACCGGAATAGGTCCTCCCTCAATCATTGCAATCACGTGCCTGTGATCTAATAATTGACTCTGAGGGCACTATCTCCAACAATCTCCCACTTGCACTTAAGGCTAATTATTGCAATGTCGCATACTCACAGCCCGTGTGATACCGAACACCCAACTCCTCTACTAGTCAGTCTCACAAAACCCGTTTGTGAAACTATTGCGTTCGAGGAATAGCCTCAGCGAGTGGATCCACTTTGATATTTCTTTCTATATCTCTGTATATCTCAAGTTCGCGGAGAAAGCCATCTCCCGAAATGAGCAATACCTGTCTTAGAATATGTCTGGATATCCGATGGGACCTAGCTCATAAATGAACTCCAAATCATAACTTCTTAGACTGTATCGTCAACTGAACTTAATCAGTATCCTGCGTCATGCCTCCCTCAGTATCCCCTTGGACCACCTGTCCAAAATACTGCCCCTCGTCAGAAGGAAAACTATAACTCCGACAACCTCTCTGTCATCCATGTCCATTGGAAGCTTGGAATGATAACTGTCTCCCGAATGAGGCTGTCGTTATCATATCCCTAGAACATCCACTTATGTTCTAAAACTGCTTCCGATTGTTTCTCCAGGATTGGATTAATATTAACTTATTGCATCTAGTGCAAAAACAACATCTGGTGTGGTACTTGACATCTCATGATTGACTCAATTGCCTAAGCAAGTGATCTGCCAATCATGCGCATCCCTCTCCCCTTTAGTCTGTAAGATATCTTTAGAGAGGATGACTCCATCACCTGCAGGTACACCACCATGCCAGGAGTCGTCCATTCTAAAGCACCTCTAGAATGCTGTCTAAGTACCCTGATTAGGAAACTAGCCAAATCTAGATCTAAAACCATAGATCCAGTAACCCGAATGTCTGATATAATGTCTAAGTCCCATGTGGAGAAACCACTGTGTGACAACCAAAGTATAACCGATCGTAGTATAGGAATATCACTTCCTACTCTGTGTATGTCATCTAAATACCAGGACATCACACCCTACTACCTTCTTAACAGATCCATCCCCTATTCTGATGAAGTCAAACCTATGACTGTCACATCAGAAATAGATGATCTATCTCCGCTATATCTGCTTTAGTACATAAACATAAGCTACTTGTCCACCAATGCTTCCGCTGCTCCCACTGACTACGACAACCCTCTGGCAGAGTCATATAGACGTACACTTCTAAAGCCAGTTTAGAACGACGCTATACTCATCCTCCTGCCGAGTCTCACAGTCTGGAACAACAGCAATGGCAAGTCTGGGCAAACAAGAACCTCCCTGTCACCGTCCTTGAGGCTACCGGAGTACCTCTCGGGTGCCTGAGGTTACCCACCTTATCTGTGGAGTGGCCAATGGAATGTCAAACCAGATTGAATCTTTAGGTTCTTATCAAATCTTCAGTAATCGTTTTGCGGTTCTGGAATCACTTCCAGTTCTACCATACTCCCACTACTGTTTTCTGAAAAAAATCCATTTTATTAAAACTGTGGCGAGTCTAGAACAATATCGCTATTGATCTTCCAGATGGTAGAAAGTCAACCCTCGTCATAGCCTGGGTCAACCCACAAACAGCCATTACAGAAACGTGCCTTGAGTTATCCAGAGTCTGGTTTTAAGCATAAGCCGGACAACTCCCCGTATCTTAACAATGTCAAGATATGAACTGTTCTATATCCAATACAGAAACAGAGGCACAGATTTAATTGAACCATATTCAAATCATGCAGCTGTCTCCAGTGCATGTCAACTAAATAGAAAGAGGCCGATCAGCATTACTCAACTTAGGAGTGCTTCCAATTACGAGTAATCTGAAAAAGAAGCAAGTTCTCTTAATCATTACTATCAACTGAATACCATACTCAAGTATCTACATCTTCGATCACCTTGAAAAATCCCGATACTTGCAACACCTGGTTCTCTACTTTATTCATATACCTATAACTTCTCAAAACTTGGACCCTGTGTTTCTATGAAACACCTGTCTAAAAACTAGAGAAGTCATAAGTAAACCGAATATAGTACGAGAACCAACCCCTCTGTTCTAATGGACGCTGGACAACATACAATACTCTATACAAGTCCTTTGAGTCTAATAACTCATTCCCTGTGTGTCGTAGGTTGAAAACTGTACTTATGGTTAAGAAGAATTACACCGCTGTTTAATACTCCTTACCTAACCATCCACTGATATAGGTAAATGTCATGGAAATAATTTCAAAAAGGTATATCTCACTCTATAAAAATAGACGTACAGATATATCAATTTGAAATTGGAGCATAACAGCGGATATTCAAAACCAAATATTTGCCGTCCGGCAAACAACCCAGGTGACTTCCTCAAATATCACCGATTACAACGAATCCCGATATAATGAGGATGATCACCTAATTCCCAATAACTTACTCCCACTCATCATCTGTAAAACTATACAGATATGAGAATCATACCTGGTAAATACATACCCTGGAGTAAGTATCTAATCGGGAAATCAGTTTTCCTTTAACAGTACACAGTGAAACTGAAACATTGAAATGTTTCGATGGGGTATCCCGGTATTCCTAGTAATGCCTCTTCCATTATCCAGATTCACAACTGTAACCGTGTAATTCTTTGCCATCTTTCCAAATCCCTTTATATGTCTTTAGTCATTACCTTCTGTACACCCCTTTAGGCCAAATGGTTTCCTTCCTTCCCTACCGTTCGGCACCAGCCTATGGTTTGGAAGAAGACTATCCAATAAGCATAATGGGTGTACTGTTCTAATCCTGGGAGCACTCGTAATGCGAGAGAAGGTGAAGATAAAAGACAACCGAATAAACCTTATTCTTATTTCTCCTGAACCAGAATCCATCCCCGAACTGGAACAAGTTCCTTTCGAGTTCGTATATAACCATACGATGGAGTATCCAATAAACTGTGGATCTTCGTAGTGATACGGAGTGTTCTGGAGAAATACAAAGGTGATTTAGGATTGGTGAAGAAATACTTGGTTTGGTCGTGAATAGCAGTCGCAATTTACTTTGCCCTCTTACTAATCCCTTGATATGTCTTTACTTAATACCTTCTGTACACCATCGTTATGCTAATTGATTTTTTTCATTCCTCACCGTTTGGCACCAGCCTAAGGTTTGGAAGAAGATTATCCAATTTGCGTAATAGGTGTACTATCTCCTAAACCAAGGAGTACTCGCAACCTGAGAGAAGGTAAAAGGAAAAGACAACTGAATAGTCCTATTCGTTTTCTCCAGAACCGGAAACCATCCTCGAATAAATTCCTTCGAGTTCGTATATAACCATACGATGGTTTTTTCCAATGGAAGTGGACGTTCGTAGTAATACGGGGTGTCCTGGAGAAAAGGGTAAAAGTAGGAGTGTCAATGAGGTTTGCAACTCTGACAATCCAAAAGCCAGTGTTTAAGAAGGTTCGGTTAATTTTGGTCACTGAGTCATAGTCAAGGGTCGGGTCAATGGTCGCTGCCAAAGAGAGAGAGAAAAGAAACACTCAGCGTGCACTCTAACCTAGATCAGAATGGTTATCACTTTATCTAATCAGGAAACCTCCCACTGTACCGTCAAATTCTCCTCCAAACCTGAAAGAAGAATTAGTCGGGATCACCCGAGGAGTAAACCAACTCATTAGTGGGAATCGGGATCCAACTATCATCGCATGATAACGTGACGGAATCCGCTCACGTTATCACACTCCAGAAGGTATGCGCATATCTGGCAAGTTTCAGTTTCTTTAGAAACTCCCGATATGATTTTTACCCCATGCTCTTATGACCTTGACTTTGGCCAACAAATCATAAGTCACATGTCAAGTTCTACCCGTCATTCTCCAGGTTAATTTGAGCCTACCCGCACAAGCCTTTGACTTTGGCCAACAAGGCTATACGACTGCCCCAAACCAATCCATCTATCTATGCTGCACATGAATACCCAATAGCTACCAATCACTATGCCTTGACTTTGGCCAACAAACATAGCTTGAATACTTGTTGACTATCCATGTGAAACGGCGGAGGGCTACGAATGGTTTCTGGCGAAAACCTTTAACGTAATGAACTTGATATCATTGAAGGAACCGGATAGCTTTTAAAAATATAGTGGCGAAAACCATTGCTAAAGAGGTCACTCCCGGTGAAGGGATCTCGGCTCTTTCCCCGTAGAATGAGGTGCAGGATATTCCAACCGAATACCATGATGCAAAGCAAAAGTAATCAGCTATAGTGAAGTTATTGCCCTGATGCAAACTTCTGTCCAAGGGGTCACTCCCGGTGAAGGGATCTCGGCCCTTGCCTCGTCGACTGAGGAGCAGGATATTCTAACTGAATACCACTGTGCAAAACAAAAGTGAACGTCCTTGCAATAACAGCCTTTTGAAAAGTGTTCCAACAACATCAGAATAGGTTTGTTTAGCTTGCATTGATCCGAATCAATGCAGTCCCATCAATTGATCACACCAATAAAGAACGAAAATAATGATGTACGTATATGCCATCCGCATTCGCACTGGGTCCCGTCATTACCCGTTAGGTTACTTAACTAATGACAGAGCGGGGACTGGACTAGCGCGGATGCAAAACATATACAACATCTACTAGTATATATATCAATATATAATATTTTGCTCAAGGCGTGATAAAATGCAACATCAGAGAAATGTAATAAGCATCATAGAACAATACAGATATCTGGGATCCCCGGGTTTCACAGAGCCGCTACTGAAACCCGACGTTCCCTTGGTCGTGTGGATAGCCTGTGCAATGAAATCCTAGATCCCTACGGGCGCGACAAGTTACCCGCCAAAACCTGAAGCGAGGCAGCCCCCTTCAGCAATGTGAATGGACCACCCAACACTTCACGGAATCCGGTAACTTGGGCACCCCTCCTGGGTCAACCTGTATCCCCTACGAGTGCGGCGAATAGCCCGCCAATTCTAGAGTGAAGTCCCCCTCCGTCTCAATGCCATGAGATGCGGGCCCGTTGCCCTCTAGAACTCGACTATCCGTGCACCCCACCTTGGGGTAATCCTAGTACAGAAAGTAAAATATACATACAACGGGTACATCGACCTCATCCCGGTCGTGCCCCAAAAGAATAATATACAAACAGGCAGTAACGGCAGTCCACATGTCGGGCGCTCGCCCCGCAATATCAAATGTACATATAAAACCAAACTGTACTACCATTGCATCCAGGCTATCCCTACGACAATCCGCAACATCACAGCACAACACAGAACATCAACGTGAATGTCACGTTCGCAAATCCGTCTAACCGGGCTATAGCAGTTAGACAGGATTTACCGATCAAGTGACATTCACGGTCGCAGATATAATATAAATACTGTGAACTAATGTGTTTAAAATTTTCGATCGATCAAATTTCACCAAGTGGGCCCCAAGCATTACTGTAGCACTTAAAGAAATTCTGGGCCCAAAAATAACATTCCAGAAACCCCATTTTCAACTCAGAAAGCCACTGTGGAAATTTGGTACAATGATTCTATCTTCTTGCCGCGGAACCGCGGCCCAAACTGGGGTATGGCTGCGGTTCCGTGGTCCTTCTAAGGAATCAATGTATCGAATTTTTACAATATGCTCACAATTCCCTGCACATCCTTCTGCAACACACTGAAAAAAATTTCGAGCCAAAAAAATTTCGACAGAGTACTGATGCACTAAAAAATACGGTTTTGGAATATTTGTTCGATTGAAGCTTTAAACATACTAGTGCAAGCTAGACTAGGTTAATGGCGTGGCTCTGATACCATGTAAGTGCATGGCGGCGCCCCGGCCGTCAATCCGAGGCCAAATTGCGGAAACGATAATTTACTTTAACTTTTGAACCGGCACCACTGCGCATTAAAATCCCGGATCGGGCCATTAACATAATCCTAGCTAACTAAAGAACGGGTAGAGAGATATACCGAGCGATCCGTATCCTTCGGTCTTCTCGTCATCGTCCCGATCTCCCAGCAGAATCTACGGTCTTCATCTCCTCGCCGGAAGGGCACCACGTCGCCGGCTTCTTTTACGGGCTCCCACCTCTGGACCGAGGCAACTCGGGCACGAAGTTGGCGAGCCGACGTGCCCAAGGATTGCTGTAGAATACGTGTAGTGCTCTATGTCTCATTTGGGGTTACTAGAAGTTGCATTTTGGTGGAGGTATGAGATATAAACTTTTGGAGGAGAAGCTATATGATTTTACCAAGCCAAATGAGAGTAATGGCACTCCCAAAAATTGGGACAGCCCCTCCCCATTTGGCCGGCCATGTCTTGGTCAAGAGAGTGAGAATGAGAGGGAGCCACACAATAATGCAAGGGAGAGAAAAAAGGTCATCATGAAACATGATCACAAACTAAAGCCAACACTCCAAAAACCCAATCATCACACCCAAAGTCAAGCAATGATGAAGTCAAGAAGTCAAGGTCAAACAAGAGCTATCATGAAGCAACAAAATGCAAAGACCACCCTCCACAAAATAAATTTGCATGCTTGCAAATAAGCCCTCCTCCACCAATATTTCAGCCAAGAAAAGATACAAAGGAAAATGGCTGAAACGGAAAGCAAAATGGCAACTTCGGAAAAATGATCCCGTAATAAACTACAGGAAAACCCCGCTACTGTATATACATACCCGCATTTGTATTGCGACTGAATACAAATGCAATGAGACAAATCTACACTTTACAATACTAGGATTCGGTTTAACCAAAGCCCGCTAGTATTAACCGTCCGATCATGATCCGTGCAATACCGCACGTATCTGATCGAACCCTGCCATATCTCCATACGGCTTCTACAGCGTTTCGCCCGAAACTTGAGAAAACGGTCAGTGGGGGACTCTAAAGACTCGTCAATACTATGGTTGTGGATTTAACCACTAGCACGCCAGAGGTATTAGCCATACGTAACGGGCTACCAGGTATTGACCAAAAGGGACGTCGATGAGCGAACTCATCCTGACATCCTACTGAGCCTGTCAGTGACAATATCCGTATAGTCCGGTCCGTTCGTCTATGAGCATCGCATGGCGGGCCTAGGGGGTTGGTAAAAGTCAAACCCCCAAAAGCGGTACAAGTCGTGTCAGAGTGTAGCCCAGAACACCCTGAGATACTACTGGAATACCTACCAGTAAATCTCCTGCCTTGGCCAAGGACTTCGTGTAAGGGCTCTCCTAGACACAGCGCGACCTCACCCCCAATACCGGGAGAGACGAACCCCTGCAGATCCGCTCACTGCTTCCATGTGGCTCGGGACTATTCCCAACTAAAACCTGTTTGCACGTCTCCTTTGAGCGTGGTAGGGTAGTAATCAAAGTACAGTGGGAACTCATACAAGACAAATGACGATCTCAGGTCGATGAACTAACCTGTACACATGTCACCAGGGAACTGCCATCTGACGTCAGGTATAAGACCAACTAACATGTTCCCGGCGAGTCCTGTCCGGTGTACTCATAACCCAATGAGCACCTGTATACATCTTAGGTGAACCAACTGACACCAGTGGCTTGTGAGACCGGCCACCGCCCCTCGTCGGGGTCTCGACTATATACACTAGTCTACTCTGGAGTATCGATGCCCTGTCTCGAAACTCCTACGACTAGGGACCTTTTAAGGATGTGCTTATAGACTACCAGCTCCCATGTATATGATCACCCTCATACTGCTGGTAGTCAAGCAAGAATCCTAGGGGCTTTATCAACGTGCAATAGTGACCTGTAAGGTCACCTAAAGCAGTACACGATGATAAAGGTAAACCAGATAGCATACTATCATCTTGAGTAAGACTGTCCTACCGGAATAGGTCATCCCTCAATCATTGCAATCACGTGCCTGTGATCCAATAATTGACTCTGAGGGCACTATCTCCAACAGCCTCGAACGCTTAATTAAATGCGAATCAAATGTTCTCCTTGTCGCTTTTTTCTCTTTGCTGTGTTGTTGCCTTGTGATTTCAACAAGTGTGGCCCGTAGATAGTATATAGCTATCCATCTTGGACTCTTTTTAGGGTGGTGATGGCATAGAAAACAGGGTTAGGATCTGTCACCTAAGACTTTTCAACTTTATGAGCCGTGAGGTTCTCATAAAGAATTTTCTCCCTACCGGTCGAGAGGATCCCGTAGGTGTAATTTCTCCTTAGGAATCGAGAGGATTCCTAAGTGTGTTTTCCCTTATAAGTCGTAAGTATCTTATAAGCGAATTTACTCCCTTACGAGTCGTGAGGATCCGCAAGTGACAGGTGAAGTTGTCCTTATCCGCATTTCACGGAGTCAGGAGTTTCTCTGATGCTTCCTACGGGTTCACTGCCGTGTTTTGCGAGGACCAGGCTCCGCTCTAGACGTTTCACATGGGGTCATTGCCGTGCTCTATGAGGACCGGGATCCACTCTGGACGTTTCCCACGAGGTCAGGATTGACATAAGCCGCGTTCCACGTAGCCAGGAATTTTGCTCTGGATGCTTCCCACGAGTTCACTGCCGTGTTCGGCGAGGACCAGGCTCCGCTCTGGATGCTTCACACGGGGTCATTGTCGTGCTCTACGAGGACCAGGATCCGCTCTGGACATTTCCCACGGGGTCAGGATTGACATAAGTCGCGTTCCACGTAGCCAGGAATTTTTCTCTGGATGCTTCCCACAGGTTCACTGCCGAGTTCGGTGAGGACCAGGCTCCACTCTAGATGCTTCACATGGGGTCATTGCCGTGCTCTGTGAGGACCAGGATCCGCTCTGGAAGTTTCCCACAGGGTCAGGATTGACATAAGCCGCATTCCACGTAGCCAGGAATTTTGCTCTGGATGCTTCCCATGGGTTCACTGCCGTGTTCGGCGAGGACCAGGCTCCGCTCTGGATGCTTTACACGGGGTCATTGCCATGCTCTGGGAGGACCAGGATCCGCTCTGGACGTTTCCCACGGGGTTAGGATTGACATAAGCCGCGTTCCACGTAGCCAGGAATTTTGCTCTGGATGCTTCCCACGGGTTCACTGCCGTGTTCGGCGAGGACCAGGCTACGCTCTGGATGCTTCACACGGGGTCATTGCCGTGCTCTGCAAGGACCAGGATCCGCTGTGGACGTTTCCCACGGGGTCAGGATTGACATAAGCCGCGTTCCATGTAGCCAGGAATTTTTCTCTATGTTGTGTCTGTTGTAATGAGACGAATGTCGAGAGGATCTCCAGGCTATCTGTTAACCATTGAGATTTGGCCTCTTTCTTCTGATGCGACCTGGGGAGGAAAGGTGTGATTCCCTCTTTGTTTGCGCCCCTGGATTGTATACAGGGATCGATGTGATATCACCTGTAGGGCATAAATTTCATTTTTTTTATTTCATTCCGCGATGCTCTATCATTTCAGCTTTTTATATCGCGAAGGTCGCGATTGCCCAATCATTTCGGCTATTTTTCGTGGTGCCCAATCATTTCGGCTATATATTTTTTTTATTTTTACTCGCTGCTTTTTATTGCGAGTTGCCCAATCATTTCGGCTATTTTGCATGCATACATTTTTTTTACTTGCTGATTTCATTGCAAGTTGCCTCATCATTTCGGTTGTTTCGTATGCATGTGTGGCTCGCTGGCTTTTTTGCTGCAAGCTTGGAATTAGACACCGATTTCGGCATCAGCACCGCTACAACTGGGATATTGCCAGGAGCGAATCATCATTTGCCTCTGTTGATGTCGAACAAAGGTGGTTTAGCAAATAGGGTTAAGATCCTGTCGACTAAGGTATTTCTCCCTACAAGTCGTGAGGATCTCGTAGGTGCGTTTTCTCCTTAGGAGTCGTGAGGATCCCTAAGTGCATGTTCTCCTATAAGTCGTAAGGATCTTACAAAAGGGTTTTCTCCTTATAAGTCGAGAGGACATACAAGGGTTGTTCATCATGTAGACATATCCCTAGTCACGGATGGGACTTTGTTAGGGAAATATTTATTCGCGCCCGTGGATTGTATACAAGGGTCAGCATTGAGCCGCTTGTAGGGCAGTATCGGAGATTGTGGGGGCTGCTTAAGAACGGGTTTAAATCCCTGTAGCTTAAGACTTTTTGAATCTTATGAGCCGTGAGGGTCTCATAAGAGGGTTCTCCTTACGAGTCATGAGGATCTCACAAGTGTAATTTCTCCCTTGGGATCGTGGGGATCCCTAAGTGTGTTGCTCCCTTGTGAGTCGTAAGGATCTCACGCAGGTGTTTTCTCCTTACAAAGTCGAGAGGACCTTGCAAATGTCTTTTAACGAGATTGCGCCCTTTCGGGTTTTCACAAAACTCGCCGGTAGCCCTGCTGTTTTTACTCACGGAGCCCTTTCGGGTTTTCATCCGTGCCCATTTTGCTTGTGGACATACCGTTTTCTTTTTTTTTATTCTAACGAGGTTGCGCCCTTTCGGGTTTTCATAAGACTCGCCGGTAGCCCTGCTGTTTTTACTCACGGAGCCCTTTCGGGTTTTCATCCGTGCTCATTTTGCTTGTGGACATACCGTTTTCTTTTCTTTATCTTTTTTTTTGTATCAGCTTTGGGATGTGTAGGGTGTTTTTCGTCACCCCATTGAGATGGGAATACGCGCACGCTTGTCAAGCGTACTACAGATTCCCCCTGCCTAGGGTAGGCCAGGGTTTAATGATTGTGGGGATCCGAATCTCCGGCAGCCGCGGACTAAGCTGTCGTTAATTACCCCTCGCCTTTAGACCGAGGGAACCTCCGACTGACGGGTTAAACTGGTCATGCGAACTCAATGTGCAGTGTACGTGTGTGTTGTTTTAGAGGGGGTTTGAATATATCGGGAGCCACGCATAGTTTTTACGGGGGTCCCGCTACCCGGATAGCGGGCTGGGGGTCAAGGGGGCTAGCAGCCCCCTTGCAGGGTGCGGGACAGCGCCCCGTTAGAAATTTTTTCTAACAGGGACAGTGTCGTGGAGTATGTGTATGTGTACATTTGTATACATATGTATATATATACATGTATATATAAATAAAGGGGAAAAAGACATCCAAAGGATGCGTTGGGCCACCGCCTTGAGCGCTGTGTGCTTAGGTGCTATGCGCTCAGGCGCAAGCACGCCACGTGTCGGCACGTGGGCGCTTTGCGCATGAGCGCTGAGCGCTCGGGTGCAAGCGCGCCACGTGTCGGCACGTGGACGCTTTGCGCTCGGGCGCAAGGCGCTGGAGCGCAAGCGCGCGCGCCACGTGTCGGCACGTGGGCGCTTTGCGCTCGGGCGCAGTGCGCTTCAGCGCAAGCGCGCCACGTGTCGGCATATGGGCGCTTTGCGCTCGGGCGCAGTGCGCCGGAGCGCAAGCGCGCGCGCTACGTGTCGGCACGTGGGCGCTTTGCGCTCGGGCGCAGTGCGCCGGAGCGCAAGCGCGCCACGTATCGACAAGTGGGCGCTTTGCACCCGAGCGCAAGCGCGCGCGCCACGTGTCGGCACGTGGGCGTTTTGCGCTCGGGCGCAGTGCGCTTGAGCGCAAACGTGCCACGTGTCGGCACGTGGACGCTTTGCGCTCGGGCGCAGTGCGCTGGAGAGCAAGCGCGCGCGCCACGTGTCGGCACGTGGGCGCTTTGCGCTCGCGCGCAGTGTGCTGGAGCGTAAACGCGCCAAGTGTCGGCACGTAGGTGCTTTGCGCTCGAGCGCTAGCGCGCCGGCGAGGAAAAGAGGGCTTTTAGCCCCAGAAACTCCCGGAAGAGAAATTAGTGGAGTTAAACTCCTGGAAAAAAAAATTTGGTTGAGGAAATGGGTTCTTCTTCTTCCTCCCCTGTTGGCTGGCTCAAGAGATGTGAGATCTAAAAATCTCTTCTTTTTGAGATCTAATGATAGATCCAAGTTCCCCTTTGTGGGTTTTGTGATGAAAAACTAATTTGTTTTATAAAAAGAAGAGTAAAACTCTTGATTTAATTCAAGAGAAAAAGAAGGTTTTGGAACCTTGAAGAGGGAGGAAAGTTCTCAGATCTGAAAAATTTTGAGAGAGAAAAAAAGTTGTTGGGATATTTCATTATCCTTGCCTTTATAGGCTATACACTTTACACATAGCCCCTTGAGCTTCACAAAATGGCATTTTGCCTATCTCATGGCTCATGTGCCATTTCTTTTTGCACATAAGCTATGAGATTTTACAAAAATTTGGCTTTATGCCTATTTTTCTTACATTTATCCATAAAATAAAAATAAAAGAAATACAACAAAAATGTTTATTACAAAATTTTTATCTTGGCATGGGGGAAGGCCGGCCGCTTCATGTTCGGGTTCGACCCGGGCATGGGCCCACTGGATCTGGGCTTGGGCCTACTTGGCTTGGGGTTGACTTTGATTTTGACTTGGTCAACCGGGGTGTAAATTTTTACCCCAACAAATTGCCCCCCATCAATAAATGCACACCACATATGTGGGTCGTGTGCATGAAATTGATGGATCTTCTTTCACGTGGAGGCGACTTGATTCGGTTCCCACCTTTTGAGAAGCTGGCACTGCCCTTTTTACGACATGGACGGTCGGTGCTGCCCTTTTTGCGACGTGGACGGTCGATTCTGCCCTTTTAGCGACTTGGACGGTCGGTGCAGCCCTTTTAGCGACGTGGACGGTCGGTTCTGCCCTTTTTGCGACTTGGATGGTCGATACTGCCCTTTTAGCGACGTGGACGGTCGGTGCTGCCCTTTTTGCGACGTGGATGGTCGATGCTGCCCTTTTTGCGACTTGGACGGTCGATACTGCCCTTTTAGCGACTTGGATGGTCGGTGCTGCCCTTTTAGCGACGTGGACGGTCGGTGCTGCCCTTTTAGCGACGTGGACGGTCGATGCTGCCCTTTTTGCGACTTGGACGGTCGATGCTGCCCTTTTAGCGACTTAGACGGTCGGTGCTGCCCTTTTAGCGACGTGGACGGTCGGTGCTGCCCTTTTAGCGACGTGGACGGTCGGTTCTGCCCTTTTTGCGACTTGGACGGTCGATACTGCCCTTTTAGCGACGTGGACAGTCGGTGTTGCCCTTTTTCCGACGTAGACGGTCGGTTCTGCCCTTTTTGCGACGTGGACGGTCGATGCTGCCCTTTTTGCGACTTGGACGGTCGATGCTGCCCTTTTTGTGACTTGGATGGTCGATGCTGCCCTTTTAGCGACTTGGACGGTCGGTGCTTGATTTGACTTGCTCTGCTTCTTGCAGTGTCAGGGGTAGACTTGACTTGCTCCGCTTCTTGCGATGTCGAGATTGGATTCTGACTTGCTCCGCTTTCTGCGATGTCGGAGTGGAAGTTGACTTGTTGATTTTGATTTGGGTTGACATCAGCATCGCTATACTGGAACATGGTACCAGGAGCGAGTTATCATCTGTCATTGAGAGGATTTTAGGATTTTGGTTTTTGTTTGGCATCAGCATTGCTGCACTGGAATAATGCCAGGAGCAACTCATCATTTGCCCCGGGAGGATTTAGGAATTGTTTTTTTTTATTATTTTTTTATTTTTTTGGTGGGACTTTGAATGTGGTCTCACCGGTAGGACTTGGGAGAGGTTGGGATTGTTTTACGCCCGTGGATTGTATACGGTTTTACAAGATGTATGATCCAGACCGTAGGGCCGGAAAAATTTTGGGACTTTGTCGGCGTCTGCATCGCTGCACTGGAATATGGTACCAGGAGCGACTCATCATTCGCCGTTGGGGTATGGAATTTGGAATTTGGTTGGCGTCTGCATCGCTGCACTGGAATATGGTACCAGGAGCGACTCATCATTCGCCATTTGGGAATTGGGGAGCAATGGCTTAGGAGACAGGTTTAGATCCCTATCGCCTAAGGCTTTTCAATTTTATGGGCCGTGAGGGTCCCATAAAAGCATTTTCTTCCTATGAGTCGTAAGGATCCCGCAGGTGTATTTTCTCCTTAGGAGTCATGAGGACTCCTAAGTGTGTTGCTCCTTTGTGAGTCGTAAGGATCTCACGCAGGGGTTTTCTCCTCACAAGGTCGAGAGGACTTTGCGAGTGTATTTCATCTCTTTTCACGAGTTTGCGCCCTTTCGGGTTTTCACAGACTCGCCGGTAGTCCTGCTGTTTTTACTCACGGAGCCCTTTCGAGTTTTCATCCGTGCCCGTTTTGCTTGTGGACATACCGTTTATTTCTTCTTCTTCTTTTTTTCTTTTTCTTTCTTTTTCTTTTTCTTTTTTTTTTACCGCTGGTGGGACTTTAAAAGTAGTCTCACCGGCAGGACTTGGGAGAAATAGGGGTCATTTACGCCCGTGGATTGTATACGGTTTTCCAGGATATCTGATCCAGACCGTAGGGCCAATGTGCTCAATTCTCCTGCGACTTGGAGCATTCACGTGTAGTATTTCTTGAGATATCGGCCATTGATGGGTGGCATGGGCCTTTCTCCCTCGGCACTTATCAGTTGGTAGGATCCTCCGTCGAACACTTTCTCGATGACGTATGGTCTTTCCCAATTTGGCTCGAATTTTCCCTTGGCATGTCGATTGGGGATGATCAGTCTTTTGAGGACCAACACCAATTCACCTTTCTTGAAAGCGCGGAGACGGGTTATCTTGTCATAAGCCCGTGACATTTGGGCTCGGTATAGCTCCAGATTTTGCTGCACCGCAAGCCTCTTTTCTTCGAGGGCATCGAGTTCTTCAAGTCGAAGGAGCACGTTTTCCTCCTCCGTCAACTCATGCTGGACGGCCATTCTTAAGCTTGGAACTTCGACTTCGAGGGGGAGGACCGCCTCCACTCCGAAGAGCAATGAGTATGGAGTGGACTGAGTTGGAGTACGGTGCGTGGTACGATATGCCCACAATGCCTCGTGAAGCTTGAGATTCCAGTCTCTCTTGTTGGCTGAAGCATTTTTCCTCAGGAGCTTGCATAGAGTCTTATTGAAGGCTTCGGCTAGCCCATTGGCTCTTGGATTATAGATGGAGGAATATCTCCAGTCTATCTTGTGCTGAGTAGCGAACCTTGAGACATTGAAGCTCTTGAAAGAAGGCCCGTTGTCAGAAATGATTCTTCTTGGTGTACCGAAGCGGTATAGAATATTATGCTGGAAGAATGTCAGAATATCTTTTGTCTTGACTTCTTTTAGCGGGACAGCTTCAGCCCATCTAGAGAAGTAGTCTGTCGTGGCCAATATGAACCGGTGGCCTTTAGATGACGGAGGGTCAATTGGGCCAACAATGTCGGTGCCCCAAACTTCGAAGGGCCACGACGCCACCGTAGGATGCAATGGGTTGGAACGCTTGTGAATGAAATCACCATGGATTTGACAGATCTGACATTTCTTTGCATGCTCTCCGCAATCCCGTATCATGGTGGGCCAGTAATACCCAAGCCGTTTGATTTGAAGTCGCATCTTGGGGCCAGATTGGTGAGCACCGCAAACGCCCGAGTGAACATCTTTCATGACCTTTTGGGCTTCGGCCAATGACAGACACCTGAGCCAGAGTTGGTCATATGACCTGCGGTATAACGTGTCATTTACAAATACGTATCGGAGAGCTCTTTTCTTCAACTGAATCCTCGCAGATTTTTCTTCGGGCAGCTTGTCGTATCGGAGGTACTCTATGAAGGGTTCTCTCCAATCGGGCTCGTCTTGGATGATCGAAGCTTCTTCCGCAGGACTGTTCTTTTGTTCCGCGCTTTCCTCTTCTCGTAGAGAGACTGGGGGTAGAATTTGCTGGCTCCTGACTGAGATCAGAATTTCGTCCATGTCAGGATCGGCCAGCTCCTTGGCTAAGCGAGCGAGTATGTCGGCTTTTCCGTTCAACGCTCTAGGGACTCTCGTTAGTTCAATATGAGTGAACCGTTTCATGAGTTCCACCACTCGGCCTCTGTACCGAGCTAATTCGGGTTTGTATATCTTATAATCGCCGCTTACTTGGTTGACGACGAGCTGGGAGTCACCGTAAACTCGTAGCCGACGGATTTCCATTTCTATGGCGAGCTCCAAACCAGCTATCAGAGCTTCATACTCAGCTTCATTGTTTGTCCGAGGCTCGGTGAGAGCAAAAGAACGCCGTAGGGTTCCCATTGATGGTGTGATGAACACCAATCCTATCCCTGCTTTTATCTCCGGGACGCTTGATTTACTGGAGGTCCTTATTGACGAGGCTCCATCGAAGAAGAGCTCCCAACATGGCTCATCTTCTTCGAGGTGCAGCACTTGTTCATCGGGTAACTCACAATTTAGCGGCGACCCTTCTGGTATGGGATGAGCAGCGAGAAAGTCTGCAAGAGCTTACCCTTTTACTGCTTTCTGAGGAGTGTAAACTATGTCAAACTCAAGTAGCATGACAGCCCATCTGGCCATTCTGCCGGCTAGGCTTGCTTTGGTCATCAAGTGTTTGAGCGGGTCGACCTTGGAGATCAGCATAACCCGATGAGCGAGCAAATAGTGCCTCAGCTTCTTCACAGCAAATATTAGAGCCAGGCATTGCTTTTCGATTGGGGAGTAGTTGTGTTCCGCCCCGACTAGAGTTCGACTAAGGTAGTAGAGGGCATTTTCTTTTCCCTCCTCGTTATTCTGGGCAAGGAGCGCACCGAGTGACTTGTCCAGTGCGGCAGTGTAAAGAATCAGCGGTTTATTTGGAATGGGAGCGGCCAGCACTGGAGGGTGCAACAAGTATTGTTTGATACTTTCGAACGCTGCTTGACATTCGGCATCCTAGACAAAAGGAGCTCCTTTCTTCATGAGCTTTGAGAAGGGCCTACATCTCCCTGATAAATTTGAGATAAACCTCCGTATGTAAGCAAGCTTGCCTTGAAAAGATCTTAGCTGCGTCAGACTCTTCGGAGGGGGCATCTCCATGATGGCCTTTATCTTTGATGGGTCAACTTCGATCCCTCGATGTCGGACTATGAAGCCCATGAATTTTCCCGATGACACGCCAAAAGCGCACTTCAGAGGATTCATCTTCAGATCGTATTCCCTCAGTCTAGTGAGAACGGTCCTGAGATATTGGATATGATCGGCCTTGGCTTTAGTCTTGACGACCAGATCATCAACATAGCATTTGACGACTTTATGGATTAGGTCATCAAAGATATTAGTCATTGCCCTTTGATATGTAGCACCTGCGTTCTTCAGTCCGAATGGCATTACCTTGTAGCAATATATTCCAATCGGAGTTCGAAATGCTGTGTGCTTCTCATCCTCAGGCGACATCTTGATCTGATTATATCCAGACGAGCCATCCATAAAGGTGAACAGTTCGTAATTTGAAGTGTCATCGACCATCATTTCCATGACCGGTAGCGGGAAGTCGTCTTTAGGACATGCCTTGTTGAGGTCCCTGAAATCGACACAAACTCGGATCTGCCTATTTTTCTTCTTCACTGGGACTATGCATGCGATCCAGTCTGCATATTTCTCTTCTCTTATGAAGCCGGCATCGATGAGTTTCTTGGTTTCCTCGTTGACCTTTTCTTCCAACTCCCTTCTCATTCTTCGGGGAGCTTGTTTGACTGGCTTAGCATCGGAAGATATAGCCAACTTATGTACGGCCACTTCAGGGGAAAGGCCAGGCTTTTCTTTGTATGTCCAGGCGAAGCAGTCGACGAACTCGTGCAGCAGGGCAATTATCTGCGCTTTTATTTCCTCTGACAAGAGCGAGCTGATGTAGGTCGGCCTTGGATTATCGGGCGTTCCTAAGTCAATCTCGGTTAGCTCGTCAAAGGTTGCTTGTCTACCATCTTCGAGCTCTTGAGGAGCTTCTTCTGGCTCGGCTATCTCGTCATCATCATTTGATCTTTCGCTGGCCTCACCAACATGGATCATGTAGCACGCTTTGGAATCAGGTTGAATGTAACCTATGCTCCGTCTATCTGGAATTCATCCATCGATGAGTGCTCGGACCTGGGGCGGATACCATAGCCCTTCGTAAAACTTTGCTTCGGACTCCGTTTGATATAACCGGCATCCGCACTTCTTAAAGTATTCCCGCATCTCGGGCGCATAGTATCTGGGATTGAGGACGGCTCTTATGCCTCTCTCATAGGGAATGCACGCGACAGAAAGATCGTCCGGGTGCACAACGGGGTTTGACCTGTAAAACAGGATGCCCTTCTGTCCATTTTTCCTCCCGGGCACGTAGAAAGTTTTCAGCTGGTCCACGGTAGAGACTGACAACGCATCGAGCTCTTTGCACATCTGCTCTGGTACCCTTGTGACTGCTAGGGACCCTTCTGCGACTTCGAAGGTCTCTCGTAGTTTCGCTTGCTGCATAGGGGGCCAATCTGCATAGCTGTTGCACGGCAGGTCCTCTTCTTCTGACTCTTCAGTGTCACTACCAAGATGAGGGCGGGTTTTGCTGCTAGATGGGCCTTCAGTAACAGATTCGTCCGTATCGCTGCTGAAATGAGGGCGAGTTTTGCGGAAGGACGGGCGTCCAGCGTCAGATTCATCAGTGTCGCTGCTGAAATGCGGGCGCACTTGGGTATTTTTGCTTTTGAAAGTGATAGCCGGCGCAGATTTGCTTTTGAGTCTTGGGGCCGGTCTATCCTCAGTCAGTTGTGGCTTAGCATTTTGGTGGTTCATAAAGTACCGAGAATCTTCATATCGGACTTCATGCACACCGAACGGCTGGATGTCTCCGTCAATGCGTCTTTCTTCGCCGTTTTTAGTATACTTCATGCATTGATGGAGAGTTGACGGAATGATGCCGTAATCGTGGAGCCACGGCCGTCCCAAGAGAATCTTATAAGACGTGTCGGCATCGATCACGTATATCTTAGCTTCAGTTTGCAGATCCCCGAATTTGATTGGCAAAGCTATAGACCCCAGAACTTGCTGGCAGTTTTGATTGAAGCCTTGAATGACAATCCTTTCCCTTGACAGGTGTCGGACGTCCATTGACAAACTCTTCAGAGTTCGCAAGTTCATGATGTTCACTGAGGACCCCGGATCAATCAATATACGATTAATTCGATCTCCGTCACTGTACCCGGTCATGTAAAGCGGCCGATTATGCTCAGCCGTTCCCAGTAGCAAGTATTCATCCTTAAATGTGACTGCGGCGGCATGCAGAGCGTGCTGGGCTTCTTTCATATTAATTTCTGCAAAGTGAGCCTGATACCGCTCGGGGTTTTGTAGAGTGTGAATAAGAACATTTCTAAGCTCCTTAGATAGGACCAAGGCGTCGTAGATGCTCAGGAGAGACGGAAGCTTCCGGAGATATGCCAAGACATTATAGTCCACCGAGGAAGGACTTATGTTTTCATCAGTCGGTTCTCTGCCATCTTCTTCATTAGCGACTTGTTTTTCCTTCCCTTTTGGGGCGTTGCCCTGATTTGGCGGTAGAGCCCTGCCACTTCTAAGCTAGATTTGATTGGCCTTTGTGGCGAGCTCCTCGTCCTCTTCGGGAAAACAGAGCTCATCCTCGGAGTCGCTGCCAAGATGGATGGCGTAGCAGGTCACTACTGGGATCTCTTCATTGGAGTCTTCTTCTAATTTCTCTAGAATTTCAGCCGCTTGTACAGGGAAGAACTCCTTCAATTGAATCAATGTTCTTTCCTTTTGTTCATATTCTTCTAGGGAATCGATATATTTTCGAATGGTCGATCTCCCCGCGGACTCTTTTTCGCGCCGAGCTGCACTTTTCTTCTTCTTGAGCTTCTTAGATTTTGAGCCTGATGGAGCCGCATTGGCAGCTGGACTGGTAGGCTTCTTCTGCCCTTCCCATTCCGTCCTGGGTTCTTTCCGAAGTAGCTTTATCATCTTCTTTGTCTTATTAGATATGTGCGTACTCCACTGTAACACCCGAGCCCAATGCTACTATTTTCTGTTATTGGTTGAGCATTAGATATTACTCATTTCATTTATCTTGCTTATTTGGGTCTTACTGTAAAATTTTATCTGGCTAAGTCATTCTGCATATAACAAATTTTAGCATCTAAAATAAAATTGAAAATATTCTTCTTGGCCTACTTGACACCCTTAGCCTCGTGGTAGCGTCCGTGCATTGTATTCTCGTCCCGTTCAGTGAAACGGGCGAGTTTGGATGGCTACGTGCACGTGCGTGTGTCCGTTTTGGGAGTATGCTTTTTAATCATAAAACATTTCATTTTAAAATTGGGAACCCGCCTAAAATCCTATTATTTGAATTTCGAATTTTTGGACCCAATCCGAGCGCAATTTGGAAATGTTTCATTTGGCGCTAAAATCCTAAATTTTAATATTATTAAAACCATCGCATATATTTTTCTAACTAACCTGATATCTTACTGTTCATTACCTATCTTTTAAATCAATAAGTTAACCATATAATATTTTACAATCTTTTATATCCTTCTTAATTTATTCTCTCAGCCAATCGCAACCTCCCCTTTAACCCCGTGGGCCCCACTTTCTCTCTCTCTCTCCACTTTTTCCTCTCTCTCCCTCTCCCTTATATATTCTCTCGTACTTCTCTTTATCATTTTTCTCTTCTTGCTTCATGTCTCGTTTCTCATTTCTTTTAACTGTTCTTTTGTTGCCGGAATTCCGTCGTGCCGGTGACGTTTCTCGACGTTCCAGCGAGATACCCCGACCCGTGTGGTTCCTTTGTTCGTCGTTTGGGTTCATTCCGTGAACCGTGCGCCGTCGCGAGTTTTCCCCGCCGACGGTTAACGTTCCGTTTTCCCGATTCGCGACCCATCGAGGCAAGTTAATCTTGCTACATGCTATATACTTTTATAATCTTCATTTTATAATGTTATACATTTGAAAATCTTATAGTTTACATATGAAATGTCGTTGAAAAATCGGATATGACAAATCTGAAATTTATTGTACACCTTATCTTATAAAATTCATTATAAATCATAGAAAAATCATTAGTATACGTTCTTTAGTTCGTTACGAAGCTAATTCAGAATAATATAACTCTATGAAGTATTTACTGGCAAAATAAATTGTTTAAATAACGTAAAATGCAAATGAAAATGTCTCCAAACTGCTGTCCAGGGAAATTCCAGCAGCAAACTTTCAACTTCGAATATTCATAACTTTTTGTAGGGATAACCTGAGATGCTTATACTTATAAAAATGAAAACCTTATTGAATTATCTTTGTTTTGGTATATGATACGTCCCTTTTGGAGAACGTTTGTTATTTTTAAGCTATTTTACAAATTAGGGTGACGCTGAATTTCTGAACGGAACTTTCTTGTGCATGGTTAATCAATACAGCTTTTATAGTTACTAATCGCTTTGAATATGCTATCCATATTAATATTATTATATCAATATTTATATCACATATTGTTTAGTTGTGCATCCCACATTACCATTTTACAGTTTTATAACTTTTCGGATACCCGTTTGCATCTAT
The DNA here is from genome assembly GCA_030015575.1 of Agapanthus africanus. Classification (NCBI taxonomy): domain Eukaryota; kingdom Viridiplantae; phylum Streptophyta; class Magnoliopsida; order Asparagales; family Amaryllidaceae; genus Agapanthus; species Agapanthus africanus. The sequence continues at coordinate 424,448,792 of JASDDO010000018.1, read as the reverse complement.
CGCATTTAAGATACATATAATTGCAAGCATAGATCACACTACTACATAATAATGTGATATTAACACTCCATGTTTAATAAATTGCATCCTAATTAATATTGGAACTATAAATATAACCCTAATCGATAACTGTGCATCCATATCCTTGAAATTATATCTATTTGCATATCATATTACATGTTCCAGTTTATTGTTCTAATAGTACTCATGCTTGTTTATTTATACACATGTTTATGATAGTTTGATTATGAGCACCCACATGACATCTTGTGCTTCCTGACATGACCTGTTACACTTCCTACTTGACATGATATGGTACCGTACACTCTTGACATGACATGACACCTTTATACATTACCTGACCTGTTACCTGATCTCATGCCTAATGCCGACAAACCCGACCATCCCTGCTGTCTATCTAGACGGACCTACTCTTACCGGAGTTTGTGTTGGCATTAGTCCTTGACTACTGAATACCTGACCTGACATACATAGCTTGGGGGTATGGGGAAATCAAAGGTGAAACCGACTTGTAACTCAACAGTTCGATACATGTTCTGATCAGTCTTACGGGCTTGGCCAGCCCCGGAGTGTTGATGCTGACATCACTCGCCCATCCTACTACCTTTTACTGCTTAGCGGCACGTCTCGGATTCAGCCCCGAGGATCTTGACCGTGGTCCCGGGCACGCACGGGATACTATTGAGTTACATCGACGATTCATCAATTGGTTTCAAAGACTATAGAGTAGAAACCTGATAGGACAGTTTAGTCACCATTGCACATTACCCTGCTCTGTTATTTCTTAGTACTGCTTTATTCATGTTCATACATGCACTGCTTATTACCATGTTTATACTATATACTTGATGTCATGACGCGCTGACGTCTGGGTTTTGCATGGCCCAGATTCTTTACCACTGTCGCTGACCGAGCAGGAGTACTTCAGCCAGCAGGCTGATCTGTGAGTTCTGCAGTGGTTAGTTCATTTATTGCATTTTATTTCCAGGTTCGATCCCGCATTATGGGACGTACCTTTCCATCATTGTATTGGATCATTAGCTTCCGCACTTATTGTTTATTGATTCTTGTTATTATGGATTTGGACATGTATTAAATTAGCTTATTATCTTGTTCTTGATATCCTTACAACCGTAATGTGACTGTGGATGGATACTTCCTACCCACAGGTAGCATGGTTGGCTATGTCACGTGCCCAATCTTGCGTACTCTGGGAAGCGGGGCGTGACATCCACGGAGGCCGCGATGAGTCTGTTTCATTTCTCAGGGCAGCGGGTTCAGCTGTCTGCTCCCAGAAGGCTTCAGCTTCTGTCTGTATAAAGTTGGCGGTTGCAACTTGATTGTTCACCAACACACTTTTAGACAGCTCGATCTCTCCAGCCTTGTACTGCTTCTCGACCCAGTCCTTGAAGATATAGCAATCCTCGATCGCATGGCTCACTACTCGGTGGTACGGGCAATACAGGGGATTGTCGGTCATTTTTGCTTCTTGGGGTCTTTTCGACTCCGGCAATTGTAGGCCGTTGTTCAAGGCATCTTTAAATATCTTACGGACCTTGTCCCTTCTGAAAGAGTAAACCTTGTTCTTCTTCTCCTCTAGGGAAGGCCCATCTCCTTCTAGCAATGGCTTTCGAGACCGGTTGGTTTTGGATTCGCCCGCCCTTCGCTTTTCTTCATTGTCGGAGGCATTGAAGACATTGGTACTGCTGGAACTCCCGCTTCTACGGTTGTCGTCCCGCTTACTTTTCCAGGTTTTGTCTCTCTGAGAGTCCGGCGGGGACTCTTGCTTTGAGCGTTCCAGCATTTGGACTTTCTTGGTTAGCTCTTGAAACGTCTTGAGGCCTGCTGTACACAAGAATGGGACCATCCAATTGCTGAGGTTCTCAATGAGAAGGCTGACGGACTGGTCCTGCTCCAGCGGCGGTTCACACTTGACTGTGAGATTACGCCATCGGGCGATAAAGTCGGTGTTGCTTTCATTCTTCCCCGGCTTGGTCCTCACAAGGTCGGCAATGGAGATTTTATCACTGACACTCATGAACCTTTGCCGGAACAGAGACTCCATTTGGGCAAAGGTAATGACGGACCCATCCGGTATACTCGCATACCAGTCGAAGGCGACGCCGGTCAGGCTGTTGACAAACTGACGAAGAAGGAGCGCGTCATTGCCCCCTGTATTTCCGCACGATGCTTTGAAGTGGGAAACGTGCTGATTTGCATTCCCCGTTCCATCAAATCTTCCGAACTTAGGAATGACGTAGCCGCTCGGGAACTCAATCAGATCGTACTGCGTGGGGTATGGCCGCCCACTACTACCGATTTCTTTCTGAGCTTCAGCTTCGGCCACCAATGTTTTGACCTTGCTGGTGACCAGATCTATTATCCGATCCTGTGTTAGCGGGATAGTGCTATCTGGGGCCAAGGCATCCCCAGAAGCGGAATGTGGCCGGCTTTCATGTGGTTCGACCAGTCTTGGACCCGAAGGAACAGGCATTGGCTGCCTCGGATTGTCATCACCCGGCTGATTAGTAGCGGCCTGTGCTTGATTGGGAGGTGCTCGAGCAATTTGAGCCGTAAGCTGCATCACCACGTTCGTTAAGTCGTCAATCTTTGAATAGAGCTTGGCCATCTCTTTATCTTTGCTTCTGAGCTGTTTTCGAAGCTCTTGAAGCAGCTCTTGCTCCGCAGTCCTGGGGCGGAAAGTTGGCTCTTCCTAGCTGTCCGAGCTTGACTCTGCATGGACCGAGGGGTCTTTCTGCCTATCATCCTCATCGAGAGGGTTTTCTTCATCCAGCGGGGGCGGCTGTTCCTGGGCGGCGGCAACCACATTCAGGCTAGATTGGGGTTGGGATGTGGTGGCCCCGTCCTTGCTTTTGCTGCGGAGGTTGTCGCTGGGGCGCCCGCCCGCCATATAGACCGTATGGATGATATATCCGGCCTTTTTTCTATCATTGGCAGCTGATTTCACGGATCGCTGTCTTGACCCCCTTGTTTTGGTAGCTGGTAGTCGATTGAAGGCGGCTGGCCTAACCAGGTTCTTGAATGGTGCTGGCGCTTCTTTTCTGGGTTTGCCCCGCTGCTTTCGTGCGGCACAGAGCGCCTGATAGACCCTTGAAGAGACAGTGTCATACTTTTTCTGTTGGGGCCGACAAAAATAAAAAGAAAATTTAATTCTCAAACTAAGAGTTTAACTTTTCTGAATAAGAACTTAGTTCTTCCTTTGGTTGAAGATCCGCAGAAGCAGATCTCTCCATAAGTTGAGAATTTAATTCTCAACGGGAAGATTCTGCCATGCAGATCCAAAACTTAGAGGGAGAATTGAGTTTAAGGAATTTAATTCCTCCAACAGAGACAGGGTTTAACCCTTAAAATAAAGAACTTAGTTCTTCTTCATGGTTAAAAATCCGCAGAAGTAGATCTCCCCATAAGTTGAGAATTTAATTCTCATCGGGGAGATTCTGCCATGCAAATCCAAAACATAGAGGGAGAGTTGGGTTTAAAGAATTTAATTCTTCCAAATACATAGGAATTTAATTCCTCTAAATAAAATTAGGGTTCAACCCTACAAAAGAATTCAATTCTTAAATAAGGGACTTAAAACTCTCCATGCACGTAAAAAAAGCCAGTATCCAACCTGATCACATGGCAACACGTGACTCCCTTCCTCAGTAATCAAAAGAGAACAAATGAAGTTGGGTCACGTGCTCCCACGTGACCCTTGGATAAATTCCTCAAAAAGAGAGAACAAAGTAAAGGCAGAACAGACTTTGGGCGCCCTTACTTGTCTCCACGTGACCCCTAACAAGTCTTGTTAATATCCAGTGCATGGATGCCCATCACGTGCCCACACGTAATGGATTGGAAGACTAAAAGTGTTTAACACTTATTCTGAGAATAAAATAAGGGAGGCTTGACCCAATCCTAGGGCGCCTCACGTGACCCCACGTGAGCGCTTCACTTTTAGTGTTTAACACTATTTTAAGCATTTCATCCATAGTGTTTAACACTATGCATCACGTGGGAACACGTGACCGCCAGATATGTGCTAATGTTTAACACTATATGCAAAATAGTCTTATCCCGAATCGACCAAGTCTTCCAAAGGCAAGACTCCCCTTTGACTGAACCTCAAATACACCCTTGTCTTCCAAGATTGATCATCTCATATGGCATATGAGTTCTCAGCACTCAATAAGAGATGAAAATATGGTCAGAACCCAGACCCATGCTTAGCATTGCTAAATAATGGGGAGCTGAGCCCAGACAAATGTTCAACAGTCCCAACAAATGTCCAGCATTTTAAACCTAATTGGACTTAGCCTAAATTGGCCATAAGTGCTCAATTCAGATTTAATCGAGCCCATGTGCTCATAATTGATCTTAGTCCCAAATTGGACTACAGATTTCCCCAATCAACATTGGTTAAAGGGTACATCTCTTCACTCCTCTGATATTTGTCATTGTAATCCTTCAACGTCTTCAGAGAGGTGACGGGTACCGACAACCAGATATTCTATAGACTGTGGGGTCCTTAAACTCATGGACTATGATGTCCTTAACCTCGGACTGTGGGGTCCTTAAACCCATGGACTATTATGTCCTTAACCTTGGACTGTGGGATCCTTAAACCCATGTACTATGATGTCCTTAACCTTGGACCGTAATGTCCTTAAACTAATTATGGACCGTAATGTCCCTAAACTAAACAATAGAGCCCAAATGCTCTTTTGTTGGATCTAAAAGATCCCATTAAGTTGATCTTAGTCTGAAATTAGACTAACGTATCCTTAACAAACGTTTAAATTGATCTTAGTCCCAAATGAGACTAACGTATCCTTAAACCCAACCCCAAACCCAAATCTAAGAAGATACGGATTTGGACTAATCCATGCCCTATGGGCGACAACATAAATTAGTCTCCGTATACAATCCACGGGCAACCAAAAACAAAACAAACACACACGACCCGAAGTGACAATCTGGAGAAGGAGAAAGTGGTTACCGCGATGCGGTAGCGTAATTAACTGCAGGGGCTTGCGTTTGCAGGGAAGAGCGTCCCACAATAAAAAAACCCCTCAAATGAGGGGGAATATGATGAAGTCTGCTACATCGGCTGCATCCGTTTAAACCTTCGATACATGGTGTCATAAATCAACTTGGCATCTTCGGAGAGGTGGCGGATAGCACCAATTAGCATCTGCCCCCAAATTCAGGCAAGAAGAACCTACGCGGTCGCGTCTCTGTGTTCGGCAGAGAACAGCCCTGTCGTAAAGCAATGCTTCGACTCGGGAACCGGTTAACTCATTAACCACTTACGAGTCCTCTTGACTTGTAAGGGAGAAAATTCTTTTGCGAGATCCTTACGACTCTCAAGAGAAAGCACACTTACGAATCCTCACGATTCCTAAGAAGAAAATGCACCTGCGAGATCCTCATGACTCGCAGGGAGAAAATTCTTTATGAGACCCTCACAGCTCATAAAGTTGGAAAGTCTCAGGTGGCAGATCCTAACCCTGTCTCCTAAGCCATCAATACCCTACAAAGAGTTCAAGATAAACTGTTATCTATCGTCCATAAGTTACACTCGCTGAAATCACGTGCCAATAACACAGCAGAGAAAAGAAAGCGATAGTCGGAGATAAAAAAAATGTGTCCTTTACTCATGAATTCAATTGAATACGAGATACATCATATAAAATAAAAAATGAAATGAAAACATGTTATTCATAAATTACAATCGATACAAAGACGACTATTGAGAAGGAGGCGATTTTATCAAATCAGCAAGCCGCTCGCGCACTCCTCTCAGCTCCTTTTCATGATCAGTCGCCGCGGCCAGCTCCGCTTCGACTTAAGCCCGCTGCCGCAAACAAGATGAAAGTTTCTCGTCAACCTCCCGCTGAGCTACTTCACGACTCTACGCATCCCGCTCAGTAAGGTCGAGCTTCTGCCTCAGCGTCAGCCCGTCAGAAATACATCGTAGGAAGCCCTCAAAGATAGCTTTCAGCTATGCAGCATTCGCTTCAACCTGGGCACGCAGCCGGGCAGATTCTCCTGAAGCCTCCTCACATTCCTTCCGCCTCAAGGTCGCCTCTTGTTTAAATTGGAGAAGAAAAGGAACACTCTGGTCGACCTATGCAGCCTGTTGAGAGTTCAGAGCTAATACTTCGGGAGCCGGACGCTTAAGCTCAATTTCATACAGGCAGGCCTCGATATTCCTGCAATAATTAACCCAAGACTCGACGATGCCTTCACTATGAAAGTTTACGAGTGTCGCCAGCATGGGATTAACCTCCATGGCAAAATCTGCAGCAGATGCAAGGGCCTCAGCATCAAGATATTCGACGAATTCGCTCAACATTCGCAGGCTCGTCGCAGCGCCCCTAGAAGATGGGCGCCTAGCTAACGGCCCTGCCGGCATTAGGAGACGAGACTCAAAGGGAGCCAGAGTTGAAGCGATTGCTGCAAAACAAACTATGGTTAAATGTCGACTCAAAAGATAAAAAAAATGCACGAGCGATGGAGTCTACTATACCGGCTGCGGCAGGTAACAAAGTTGGGAGTACTGGAGACGCGGTTATTCTCTCGTCTCCTCCTCCAATCTGTAACGCTGTAATCAATTCAAAGAAGAATCATCAACATGTCTATTCATAAAAGAAAGAAGGGGACACTAGCTGAAGGATATACTCACCGACACCAGTAGGTGAAGCAATCTCCGACTGGAAAGAGAAATGCGGGTTCAGCACATGATATAGGTGGTCAAAAAGGACGCCTGCAAGGTGGTAACAACACAATGTCAGTACAAAAAGTATATTACCCTAATGAAACCGATAAGTTGCAAACATATACCTTTCAGCACTCCAGACAACACGGGAGAAGGCGACGGAACAACAGCCGTCACGGCGGCGACCAGAGGCTCTTCAGATGGCGCAATCTCCGCATTTTCTCCACCTACACTCAAAACGAACAAAATGTCATTAGATGGGGATGAACGGGATCGAAAGATAAAAAGAAAACAGTGGCCCTAGATCTACCTAATAGGTCGCCAACCGAAACCGCGGCAAGAGCATCACTAGGCACAGTGGCTCCTTCGCTCTCCACCATCGGAATAGTTTCTGTGCCTGTGGCCTCGTCCCCCGATTCGACGAGGGCCGTCGTGACACTCGCGATGCTCGCCGATAGCAAAGAACCACAAGGAGAAAGACCGGCGGTTGAGCAGTCCCAGACTCCCGAGAGAGAGTAGCCGCTTCGGGCTCTGTGGTCGCCGTCTTCTCACCTACCGCCTCATCGCCGATACTTGGCCCTGCAGGACATTGTTCCCCTCCGAATCACAGAGACGCGACCGCGTAAGTCCTTCTTGCCTAAAATTCGGGGCAGATGCTAATTGGTGCTATCCGTCCACCTCTCCGAAGATGCCAAGTTGATTTATGGCACCATGTATCGAAGGTTCAGACGGATACGGCCGATGTAGCAGACTTAGTCAGATTCCCCCTCGTTTGAGGGGTTTTTGATTGTGGGGACGCTCTTCCCTCGGGCGCAAGCCCCTGCAGTTAATTACGCTACCGCATCGCGGTAACAACTTTCTCCTTCTCCATATGGTCACTTCGTGTCGTGGGTGTTTGTTTTGTGTTTGGTTGCCCGTGGGTTGTATACGGAGACTAATTTATGTTGTCGCCCGTAGGGCGTGGACTAGTCCAAATCCGTATCTTTCTTAGATTTGGGTTTGTGGGGGTTTGGGTTTAAGGATACGTTAGTCTTATTTGAGACTAAGATCAACTTAAACATTAGTTAAGGATACGTTAGTCTCATTTTAGACTAAGATCAACTTAACGGGATCGTTTAGATCCAACAAGAGAGCAATTGGGCATAGAAATGTGAGAACGTGTCACGCTTAAGAAAGAAATTGGTTAGTTAGATCACGCAAGAACTGAAGGCTTCGCTTTCCGGCCCACAGAGTTAGTAAGCTATTCTCTTTCCTCGCTGGACTAGGCTTGTTAGCGCTATTGTTTAGTTTAATGACATAACGGTCGATTAGTTTAAGGACATTACGGTCCATTGTTAGTTTAAGGACATCTCGGTCCATTGTTAGTTTAAAGACATCACGGTCGAGGTTAAGGATATCATAGTCCATGGGTTTAAGGACCCCCACAGTCCAATGTTAGTTTAAAGACATCACGGTCGAGGTTAAGGACATCATAGTCCATGATTTTAAGGACCCTACAGTCCAATGTTTAGAGACGTCATAGTCTAAGAAATGTGTGGTTGTCGGGACCCGTCACCTCTTTGAAGACGTTGAGGAATTACAACGACAAATATCAAAGGAGTGAAGAGATATACCCTTTAACCAAGGTGAGTTGGTTGAAAGAGCAGATGTGCTCAGTTCAAGTTAAGTTGAGGACTTATGGCTAGAATTGGGCTAAGTCCAACTAAAATGTTTAACATTTTTTTTGTTCCGGCTATTAAGCCTTTATTTGGGCTCGACCCTTTTAATAATGCTAAGCATTGGGTTCTAACATCTTTTGTCTTCATCAGAACAAATTGTGTTCTGACAATGCGCCACGTGGCGCGCCAGGCGCTTTGCGCCAGTTAAAGAGCGCATTGCGCTTCTATCAGGTAGCGCACACGAAGAGGACACGTGTCGCGCTTTGCGCCAAGCGCTAGTTCATTAGCGCATTGCACTTTTAATTTATGAGCGCTTTGCGCTAGTCTGTTGGTGCGCCAGTGAGTGACACGTGGCGCGCTTGACGCTGAGCGCCAGCCCATGAACGCAGTGCGCTGTTTCAGAAGCGCAAAACGCAGATTGTGTCTTTGGTTGACACGTGGCAGGTTTTGGCGCTGAGCGCAGGTCCCATGAGCGCAAGAGCGCAATTCATGAGTGCAAGGCACTTTCAAGATCAAAGAATAAATTTATGTTCTTCTTAAAGAACGCTTTGCCTCAAGATTCAAGAACAAAAGTTTTTTTTTATAAAAGGTCTCTTCCTTTATAGATCAAAGATCTATGAATGAAGTAAGATGCTTCTTTTAGTTTTTTTATAATTGGATCTTTTGATCTCTTTTTCTTTTTATCAAAGACCTTGGTCTTTTGGAGATCTATGATCTTTTTAGAAGATGGTTCTTCTTTTTACGTGATGATTTCATCTCTGTGGTTCAAGAACTAGTTCTTTACCTTGAATATGAAGAAATGATCTTCTTTTCTAAAGGCTTGCCTTTTTTGCTCTTTGAGTTTTCTCAAAATTTGCAGAGAGTTTTCTCTATATCTCTCTTGAAGTCTTGGGGCCTTTATATAGGACCAATTGATTTGTTGAATCAGTTTTAAGAGAACTTTCTCTGATTGATTTGGGAATATTTCCCACCGTTGGATCTTTGATCCTAAAGCTTCTGTTTTACAGAAGATAATCTTCTTGTTTTAATAAGATTGGAAAGATCTTTCCATAACAGAATTTTAGTTCTGATTATTTAATAATTTATTATTAGTAGATCTTTTGATCTAACATTGGAGGATTTTTAATTCCAGCGCTGGCGCACCTACGTTCGACACGTGGCGCACAGCGCAACTGCGCTAGCGCACCCGTGTTTGACGTGTGGCACGCAGCGCAGCGCAACTGCGCTAGCGCACCTGTGTTTGACACGTGGCGCGCAGCACAGAGCGCTGGATCTGAAGCATTTCTTCAACTTTTAAATTTTGAATTTTAAAACAGAGCTTTGCTCTGATTGGGGTACGCTGCCTAGGACGCAGCGCACCTGGCGCTAGCGCATCTGCGTTTGACACATGGCGCTCAACGCGCAGAGCGCTGAATCTGAAGCGTTGCTTCAATTTAAATTTTGAAGAAACAGAGCTTTGCTCTGATTGGGGGAAAGGAAGCGTCGCTTCATTCCAAATCTTGGAATTTGAACAGAGTTTCGCTCTGATTGGGGAAACAAATGCCCTCCACCGTTGTGCTTACGTGGTCCACACGTGAGCGCAGCGGTGGCAACATCTGAGCCTTTGGATCAACTCAGAAGTTGAAGAGGCGGCTTAACGCCTATAAATAGGACCTTTGGTCCTCTAGATGATTATCATCTTCTTTGAGAATTTTGTTCACAGCATAGCTCTTCTGTTTGAGAACTTCTCAAAAGCAAAAAGAAACTCTTTCTAAACTTAGGTAAAATTTTAACAAATTTTAATGAGTTAGGGTTTTACCCATTAACAGAGCCTTGCTCTTAATAGATCTTTGATCTACAGATTACCCATTTGGGTTTCACTAGCAGAGCTTTGCTCCATTGATCTAAAGAGATCTTTTGGGGTTTCTTAGCCCCTGAACAGAGCCTTGCCCTTCTGAATCATGTGTAGATTTCTTAATTTTTGATGAAAAACTCTTAAGAGTTTTCTCATGGATCATGAAGATCCCAGAATTTTTAATTCATAAAAATTAATTGATTTTAATTTTCTTTTCTGATGGGTTTTCCCATCATCATTACAGAGACAGGCATCTTGACCCTCTCGGGGAATCTTTTTAAATTCCTTTCAGAATTGATTTTGACAGTTGTCATTCTTGTCTGCAGAGCCTTGCTCTTGAGGAGTTTTAACTCCTTGACCCAAAGGGTTGCTTATTAAATGAGATTCCCTTTTTAAGATTTCTCAGTGATTCAAATTTATTAGGTGTTATAATTAGAATTCATTTTCTCCATGGGGATATCATGAGCCGTTTAAATCCCTGTACCTGTTTTTAATAAGAATTCGCTTAATCAGTCTGTCCGCTAATTCTTGTTGATTTTCTTTTTCACGAGTAATGGACGCTCATATGTATGACCTCGATGAGATTATCTCTTACGGAATGGTCGGCTGCTTCCTCGACGTTCCTCTCTCCTGAAGCTTATTATGGGAACGATCTGAGAAGCGCTTCCTTTATTCTGTACCGGTGTGCCGCTTAGGGCATTGGATGCCGTCGAGGATAAGGTGCACTCGGTATATCTGATGAGCCTAATCTCAAAGAGAAGGCGAGACAATCTTGTCAATCTTCTGCATCAGGCTTTTCAACAGTCGGCCATACTTGCTGCCTATCGGAGGGTGGAGGACATCCGTGGGGGTCCCGACGCTTGTGATCACGAGAGAAAGCATACTAGGATGGTTCGAAAGGCCTGGAAGATTCTGGACAAAGTCACTTTTGAGTTCCTCAATCCATGCCCTGGATCTGAGGTTTTGCCATTATAATTATTTTGATAATGTTTTTGTTTACTGCTTTCCTAATTGTAAGAGCTTTTTTGAAGTATGAATGGCAAGTTTCTCATTTCAGCTTGTTTTATTTTACGTACTAAATCTTTCGCACATGCATGAATGGGTATGTCTCGAACGCTTAATTAAATGCGAATCAAATGTTCTCCTTGTCGCTTTCTTCTCTTCGTTGCCGGCATGTTATCTTAGTATGCGTAGCTTGCAGATGGTATATAGCTGTCCATCTTGGACTCTTTGTAGGGCGGTGATGGCTTAGAAAATAGGGTTAGGATCTGTCACCTAAGACTTTTCAATTTTATGAGCTGTGAGGGTCTCATAAAAATTTTCTCCCTACCGGTCGAGAGGAACCCGTAGGTGTAATTTCTCCTAAGAATCGTGAGGATTCCTAAGTGTGTTTTCTCTTAAAAGTCGTAAGGATCTCATAAGAGAATTTACTCCCTTACGAGTCGTGAGGACCCGCAAGTGATGGGTGAAGTTTTTCTTATCCGCATTTCACGGAGTCAGGAGTTGCTCTGGATGCTTCCCTCGGGTTCACTGCCGTATTCTGCGAGGACCAGGCTCCGCTCTTGGACGTTTCCCATGGGGTCAGGGTTGACATTATTCGCGTTCCACGTAACCAGGAATATTGCTCTGGATGCTTCTCACGGGTTTACTGCCGTGTTCGGCGAGGACCAGGCTCCGCCTTGGATGCTTCACGTGGGGTCATTGCCGTGCTCTGCGAGGACCAGGATCCGTTCTGGACGTTCCCACGGGGTCAGAATTGACATTAGTCGCATTCCACGTAGCCAGGAATTTTGCTCTGGATGCTTCCCAGGGGTTCACTGCCATGTTCGGTGAGGACCAGGCTCCGCTCTGGATGCTTCACACGGGGTCATTGCCGTGCTCTGCAAGGATCAGGATCCGCTCTGGACGTTTCCCACGGGGTCAGGATTGACATAAGCCGCGTTCCACGTAGCCAGGAATTTTGCTCTGGATGCTTCCCACGGGTTCACTGCCGTGTTCGGAGAGGACCGGGCTCCGCTCTGGATGCTTCACACGGGGTCATTGCCGTGCTCTGCGAGGACCAGGATCCGCTCTGGACGTTTCCCATGGGGTCAGGAATGACATAAACCGCGTTCCACGTAGCCAGGAATTTTGCTCTGGATGCTTCCTACGGGTTCATTGCCGTGTTCGGCGAGAACCAGGCTCCGCTCTGGATGCTTTACACGGGGTTATTTCCGTGCTCTACGAGGACCAGGATCCGCTCTGGACGCTTCCCACGGGGTCAGGATTTACATAAGCCGCGTTCCACGTAGCCAGGAATTTTGCTCTGGATGCTTCCCACGGGTTCACTGTCGTGTTCGGCGAGGACCAGGCTCCATTCTGGATGCTTCATACGGGGTCATTGCCGTGCTCTGCGAGGACCAGGATCCGCTTTGGACGCTTCCCACGGGGTCATGATTGACATAAGCCGTGTTCCACGTAGCCAGGAATTTTGCTCTGGATGCTTACCACGGGTTCACTGCCGTATTCGGCGAGGACCAGGCTCCGCTCTGGATGCTTCACACGGGATCATTGCCGTGCTCTACGAGGACCAGGATCCGCTCTGGACGCTTCCCACGGGGTCAGGATTGACATAAGCCGCGTTCCACGTAGCCAGGAATTTTGCTCTGGATGCTTCCTACGGGTTCACTGCCGTGTTCGGCGAGGACCAGGCCGCTCTGGATGCTTCACACGAGGTCATTACCGTACTCTGCGAGGACCAGGATCCGCTCTGGACGTTTATCACGGGGTCAGGATTGACATAAGCCGCGTTCCACGTAGCCAGGAAGGGTTGACTTTATCCGCATTTCATGGAGTCGGAGTTTGACTCTCGGTCATTTGTACACCGCCGAGTCATGGAACTGGGAGTTGCCGCTGTTCCGCTTTGCCTGATGTTCTGTCTGTTGTAATGAGACGAATGTTGAGATGATCTCCAGGCTATCTGCGAACCGTTGGGATTTGGCTTCTTCTTCTGATGAAGCTTGGGGAGGAAAGGTGTGATTCCTTCTTTGTTTGCGCCCCTGGATTGTATACAAGGATTGATGTGATATCACCTGTAGGGCATAAATTTCATTCATTTTTTTTATTTCTTTCCGCAATGCTCTATCATTTCAGCTTTTATATCGCGAATGTCGCTATTGCCCAATCATTTCGGCTATTTTTTCGCGGTGCCCAATCATTTCGGCTATATTTTTTTATTTTTACTCGCTGCTTTTTATTGCGAGTTGCCCAATCATTTCGGCTATTTCGCATGCATACATTTTTACTTGCTGATTTTATTGCAAGTTGCCCTATCATTTTGGCTATTTCGTATGCATATGTGGCTTGCCCGCTTTTTGTTGGAAGCTTGGATTTAGACACCGACTTCAGCATCAGCACCGCTACAACTGGGATATTGCCAGGAGCGGATCATCATTTGCCTCTGTCGATGTCGAACAAAGGTGGCTTAGTAAACAGGGTTAAGATCCTGTCGACTAAGGCTTTTGACTTCATGAGCCGTAAGGGTCTCATAAAGGTATTTCTCCCTGCGATTCGTGAGGATCTCGTAGGTGCGTTTTCTCCTTAGGAATCGTGAGGACTCCTAAGTGTATGGCCTCTCGTAAGTCATAAGGATCTTACAAGAGTATTTTCTCCTTCTAAGTCGAGAGGACTTATAAGGGTTGTTCATCGTGTAGACATATCCCTAGTCACGGATGGGACTTCATTAGGAAATGTTTATTCACGCACGTGGATTGTATACGAGGGTCAATATTGAACCACTTGTAGGGCAGTATTGGAGGTTGTGGGGTCTGCTTAAGAACAGATTCAGATCCCTATAGCATAAGACTTTTGAATCTTATGAGCCATGAGGGTCTCATAAGCGGGTTCTCCTTACGAGTCGTGAGGATCTCGCAAGTGTAATTTCTCCCTAGGGATCTTGCGAATCCCTAAGTGTGTTGCTCCCTTATGAGTCGTAAGGATCTCACGCAGGTGGTTTCTCCTTACAAAGTCGAGAGGACCTTGAAAGTGTCTTTCAAAGAGATTGCGCCCTTTCGGGTTTTCACAAAACGCGCCGGTGGCCCTGCTGTTTTTACTCACGGAGCCCTTTCGGGCTTTCATCCGTGCCCATTTTTCTTATGGACATACCGTTTTTCTTTCTTTTTTTTATTCTTTTTTTTTGTATCAGCTTTAGGATGTTGCAATCCACCATAGTTTATCGACATCTCGGTCAACAGCTAGTTTTAGGACATAGTGGTCCGTCATTAGTTTAGGGACGTTTCGGTCCGTTGTTAGTTTAAAGACGTTCCGGTCCGTTATTAGTTTAAGAACGTTTCGGTCCACTATTAGTTTAAGGATGTTTCAGTCCGTTGTAAAGGAAGCCGGTTACTACTTATAGAGTTTGGGCTTAGAAAGATAGTGAGCGGACATAGTCGTCGTCATCTATCATTGACCTAGGCCATGACTCGTCAAGCGTAATATTTCTTCAGGAAGCGACCGTTTATTGGCCTGAAAGGTCTTTCACCATGCATGTTCATGAGTAGATAGGCCCCACCCTGGTAGACCTTGTCTATAATATATGGGCCTTCATAATTCGGCTCGAATTTCCCTCGTTTAGCACGATTGCGGATCATAGGTCTTTTGACCACTAGCACGAGTTCACCTTGGCGGAATGTCCTCGGCCTTGTCAATCTTTCATATGAGCGCATCATCTTTGCCTTATAAGCCTCCAGATTTTGTTACGCTATGAGCCGGGTTTCATGAAGGGCATCGAGCTCCTCAAGCCGAAGGTGAGCGTTCTCTTCATCCGTTAGCTCGTAATGAACTGCCACTCGTAGAGAGGGTAGCTCTATCTCGAGGGGGAGTACCGCCTCTGTACCGAATACCAATGCGTGCAGCGTTGTATTCATGGCTGTTTTGAACGTCGTTCAGTACGTCCAAAGAGCTTCATGCAGTCTCTCGTGCCAGTCCTTTTTATTTCGAGACACCGTCTTCTTTACAATCTTCGTCAATGTCTTGTTAAAAGCCTCAGCCAGACCGTTAGCTCGAGGATTATAGACTGATGAGTATCTCCAGTCTATGTTGTGTTGTTATGCGAAGCGGCTGATTTTGTGGCTTCTGTAGGCTGGCCCATTATCAGAGATGATTCTTCTCGGAGTGCCAAATCGATAAATGACGTGTCTTGAAGAAATGGAGGATATTCTCCGTCTTCACTTCCCTCAGCGGTACTGCTTCTGCCCATTTGGAGAAGTAATCAGTTGTCGCCAAAATGAACCGATGTCCTCTGGACGACGCTGGTTCGATAGGGCCGATTATATCAGTTCCCCACATTTCGAACGGCCAGCTGGCCACTGTCAGATGTAGTGGATTCAGATGCTGATGGATAAAATCCCCGTGAATCTGGAACGAGTGGCATGGCTTCGCGTACTTGAAGCAGTCCTGGATCATCGTGGGCCAATAGTAGCCCATCCTTTTAATCTTCAACTTCATCTTTGGCCCGGCTTGGTGAGAACCGTAAAGTCTGTCATGAGTTTCTTGGATGACTCTCTTTGCCTCTTCAGGTCTCAGGCATCTTAACCACAGAGAATCAAATGACCTCTTGTACAGAGTATCATTGATGAAGGAAAAAGACAGAGCCCGTTTCATAAGCCGATGTCTTAAGGACGCATCTTCGGGCGTTCGACGGGATTTGAAGTAGTCTATAAAGACTTCTCTCTAATCCTCAACCGTTTCTTGGTCTTTTACTTGTAGAGCCGCTGGCTTGGTCGTTCTCTTTTCCTCGGACGTCTCTTGAAATATTTCTGCCGGTGTGAGGACTCGACGGCTTTGCACAACGATCCTTATGTCATCGAGGTTCTCATCAGCCAGTTCCTTAGCAAGCTTAGCTAATGCATCCGCCTTGCTATTTTCCGCACGCGGTATGCTTTCCAAGGTGTAGGAAGGAATTTGAGTCAGCAGTTGCTGTACTCTCTCTCCGTACTTCACCAATTCTGGTTTGCATGTTTGATAGTCGCCGTTTATTTGACTAACGACCAGCTGAGAGTCTCCGTATATGAGAAGGTTTTCAATCCCCATGTCGATGGCGATCTCGAGACCTGCTATCAAAGTTTCATACTTGGCTTCATTGTTCGTCCTCGGCTTTGTTAAGGAGAAGACAAAGCGCATTATCCTTCTTTGTGGAGTTATGAAGATGAGGCCCACCCCTGATTTGATTATGGGGGTACTTTGTTTGCGCTTCTTCATGGAGGATGCTCCATCGAAGTAAAGTTCCTACTGGGTATCACTTCCGTCGATCGTGTCAAACGCATGTTCGTCTGGCAGTTCGCAATTCAAAGGAGAGTCGGCAGGTATCGGGTGCTCAGCGAGGAAGTCGGTGATGGCCTGGCTTTTCACTGCCTTAAGAGGCTGATAGGTTATCGAGAATTCCATCAAGAGCAAGACCCATTTAGCGAGCCGCCCTGTCAATATGGCCTTTGACATCAAATATTTGAGGGGATACACCTTCGATATGAGACGGACTTCATGTGCCAACGCATAGTGCATGAGCTTCGTTATCGCGAAGATTAATGCCAAGCAGTGTTTTTCGATGGGAGAATAATTGCTTTCTGCCCCCAGTAGAACTCGACTCAAATAGTAGAGGGCTCTCTCCTTCCTTTGGTCGTTCTCTTGTGCCCATAATGCGTCTAAGGAATCTTCAAGGGCGGTTGTATACAGAGTGAGAAGCTTTATCTTGACCGGAGCAGCCCGCACTGGCGGGTTCTGCAGGTATTGCTTGATTTCGTCCTGTGCATCTTGGCATTTGCGATCCCAGACGAAAGGTGTCACGCCCCACCTTCAATACAGAGAGTATTGTCCGCTCTGGCCGAAGCCGCACGGTTTTGTCCTTCGGAGCGAACCGGGCCCGACCAGGGGCCACTTCCCAGGAGGTCACCCATCCCAGGACTTCCCTGGCCCGAGCACTTAACTACGGAGTTCTCAAGCTCCTGTAGTTCCGGTTCACTTAAAAGGCGTCTCTGTATTGAAGAGTGGTATTACTCCATTTATAGTACAGATCTGCCCTCTTTCAGAATGTATTCCGAAGATTCCCCATTATTCTACAGTGGGTCCCACGGACTCAAGAGGTGGCCCCCACGGATTGAAGAGGTGGCCCCCGCCAACTTAAACATGACACTTGGCGTGGCACTTTGTTCCGTGTGGCACTTTGCTCCGTGAGCAAGAACCGGGTCCCGACATTCTCCCCACCTTTGAACAATGGTTCGTCCTCGAACCACAGACCTACTATTGAGGGACCAGCTCTGATACCATTCTGTCATGCCCCACCTCCACAATACAGAGAGTATTGTCCGCTCTGGCCGAAACCGCACGGTTTTGTCCTTCGGAGCGAACCGGACCCGACCAGGGGCCACTTCCCAGGAGGTCACCCATCCCAGGACTTCCCTGGCTCGAGCACGCTTAACTACGGAGTTCTCAAGCTCCTGTAGTTCCGGTTCACTTAAAAGGCGTCTCTGTATTGAAGAGTTGTATTACTCCATTTATAGTGCAGATCTGCCCTCTTTCGGAATGTATTCCGAAGATTCCCCATTGTTCTACAGTGGGTCCCACGGACTCAAGAGGTGGCCCCCACGGATTCAAGAGGTGGCCCCCGCCCACTTAAACATGACACTTGGCGTGGCACTTTGTTCCGTGTGGCACTTTGCTCCGTGAGCAAGAACTGGGTCCCGACAAAAGGAGTTCCCTTCTTCATCAGGTGACTGTAAGGACGGCATTTCCTTGAAAGATTGGCTATAAATCGCCGGATATACGCGAGCTTCCCTTGGAGAGACCGCAGTTGCTTGAGAGTCCTTGGTGGAGGCATTTCCATAATCGCCTTGATCTTCGACGAATCTATTTCGATGCCTCGGTGTCGGATGATAAAACCTAGGAATTTGCCCGAAGAAACTCCGAACGTGTATTTGAGAGGGTTCCTCTTCAAGTTGTATTGCCGAAGGCGTTGAAACACGATTCTCAGATGCTCTAAGTGCTCCTCGTATGATTTGCTTTTCACCACGAGGTTGTCGATAGAGCATTCGAAGATTTCATGTATGAGATCATCGAAGATCTTCATCATGGCCCTCTGATAAGTGGCACAGGCGTTCTTTAGACCGAAAGTCATCACCTTGTAGCAAAATATGCCCAAAGGGGTCCGAAAAGCAGTATGCATCTGGTCCTCAGGATGCATTTTTATCTGATTATATCCTGATGATCCGTCCATGAAGGAGAAAACTTCGCGAGTGGACGTATTGTCTATCATCAGCTCGGTGACCGGTACTGGGAAGTCATCTTTCGGGCAGGCTTTATTGAGATCCCGAAAGTCCACACATATGCGCACGGTCCCATTTTTCTTCATCACTGGGACAATGTTAGCGATCCAATCAGGATACTGAACCTCTTGGATGAAACCAGAATCGATTAGCTTCTTGACTTCGGCGTTGATGCTCATCTCAAGCTCGAGCCTCATTCTTCTCGGTGCTTGTTTTATTGGCTTGACGTCCGGGGATATTTCCAGTTTGTGGACAACAATGTCTGGATCTAGTCCTGGCATCTCGGAATAGTTCCATGCGAAGCAATTTTATGCTGCATGAGCACATCCTTTAGTGTAGCCACCTTTTCTTCAGACAGCAGCTCACTGACGAATGTCGGCCGTGGATCACTTGTCGTTCCGAAATCAATTTTCTTGAGATCATCTACAGTAGTATGTATTCCATCTTCCAGCTCTTTCGGCGCCGGCGGAAACTCTGAGATTACCTCATCATCATTGTTTTCGAAGCACCATGGGAGGTCATCCATATTCCCGAGCTCTTCTTTTGATAGCGTTATCATATGACAGGTACGAGCTCGCTTCCAAGACTGGTGTTGATCTAGTTCTACTCTCGCTGTATGTGCGGCTTTCGGTTCGTGCTTCTGTGGCGGATTTATCCTCCAACTGCTGGATAGAGCGAACTTGCCGAGCTGATATTGGTCTTCGACCCAGTTCTTGAAGGTGAAGAAATCTTCGAGAGGATGTCCTATTGCTCGGTGATAAGAGAAATAGTCTGGGTGAGAGACCTCGTTGGCTTGCTCGGGGTGTCTAGACTCCGGAAGTGTAATCATTTGATGTCTTATGGCGAGATCAAGTATCTTTCCTGTTTTGTTTTGAGGAAAAGAGTATGCTCGACTCATCTTCTTTATAAGAGATGAATTTGGATTACTCGATTCCCGATCGCGTGGCTTCTTGGTCCCGCTTCGTCGCTCTCGAACGCCTTTCCCGTTCTTTGGTTTGTTTCTGCCTCTGCGTCGGGCCTTTTGTACAACGGGTTGACAGGGAGGAGCATTTTCATCTTTCGCAGCCTGTTGAAGAAGGCATTGCGTCCTGGCTTTCTCGTAGATGGTCATTTCGCGATTATGGTCGTCTCGAACCTTTTGACCCGCTTCCCTTATAAGCTTGTTCATTTGTTCTTCGAACGACGGACTGGGCATTTTCACGTCGGGAGCTCTTTCTGGTTCAGGATTAGCATCTTCCCATAGAGCATCCCCTTCTTCATCAAAGTCATATACGACGTAGCAATCGCGGAGTAGCTCCCATTTCTTGGATTGAACATACCCAAGCCCGGTCGTTTCCATTTTCCCGTTGGGCAATTTCCGCTGAGTTCCAGGGACGTTCTGGATCCTGTCATAGAACTTAGCTTTTCGAGCGGTCTGTTTGAAAGGTACGCCTTGGCGCCTTAACAACCTTTTTAGTCCGTTCGTGTAATATCTGGGCAAACGGATGGGCTGGAGCCTGTCAAGTGTAGAATCCGTGTCGTGCCAGATTTCTTTCTCCACTTTGGTTTCCCCGGATCGGTAGAATAGGATCGCCTTTTCACCTTCTCGCCTGGGAGGGACATAGAACGTCTGCAGCTCTTCCACACTATAAGTTTTAAGTGCATCGAGATCTTTGTAATGCTCTTGTGGAACCATGGTGATCTGCAAACTCTGATTATCGCCAACGGGGGCTTGTATTGATGGCCGAGCGGAAAATATGGCGTTAACCTCGTCTTCCGAGTCGCTGCCGAAGATCAACATGGGGGCGGACGGTCCCGGGTCGTTGCGTTGAGGCGGCCCCGAATAAACTATCTCTTCCTCCTCCTCGGTATCACTCCCGAAGACTGGAATAGTGGTGATAGCGTTGTCCTTTGGTTTATGACACCTCTCCGTATCCTCGAAATCTGGTAAGAAGTATTTCGCATCTTCGTATTTTTGGACTTTGTTCACGGAGAATGGGTTCAGCTATCTTGTTATGGTATACTCGAGACCATCCTTGAAATACTTCATACACTGGTGTTGTGTAGAAGGGATGATGTTGTACTCGTGTAACCAGGGCCGACCGAGCAAAGCATTGTAGCATGTCTTGGCGTCAATGAGGTGGAACTTGATATCAGTGACGAGCAACCCAAAGCGTAGCGTCAGTATCACGGACCCAAGTGTCCGTGATGACTGAGAGTCGAACCCGGAGATGGTGATCTTATCCCGAGCGAGGTATTGAACGCTCATGCATATTTCCTTCAATACTCCCACGTTGAGGAGGTTGACGGAAGACCTATTGTCGACCAGGATTTTACCTATCTTGATGTCATGACAGTATCCAGAGACATATAGGGGACAGTTGTGCTCGCATGTCCCAAGGAGGAGATCTTCATTGCCGAAGGTGATATCGGCTGTGTGTACTTCTTCCAGCTAGTCCTTCATCTTTTCTTCGGCGAGGAAAGCTTGGAATTGCTCGGGTTCTTGTAATGCCTTGATTAAAGAATCCCTCGCCTCTTTGGATAGCAGAAGGGCATCGAGAATACTGAGTTGCGAGGGTATATTCCTCAAGTGTGCGAGAACATTGTAGTCCGCCTTACTCTTCCTTGGCGGGTCCTTGGCTGTCAGCTTCTCGACGGCTTGGTCTTCAAGGATGATATCCTCAGGGAACTTTTCTTTCCCCTTATCTTTTCTATTTGACCCACTATTCGAGGGCCCAAGATTCTTTTTGGTAAGCGTACGATTGCGTAGCTGAATGTTTTCACAGGCCTTCGGTTCTTCCTCTTTTCCCAGAATGGACTCTTTAAAGAGAGGGCCAAGAGCCATTTCCTCGTCAGAGTCACTCCCGAAGGTGAGAACTTGTGATCCCCCGGCGTTAATTACGCAAAAATTGCCGGTGGTTCTTTTATTCTCCTCGGTTGTATTTCTTTGCTCCCGACGAGTTTTGCGTTTCATTCTCTTAAAATGTTGTCTATGAGCAACATATCCCTGCCACCATCTTTTAAAAGTGTTGCACTCTTTGGTGGGGTGCGAAATCTTTCGATGATATGAGCAATAACTAGGATGTGTTTCTGCTTCACCAGGGGAATTCACTTCGGAAGATGGCAGCTTCATTCCCATTGATATGGGTTTGGCGAACCTTTTCCTCGTCTTGAACCTGTTTTTATTCACGACGGATGTCCTTTGATTCGGCGGGAGTGTCTCGACTCTTTCGTTCAGTCACCGGCGTTTGGCCTTTTCAAATATGGCCATCTCACGCTCCCGGCCAGCTTTACTTTTCAGAAGAGCTTCGTTTAGGAATGCGTTGATCATCTCGTCTGATGGCCCTGGAAGTTCCGATTCAGGCCTTGCCCCAGTCTCTTGGTGCTCAGGGCTTCTTCATTGCCTGTAGACGAGTGAGAGATCACATGGCAACTTGCTATGTAATCCTCAGATTCATCTGATGAGTCTTCTCCATCATCTCCGTCTTCAAGGACGTGGCCGAGAAATTCCTGGAGCGTGATTGGAGTCCGCGCCTTCTGGTTATACTCTTCCAGCGCGTCAATCTGTTTCTGTAGGTCCGTGTGCCTGTCGCCAGGCTTCACGGGCTTTTTGGATTTCTTCTTCTTTTTCGAAGATTTCGACGGCTGGGTGTATGTGCTTTGGCTATCACTACCAATTTTTGGAGTCGGGCGTGGCTTCAGCATTCCTTCGATGATCTCAGGTTCCGACGGATTCTTCCACCTGATCGTCGGGCATGTCTGGAGATTATTCAGCATCCTTTTGGTTTTGGCCGAAAGAACAACCTCCCATGGAGCTTCTTCAACAAAAGAGCATGTTGCCCCCGGTGTGTCCATCTTCTTAAGAGTATGTGGTTGTGGTGGGCTCACTTTCCACTTCTTAGACAACGCAAACTTGCCTTGTTGGTACTGATCCTCGATCCATCCCTTAAAGGCGAAGCAATCTTCGATTGTATGGCTTACCATTTGGTGGTAAGGGCAATAATTGGGATTATTCGCTTCGCCGGGTTGTAATGGTCGCTTTGGATTCGGCAGATTGATAAGCCTGTTGCGCATCGCCAGCTCGAATAGTCTCTTCGTTTTTTCCCGTGGGAACGAGTAAGGACGCATCATCTTCTCATTATAATAGCGTCGTCTCTCTTCCAGTTGATCCGTTAGTTTTGGAGCACTGGGCTGTTGTTGGGTATTCGCAACGAGGGTCACCTTCCCTTTACCCTTTTCGCTCCGCGACTCCGGTTTCGGAGGAGACGGTCTATGACCCATCTGATCCATCTGGGCTAGCTTGTCGATTAAAGCCTGAAATGTGGTCGGTTTGAAGAACATCATGAACTGTGAAATAGTTGCATGAGGGTCTAGGGTTCCCACGAACATGCCCACCGCCGGTGCTTCTTCGATGTGCTGTTCGCTTTTCGACCACAGATTCCGCCATCGGATTGCGTATTGAACCCACATCTCGCTTGGATTCACCCTGGCATTGATCAATGCCGTTATTGAGGTGCGTTCACAAGCACTCGTGAATCGCTGGGTGAATAACAACTCCATTTCTGCGAAAGTCTTGACGGGGTCATTTGGAAGTTCGGAGTACCACTCAAATGCCGTCTCCGACAGGCTGCCGACGAATTGGCGGAGCAAAAGTTTATCATCGCCACCGATGTTGCCACAAAGAGCCCTGAACTGAGCGACATGTTGATGGGGATTGCCTGTCCCCTTGTACACATGGAATTTGGGGATCGTGTAGCCCGGCGGGTACTTTTTCTGATCATACCAGCATGGATACGGTCGCCCAGTTTTAACAACTTGGCCGACCGCTTCATTCGCTTGGTGAGCTCGTATTTGCTGAGCAATGTAGTCATCCAGAACGGCTTTGGAGATTGTCTCCTCCTTGGCTGTTGACAGAGCCGGCAGGGGATTCGATGTTTCTCCTATGTCATCTTCAATTATTACTGGAGGATCTTCCGCTGGAGGATCCGGCTGGATCATCATGCCTACCATATCTTGGAATAGAAGGGCCATTTGTTTTATATTGGCCGCTTGTTCTGCGGCCTCTTTGTCTTTCTTCTCAAGCATTCTCCGAAGGAATTCGGCATCAGTTTCCTGTTCACGGCGTTGCTCCGAGGATTCCTCTGGGCTTGATTTCGGTCCTGTGAGTGCGGCCATAGTTGTTAACATCTCTTAGAGCTTTTGTTGTTGTTGCTCCTGAGCCTTAGTCACTGATCGCATAAGCGATCGATGACCTGTGGAGATACGGCTATCCTCTTTTCTGGATGCCATATAGACGGTATGCACCACCATGCCCCCAGACTTGGGGCATTTAGGCTTAGTGCCCTTGACATTTGTCACAGACATGGGGATCTTCTCCGACCTTCTTCTCTTGTGGGCGGTCGAAGTTGAGGGGGGCGTTGCAGTGGGCACCCGAGTAGCCGCCGCCTTCTGTGGCTTAACAGGACGGTTTTCTTCCTGTCGGACCTTCAGCTTCTTCTGCCGGCGGGGATAGTCTTGATCAACCACCGACTCTCGGACTTGTCGCTATATTTTGTAAACTTTGGAAGAAAGCCGTTGAGGGGACTACTCCGGATTTATTTCTGTGACAGTCTCCACCGGTTGCGGAGATCTTTTCAGTACGGCGGTAGGAGAATTCCTGCGCACTTTGTTCAGCAATTCAAAACTATTCCCGGTTGGAACAGCAGTATTGACTTCCACCGTTGGGGCTGGTGAAGTTAGCCCAGAGGGGGAGTTGCCCCCGACCTTCCTCACTTGGAGCCAGTGGTGACGTCGAGCGTGTCGAGCCGATGGTGTTGGTTCGGTGATGGGAATGGCTTTGTCTTTCCCCCTGTTCAGGTGAGGCATTGCTGGTACCAGCCTCTTGAAGACCGAGGTCCGTCCAGCAGCAGTGTCTAGCCTGCCAAATATAGACTTTTGAGCAGGAGCGAGAGCCAGAGTGGGAGCCAGAACAGTCAGTCTTGCAAAGACCGACCCTTTGGCAGGAGAAGCCGCCTTGACGACTTCAGGAGCAGGGATGGCTATCCTCTTCGGAACAACCTTTTCTGGGATTGCAGGCTTCATCATGGGTCCACATGAACTTTGGCCCAATCTGGCGAAGACTGAGGCGCTGGAGCTGGACGACCCGTTGAGAGGGGCCGCGGTAGTAGCAAGCCGATCAAAGACCGACTTCTTGGGAGCTTCTGGTGTTGGTACAGGGGTGCTGAAGGTCATCGGTGGGAGCATGGTCCCGAAAAACAGTCCAGTGGGGGCCTGAGTGACCTGTTCCACCGGCATCATGAACAGAAAGGCCGCTTGGGGCCCGTAGGCTATGCCTCCAGATGAGGCGGAGCGTGGGTTGCAATTGCAGTTGGAACACTTTGCACAAGTGGACGCCATTGATCCTTCGCTTTCTTGACCAAGAAAAATGCAATCTTACTACCTCAAACCCAAGGGCAACCATTAGCAAACCGCGATTCGTTCGCGAACACGACACACGAAGTGTGGAGTGGAAAGAGGAAAAGGTCCCACCGGGTGTGCCAGAATCCGTTCCCCTCCGAATCACAGAGACGCGACCGCGTAGGTCCGTCTTGCCTGAAATTCGGGGCAGATGCTAATTGGTGCTATCCGTCCACCTCTCCGAAGATACCAAGTTGATTTATGGCACCATGTATCAAAGGTTCAGACGGATGTGGCCGATATAGCAGACTTCATCAGATTCCCCCTCGTTTGAGGGGTTTTTGATTGTGGGGACGCTCCTCCCTGCAGGCGCAAGCCTCTGCAGTTAATTACGCTACCGCATCGCGGTAACAACTTTCTCCTTCTCCATATGGTCACTTCGTGTCGTGGGTGTTTGTTTTATGTTTGGTTGCCCGTGGATTGTATACGGAGACTAATTTATGTTGTCGCCCGTAGGGCGTGGACTAGTCCAAATCCGTATCTTTCTTAGATTTGGGTTTAAGGATACGTTAGCCTCATTTGAGACTAAGATCAACTTAACGGGATCGTTTAGATCCAACAAGAGAGCAATTGGGCTCTATTGTTTAGTTTAATGACATTGCGGTCGATTAGTTTAAGGACATTACGGTCCATTGTTAGCTTAAGGACATCTCGGTCCATTGTTAGTTTAAAGACATAGCAGTCGAGGTTAAGGACATCATAGTCTATGGGTTTAAGGACCCCACAGTCCAATGTTAGTTTAAAGACATCACGGTCGAGGTTAAGGACATCATAGTCCATGAGTTTAAGGACCCCACAGTCCAATGTTTAGAGACGTCATAGTCTATGAAATGTGTGGTTGTCGGGACCCGTCACCTCTTTGAAGACGTTGAGGAATTACAACGATAAATATCAAATGAGTGAAGAGATGTACCCTTAAACCAAGGTGAGTTGGTTGAAAGAGAAGATGTGCTCAGTTCAAGATAAGTTGAGGACTTATGGCCAGAATTGGGCTAAGTCCAATTAAAATGTTTAACATTTTTTTGCTCTGGCTATTAAGCCTTTATTTGGGCTCGACCCTTTTAATAATGCTAAGTATTGGGTTCTGATATCTTTTGTCTTCATCAGAACAAATTGTGTTCTTACAATGCGCCACGTGGCGCGCCAGGCGCTTTGCGCCAGTTAAAGAGCACATTGCGCTTCTATCAGGTAGCCCACACGAAGAGGACACGTGTCGTGCTTAGCGCTAAGCGCTAGTTCATTAGCGCATTGCGCTTTTAATTTATGAGCGCTTTGCGCTAGTCTTTTGGCGCGCCAGTGAGTGACACGTGGCGCGCTTGGCGCTGAGCGCCAGCCCATGAGCGCAGTGCGCTGTTTCAGAAGCGCAAAGCGCAGATTGTGTCTTTGGTTGACACGTGGCAGGTTTTGGCGCTGAGCGCCGGTCCCATGAGCGCAAGAGCGCAATTCATGAGTGCAAGGCACTTTCAAGATCAAAGAATAAATTTATGTTCTTCTTAAAGGAGGCTTTGCCTCAAGATTCAAGAATAAAAGTTTTTGTTTTATAAAAGGGCTCGGCCTTTATAGATCAAAGATCTATGAATGAAGTAAGATACCTCTTTTAGTTTTTTTATAATTAGATCTTTTGATCTTTTTTTCTTTTTATCAAAGACCTTGGTCTTTTGTAGATCTATGATCTTTTTAGAAGATAGTTCTTCTTTTTACGAGATGATTTCATCTCTGTGGTTCAAGAACTAGTTCTTTACCTTGAAGATGAAGAAATGATCTTCTTTTTCTAAAGGCTTGCCTTTCTTTCTTTTTGAGTTTTCTCAAAGTTTGCAGAGAGTTTTCTCTATATCTCTCTTGAAGTCTTGGGGCCTTTATATAGGACCAATTGATTTTTGAATCAGTTTTAAGAGATCTTTCTCTGATTGATTTGGGAATATTTCCCACCGTTGGATCTTTGATCCTAAGGCTTTTGTTTTACAGAAGATAATTTTCTTATTTTAATAAGATTAGAAAGCTCTTTCCGTAACAGAATTTTAGTTCTGATTAATTAATAATTTATTATTAGTAGATCTTTTGATCTAACGGTAGGGGATTTTTAATTCCAGCGCTGGCGCACCTACGTTCGACACGTGGCGCGCAGCGCAGAGCGCAGCGCACCCGTGTTTGACGAGTGGCACGCAGCGCAGAGCGTAGCGCAACTGCCCTAGCGCACCTGTGTTTGACACGTGGCGTAGAGCGCTGGATCTGAAGCGTTGCTTCAACTTTTAAATTTTGAATTTTAAAACAGAGCTTTGCTCTGATTGGGGTGCGCTGCCTAGGGCGCAGCGCACCTGGCGCTAGCGTGTCTGTGTTTGACACGTGGTGCTCAGCGCACAGAGCGCTGAATCTGAAGCGTTGCTTCAATTTAAATTTTGAATTTTGAAACAGAGCTTTGCTCTGATTGGGGGAAAGGAAGCGTCGCTTCATTCCAAATCTTGGAATTTGAACAGAGCTTCGCTCTGATTGGAGAAATAGACATGGTATATCAGAATTTATGGATCGAGTAAAAATGAAAAGACCAGGCTTTATATTACCTTGCGAAAGATTCTGGGTTGCTTCCCGAGCCGCGCGCACGACCTGTCTATGAGCGGTAGACAGAGCAGCCGGAGCATCCTATGGAGGAATAGAGACAGATAGGGTGGTGCTTGAACCTGCACCCACAGCCAAGCTAACATCGCGTTCCCTCGCCACGCGCTTTCTGCGCTTCTTGTCGGCCTTCGCAGATAGGGTGGTGCTTGAACGGCCGGATTACCCGCTGGTACCACGCCACGTATACGTTTAACACCTTCAGGACGCAGCTCAGCTCGCTGATAAAAAATTTAGACCCGATCTTGAGCCGCATGAAATGGTGCAGCGCACTACGGATACCTTCCTCTGTAGCAGTAGGCTCAGCTAAAAAGGCTTCAAGAAGGACACCCTGGTTGTAGCTTGATTGTTGACCAAAGCGGTGCCGGTTGTATCTCATGAACAGCGCCGCATCGTTCTGCCTAAACACCAAAAAACCCGGCCTGATTGAATATAAGTGAAGAATCTCACGAGCTTTCAAGGTAGAAACCCTATCTTTAAAGGTTTCCCGCAGCGGCTGCACCGTCTTAGCGGATTCCTTGCCGATAGTCATGACCTTATCGACGAAGGTCATGCCATCCCCGATCGTACGTGGGCGAAGAATCGGACCCCGAGCCTCTCGCTGAGTCGGTTTCAAAGCGGAAGCATTAACCAGCCGCATAACCTGAGGAAAGTTATAACCTTCGTAGAAACGGGGCCTCTTATGAATTCCAAAGGCGCCGAGTATATGCAGCTCGAGCCACGAAGTGAAATAATGCATCGAGATGTTTATGGGCTGCACTCCCGGTTGAGTGGTATCTGCCGCCAAGCTAAGGCCATGGTACAAATGAGCCAACCCAGCAATCCCAACGGCAACCTGCGTCCCTTCAACCATTCGGTGAGCCGGGTAAAGAACAGACGATCTCATGTAGCGAGGGTGCATGGGGAGCGCAAACCAGCTTAATCATAAACCAAGGAACCCTAAAAAGAATACCTCTTCGTCGATGTCTTGGGTGGCGAGTTCTGTAAAGGGGACGACCGCGGCGTTTGGAAGGAAGAAATTCTTTTGATCTGCTTCCGCCGTCGGTCGACTATCCAATCCAAAACCGAAAGGATCGTTGAGCTTGGCAAACTTCACACCTTGTTTCGACAAGACTTCCGGGCGAAGAAAACGGGCGATAAAATCCGTAAAGCTGACCCCGTGGCTTCCGGATTCGAGAAATAAGTTCTCGTAAATATTTAACACCTTGATCAAGCTTGGGAATCGGTGCTGAATGTCATTCTCTAAGGTCAGACCCATCACTACTAAGCGAGTGGCGAAAATGTACTCGTCAGGGAGTAATATCTCCTCATAATGTTCCCCTCTGACAGACAAGCCGGAGATCTCCGCGAACTCCTCTAAAGAGATTGAAACTTCCCGATCTAATAAGAGGAAGGTGTGAGTTGGAACGTTCCATTGTTCCAAAAAAGCTTTGACCCACCATACAGGGGGCGTGGAATACTGGAAGAAAGAAGTATAAATCGCGGGATACAACCCGAGCTTCAGCAGCTGCGATTTCTTGGTCGATAAGATGTAGCGGGCCCACGGCAAATACCCAGCTGGATGGCGTGGAGTTAGGCCTATCATGTACGGCTGTCCCCAAGGGCGTGACTCGCCCTGGCATATACGCCGCCCCAGAGTATCCAAGGCCATCGGCGGCTGTACGGGTATCGCGGCCATAGAGGGTTGAAGGCAACCCTCTGAGGTCCAGTTGACCTCCTCCATGGCATAGTTCACCGGGGGTACATCAGCATAATGGATCGCCGAAATGGGCTCCGAAGGTGCTGCGCAAGAAAAGCTACGTCGGCCCCTGATAATTTGATTGTACCACGTCCCCCATAAATGAAGATTCTTTTGCTCCGGGTCGTGATCTTTGATCAACGCGAAGACTTCCCTGTCCACATGTGCTTCAGGGAATCCGCTTTCCAAACGAACGAATGGGAAAGAAGTGTCGAAAGATATAGTACTTGCGCAAAAAGAACAAGAATTAGCCGTCAATACTACAGTTCAAGTTTTGGTACTGGGTACTTTAAATTTGTACCTCACTGCAATGCAGTGGAAGGGGACCAAAAAGGACCCACAAAATCTTGATGACAGCTCATTATTGATGAGACAGTCTCCTCATTAATGAGACAGATTCTCATTAAGTAAGAAATCCTAAAAGGATTCTCATTTAATGAGTGGTCCCTCGGGCCAAGGAGTTAATCTCCTTTGAGAGCAGCATTCTACAACAGAGTGACATCTATCCACTCTAATCATGAGAGGAAGAGCTATGCTCTGTGGAGATGATGGAGTCACCCATAAAAAAAAACCTAAAAAGCAAAGCTTTTAATGAATTAAAAATTCCAAGATCTTCAAGATCTATGAGAAAATTCTAGGAGTTCTTCATGGAAGATGAACAGATCTATGATCTGAAAAGAGCAAGGCTCCGTTAATGGGTAAAACCCTAAAATATCTTGTAGATCTATGATCTGAAAAGAGCACGACTCTGTTAATGGGTAAAACCATAAAAATACTTTTTTTTAAGATCTGTGATCTGAGAAGAGCAAAGCTCTATTAATAAGTTTAATTCTTACCAAAGTTGGGCAGAGTTTTGACTTTAAAGGAGTTTTATGAGGCAGAGAGCTTGGCTCTAAAAGAGGATAAAATTCTCAAGAATAAGAAAACAAGAAGATGAACAAGTAGTCATCTCAAGGGCCAAAGGCCCTATTTATAGATGCTGGAAGTCGATCCAACTTCCAAGACAATCTAACGGTGGAAAGGTTGCCACCGCTGCACTCACGTGTAAACCACGTGAGCGCAACAGTGGGGGGGCATTTGTTTCCCCCATTCAGAGCAAAACTCTATTCAAATTTTGAAATTTGAAACGAAGCAGCGCTTCATAAAAGCGCTAGCGCCAGGAGCGCCAGTACTAAGAGTCAAAGTCTCTGAGGCAGCGTTCACGTGCAAAGCACGAGAGCGCTCGCGCCAAGTGCACCGACGCTAAGAGTCAAAGACTCCGAGGTAGCGCTCACGTGCAAAGCACGAGAGCGCTAACGCTAAGTGCGCTAGCACCAAGAGTCAAAGACTCTGATGCAGCGCTCACATGCAAAGCACGAGAGTGCTAGTGTTGGAACTAAAATGTTTCCCACCCTTGGATCAAAGATCCAACAAAGATGATTAAAAATCATCAGAAAGATAGTTCTGTTGAGGAAATACTCCTCAAATCTTTCCAAACCGGAAAGATTGTCCTCTGAAAATCAGAGCACCGTTGGATCAAAGATCCAAGGATAATTAAAAATCACCAAGATACAGAATAAGTTCTGTATGGGAAAATATTTTACCAATCTTGTTAAAAACAAGAAGATTTCCTTCTGTAAAACAGAAACCCTTGGATCAAAGATCCAACGGTGAGAAACATCCCCAAATCAATCAGAGGAAAGATTTCCTTAACTGATTCAACAAATCAGCCTCCCCTATATAAAGGACCCAAAACTTCAAGTCGAAAAAAGGAGGAACCCCCCATAAACTTCAAAAAAGAAAAAGAGAAGAGCAAGCTCTGAAAAGAAGAATTTCTTCAAGGTAAATAAAAAGAGAGATCAAAGCATCTCATAAAAAAGATGAACTTAGTTCTTTTTCTAGATCATAGATCTACAAAGACAGAAGTCTTTCATAAGAGTAGGAGAGATTGGAGCATCTCATCATAAAAAAGGAGGGAGAAAAACTTAGTTCTCTTTAGATCACAGATCTATAAGATAAAGACAAAGTTTTTCACAAAAACATAAGAGATCATAGCATCTCCTATAAAAATAAGAACTTGGTTCTTAGATCCACGAGACAAAATCTCTTATAAACGAGAACTTAATTCTCAGAGCATAGAATTAATCTAGAACGCTTTGCACTTATTGGCTAGCGCTCAGCGCCAAGCGCTCCACGTGCTCCTTACGTGTGCGCTATTTCATAAGAAGCGCCTTGGCACTCCAAGTCTGGTGCTCAGCACCAAGCGCGCCACGTGCTCCTCACGTGTGTGCTATTTCATAAGAAATGCCTTAGCGCTTCAGGTCTGACGCTCAGCGCCAAGTGCGCCATATGCTCCTCACGTATGCGCTATTTCATAAGAAGCGCCCCAGCGCTCCAAGTCTGGCGCTCAACGCCAAATGCTCTGTACATAAAGGCTTTGTAGATAAAGCGCTCTGCGCTACAAAGAGTGTTCAACACTCAATAAAAGACAAAAGAGGAAGGGGTGTCAGAACCCAAAATTAATGCTCTGCATTAGTGAACAAAAAAGGGCCTGAGCCCAAACAAATGTTAACATTTTGTTCAAAAATGAATGTACTGAGTCCAAATAAGTGTTCAAACACTTTAATTGAATGAGCTGAGCCCAAGTAGGCCATAAATCTCCCAATTCAGATTAACTGAGCCCATGTGCTCCCAATATTTTTAATTGGTCTTAGTCCCAAACCTGACTATAGATCCTCCAACCAACATTGGTTCAAGGGTACATCTCTCCATTCCTCTGATATGTGTCATTGTAATTCTTCAACGTCTTCAGAGAGGTGACGGATCTCGACAACCAGACACTCCATGGACTATGATATCGTTAAACTTATGGACCACAACGTCCCTAAACTAAACCCCACAGACTATGACGTCTTTAAACTCCATGGACTATGATGTCCTTAAACTCCATGGACTATGATGTCCTTAAACCCAATGGACCGCAATGTCCCTAAACTAAGACGATAGATTCCAAATACTCTTTCGTTAGATCTAAATGATCCCAAAATCTTTTTGAGTAGATCTTTGTCTAAAATTGGACTAACGTATCCTCAACAAAAGTTTAAGTTGATCTTAATCTCAATGAGAATAACGATCCTTAAACCCAAACCAAAACCAAATCTAAGAAAATACGGATTTGGACTAATCCACGTCCTATGGGCGACAACATAAATTAGTCTCCGTATACAATCCACGGGCAACTAAAAATAAAAATAAATACACACGATACGAAGTGACCATCTGGAGAAGAAGAAAGTTGTTACCGCGATGCGGTAGCATAATAACTGTAGGGGCTTGTGCCTGCAGAGAAGAGCGTCCCCACAATCAAAAACCCCTCAAATGAGGGGGGATCTGACGAAGTCTGCTACAACGGCCGCATCCGTCTAAACCTCCGATACACGGTGCCATAAATCAACTTGGCATCTTCGGAGAGGTGGACGAATAAAACCAAATAGCATCTGCCCCCAAATTTAGGCAAGACGAACCTACACGGGCTCGTCTCGTGTCTTTCGGCGGCGAACAACTCTCAACTCACATAAACCCCCGGCTATTCAGAACGCGACAATCCAATATAACATATCACAGCAACACAGAACATCACATGTCATCAACATAAGTAAATATGCGTATCCCAATTGTCGTTGACATATAGCTACGAAACCGGCGATACAACACATATTACACTTACGATCGCAGAAAAGAAAATGTCAAATTACAACATTTGGATCCATAATAACCTTAAACATCATAAACCTGAAATATCACATACTACGGATTTCATGCCTAACGATATGAATTCCACATATTGTATCACATTCCAAAAAAAGTTAGACGACGTTAAACATTCCGATCGAATCAACAAACACCCAAAATTTCCCAAAAAGCTCAACACTTGAGCGTAGTTTAAAAATACTCAGTACATGCCACAGCTCCTATGAACCAGCCGTGGAAGGGTCAACCAATGCCTCACATGTGGCACCACTGAACTACTACAAACCCTAAGGTTACAAACCCTAAGGTTTAGTGGCGGTTCTGACGGTTACATGATCGAGTTAAGGTTTCGTTCTTTTCGACGGCCCACAGTATCGCTTGCATGATTTTCTGAAAGTTTTAAACTAAGGAAAAATCCAACACTTGGAAAATTTTCCGTAAGGGTTAAAGTGGGTATTTGATATCCGATCAAACTTTTTAACACCGTCTAAAATAACCGAAACAAACATTAGAATTACGAATACGAAACAGTCCGAGTTTCCTATGCAGAAAATTAACATCACATGCAATTTTTAGCAAAAACAAACAACACCTGAAACCCTAAAACCCAGAGACTGGAATACCTTGAAAATTTGAAGCCCAAACATCAAAATTGACCCGAGCACACCAGATTTTAACCCATTGTGGTCGGCCAGGTTATCTCCAAATTGCCTTGAATTTTCATGGTGTTCATGTCATATCACATATAACATTCTGCAGTTGTTTAAAAAAAATTTCGAGCACTTTTTAAATTCGACAGAAACTAGTTTAAAGGGTTTCAAGTTTCGGATTCATTTCGGTTTCGTAATCTAACAAACATCGTAGAATTCTCTAGCTAGGCTCTGATACCATTATAGGGTTCGTATGAATGACAGCAAGGTTTCGGGAGGTATCGTCCATGCCATTTTCAAATTTGTCGTTTTAAAGAACCCCAAACTAGAATCTTTAACTAGAGAATCATACGAAACAAATTGTAAACTACTTTACAACTAAGTGAACCAGGATTGTGGAAGCGAGCCCGAATTGTGGTGAGCTCATCCACATGCCTCACAAGGGAAGGTACACTGCGGACACTCCTAGCACTCGCCTTGGGGACCGCCCCCGTAGCACGACCTCGGGAAGCACGACTAACCCTAACATCCCGGGAAGATTCCGACCCGGACGAAGGGGAGGAAGCTGCAGAAGACTCCCTAGACTCTACCCGGACTATTTCTACGGACTCCTCAGAGGAAGACATCTGGCCTCATCAAGAGAAAGGGTCCTCCGAGGAAAGAACGCAGGAAATCCGACCTAGGGGGAAGAGTGCAGAGCTAACACACGAAGGTAGGAGGAAATTATAGCGAAGTGTGGATCCTCGGAGGGATCCCACCTCTATTTATATTAGACAGCCAACACATCCAACGGCGCCGATCAACTCCCGCCAAAATGACACTTCGCATTCAACGGCCATCAACGCTCTAACTGCCCTACGCGCATTGGGCGCATCCTATCGGGCGCGAAAACACCGATGGTCTGTCACGTCAGTCAACCAGCGTCGTACATGTGACCTGGCGCTCCGATGAACGTACGCCCGAATCGGTGCTTCCTATTTAATGCAAGACCTCTTCCCTGATCCACTGCCGCCATCAGAAAAACTACGACTAACTGCCCGGGAATCCGAGCCGACGCTGTCTTCGAATAATAACATAGCCCGGGTGACCGATTAGACCACTCTCGATCCGACCTACAAATAGGTCAGGACGAGAGCGGGGGACTAATGATGATGCTCAGTACTAAGCACTCCCCAGATCATGACACGTGGCAGATGACGTGTCCCAAGGCTTACGGGAAAGGAGCTGGAACGGTACATTTGAAGCATACCTTGGGCCTTCGACCCGAGGATGTTCCCGACCTTCAGCGGCCTTCCCGACCACTCTTGTGCCCGCCTTACAAACAACCATTGGCTTGCCTCCGAGCCCTCCTGCACACTGAGTTCCCTCGGCCCTCCTAGCTCGCCCCCGAGCTATCGCATGAACCAAGCCTGCTCGGCCTCCTGCTTGTCTCCGAGCCTCCCGCCGAGCTTAGCTTCCTCGGTCTCATCGACCGACCCACAGCACAGGTCATAGGCATCTCTGCCATGGCTCCTCGAATCTCGTATGACGCGAGATATTCGTCGCCCACGATCCCGCATTCCACGCCATAGCGTTCCCCCATTAACGAGCATATCTCGTCATTAATAGAAAATCCCACCTTTCACGCAGGCGTAACGCCAGAGGCATAACGGCTGGTGTGAATCTCCAGCCCACCAGCCCACGGCTGCCACTATCTAAACCTCTCTCCCAGACGACTCAGGTAAGGCATTTTTACCCCAATAAGCCGTTACTCTGCCCAAATATTTCGACTAACTTGATCGTCAGAGAGTCCTCGGTGGTACAACCACCCCGGGACTTCCTTGTAGGTAGCTCGGCTTCATCCTCAAATCAAGCCCATTGAGATCCACACGCATCAAGGGAAAACCCTCAGACCCAATCTCATCCATCCATCACCACTCGCTACAGATCAATGGAAGGTAACATCTGAAGGAGATCTAGAGCTCCATCAGTTGGCGCCGTCTGTGGGAACATCAGGTCTTGTTTAGAACCATGCGCAAATCTAAATTTGATGGGATTGGTTATTTAAATTCTTCAATGCTGTGGCATAATAATATCCGAGTCAACATTTTCTATGCTTCGGGTAGGGGTTAGTGTTCGATAGATGTATTTGAAATTCCAATGGGGTGTTATTGAGCTTTGATTCTAATATACGAGTTGGACAATTGTTATCGTCGGACAATCTTTTGAATTTGGATTTTGACTCGGACTTAAGTGGTGGATTTAGATTTGGACTTAGACTTACGTGTTGGAGTTGGATTTGATCTCAGAATTACATACTGGATTTGGATTTGGAATCGGGCTTATGTGCTGGATTTAGATTTGTACTCAAATTTTCGTGCTAGACAAGGATTTGCATTTAGGCTTATTTGAGTTCTTGCATAATTTTTATTATGGCTTTTATTTCTATGAGGCTTTTTGTGATGTAATGATTTTATTATTTAATCTTATAACAATGTAAAGTCTATCAAAATTAATTAATCATTGTTTTAATATTTCAATAATATAATTATATAAAAAAGTTATTAAAAACAAACAACAGGTTCATTATTATCGATATATGGGGTTTTTTAAACCGTGAAAATTGTATATGATCAAATTTTAATCTAGTTTTTTCTAAAATTTGCTCGATATATGATTTTTTTATTAAAGTGAAAATTAAATATAATGATTTACTTTGTCATTACATTCAAATATCGAAAGAGAAAAGATAAAATTTTGTAAGTAATCAAAATAAAAATGATAAAGATTAATAGGGAATAAGAAATATAATCTTATACAAATGGAATCCTAATGAATAATTTAATAAACAACTTTGACACTAAAATACTTATGTAGGATTTTATGAAAAAGTTATGAAATATAATTTGTATTTTAATTAATTAAAACATAAATAAAAATAAGACGAGATCTTTAAAAATCCTATTCTTGGATTTTTAAAAAAAATTGCAATATATAACCTGATCAATCAAAACATAAATAAGAATGAGACGAGATCAAGACGAAAAACACCCTTCCATGAAGAAGTTAAAAAATATATATAATATAATCAATCAAAATATAAATAAAAATAACATGAGATCAAGAATAAAGAGAAAATTAAGTTTTCTAGGTTTGAAAGAGTTCATAAAGATGGAGATGTCTCAAAATCCAAGCATAAAAAAGTCTCGGCATTTTCTTCTTGGACTTTTTTTTCAATTTTTGTAGTTGGACTTTTGGAGTAAAATCCAAATCCGAGTCCAATAAACCAATAACACAAAATTTTAAAATCCAAATCCAAACCCACAACCAATAACGCCAGACTTTAAAGTCTAAATCCGAGTCCAAAACCAACAACATCATAAAGTACAGTCCAAATAAAATTCCAAATCCAATCAAATAATCCAAAACCAATAAGAGGCCATGGAGTTTGTTTTGTTTGACCGAAATGGATATTATTGTTTTGCTCTAATGATTGCAATACCTGTGCTGGAGCAAGATTTTTGCACAGGCAAAAATTCGGCTGTTCTAGTTGAGTATGGGCCTGTTTAGGGGGGGGGGGGGGGATTTAGAGTTAAAGGACTGTTCTGTTATTTGAAAAACAATTTTACATAATTTGTGTGTGAGGGGGCGGGACAAGGGAGTGGAGGATGGGAAATAGGGTGGTTAAAACCCAAAAAACTTAATTTAAAATTTATATAATAATAATAGGGATGGCTTAAAAATTGAAATGAGGATGATTTAATAGCTTGGAACGAGAGAACTCATCTATGTTTTTTTCCTTCTTTTTTAGTCTAGCATTTTTCTTTTTTAAAAAAGGTGCTGCTTTAGTTTATGGCATTATCTATATCTTCAGAGTTTGGATTACAAAAAGAAGCACTATTTTAAGATAAAATAAAATACCACAAAATCATTTAATTTGGCGCTTTCATGCCCCCAAAAAGTTCAATCATGACTCTTGAGTTTTTTAGATAAGTTCGAGGCTAATTAAGGCAACTTGCGATGCCCCCCGAAAATATGTGGATCCCACATTAAACTTTTCCTGTCATAGCAAGAGATTTGGTCAAAAAATAGGCTGTCAACAGCCCACCAAATTGATTGGTGTATGATGGAGGCCCAAAGAGTTTCTTTTAACATACTGAGCCAGAACGAGACAGGCGGGCCCTTTTGTGAATTTTGGGGCGCAGAAATCACATTTAATATTGGGCTTATTTACCAAAAGCAAAAGAGCAGTTACACAATTTTCCTATACAATAAACTATACGGCACACTCAAACACTAGGCGTGGGGCTCATGCATTTAAGTGAGGGACCGGCTGATCTTGTGAGTGCTGTGTAGTTTGATGTAAAGAAAAAGACGGTATAGGAACCATTTTTCCTTTACGAAAAAAACTTTTCTAACCAAAGTGAGAGGTAACCAGTGTGATTACTAGCATCCAAAAAATGAGCATACTCTCTTTGGTTAGAAAAATAACGTTTACTTTCAAAATTACGGAAAACTGTCATAACGTGACGGTGTTAAATTCCATAAAAAATGACATGGTTTTTCTATCAATTAAAAAAATAGTTTCCTAGCCTGGTGCGCCCGACTAAAAGTTTCCCAATCAAAAGACCAATTTCTGATACAATTAATTAATTGTTGATTACACTTTAAATAATTTTAAATAATATCAAGTATTAATTAAAAATTAAAAATGGCGGGGAAGGAGGCGGTGGTGGAGAGGGAGGGCACGGTGAAGGAGGGAGGGACGAGGCACAGGCTAGAGAGGGGGCGCGATAAAAGAGGGAAGGGTGGGGGTCGGAGAGAGGGCCACAGTAGCCAGCAAAGTAGCCAGCAAATCGAGGGTGGAGAAGCAGGCGAAAAATTGAGGAAGGCGTAAATGGTGATGGAGAGATTGTCGTTTTTTTTTCTGTGGGTTTTTCTTTCTGGGTTATTTTTTTTGGATGGCCGGAAAATCTTGGGGTAGAGGGGGTGATGATGCTCGGTACCGAGCACTCCCTATATCATGACACGTGGCAGATGACGTGTCCCAAGGCTTACGGGAAAGAAGCAGGAATGGTACATTGGAAGCATATCCCGGACCTTCGACCCGAGAATGTTCCCGACCTTCAATGGCCTTCCCGACCACTCCTGTGCCTGGCTTACAAACAACCATTGGCTCGCCTCCGAGCCCCCCCCCCGCACACTGAGTTCTCTCAGCCCTCCTAGCTCGCCCCCGAGCTATCGCATGAACCAAGCCTGCTCGGCCTCCCGCTCGTCTCCGAGCCTCCAGCCGAGCCTAGTTTCCTCGGTCCCATCGACCAACCCACAGTACAGGCCACAGGCGTCTCCGCGAATCTCGCCTGATGCGAGATATCCGCCGCCCACGATCCCGCGTTCCACGCCATCGCGTTCCCCCATTAACGAGCATATCTCGTCATTAATGAGAAATCCCGCATTTCACGCAAGCGTAACGCCAGGGGCATAACGACCGGCGTGAATCTCGCGTCCGCCAGCCCACGGCTACCACTATATAAACCCTTCTCTCAGACGACTCAGGTAAGACAATTTTACCCCAATAAGCCGTTACTCTGCCCAAATATTTCGACTAACTTGATCGTCGAAGGGTCCTCGGTGGTACAACCACCCCCGGACTTCCTTGCAGCTAGCTCGGCTTCATCCTCAAATCAAGACCATTGAGATCCACACGCATCAAGGGAAAACCTTCAGACCCAATCTCAGCCATCCATCACCACTCGTTACAGATCAATGGAAGGTAACATCTGAAGGAGATCCAGAGCTCTATCAGCTGGCGCCATCTGTGGGAACAGCCAGTTCCACTCAACAAAAGTTCACCTTCCGATCTCGACTTCATGGCGAGCGATCACCGTGACGATCCGAGTACTAGCCGCCGCCCTCCTCACAACGGGGGCGCGGACGGATCGTCTCCTCCCCCGAACACCATTCACGTCCTGTCCGCGCGGATCGATAGGCTCGCATCCGTCGTGGATGTGCGTGTCCATGTTTAAACGGCTGGGCAAGCTCCCCAGCTCACCGTTCCCCCATCTCGGGACCGGGACCCCTACAGAGGGAGAGAGGGCACCGCCCACGCCGGCACGACCGAGCACCCCCTCGCTATCTCCGGCGGCCAAAGATCCCCTATGGTGACCAATTCAATGACCCACTGGGCGCCTCACAGCTCCACACCGAGCTCTCTTTCCAGAGCACCCCGCCCTGAGGCCCATCGCGCTCCTGTCCCTCCTGAAGAGGTGTCGGTCAACTCGCCTGCATCCAGGCATGACCGGCGCCCCCTCCCTCAACAGGGTCGCGCAGACGGGACTCACCACGGTAGCTCGAAGATGACCTCGCCAAGGGACCTAAGGAACCTCATCGAACGGAACCGGAGCCACGGCCAGGCGAAGGTCGCCAGCAGCAGAGGCCATAAATCAGAGTATGCTGAATCATCGGGATACCACAACCGACTCGACGCCCTCGAAAAGAAGATCGAGGGCATACATCGGGAAAATCATCCTTCAAGCGACGGGGCTAGATATGCCACTGACTCGCACACGAAGCCCTTCACCAAAGAGCTACTCGCTATCCACGTCTCCTCTCGGAACAAGCCCCTGAAGGTCTCCCTCTTCGACGGGAAGTCCGACCAGAAAGACCATTTGGACGCGTTCACATCCGGGATGAGTTTCCAGGACAATTCCGACGCTGCACAATGTCGTGCTTTCCCCGCCACTCTCATCCGCTCTGGACGAGACCGGTTCCAAGAACTCACGCCACGCTCAATCTCTTCCTTCGATGAGCTGGCCACCCAATTTCTCGGCCATTTCGTCGGGAACAGATGGCAGAAGCGGACCGTTGATCATCTCTTCACCATAAAGAGCGCGGACAAAGAATCCTTCAAAGGATACGTCACCCGCTTCTACAACGCTCTCCTCGAGGTCCCAGAACACCGGGACGAGACGGTCATTACGGCCCTTAGGTCGGGTCTTAGGCATAAGGAGTGGCTACTCTCCTTTGCATTAGCGCAACCTAAGGCCATGGCCGAGGTAAAGGCCTAGACCGAACGTGAGATCGAGCTTGAGTCTGAGGTGAACGCTAACCTACCCCAGACAGACCAAGCCGATCAGAAAAAAAGGGCCAGGAAGGAGAAAAAGAAGATTGAGTGGCCAAAGCCCTACTCCCCGAAGTTTCAGGAGTACACCCCGCTCAACGTCTCCCAGACGGAACTGTTGGAGGAGGCAAAAGGCGAGAGATTCTTCAATCTCCCCCAGTCCCGAATAGGGCTACTGCGCTTTCCACAGGTCGCAGGGCCACCCCACCGAGAACTGCAAGCAGCTCCGAGACTACATAGAGGAGTTGATCCGCTCAGGGCACTTAGCAAGGTACTTGTGAGACAAGCGGTAAGCCGACCGTGAGTAAGAGCACCATCTCCCTCCCGGCGAGTTGACAATCGGCTAAATCATGGTCGTGTCAGTGGGGGGTACGTCAGAGACCGACAAAATGCGGCGCCCCTTACTGGCCGAGGGGACTGGCAGCCAACTCAGGAAGAGGGCCAAAGCGGCCGAGCCGATCATCTTTACCGACGAGGACCTCCACGGGATATCCCTGCCCCACAACAACCCTCTGGTGATCACAGCCTGGGTCCACCGCTACGAAGTGCAGAGGATATTGGTCGAATCAGGAAACTTGGCGGACATCCTCTTTTATGACTGCTTTCTGCGTATGGGACCCACCCCATCGGACCTAAGGCCGACTGCCCACATCCTGTCGGGGTTCACCAACCACTCCATGTCGGCAAAAAGGGTGGTCACCCTCCAACTTAACATTGGGGAGACGGACCATACGCGCACAATGCCTGTAGAGTTTATAGTCGCTAGAATTCCGTCAGCATACAACATCCTCCTAGGTCATCCGACACTGAACTCCCTCCGGGCCCAGATATCGACCTACCACCAAGCGATGAAATATCCACTCGACCAAGGCAGGATAGGTCGGGCCTACGGGAACCAACTAACCGCGAAGATTTGCTTCACAGCAACATCTGAGAGGCAGAACAATGACCTGGAAAGCGAGGATGTTATCAGGGGTTCTCTGGATACTCGAGACGAGCAAAAAGAGGTCCGAGGGACCCTGGTGGATCCACGAACAGAGGTCTCCCCTTGTCGAAGGGGACGATGAACGAACCGTTCAGATCGGGTCACTCTCAACGGGGACTCAGCACGACGACCTGATCCTCTTCCTTAGAGGGAACGCAGACGCATTCGCCTCCCCCGACATGCCTGGGATCGAGCCCAAAATAATATCGCATAAGCTCGGGGTGGACCCCACGGTCCGGCTTGTCAGGCAGAAGAAATGAAGCTTCGCCCCGATCAAACAAAAAGCGATCGACGACGAGGTTGACAGACTACTCACGGCCAACTTCATTCGAAATGTGGCTTACTCGGAGTGGTTGGCGAACGAGGTCATGGTTAAAAAGGAGAGCGGGAAATGGCGCATGTGCGTCGACTTCACTGACCTTAACAAGGCCTGCCCGAAAGAAAACTATCCCCTCCCTCGAATAGATCAGCTCGTCGACAGTTCGGTAGGACATAAGCTACTCAGCTTCATGGACGCCTTCTCTGGCTATAACCAGATCCATATGAATCCGGCGGACGAAGAGCTCACCGCATTCACAA
Source organism: Agapanthus africanus (assembly GCA_030015575.1). NCBI lineage: Eukaryota > Viridiplantae > Streptophyta > Magnoliopsida > Asparagales > Amaryllidaceae > Agapanthus > Agapanthus africanus. The sequence goes on along the minus strand of JASDDO010000018.1, from coordinate 424,406,436 downwards.
CGGAACGGGGGGTATACTGCTATAAAGTGATGCCCTTCGGCCTCAAAAACTTCGGGTCTACGTACAAACGCTTGGTCAACAGGATGTTTAAACCTCAGATCGGCAAAAACATGGAGGTTTATGTTGACGGCATGCTTGTCAAATCGACCTCGTCGGATCAGCACGCCAAGGATCTAGGCGTGGCCTTCGACGTCCTCCGCAAATTCAAAATAAAACCGAACCCCGCCAAGTGCGCATTCGAGGTCACTAATAGAAAGTTTCTCGGGTTCATGGTCACCCACCGAGGAATCAAGGCTAACCCGGAGAAAATCAGCGCCATCCTCAACATAGCCGCGCCCAAGTCGAACGTCAAAATCATGCGGCTCACAGGGCGGGTAGCCGCTCTGAGTCATTTCATGTCAAGATCCGGGGAAAGATCCTCCCGTTCTTCAAAGCTCTAAGGAAGATCCCAAGGTTCGAATGGTCGGAGGAGTGTCAGATCGCCTTCGACCAATTGAAAGTGCACCTGGCGACTCCCCAACTCATTACCCGGCAAGTGGGGGGAGATGAGCTATCGCTGTATCTGGCGATGTCCGATTAATCTACAGGTTCGGTGCTCGTCCGAGAAGTCGAGGGAGCCCAAAAGCTGGTCTACTATGTAAGCCACGTCTTCAAGGACGCAGAGACAAGGTACCCAGCCATAGAGAAGATTATCTTGGCGCTCATCGTGGCCTCGAGGAAACTACGGCACTATTTCCAAGCGTACACCATCCTCGTCCTCACCGAACGCCCTTTAGGGGTTATTCTTGCATCCCCCGAGTATTATGGTCATTTGGAGAAGTGGAGGTGGGAGCTGTCCCAATTCGACATCAAGTACCACCCGAGGCAGGCTATCAAGGCGCAAGTCCTGGCCGATTTTATCGTCGAATGCACCATCCCTATCAAGTAGGTGATTCCTGTGTCGCCCCTGGATCCCAACCCTCGATCAAAGAAAGTCCCGACTCCATCCCTGACTGGATCCTTTACATCGACGGGTCATCAACCAAGGAAGTCTGTGGTGCCGTCCTCATCATTCGAGGCCCGAACGAAACAGAGATGGAATATTCTTTGAAGCTCAGGTTCAAAGCCTCAAACAACGCAGCTGAGTACGAAGCTATGCTCGCCGGACTACTGATCACCTCCGGATTGGGGCTGAAGGCGATCCGAATCCGTAGCGACTCCGCTTTGGTCGTCGGCCAAGTGACCGGCCGTTTCGAAGCACGGGAGCCCCTGATGGTGAAGTAATTAGCCGAGGTAGGAAAGCTGCGAAAGGGCTTCGACAAAGTTCAAGTGGAGCCGATCCCCCGACACCTAAACGCCCAGGCCGATGCTCAAAGCAAGCTAGCTTCCTCTTACTCGGACAACAACAAGAGAAATATCCTCTTTGAGGTCCTGCCGCAGCCCAGCGTGGAAGACGGAGCGACATCGCTCCAAGTTTACACAGCCCAGGAAGGGGACCGAGATTGGAGGAAGCCCATCGTCGAATTCCTGAAGGAGGGCACGCTCCCCGGAGATCGTGGGAAGGCCCGCCGCCTCCGAGCCAAATCCCTCCATTTCGTCTGGAGCAATGGAAACCTCTATAAGAAATCCTTCACACAATCACTGCTTCGGTACGTCGACCCCCATGAAGCCGACTATGTCCTCCATAAGGTCCATGAAAGGGTCGGCGGAGCACACCAAGGGGCCCGCACCTTAGTCCAGAAGATGCTCCTCCAAAGGTACTACTGTCCGACCATTTATCATGCCGCTCAGAAGCTCGTCAGAAGATGCAAGAGCTTCCAACTCCATAGCAGCATACCCCGCCTTCCGGCTATCGAGCTTACTACCCTGACCTCCCCATAGCCGTTCGCCCAGTGGGGAATGGACATGATAGGCCAACTCCCTACAGGTATAGGCGGGCATAAGTACATCCTTTTCGCGGTGGACTACTTTACGAAGTGGGTCGAGGCCGTCCCCATCAGAAAACCGGACGCTACCACAACCATCAAGTTCCTGCAGAACAACGTAATATTCCAGTTCGGGATCCCGAAGTGTATCATCACCGACCATGGGACGAATTTAAAGAACGAAAGAGTTAAAGAATTCTGCAGAGAATACCATATACCGATGAAGTTCGTCGCCGTCATGCACCCTAGTGCAACGGGCAAGCCGAGGTCGCTAACATGGACGTCATTCGAGGACTTCGCGCTTGCCTTGAAGGACGACAGGGCAGCCGGGTCGACGAATTACCTCGGGTTTTATGGGCCTTGCGCACATCGAAGAAGATTCCCACCGGAGAGACCCCCTTCAGCCTCTGCTACGGTACCGAGGCGATGGTCCCAGCTGAGATCGGACTGCCCAGTTACAGGATCGAGCACTTCGACGATGAAGCAAATACTTCGACCCTCCGGACTAATTTGGACGTCTTGCTGGAGAAGCGGGACCGGGCACAGATCAGAACTGCCGCTTACCAATAGCAGACTGCTCGCTACTACAACGCGCGAATCAAGCATCGTGCCTTTAGAGCCAGTGACTTGGTCCTAAGGCAGAACGAATTCGTTGATCAGGGCAAGCTACACAAGTTTTCTCCAAAGTGGGACGGCCATTTCCTTGTCTCCGAGGTCCTGCCCCGGTGGGGCCTACCGCTTACAAGATGCAACGGGTTGCAAATTTCCGCGGCCTTACAACACCGAGAAGCTCAAGTTGTACCTTTAAAAAGCATGCTTATGAAGACATGTCTCTTCTTTTACGAAGCGATGTAAATTTTGCTAAGTTTTTTTTATAATAAGAAGGAACTTCCCCTATATGTTTCACTCTTCCTCGGTTCGAAGCTCACGGATACCATATCGCTGACACACTCAAACGAACCCAGAAGACCAAAGGAAATAGTTGAACTTTGCAAAAAGGAAAGCTTTATTCATTCATCAAAAGGTATCGTGGGCTCCTCAGCCTTACATAAAAAGAAAAATTACAACAGGGGGAGCGGGGTTGAGAAAGTACTCCAGGTGATACTCCGAGGAGATCTCTACCAGCCGAGCCCTGGCCTCCACAACCCGCTCCCGCTGATGCTGAGCTCAAACCCGGGACACCACGGAGACACCTGGCGCTCCACCCGTCGAGCCCTGGCTCACGATATGTCTCTTTTAGAAGCACTCCAAAATGAGGGCCAAGGATCGGTCATGCCTGGTCTTTGAGATGAGACCGATCAAGAAGATCGTACGCACCTTGTCGAGCGCCTCATCCAGCAATTCCTCGGAAAAGGGGTTGTACAACCCCGGGGACTTTCTCCAAATTGCGTACATCAGCAAGTGGAGGAAGGGAGATCGGCAAGGAAGGAGATGGCTGATGTGGTCCTCGATGCGCCGGACCACTTCCCAGTACCTTTCTTCGAAACCGGACTGGTTGTATATATAGATGTCATCGGGAGTAATGATCTCTTCGATTGTATAGATACGCCCGGCCATCTCCAAAAACAATGCTGAAAAGTTGGCATCTCTTTCTCTATTTATAGCCTCCGCAGAATCCCCGATAGTCCAAATTTGCGCGCGCATGGGTGCGAATCCTAAGATTCGCTCGATTCTTCCAATACCATGCTGCCACGCAGCGGGTATCCCTGGTTACTCGGCGAATAGAATTCGAAACGACACGAATCCTGGGACGTCTCGCCCCACCTATGTGCCCTTACCACGTGCCGCCCCACGACGGTCACCCTTCCTGATATTTACACATCTCAGAAGGACTCTATGAGCCTCGCAAAACCAAGCAGCCACCCTGCTCGGTCCATCAATGGCTGGAAGTTCACTACCCACTGACGCCAAGGATTAAAGCCCTCGCCAAGAGGCAACCGAGCAGCTACCCTGCTCGGTCTATCCTTAGCGGGTAACTTCTTACCCATCCACGCTAAGGATCAAAGCCTTCGCCAAGAGGCAACCGAGAGGCTACCCTGCTCGGTCCATCCATGGCTGGTAGATCACTACCCAAGGATCAAAGCCCTCGCCAAGAGGCAACCGAGCAGCTACCCTGCTTGGTCCATCCATGGCTGGTAGTTCACTACCCACCGACGCCAAGGATCAAAGCCCTCGCCAAGAGGCAACCGAGCAGCTGCCCTGCTCGGTCCATCTAAGGCTGGTAGTTCACTACCCACCGACGCCAAGGATCAAAGCCCTCACCAAGAGGCAACCGAGCAGCTACCCTACTCAGTCTATCCTTAGCGGGCAACTTCTTACCCATCTACGCTTAGGATCAAAGCCCTTGCCAAAAGGCAACCGAGCAGCTACCCTGCTCGGTCCATCCATGGCTGGTAGTTCACTACCCACCAATGCTAAGGATCAAAGCCCTCGCCAAGAGTCAACCGGGCAGCTGCCCTGCTCGGTCCATCCATGACTGGTAGTTCACTACCCACCGACGCCAAGGATCAAAGCCCTCGCCAAGAGGCAACCGAGCAGCTACCCTGCTCGGTCTATCCTTAGTGGGTAACTTCTTACCCATCTACGATAAGGATCAAAGCCCTCGCCAAGAGGTAACCGGGCAGCTGCCCTGCTCGGTCCATCCTTGGCTGGTAATCTCTTACCCAACGACGCCAAGGATCAAAGCCCTCGCCAAGAGGCAACCGAACAGCTACCCTTCTCGGTCTATCCTTAGCAGGTAACTTCCTACCCATCTATGCTAAGGATCAAAGCCATCGCCAAGAGGCAACCGGGCAGCTACCCTGCTCGGTCTATCTATGGTCGGTAGATCACTACCCACCGATACCAAGGATCAAAGCCCTCATCAAGAGGCCATCGAGTAGCCTCCTTGCTCGGTCCATCCTTAGCGGGTAACTTCCTACCCATGTACGCTAAAGATCAAAGCCCTCATCAAGAGGCCACTGAGCAGCTTCCCTGCTCAATCCATTCTTAGAGGGTGACTTCCTACCCGACTTTACTAAGAGATGTGGTCACCGGTCCTACTCGAGAGAACGGGCAAACCTACACCTTTCTGCTCGAAGGGTCACGCCGACATACCTTCAGCAAGAGATCCCCACCTCGACTTTGGGGCCATGGAGACACCGACCTTGCACCGATCTTTGCACACTTAGAAAATGGTTGAGTTTAACTCGACATGCGATCGCCAGATGAAGGACCGGTCGCCGACCTAACGCATCGTGAAAGCAGTACTGTGCAAATAGAGATTTTACCATGAACAAAGTGAAAATATGTACGCAAAGATTACTACAAAATGATTTCATTCACAAAGGTCGGAAGTCTTTACAGAGGTATTATGGGCTCCCCAGCCTTACAAAAACAACCGGAATCTTACAAAATTTCAGCGCAAAAGAAAATAAGAAGGAGGCGAGGAGATTCAGGCCTTGGGGCCGGGGAGAACCTCGACAAGCTCCGCTTCTACCACGATAGCCGGGTGGCGGCTAGAGGGTTGGCGCCCACCGCAGGAGCCTCGGCGCTGGGAGCCAGGGTGACTGACTTCTCCCCGACGCTCCCACCAGGGGCCTTTCCCTGGCGGCGCTTCCGGGGGCATTCCCCAGCGCCTCACCCTCGAGGGGGTACTCACCCCGGAGATCGCCGTCAGGAAACTCCGGCATCAGGACCTTGACGGCGTCGAGGGCCTCATGCCAAACGAGGGCAACGGCTTCAGCGAGGTCGGTGTAGTACTGGTCCGACTTCTTGTAGTTCTCCACCGCCTTTGATGCTCGGAGGTCGGCACACCTCACTCCTTCTTTCGCCGCCTCGTTCTCCCTCTTGAGGGTGCTCGCCGTCTTCCTCAGGATGGTGGCAAGCACCCTGGCATCTTCCAACTTGGCCTCGATGGCCTTGTTGGAATCCCTCAAAACCCGGATGGCCTCTCGGCAGTTAGCGTTCTCCCGATCCCCGGCCGCCACCCGGTCTTCGAGGGCGGCGATCCTCTCCTTCGCCGCTTGCAGCTGTAAGTGCACGGCGGCGCCCCGGCCGTCAATCCGACGGCCAAATGCGGAAGCGGTGATAAACTTTAATTTTTGCGGACTTTGCAAACCGGCATCACCGCGCACTAAACTCCGGATCGTAACCATTAACAAGTCTAAGCTACTAACAAGAAAGGGAAGAGATGTACCGACTGATCCGAGTCCTCCGGTCTTCATCTCCACTCCGATCTCCTCGCGGGATCTCCGTCCGTCTCCTCCTCGTCGGAAAGGGCACCACATCGCCTGTAGCTTTTACGGGCTCCCACCTCAATACCGAGGCAACTCGGGCGCGAAGCTGGCGAATCGACGCGTCCAAGATTTGCTGTAGAATAGTGTAGCAAGCGGGTCTCTTTAGGGTTTATGAGGAGTTGCCATGATGGAGAAATTGATCACAAGGATTTTTCATGAAGGCTTGAAGAAAAATGGAGCATGTGAGGAAAAGAGCTCGGCCACTCCTGTTTAAGCTCTCTGGAAAAATAAAATTGAAGCAAGCTCTCTCATGTGAATCCAAGTGAGAAGGAATTAATCCCTCATCAAATATATTCCAGCACACACACACATCAAGAGGGGGGCCCACGAAAATAAATCAACAGAACACACTCATGAATGAATGAATGTTATGAATTAATACCCCAGGAAATAAAATTCCTTCACTGCACACTCATAAGCACAATGAAGCCTCATTATTTAAGCTCATTCATTTCCTTAGAAAATGAATCACAGAGCATCATGAAGGTGGGGGCCACGAAATGTCAAGAATGGAAATTATCCATACAAAACAAAACAAAATCCTCACTCCCACACTCCAAACAGTGGCCGGCCACAAATCCAATTTCCAACACAAAATCACATCCAAAACCCATACCCATCCTTACCTTAATTAATACAAGGGATGGAGCATGGAAAAATGCAAAGAACCCCTCCACAAGATGTTATTTGCAAACTGCAAATAATCCCCTCCATCGGAAAAGTCCGGCCGGGAAAGAATAAAGGAAAACCGGCCGGAACGGAATGCAAACTGGCAACTCCAGAAAACTGGTCCCGTAATAAATTACAGGAAAACCCCGATACTGTGCATACACACCCGCATCTGTATTCCGTCCGGATACAAATGCAAAAAGACAAAACTACATTATCAAATACTAAGATCCGGCTTAAGCCAAAGCCGGTTAGTAAAAACCGTCCGATCACGATCCGTGCAATACCGCACGTATCTGATCGAACCCTGCCATATCTCCATACGGCCTCTACAGCGTTTCGCCCGAAAGCTGAGTAACTGAAAGTGTGGCGGACTCTAAAGACTCATCAATACTATGGCTGTGGATTTAACCACTAGCACGTCAGAGGTATAAGCCAATACGTAACGGGCCACCAGCAATTGACTAAAAGGGACGTCGATGAGCGAACTCATCCTGACACCCTACTGAGCCTGTCAGTGACAATATCCGTGCAGTCCGGTCCGTTCGTCTATGAGTATCGCATGGCGGGCCTAGGGGGTTAGTAAAAGTCAGACCCCCAAAAGCGGTACAAGTCGTGTCGGAGTGTAGCCCAGAACACCCTGAGATACTACTGGAATACCTACCAGTAAATCTCCTTGCCTTGGCCAAGGACTTTGTGTAATGGCTCTCCTAGACACAGCACGACCTCACCCCTAATACCGGGAGAGACGAACCCCTGAAGATACGCTCACTGCCTCCATGTGGCTCGGGACTGTACCCAACTAAAACCTGTTTGCACGACTCCTTTGAGCCGTGGTAGGGTAGTAATCAAAGTACAGTGGGAACTCACACGAGACAAATGACGATCCCCAGGTCGATGAACTAACCTGCACACATGTCACCAGGGAACTGCCATCTGACGTCTGGTATATGACCAACTAGCATGTTCCCGGCGAGTCCTGTCCGGTGTACTCATAACCCAATGAGCACCTGTATACATCTTAGGTGATCCAACTGACACCAGTGGCTTATGAGACCGGCTACCGCCCCTCGTCGGGGTCTCGACTGTATACACTAGTCTACTAATGGAGTATCGATGCCCGGTCTCGAAACTCCCACGACTAGGGACCTTTTAAGGATATGCTTGTAGACCCCCAGCTCCCACTTATATGATCGCCCTCATACTGCTGGTGGTCAAGCAAGAATCCTAGGGGCTCTATCAACGTGTAATAGCGACGTGTCAGGTCACCTAAAACAGTACACGATGATAAAGGTAAACCAGATAGCATACTATCATCTCGAGTAAGACTGTCCTGCCGGGATAGGTCCTCCCTCAATCATTACAATCACGTACCTGTGACCTAATAATTGACTCTGAGGGCACTATCTCCAACAATCTCCCACTTGCACTCAAGGCTAATTATTGCGATGTCGCATACTCACAGCCCGTGTGATACCGAACATCCAACTCCTCTACTAGTCAGTCTCACAAAGCTCGTTTGCGGAACTATTGCGTTCGAGGAATAGCCTCAGTGAGTGGATCCGCTTTGTTGTTTCTTTCCATGTCTCTCTATATCTCATGTTCGCGGAGAAACCCATCTCCCGAAATGAACAATACCTGTCTTAGAATGTGTCTGGATGTCTGATGGGACATAGCTCATAAATGAACTCCAAATCCAAACTTCTTAGACTGTATCGTCAACTGAACTTAATCAGTATCCTGCGCGCCATGCCTCCCTCAGTATTGCCTTGGATCACCTGTCCAAAATACTGCCCCTCGTCAGAGGGAAAACTATAACTCTGACAACCTCCTTGTCGTCCATGTCACCTTGGAAGCCTGGAATGATAACCGTCTCCTGAATGAGGCTGTCGTTATCATATCCCTAGAACATCCACTTATGTTCTAAAACTGCTTCCGACTGTTTCTCCAGGATTGGATTAATGTCAACTTATTGCATCTAGTGCAAGAACAACATCTGGTGTGGTACTTGACATCTCATGATTGACTCAATTGCCTAAGCAAGTGATCTGCCAATCATGCACGTCCCTCTCCCCTTTAGTCTGTAAGACACCTTTGGAGAGGGTGACTCCATTACCTGCAGGTACACTACCGTGCCAGGAGTCGTCCATCCTAAATACTCTTAGAATGCTGTCAAGTACCCTGATTGGGAAACCACCCAAATCTAGATCTAAAACCATAGATCTAGTAACCAGTATGTCTGATATAATACCCAATTCCTATGTGGAGAAACAACTGTGTGACGACCAAAATACAACCGATTGTAGTATAGGAGTTTCTTTTCCTATTCTGTGTATATCATCCAAATACCAGGATATCACACCCTACTACCTTCTCAACTGATCCATCCCCTATTCTGATGAAGTCAAACCCATGACTGTCATATCAGAAATTGATGATCTATCTCCGCTACATCTGCTCTAGTCTATAAATAGACATAAGCAACCTGTCCACCAATGCTTCCGCTGCTCCCACTGACTACGACAACCCTCTGGCAGAGTCATATAGACGTACACTTCTAAAACTGGTTTAGAACGACGCTATACTCATCCTCCCGCCGGGTCTCGTAACCTGGAACAACAGCAATGGCAATTGTGGGTAAACAAGAACTTCCCTGTCACCGTCCTTGAGGCTACCGTAGTGCCTCTCGGGTGCCTGAAGTTACCCACCTTATCTGCGGAGTGGCCAATGGAATGTCAAACCGGATTGAATCTTTAGGTTCCTTATCAAATCTTCAGTAATCGTTTGTGGTTCTGGAATCACTTCCAGTTCTACCATACTCCCACTACTGTTTTCTGAAAAAATCCATTTTTAATAAAACTGTGGCGAGTCTAGAACAATATCGCTATTGTTCATCCAGATGGTAGAAAATCAACCCTCGTTATAGCCTGGGTCAATCCACAAACAGCCATTACAGAAACGTGCCTTGAGTTGTCCAGTGTCTGATTTTAATCATAAACCAGACAACTCCCCGTACCTTAACATCGTTAAGATATGAACTGTTTTATATCCAATATAGAAACAGAGGCACTGATTTAATTGAACCAGATTCAAATCATGCAGCTGTCCCCAGCGCATGTCAACTAAATGGAAGGAGGCCGATCAGCGTTACTCAACTTAGGAATACTTCCAATTATGAGTAACCTGAAAGAGAAGCAAGATCTCTTTATCATTACTATCAACTGAATACCATACACAAGTATCTACATCTTCGATCTCTTTGAAGAATCCCGATACTTGCTATACCTGGTTCTCTACTCTATTCAAATACCAATAACTTCTCCAAATTCGGACCCTGTGTTTCCACGAAACACCTGTCTAAAAACTAGAGAAGTCATAAGTAAACCGAATATAGTACGAGGACCAACCCCTCTGTCCTGATGGACCCTGGACAACATACAATACTCTGTACAAGTCCCTTGAGTCTGATAACTCATTCACTGTGTGTCGTAGGTTGAAAACTGTACTTATGGTTAAGAAGAATTACACCGCTGTTTAATGCTCCTTACCTAACCATCCACTGATATAGGTAAATGTCGTAGACATAATTTCAGAAAGGTATATCTCACTCTATGAAAATAGACGTACAGATATATCAATTTGAAATTGGTGCATAACAGCGGATATTCAAAACCAAATATTTGCCGACCGGCAAACAGCCCAGGTGATTTCCTCAAATATCACTGATTGCAACGAATCCCGATATAATGAGGATAATCACCCAATTCCCAATAACTTACTCCCACTCATCATCTGTAAAACCATACAGATGTGAGAATCGTACCTGGTAAATACATACCCTGGAGTAAGTATCTAATCGGGAAATCAGTTTTCCTTTAACATTACACAGTGAAACTGAAACATTGAAATGTTCCGATGGGGTATTCTGGTATTCCTAGTAATGCCTCTTCCAGATTTACGACTGTAACCGTATAGTTCTTTGCCACCTCTCCAAATCCCTTCATATGTCTTTAGTCTTTACCTTCTGCACACCCTTTTAGGCCAACTGGTTTTCTTCCTTCCCTACCGTTCGGCACCAGCCTATGGTTTGGAAGAAGACTATCCAATAAGCATAATGGGTGTACTGTCCCAATCCTAGGAACACTCGCAATGAGAGAGGGTGAAGATAAAAGACAACCGAACAAACCTTATTCCTATTTCTCCTGAACCAGAATCCATCCCCGAACTGGAACAAGTTCCATTCGAGTTCGTATATAACCATACGATGGAGTATCCAATAAACTGTGGATCTTCGTAGTGATACGGAGTGTCCTGGAGAAATACAAAGGTGATTTAGGATTGGCGAAGAAATACTTGGTTTGGTCGTGAATATCAGTCGCAATTTACTTTGCCCTCTTACTAATCCCTTTCTTTGTCTTAACTCAATACCTTCTGTACACCGTTTAGGCTAATTAGTTTTCTTCATTCCCTACCGGTCGGCACCAGCCTATGGTTTGGAAGAAGACTATCCAATTTGCACAATAGGTGTACTACTCCTAAACCAAGGAGTACTCGCAACCTGAGAGAGGGTGAAAAGAAAAGACAACTGAATAATCCTATCCGTTTTCTCCAGAACCGGAAACCATCCTCGAATTCCTTCGAGTTCGTATCTAACCATACGATGGTTTTGTCCAATGGAAGTGGACATTCGTAGTAAAACGGGGTGTCCTGGAGAAAAGGGTAAAAGTAGGAGTGGCAATGAGGTTCGCAACTCTGACAATCCAAAAGCCAGTGTAAAGAAGGTTCGGTCAACTTGGTCACTGAGTCAAAGTCTTGGGGTTGGGTCAATGGTCGCTGCCAAAGAGAGAGAGAAAAGAAACACTCAGCGTGCACTCTAACCTAGATCAGAATGGTCACCAATTTATCTAATCTGGAAACCTCCCACTGTACCTCAAATTCTCCTCCAAACCTTAAAGAAGAATTAGTCGGGGTCACCCGAGGAGTAAACCAACTCATCAGTGGGAATCGGGATCCAACTCTCATCGCATGACAACGTGACGGAATCCGCTCACGGTATCACACTCCAGAAGGTATGCGCATATCTGGCAAGTTTCAGTACTTTTGAAACTCCCGATGTGATTTTTACCCCATGCTCTTATGACCTTGGCGTGAGGTCAAAATATCATAAGTCACATGTCAAGTTCTACCCATCATTATCCAGGTTAATTTGAACCCACCCGTACATACCCTTGACGTAGGCCAAAATAGTAGTACGACTGTCCCAAACCAACGCATCTATCTATGCTACAGATAAATACCCGGCAGCTACCAATCACTATGCCTTGGCGTGAGGTCAAAATACATAGCTTGAATACTACCGAATATTTAACTGAAATGATGGAGGGCTACGAATGGTTTCTGGCGAAAACCTTTAACGTAATGAACTTGATATCGTTGAAGGAACGGATAGCTTTTTAGAAAATATAGTGACGAAAACCTTTACTAAAGAGGTCACTCCCGGTGAAGGGATCTCGGCTCTTTCCCCGTAGAATGGGGTGCTGGATATTCATGACCGAATATCACTGTGCAAAGCAAAAGTAATCGGCTATAGTGAAGTTAATGCCCTGACGCAAACTTCTGTCCAAGGGGTCACTCCCGGTGAAGGGATCTCGGCCCTTGCCTCGTCGACTGAGGAGCAGGATATTCCAAATGAATACCACGATGCAAAACAAAAGTGAACGTCCTTGCAATAACAGCTTTTTGAAAAGTGTTCCAACAACATCAGAATAGGTTTGTTTCAACTTGCATTGATCCGAATCAATGCAGTCCCATCAATTGATCACACCACAAAGAACGAAAATATACTGACGTACGTATATGCCATCCGCATTCGCCACTGGGTCCCGTCATCACCCGTTAGGTTAGCTAACTAACGGCAGAGCGGGGACTGGACTAGCGCGGATGAAAAACATATACAACATCTACTAATATATATACCAATATATAGTATTTCGCTCAAGGCGTGAATAAAATGCAACATCACAGAAATGTACAGCATCACAGAAATGTACAGTATCACAGATATCTGGGATCCCCGGGTTTCACAGAGCCACTACTGAAACCCGACGTTCCCCTGGTCGTGTGGATAGCCTGTGCAATGAAATCCTATACCCCCTACGAGTGCGGCGAATAGCCAGCCAATCCTGGAGTGAAGCCCCCTCCGTCCCAATGCCATGAGATGCGGGCTTGTTGCCTTCTAGAACCCGGCTATCCGTGCACCCCTCCGCGGGGTAACCCTAGTACAGAAAGTAAAATATACGTACACCGGGTACATCGACCGCAACCAGGTCGTGCCCCAAAAGAATAATACAAACAGGCAGTGACGGCAGTCCACATGTCGGACGCTCGCCCCGCAATATCAAAAGTACATAATACAACAACACTGTACTAACATTGCATCCAGGCTATCCCCACGACCGATCCGCAACATCACAGCAAAACACAGAACATCAACGTGAAAGTCACGTTCGCAAATCCGTCTAACCGGGCTATAGCAGTTAGACCGGATTTACCGATCGAGTGACATTCACGGTCGCAGATATAATGTAAATACTGTGAAAAATGTGTTTAAAATTTTCCGATTGATCAAACAATTAACAAGTGGGCCCCAAAGAAAACTGTAGCACTCACAGAAATAATTGGCCCAATTTTAATATTCCAAAACCCATATTTTAAGCCCATAAGCCCACTGAAAAAAAATGGTGCACTGAACCCAAATAACTGCGGCGGAACAGCGGCCAAAGAGAGGCTATGGCCGCTGTTCCGCGGTCGTACGGAGGCAACAGGGTACCAAAATTTTCCAGTGGTCTTACGATGCACAGTACATCATTCTGCAATCACCTGAAAAATTTTACGACACTAAAAATTTTCAACAGAGAACTGATGCAAGCAAAAATGCGGTTTTGGGATTTTGTTCGATCGGAAACGTAAAACACATCAAACGAAGCTAGACGAAGTTAATGGTGAGACTCTGATACCACTGTAAGTGCACGGCGGCGCCCCGGCCGTCAATCCGACGGCCAAATGCGGAAGCGGTGATAAACTTTAATTTTTGCGGACTTTGCAAACCGGCATCACCGCGCACTAAACTCCGGATCGTAACCATTAACAAGTCTAAGCTACTAACAAGAAAGGGAAGAGATGTACCGACTGATCCGAGTCCTCCGGTCTTCATCTCCACTCCGATCTCCTCGCGGGATCTCCGTCCGTCTCCTCCTCGTCGGAAAGGGCACCACATCGCCTGTAGCTTTTACGGGCTCCCACCTCAATACCGAGGCAACTCGGGCGCGAAGCTGGCGAATCGACGCGTCCAAGATTTGCTGTAGAATAGTGTAGCAAGCGGGTCTCTTTGGGGTTTATGAGGAGTTGCCATGATGGAGAAATTGATCACAAGGATTTTTCATGAAGGCTTGAAGAAAAATGGAGCATGTGAGGAAAAGAGCTCGGCCACTCCTGTTTAAGCTCTCTGGAAAAATAAAATTGAAGCAAGCTCTCTCATGTGAATCCAAGTGAGAAGGAATTAATCCCTCATCAAATATATTCCAGCACACACACACATCAAGAGGGGGGCCCACGAAAATAAATCAACAGAACACACTCATGAATGAATGAATGTTATGAATTAATACCCCAGGAAATAAAATTCCTTCACTGCACACTCATAAGCACAATGAAGCCTCATTATTTAAGCTCATTCATTTCCTTAGAAAATGAATCACAGAGCATCATGAAGGTGGGGGCCACGAAATGTCAAGAATGGAAATTATCCATACAAAACAAAACAAAATCCTCACTCCCACACTCCAAACAGTGGCCGGCCACAAATCCAATTTCCAACACAAAATCACATCCAAAACCCATACCCATCCTTACCTTAATTAATACAAGGGATGGAGCATGGCAAAATGCAAAGAACCCCTCCACAAGATGTTATTTGCAAACTGCAAATAATCCCCTCCATCGGAAAAGTCCGGCCGGGAAAGAATAAAGGAAAACCGGCCGGAACGGAATGCAAACTGGCAACTCCAGAAAACTGGTCCCGTAATAAATTACAGGAAAACCCCGATACTGTGCATACACACCCGCATCTGTATTCCGTCCGGATACAAATGCAAAAAGACAAAACTACATTATCAAATACTAAGATCCGGCTTAAGCCAAAGCCGGTTAGTAAAAACCGTCCGATCACGATCCGTGCAATACCGCACGTATCTGATCGAACCCTGCCATATCTCCATACGGCCTCTACAGCGTTTCGCCCGAAAGCTGAGTAACTGAAAGTGTGGCGGACTCTAAAGACTCATCAATATTATGGCTGTGGATTTAACCACTAGCACGTCAGAGGTATAAGCCAATACGTAACGGGCCACCAGCAATTGACTAAAAGGGACGTCGATGAGCGAACTCATCCTGACACCCTACTGAGCCTGTCAGTGACAATATCCGTGCAGTCCGGTCCGTTCGTCTATGAGTATCGCATGGCGGGCCTAGGGGGTTGGTAAAAGTCAGACCCCCAAAAGCGGTACAAGTCGTGTCGGAGTGTAGCCCAGAACACCCTGAGATACTACTGGAATACCTACCAGTAAATCTCCTTGCCTTGGCCAAGGACTTTGTGTAATGGCTCTCCTAGACACAGCACGACCTCACCCCCAATACCGGGAGAGACGAACCCCTGAAGATACGCTCACTGCCTCCATTTGGCTCGGGACTGTACCCAACTAAAACCTGTTTGCACGACTCCTTTGAGCCGTGGTAGGGTAGTAATCAAAGTACAGTGGGAACTCACACGAGACAAATGACGATCCCCAGGTCGATGAACTAACCTGCACACATGTCACCAGGGAACTGCCATCTGACGTCTGGTATATGACCAACTAGCATGTTCCCGGCGAGTCCTGTCCGGTGTACTCATAACCCAATGAGCACCTGTATACATCTTAGGTGATCCAACTGACACCAGTGGCTTGTGAGACCGGCCACCGCCCCTCGTCGGGGTCTCGACTGTATACACTAGTCTACTAATGGAGTATCGATGCCCGGTCTCGAAACTCCCACGACTAGGGACCTTTTAAGGATATGCTTGTAGACCCCCAGCTCCCACTTATATGATCGCCCTCATACTGCTGGTGGTCAAGCAAGAATCCTAGGGGCTCTATCAACGTGTAATAGCGACGTGTCAGGTCACCTAAAACAGTACACGATGATAAAGGTAAACCAGATAGCATACTATCATCTCGAGTAAGACTGTCCTGCCGGGATAGGTCCTCCCTCAATCATTACAATCACGTACCTGTGACCTAATAATTGACTCTGAGGGCACTATCTCCAACAGCAGCTCCAGCCTCGAGCTCTCCTCCCACGAGGAGGACTCGCTCGCGATCTACATCGCCGAGGCAATCTTCTCGTGCTCCATGCTGACGACGAGGGCGCACTGCTGGAAGACCTGAGGAAAATAGGAGGGGGGTTAGAAAGGTATCCGATCCTGCAAGCAAAAAGTACTTAATAAAAACCCGGGAGGGAGGCGGACACTGACCTGCACGGTCTCCTAGGCTATGGCCGCCATTTGAGCCTTGAGGGTCTCCTGGGGAATCCTGCCCCCAGCCGACCGCTCCATCTCCAAGAGAAGGTTGTCGGCGACGGAAAGTCCCGAGGGAACCTTGAAGCGAAGATCCAATTCCTCCACGAAGATCAAGGAGGCCGGAAAATGGGGCACCGTCCCAATAACCAATAATTCTTGGCGCACCCTCAAACTGATGAGCCAAAATTCATGGACTATGATGTCCTTAAACCCAATAGACCGTAATGTCCCTAAACTAAACTCCATGGACTATGATGTCCTTAAATATGGACTATGATGTCCTTGAACCCAATGGACCGTAATGTCCCTAAACTAAACTCCATGGACTATAATGTCCTTAAACATGGACTATGATGTTCTTAAACCCAATGGACCGCAACGTCCCTAAACTAAACTCTATGGACTATCATGTCCTTAAACCAGCTATGGACCGTAACGTTCTTAAACTAAAATTATAGGGCCCAAATGCTCTTTCGTTGGATCTAAATGATCCTAAAACTTTGTTAAGTAGATCTTAATCTAAAATTAGACTAACGTATCCTTAACAAACATTTAAGTTGATCTTAATCTCAAACGATATTAACGATCCTTAAATCAAACCAAATCCAAATCTAAGAAAATACGGATTTGGACTAATCCCCCCTACAGGCGACAACATAAATTAGTCTTCGTATATGTAACGTTTTAAAAATAAATAAATAAATAAAATCCTTTAGGTGAATTTTCTGATAATCGGTAAAATAAACCGTATTTTCCGTAAAACATAATTATAGTTATTTTTCATCATAAAATTTAATACTCATATTTTAACTATGTAATTGCTAGTATTTGATATTTATTTGGTCACTTGTAAATTTCTAGTCTACTCAAATATTTTTCCTTAATTAATTATTTTAAATATTAATATAAGCTTTTAATTATACATTTAATTAGTGTAAATTACAAATTGGAGTGAGTTAATTTTACAAAAGTGAACCATGACATATTAGAATTAGGTTTGTAGCATGCTCTTCTCTTCTTGGATTGTCTTCAAAATTCTAGAGAATTCTAGGATTATTTAGTAAAAGAAAATTAAATAAATTAAGAAATGAATGAAATGATGTAATAAAGGATGAAGTTTCTACACCATTCTACACTCATTTCTCTCTCTCTCTCTCTCTCCACTTACCCTCAATTTGGCCGAGCCTCCTTCATGAGGCAGCCCTCAACTTTTCCCAAGCTCATTTCCTCTCAAAAAATCTCCAAAAATTCATCAAAAAATCCAAAATAAAACCTCAAAATCCAAATCCAATCTCTACCCATTATTCTTTAGCCTATCGAGCTTGGATATTGGAGCAAAGTTAGCTTTTTTGGAGGTTTGGGTGCATGTTTGATCTTATGTTTATTGAGGTATAATCCTAAACCTGGTGTTAATTGTAGATTAATTACTTTAATTTAATGGATTTCGGTGTTTAATTATGGATCTAATTGCTAAATTAAAATTTATAGAAAGTGGTTTGTGATCAAATTAGGGTTTTTATCATTAGGTTATGGTTTTAATGAGTAGTTTAACATGTTAATGGAATGCAAACCTAATCTAGTTACTGGTTTGCAAATTGTTACTTTAAAATTATGATAATTATGCTATTTTGCAAACTAGGTTTTTAGAAATTGATTAAATAATTGAGATTAAAATATAATTAGGGTTTTCATGACATTATTAACATTATAAATTGTAGTTTAATACTTTAGATCATGCAAAACCTAGTTTAGTTGTTGTTTTGTGCATTGTTACTTTGAAATTTTTTAAATTGGATAATTTTGCAAACTAGAATTTTGGGTTTAATGAAAATTGGTGTGATAAAAATATAGTAATGGTTTGTATGATCTAGTTAGGATATTTAGTGAATATTATGGCCACTAGTTTTGTTAAAACATCAAGTTTTGAATTAAAACGGTTATTTGAGGCTTTCTAGGTTTTTGCGAAATAAAACGATTTGATTAATTTTAAGGTTTTGATGATTTAAACCATATTTCATATATAATTAGTGAGTTTTGAAACCGCGATTGGTATGTTGGGTTTTTCTTGATCAATTGGCGTTTGTACGCCGATATCGAGGGTTATTTGGTTCTTTTGCATGAGCGGGTCATAGGTTTTAACCTATGCGCGTTTAGTGTGCCGTTTTGGGTTTTATCCGCGATTTCGGTTTACGATATATATATATATATATATATATATATATGTTTGCATATAGGTACCTCTCACGTGGACTTCGGACGATGAAGAAGAGGATGGCGGCATTGACTTCGGCAGACGAGGACTAGGTGAGTAGATGTATATCTACGGGGAAAGTCGGGTGGATGGCGTATAGCACCCCTGCAAATTCGTAGGATATGACGTGGTCACGATATAGTTATATATATTTATGTTATTGCGAGATGCGAATACTTACAAAAAAAAGGTTCTAGGATGACCACGGATCGGAATTTGTGTATTTTGGATGACAGTGCTTTTAGTCTAGTTCTTAGTCGCGAGACCCTAGAGTATAGGTTGACACACACACACACGCACACACATAAACTGGACTTGGGGTATGTGTGTGTGTGTGTGTATGAATGTGTGTAGGTTTCTATACACACACACACAATATATACGAGTGAAATGAGGATGTTATATGATACTTGGGAATGAGTCGATATGATCGGGCATGATACCGTGAGATATTTGATATTGTAGCAGATCGTTGGGCGATGAGAAAATATATACCTATATGATAAAATGTGTGATGACATTGGCATGTATGAGACTTAAATCAGTAACCAGATCATGATATTGTTTGACGATGATACCATATGAATGATGATATATATATGATAGTTGACATATGATCGAGATATGATATAAGATATGTTATGATATTTATAATGGGTCGCTTGGGCGATGTATACTCATATATGATAATATGTATTGATAACATCGGATTGTATGAGGCTTTAGATCAGTAACCAGATTATGATATCGTTGATGATGTTACCATATGATTGATGATATATATGATAGTTGACCCATACCCCGATTTTGGGATGCCGTACGATGGATTTTACCGTACGAGCTATAGATGTGCTGATTGATCCGCACTCTTGACTTGAGGAAGTTGTACTTTGTACGTGACGCTATTGAGGCTGGATCGCCGACTACTAGAGATATCGACTCGGACTTTAGGTGGATTCTTATTACCTATCGACTAGTTTCTTTAGTTTAGTTCCTTAGTGGGTTAGATAGATACTAGTTTAGGCTCGAGTCATATTTATTTTCAAAACTAATGAATCGTGCGCATTTTTAAAGACAGCCTGAAGGATACTACGGATTTTTCAAAGGGCATATATTTTCTATAAAATCCCGTAGCCCCTACTTTTCTAAAAACCACGATTCGTGCTATTTCAAACAACAAATTATATGACTCGTAGTTAGATATGTATATTCTAAATGTGCGGTTAATACACATTCACCGTTATATTCATATTGTATTTATCGCATTGCATGTTCATACATATGTTTCTTTAGCTAATATGAAACCCTGCCTGTTAGGACACCAGCACCATTACCGATGATGCGCATGTTCCACGTACACATATTTTCCGGTTCACACACATCATCATCGGTAATTGCCATGTCACGTACACTTTAGAACATATTATCTCATTGATATAATCAGCTAAATGCTACTTACCGCATAATATTTGTGTGATTGCTCTCATATGTTAACTTAGAGATTGCATCCTTTACATAGATACTTCATGCATTCATATATTCATTCATGTACTATTCTGGGGCTTTATGCCGATATCCACTATTTACTTACTCTTGATTCTTGGATTTCGGATTTCCATGAGATTTCTGGATTTTGGGGGGAAACCGCAAGAATTTATAATAACTTCTCTCTCTTTCTCTCATTTTAAAATGCAAGTTGCGGTTTTCTTAAGATGTATGGGTTGTCCACTATGAGTTTTCATGTTTTCTGTTGGATTTCGAGACCCGATTCGAGGAGTGGAGGAACCATCTCGGGTACATGGTGGGCCCGGTAGGTACCTCGGGGCGAGAAAGATATTTCGTGGGGATGACGATGAGCCTGGCAGGGGCACGGACTACCTACCGGTGATGTCTGGCGCGGCGAATATCCGGAGGATACCGACCGTTGTCGTGAGATTTGATGATATAGGCTGATCCGGACTGACGGAGCCCGAGATATTGAGACATTGAGATGTTGAGACATTGAGATACTAAGACATTGAGATATTGAGACTTGAGATATTGAGATATTGTGTCGATGCTGGACACGGATTTCTGTCGATTTCACTGATGATGTTTCAGTTTTATTATACGAGATTTATTGATGTTTTCTTATATCAGATTATTCAGATTTCGTGGTTGATTTTATCATTCATAATGCATTCATACCTCAGATATGTGACTCATTACTGTTTAGTGACACTGACACGATGCACTGAGTACTGCACTTTTGCACAGATGATTACCCTGCTAGTGTTATTTATATATATTATTATAACCTAGGAGATCGTCGTGCATACGATTTCTACTCGCAGATGTCTTCTACTTACGAGTTGGCAACTCATCCCCGTTGTGCCAAATTTTTCTTACAGGTTAGATGTACAGGTTTCCTTGGCAACTTGCTGGCACATCATTTTATTCATGGTGATTTGCTTGGTAGGTTGGTTCATTGTATCGGGACCGCCGTTGTACTATTATTTATTACAATTGTATCTAGTAAGATCCATCAACCAGACCTGTATTATTGATAGATTTATAAGACCAGTTGTTTATTCTTTTGACCTTAGAGTCGAGCTTGTATTATTACGGTTTTTTGGTGGATTTTGGTTTTCTTCTTAGTTTTGTTTCTCGCCCTTCGGCGTTGTATATTATTGCTTGCATGGTTGTGTCCGCCAATTGGCAAAGAACTAGCTCCCGCTTGGGAATGCCTTTTATTATTGCTTGTTTATATTATTCTTGTTTGTACCTATTTGGGGCCAGTATTTACAAAGAAGACTCTGTCGAAATTTTTGAGAAAATTTGATGTTGCTTTAAAACATGTTTTCCTTCACTTCTTCTTTTAAATGGTTTAGATTTCTGGGTTTCGGCTTACTTAAATTACGTTACACTTTTAGATGTTTCGTAATGTAAGTGCCGGTCACGTTCCGTACCTTCACGTCGTGACAGTTGTAAGTCTACGGTAGCGCCGCGGTCGTCAAACTGACGCCAAATGCGGAACAAAAACTTTTATAACTGGCGCTATCGCATACTATAACCCGGATCCGCCATTAACGCTAAACTAACAAACTACAAAGAGGGTAGAAAGGTTATACCGAACAATCCGAGTCCTTCGTTCTTTAACCATCATCCCATGCTCCTGTTGCGGCTGCTCCGATCTCGTCGATCTCCGATCTGCTCGTCCAGGTGGCACCACGTCAACGGTTCTTTAAACGGGCTCCCGCCTCTGACCCGAGACAACTCGGTCACCAAGTTTGCTAAAAGAGATGACCAAGATTGATGTAGAGAATGAGTAGAACACTTTGTCTCGTTACGTCTAAAGCTATGGACGAACGGTTAATGAAGTTGCCATTTGAATCGGGTGATGGAATAATAGGAGCTATGAAATTTCCATACACAAATCTATCATAATCTTTTGAACCAAGTGAGTGTGAATTAATCTAGTGGGCATCCAAGAGGGGCCGACCACTTATAAAGAGGGAGGGGTGAGTGTAGGAGAAGGGGAAGGTGACCATTAGCACTAAGTAAAAAGCATGAGTCAAAAGAACACCTCACTTAATCAATTAATGCAAACCAAGAGTCACCAAAACACATCATCTCTCATTTAATGCAAACTATGAATCATCAAACCTAGTCACCATTTCTAGAATCTTCTAGAAGCTCTCTCATGACTCACCCTCAAGAAAAGATAAATCCGCATTTAACCGAATGTTAAATACGGCTGATAGAAAACTGGAAACTGGCAACTTCCAAAAGCGATCCCGAAACGAATTTCAGGATAACCCCGTAACTGTATAAATATATCCGCATTTGTATTACGACCGAATACAAATGCAACTGAGACAAAGATATTATATCTACTCAATATAATACTCGGATCCGGCTTAAACCAAAACCCACCAGTATTATCTGCCCGAAATATGACACGTGCGTAAACGCACATGCATTTTCCGAACCCTGCCATAAAACCATACGGCCTCTACAACGTTTCTCCCGAACTTAGGAAACTATCTATGGGGGGACTCTAATGACTCGTCAGTACCCTGGCAGTGGGTTTAACCACAAGCCGTCAGCAGCACTAGCTGTGCGTAACGGCTGCCCATGAACTGACCTCAAGGGAGGCCGATGAGCGAACTCATCCGGAAACCCTACTGAGCCTAACAGTGACAATGTATATACAGTCCGGTCCGTTCGTCTATGAGTATCGCATATCGGGCCTAGGGAGCTGGTAACGTCAGACCCCCAAAAGCGGTATAAGTCGTGTCGGAGACAAGCCCTGAACACCCTGAGAAACTACCGGAGTACCTACCAATAATTCTCACCTGCCTTGGCCAAGGACTTGGTGTAATGGCTATCCTAGACACAGCACGATCTCCACCCCCAATACCAGGAGAGACGAATCCCCTGCCGATCCGCTCACGTGCCTCCATGTGGCTCGGGACTGTACCCAAAAACTACCTGTTTGCACGACTCCTTTGAGTCGTGGTAGGGTAGAAATCAAAGCACGGTGGGAACTCACACGAGACAAATGACGACCTCAGGTCGATGAACTAACCTGTACACATGTCACCAGGGAACTGCTATCTGACGATAGGTATAATACCAACTAGCAGGTTCCCGGCGAGTCCTGTCCGGTGTACTCATAACCCATGAGCATCTGTATACATCTTAGGTGATCCAACTGACACCAGTGGCTTGTAAGACCGGCCACCGCCCCTCGTCGGGGTCTCGACTGTATACACTAGTCTACTCCGGAGTATCGATGCCCTGTCTCGAAACTCCCACGACTAGGGTCCACTTTTAAGAATATGCTTATAGACTACCCAACTCTCACGTATATGATCGCCCTCATACTGTTGGTAGTCAAGCAAGATCTTAAGGGCTCTATCAATGTGTAACAGTTATCAGTCACCTGAACCTGTACACGACTGATAAAGGCAAACCAGATAGCATACTATCATCTCGAGTAAGACTGTCCTACCGGTATAGGTCCTCCGCAATCATTGCAATCACGTGCCTGCGATCCAATAATTGACTTTGAGGGCACTATATCCAACAATCCCCCACTTGCACTTAAGGCTAATTATTGCGATGTCGCATACTCACAGCCCGTGTGATACCGAATACCCAACTCCTCTACTAATCAGTTTCACAAAGCCCGTTTATAAAACTATTGTGTTCGAGAAATAGCCTCAATGAGTGGATCCGCCCTGATGTTTCTTTCTATGTCTCTCTTAATCTCAAGTTCGCGGAGAAAGCCATCTCCCGAATTGAGTAATACCTGTCTTAGAATATGTCTGGATATCTGATGGGACCTAGTTCATAAATGAACTCCAAATCCAAACTTCTTAGACTGTATCGTCAACTGAACCTAATCAGTATCTTGCACCATGCCTCCCACAGTATCCTATTGGACCACCTGTCCATAATACTGCCCCCTTCGTCAGAGGGAAAACTATAAATCTGACAATCACCATGTCATCCATGTCACCTTTGAAGCCTGGAATGATAACCGTCTCCCGAAGGAGGCTGCCGTCATCAAATCCGTAGAACATGCACTTATGTTCTAAAACTGCTTCTTTATGTTTCTCCAGGATTGGATTAATACAAACTTATCGCATCTAGTGCAAAAATAACATCTGGTGTGGTACTTGACATCTCACGATTGACTCAATTGCCTAAGCAAGTGATCTGTCAATCATGCACATCCCTCTCCCCTTTAGTCTGTAAGACACCTTTAGAGAGGGTGACTCCATCACCTGCAGGTACACCACCATGCCAGGAGTCATTTATTCTAAAAACCATTAGAATACTGTCAAAGTACCCACATTGGGAAACTACCCAAATCCAGATCTAAAACCATAGATCTAGAAACCAGAATGTCAGATATTATATCCATATCCTGTCTGGAGAAACAACTGTGTGACGACCACAGTACAACCGATCGTAGTATAGGAATTTTACTTCCTACTCTGTGTATGACATCTATAATACTGGGACATCACACCCTACTACCTTCTTAACAGATCCATCCCCTATTCTGATGAAGTCAAACCCATGACTGTCACATCAAAATTAGATGATCTATCTCCGCTATAACTGCTCTAGTCTATAAATAGACATAAGCTACTTGCCCACCATGCTTCCGCTGCTCCCACTGACCACAACAACCCTCTGGCAGAATAATATATACGTGCACTTCTAAAGCTAGTTTAGAACGACGCTATACTTAACCTCCTGCCGGGTCTCATAGTCTGGAACAACAGTAGTGTCAAGTCTGGGTAAGCAAGAACCTCCCTGTCACCGTCTTTGAGGCTACCGGAGTACCTCTCGGGTGTCTGAGGTCACCCACCATATCTACGGAGTGGCTAATGGAATGTCAAACCTGATTGAATCTATAGGTCCTATTAAATTTTCCGTAATCGTTTGCGGTTCTGGAATCACTTCCAGTTCTACCATACTCCCACTACTGTTTTCTGAAAAATCCATTTTACTAAAACTGTGGCGAGTCAAGAACAATATCACTATTGATCTTCCAGATGGTAGAAAGTCAACCCTCGACGTAGCCCGGGCCAACCCACAAACAGCCATTACAGAAACGTGCCCTGAGTTATCCAGAGTCGGGTTTTAAGCATAAGCTGGACAACTCACCTATATCCAATATAGAAACTTTGGCACTTATTTAATTGGAACCAGATTCTAATCATGCAGCTGTCACCAGTGCATATCAACTTAATGGAGAGAGGCTGATCAGCATTACTCAACTTAGGAATCCATCTAATTATGAGTAACCTGAAAGAGAAACAAGTTTCTCAAAAACCATTACTATCATCTGAATACCAATCACAAGTATCTACATCTTCGATCTCTTTGAAGAATCCCGATACTTACGACATCTGGTTCTCTACTTTATTCTTATACCCATAACTTCTCAAAACTTAGACCTTGTATTTCTACGAAACACTTGTCTAAAAACTAGAGAAGTCATAAGTAAACAGAACATAGTATGAGGACCAACCCCTTTGTCCTGATCGAAACTGGACAACATACAATACTCTGTATAAGTCCGTTGAGTTTGAATAACTCAAAACCTGTGCATCGTAGGTTGAAAACTGTACTTATGGTTAAGAACTACTCCGCTGTTCAATGCTCCTTACCCAATCGTCAACTGATGTAGGTAAATGTCATCGACATAATATCAAAAAGTTATATCTCACTTTATAAAAATAAACGTACAGATATATCATTTTGAAATTGGTGCACAACAACGGATACTCAAAACCAAATATATGCCGTCCGGCAAAAACCTAGACGACTTCCTCAAATATCACCAATTACAACGAATTCCGATATAATGAGGATGATCACCTTATTCCCAATAACTTCCTCCCACTCATCATCTGTAAAACCATACAGATGTGAGAATGAAACCTGGTAAATATATACCCTGAAGTAAGTATCTAATCCGGAAAACAGTTTTCGTCTAACAATGCACTGAAACATGAAAATGTTTCGTAGGGGTATTCTGGTATTCCTAGTAATGCCTCTTCCATAATCCAATTCATGACTGTAACCGTATATTTCTTTGCCATCTCTCCAAATCCCTTTATTTGTCTTTAGTCGTTACCTTCTGTACACCATCGTTAGGCTAAATGGTTTTCTTCCTTCCCTACCGTTCGGCACCAGCCTATGGTTTGGAAGAAGACTATCCAGTAAGCATAATAGGTGTACCCTCCTCAACCTAGGAGTACTCACATCTTGAGAGAAGGTGATGATAAAAAACAATTGAATAATACCTTATTCTTTTAAAGGTAAAATAGGAGTGGCGATGAAGTACGCGGTTTGGTCGTGAATGATAGCAGTCGCAATTTACTTTGCCCTCTTTCTAATCCCTTTATTTTGTCTTTACATATTACCTTCTGCACACCCTACTTAGGCTAATTGGTTTTCTTCATTCCCTACCTTTCAGCATCTGCCTATGGTTTGGAAGAAGACTATCCAATAAGCATAATAGGTGTACTCTCCTAAACTAAGGAGCCCTCGCAACCTGAGAGAAGGTGATAATAAAAGACAACTGAATAAACTAATTCTATTTCTCCTGAACCTTGATCCATCCTCGAAGAAGTCCCTCCGAGTTCGTATATAACCATATGATGGATCTATCCAATGGAAGTGGATGTCCGTAGTAATACTGGGTGTTCTGAGAAATTCAAAGAGTAGAAGAAGGAGTGGCAATGACTTATGCAACTCAGACAATCCAAAAGCCAGTATTTCAAGAAGGTTCGGTCAACTTGGTCACGGAGTCATAGTCTAGGGTCGGTCAAAGGTCGCTGCCAAAGAGAGAGAGAAAAGAAACACTCTGCGTGCACTCTAACCTAGATCAGAATGGTTATCACTTTATCTAATCCGGAAACCTCCCACTGTACTGTCAAATTCTCCTACAAACCTGAAAGAAGAATCAATCGGGATCACCCGAAGAGTAAACCAACTCATCAGTGGGAATCGGGATCCAACTCTCATCGCATGATAATGTGATGGAATCCACTCACGTTATCACACTCCAGAAGGTATGCGCATGCCTGGCAAGTTTCAGTTTCTTTAGAAACTCCCGATATGATTTTTACCCCATGTTCTTATGACCTTGACGAAAGCCAACAAATCATAAGTCACATGTCAAGTTCTACCCGTCATATTCTTGTCAATTTGAACCCACCCGTACATACCCTTGACGAAAGCCAACAAGGTAATACGACTGTCCCAAACCAACACATCTATCTATGCAACAAATGAATACCCCAGCAGCTACCAAACACTATGCCTTGATGAAAGCCAACAAACATAGCTTGAATACTACTGACCATCCATAAGACATGACGGAGGGCTACGGCTGGTTTTTGGCAAAAAACCTTTAACGTAATGAACTTGATCTCGTTGAAGGAACCTGATAGCTTTTTATAAAAATATAGTGGCGAAAACCTTTGCTAAAGAGGTCACTCCCGGTGAAGGGATCTTGGCTCTTTCCTCGTGGAATGAGGTGCAGGATATTCCACTGAATACCACGATGCAAAGCAACTTGTAATCGACTATAGTGAAGTTATTACCCTGACGCAAACTTCTGCCCAAGGGGTCATTCCCGGTGAAGGAATCTCGGCCCTTGCCCCGTCGAATGAGGTGCAGGATATTCCAACCGAATACCGCTATGCAAAACAAAAGGAAACGTCTTTGTAATAACACTTTTTAAAACTGTTCCAACAACATCCAAACAGGTTTGTTTTCCTTTGCATTGATCAGAATCAACGCAGTCCCATCAATTAATCATACCAGAAAAGAACGAAAATAAAATGTACGTATATGCCATCCGCATTCGTCACTGGGTCCCGTCATCACCCGTTAGGTTACTTAACTAACGGCAGAGTGAGGACTGAACTAGCGCGGGTGTAAAACATATACAACATCTACTAGTATATATACCAATATACAATAATCGCTCCAGGCGTGATAATATGCAACATTACAGAAAAGTAATAAGCATCACAGAACAATACAGATAATCTGGGATCCCCGGGTTTCACAGAGCCGCTGCTGAAATCCGACATTCCCCTGGTCGTGTGGATAGCCTGTGTAATGAAACCTAGACCCCTACGGGTGCGGCAAGTTACCCGCCAAAACCTGAAGCGAGGCAACCCCCTACAGCAAAGTGAATGGACCATCCTGCACTTCACGGAATCCGGTAACCTGAGCACCCCTCCTTGGGTCAACCTGTACCCCCTACGAGTGCGGCGAGTAGTCTGCCAATTCTAGAGTGAGGCCCTCTGCCTCTTAAAGCCATGAGATGCGGACCCGTTGCCCTCCAGAACCCGGCTATCCGTACACTCCGTCGTAGGGTAAAACCTAGTACAGAAATGAAAAATATGTACAACGGGTACATCGACCTCAACCCGGTCGTGTCCCAAAAGAATATTATACAAACAGGCAGTGACGGCAGTCCACATGTTGGACGCTGGCCTCGCAATATCAAATGTACAAATAAATCCAAACTGCACTATCATTGCACACTGCTATCCACCACGACAAATCCGCAACATCACAGCACAACACAGAACATCAACGCGAATGTCACGTTCGCAAATCCGTCTAAAAGGACTACAGCAATTAGACGCAATTTACCGCTCAAATGACATTCCGGTCGGAGATATAATGTAAGTACTGTAAACTAACACGTTTAAATTTCGATCGACTAAATTTCCCGAAGTGGGCCCCACGTATATCTGCTGTACAGTAACAAAATCTGGGCCCAAAAGAACAGTTCCAGAAACCACAATTTCCCAAGTAGAAGCCCCAGAAGAAAAACTACCCACAGATTCACCAAGACGGCCGCGTTTCTGCGGCCAAAGCATGGCTTTGGCGGCGGATCCGCGGTCGTACGGTCGTATCAGTTTGTCGTTTTTCTCCAGTGTTCTTTAAAAAGCCTGCTTGATTTTCTGGTATAGTCAAAATGATTTTTAGGCCTGTTTTAAAAACGACAGAAACTTTACATATGAAATTTGCGGTTTTCGAAAATCCGTTCGATCGATATTTAAACGCGTTAGCACAAGTTAGTAAAGCTTAATGGCGAGGCTCTGATACCATGTAAGTCTACGGTAGCGCCCCGGCCGTCAAACTGACGCCAAATGCGGAACAAAAACTTTTATAACTGGCGCTATCGCATACTATAATCCGGATCTGCCATTAACGCTAAACTAACAAACTACAAAGAGGGTAGAAAGGTTATACCGAATGATCCGAGTCCTTCGTTCTTTAACCATTATCCCACGCTCCTGTTGCGGCTACTCCGATCTCGTCGATCTCCGATCTGCTCGTCCAGATGGGACCACGTCAACGGTTCTTTAAACGGGCTCCCGTCTCTGACCCGAGGCAACTCGGTCACCAAGTTTGCTAAAAGAGATGACCAAGATTGATGTAAAGAATGAGTAGAACACTTTGTCTCGTTACGTCCAAAGCCATGGACGAACGGTTAATGAAGTTGCCATTTGAATCGGGTGATGGAATAATAGGAGCTATGAAATTTCCATACACAAATCTATCATAATCTTTTGAACCAAGTGAGTGTGAATTAATCTAGTGGGCATCCAAGAGGGGCCGGCCACTTATAAAGAGGGAGGGGTGAGTGTAGGAGAAGGGGAAGGTGACCATTAGCACTAAGTAAAAAGCATGAGTCAAAAGAACACCTCACTTAATCAATTAATGCAAACCAAGAGTCACCAAAACACATCATCTCTCATTTAATGCAAACTATGAATCATCAAACCTAGTCACCATTTCTAGAATCTTCTAGAAGCTCTCTCATAACTCACCCTCAAGAAAAGATAAATCCGCATTTAACCGAATATTAAATACGGCTGATAGAAAACTGGAAACTGGCAACTTCCAAAAGTGATCCCGAAACGAATTTCAGGATAACCCCGTAACTGTATAAATATATCCGCATTTGTATTACGACCGAATACAAATGCAGCTGAGACAAAGATATTATATCTACTCAGTATAATACTCGGATCTGGCTTAAACCAAAACCCACCAATATTATCTGCCCGAAATATGACACGTGTGTAAACGCACGTGCATTTTCCGAACCATGCCATAAAACCATACGGCCTCTACAATTTTTCGCCCGAACTTGGGAAACTATCTGTGGGGGACTCTAATGACTCGTCAGTACCCTGGCAGTGGGTTTAACCACAAGCCGTCAGCGGCACTAGCTATGCGTAACGGCTGCCCATGAACTGACCTCAAGGGAGGCCGATGAGCGAACTCATCTGGAAATCTTACTGAGCCTAACAGTGACAATGTATATACAGTCCGGTCCGTTCGTCTATGAGTATCGCATATCGGGCCTAGGGGGTTGGTAACGTCAGACCCCTAAAAGCGGTATAAGTCGTGTCCGAGACAAGCCCTGAACACCCTGAGAAACTACCGGAGTACCTACCAGTAATTCTCACCTGCCTTAGACAAGGACTTGGTGTAATGGCTTTCCTAGATACAGCACGATCTCCACCCCCAATACCGGGAGAGACGAATCGCCTGCCGATCCGCTCACGTGCCTCCATGTGGCTCGGGACTGTACCCAAAAACTACCAGTTTGCACGACTCCTTTGAGCCGTGGTAGGGTAGAAATCAAAGCACAGTGGGAACTCACACGAGACAAATGACGACCTCAGGTCGATGAACTAACCTGTACGCATGTCACCAGGGAACTGCTATCTGACGATAGGTATAATACCAACTAGCAGGTTCCCGGCGAGTCCTGTCCGGTGTACTCATAACCCAATGAGCACCTGTATACATCTTAGATGATCCAACTGACACAAGTGGCTTGTGAGACCGGCCACCGCCCCTCGTCGGGGTCTCGACTGTATACACTAGCCTACTCCGGAGTATCGATGCCCTGTCTCGAAACTCCCACTACTAGGGACCACTTTTAAGAATATGCTTATAGACTACCCAACTCTCACGTATATGATCGCCCTCATACTGTTGGTAGTCAAGCAAGATCCTAAGGGCTCTATCAACGTGTAACAGTGATCAGTCACCTGAACCTGTACACGACTGATAAAGGCAAACCAGATAGCATTCTATCATCTCGAGTAAGACTGTCCTACCGGTATAGGTCCTCCGCAATCATTGCAATCACGTGCACGCGATCCAATAATTGACTTTGAGGGCACTATATCCAACAACAGTATACAATCCACAGGCAACCTAAAACAAAACCAAATACACACGACACGAAGTGAATATCTGGAGAAAGAAAAAGTGGTTATCGATACGCGGTAACGTAATTAACTGTAGGAGCTTGCGCCTGCAGTGAAGAGCGTCCCCATAATTAAAAAACCCTCTCAAAAACGCCTTGACCCACCAGACATGCGGGGACTTATAATGGAAGAGTGACGCGTATATTGCCTGATAAAGCCCGACTTTCTGCAGCCGCGCACGATGGGCAGAAAGGATGTAGCGAGCCCAGAGAAGGTAGCCCATAGGGTGTCGAGGAGTGAGCCCTATCTTATAAATTTGCCCCTACGGGTGGGCCTCACCTTGGCAAATACGCCGCCCCAAGATATCTATGGCCGGGATCGGATGGTTCGGAATACCGGTCGTCGAAGGCTCGAGCCTCCCCGTTGGAGTCCAATTGGGCATTTCCACAGCAAAAACCGTTCTCGGAGGGTCCATCGGTAAGAATGGGAAAGTGGGCTCTGTCGGTACCGCGCAAAGGAAACTCCGGCGACCCTGAATAATATGACTATACCAAGACCCCCATTGAAGTAGGTTGGTGCAATTCGGGTCATGGGCCCGGATCATCGCCATCGCTTCCTCATCATATGGTGACTGAGGAAAAGCAGCCTCCGAGCGAGAAAAGGGAAAGCATGGAACAGAAGTCATCGCACCTGAAATCCAATAAAAGAAGACCGTTAAAAGCAAAGTCAGCGATATATATCCATGCATGAACATGAAGACTAGTTGAAGAAAACAACAGTAGATTTTTCTGAGACCATTGGCTACAAAACACATGGGCCCCACAGAATCAAGATGACGGCTCATTAATAATGAGACCAAGCAGTTATAATAAAACAGAGGGAATATCCTCATTAAATAAAGAATGAGATTCAAGTAACCCTACACATTCCCCCTAGAGGACAAATCTGTCTCGGGCTCTACAACAGATCCAACAGGATCAAAGGAATTAAACTCCCACAGAAGACATCATTACAATGCTCCTGTTTCATTAATTGCAGAAGGACAACCTCGGGTCAAGAGACCCCAAGAAGCCTCTATGTGAAGAAACTGAGTTCTTCATAGGAATTAAACTCCTTATTAAGAGAAGGAAATTAAATTCCCAGAAACATTTTCTTCAAACGGAATTAAATTCCTTAAAAAAGAGGTAACGGATCTCATCATCGCCCTAAAAGCATCAAGTGAACCCTAGGAGATCCATTGTTCGAAAATTAAATGGTTCTCTATTTTCGCTAATAAATTCAAAAAAATGGGTTCATATTAAAAGAGGTAAAACCCCTAAAGTGGATTTAAAATCCAGAGAGTTCTTTTAAAATAAAGGTGCTTCGACCGTTCAACATCATTACCTGAGGAAAAAGGATCCTTCAACAGAGTTAAACTCTGGAAAATGTTTGAGACAGAGAACTAAGCTCTGGAAACGAGAATTAAATTCTCAAGGGAAAAAGTTCTCAAAGGAAGAAGATGAGCAAAGTGAAGGCTCTTCTGAAGAGACATGGGTATTTATAGGATGTGCTGGAGACGCTTCATCTCCCCAAATCCCTAGAGGAATCCAACGGTCACAAAAAGTGACAGCGTTGCACTCACGTGCAAACACGTGAGAACAACGCTGTGGGGGCATTTGTTTCCTGATTTAAAATCAGGAAAGCCTACGGAAGAGGCTTCAGAAAAAGGTCACGTGCTCACACGTGACCAGCAGTCATGTGTTGGTACGTGACGCCTAAAAGCATCGGCAAGGCAGATTCAGCTTCCTGACTACATCAAAGAAAAGGGGCTCAGAAAGGGTCATGTGCTCCCACGTGACCAGGGTCACGTGTTGGCACGTGACATTTAAAAGCGGCTTCAAAGGCACATCGGTTCCCTGATCAAATCAAGGAAAAGGCTTCAGAAGAGGTCACGTGCTCCTACGTGACCAGGGTCACGTGTTGGCACGTGACACTCAAAAGCAGCAGACTCAATTCCCTGATCAAATCAAGAAAAAGGCTCCAGACGAGGGTCACGTGCTCACACGTGACCAGGGGTCACGTGGTGGCACGTGACGGCTAAGCGGCAGCCAGAAGGCAGAGCGCAAAAAGGAAGAAGAGGTCTCGTTCCAAGGGGGTCACGTGGCCACACGTGACCGGCTTTCAAAGCCTATCTGTTAACAGAATTAAATTCTGAGAAAAGGCATCTCAAATCTTTCCAAAGGAACCGATTGAATTAAAGATTTAAAGATTCTTAAATATCACCTATCTATGGAAAAAGCCTGAACTTGGAAAGATTTCCCCTTAAAATCTAACTGAAATAACAAAGGAGAATCTCTGAATTTAAAATCCAATGATGATTAAAATTCACATAATAATCCAAAGGTCCAAAACGAATGGTGAATACAAATTAAATCTCTCAATGAAAGATTCACCAAAACTAATTGATTCGGCTACTCCTCCTATAAATAGGAGCCATGAGACACACAGAGGGACATACATGCAGAAAGGAATCGATACATAAAAAAAGAAGAGAGCCTTGATACTTTGGAGGAATTTGGATTTTCTGCAAAAGAAAACCCTAGGTAAGAAAGGGAAGGCTTTTTGAAAGGAAAAGAGAATTCAATTCTCAACAGAGTTTAACTCTGATATAAAACAGAAGAACATAGTTCTCTCTTTGGTGGAGGATCTGTAAAGTGCACATCTCCCCTTGAGTTGAGAATTTAATTCTCAATGGGTTGAGATCCTGCCATGCAGATCCAAAGCATAGAGAGGGAATGGAAGCTTGAGAACTTAATTCTCACAGAACTATAGGAATTTAATTCCTTTAAAATAAAATTAGGGTTTGACCCTATGTTATGGGAATTTAATTCCTTTAGAATGAACAGAATCAGGGTTTAACCCTAGTTAAGAACTTAGTTCTGTTAAAATAACAGGAATTTAATTCCCTCAAGAAAGAAGAAATGAGGGTTTAACCCTATTTAAGAATATAATTCTTCAAAAGAAAGTAGGAATTTAATTCCTCTAAAGTTATTGCTAGGGTTTAACCCTATGAAGAATTCAATTCTTAAAAAGATAAACACATCTTCAAACAGGCAAAGGAATAGGGTCACGTGCTACCACGTGACCCCCGAAAAGAAACAGAAAAGAGCTTTAGGGCGCCCTCACGTGTCGACACGTGACCCCTAATGAACATTCTAACAGATCAAAGCGCAGGCCCCCATCACGTGCCCACACGTGATGGCTTTCAGAATTAAAAGTGTTAAACACTTATCTGTAGAACAAAATAAAAGGAAACAGGGCGCTATCACGTGCTACCACGTGACCCCTTGGCTGAAGCTTTAACGAACAAACACCAGAATTCCCATCACATGACAGAACGTGATGCTCCAAAGTATTCAATACTTTTGGCAGAATAAAATGAATTGAGGGCGCTCTCACGTGCTACCACGTGACCCCTCTTGCCTTAGTGTTTAACACTAAAATTGAAACCTCTATATCCAGTGTTCAACTCTGATTTTCTTAGTGTTTAAACACTAATTTGGAAAACATCTATTTACAGTGTTTAACACTGACTTTCTTAGTGTTGAACACCAACCTGGAAAACCCTGTTTCCAGTATTTAACATTGATCTACCTTAGTGTATAAACACTAATTTGAAAGCCCTGTTGCTGGTGTTTAACACTAACTATCTTTTAGTGTTAAACACTAACTTGTCAATCTCATTCTCAGTGTTCAACACTGGTTGATCTTTAGTGTTTAACACTAACTTTAGCCCCATTGGCTAAGGGTCTAGAGGCAAAGCCTCTCCTCTAATGGACCAACAGAGGGCCAATATCCTAAACATGATTAGACTTAGCCCAAGCTGGCCATAAGTCCTCAATGCAAATTCAACTGAACCAATGGGCTCATAATATAATCAATTGGTCTTGGTTCCAAATTGGGCCAAAGATTATTTAATCTACCTCGGTTTAAGGGTACATCTCTTCACTCCTTTGATACTTGGCGTTGTAATTCCTCAACGTCTTCAAAGAGGTGACGGGTCCCGATGACCACATATCAATACGGACTGTGGGGTCCTTAAACTCATGGACTATGAGGTCCTTAACCTTGACCGGGATGTCTTAAAACTAACGACGGACTGTGGGGTCCTTAAACTCATGGACTATGAGGTCCTTAACCCTGACCGTGATGTCTTAAAACTAACATCGGACTGTGGAGTCCTTAAATACACGGACTACGACGTCCTTAACCTTGACCGCAACGTCTTAAAACTAACACTGGACCGTAATGTCCTTAAACTACTTATTGACCGCAATGTCACTAAACTAAACAACAGGACTCCCTTAATTGCTCTATTGTTGGATCTAAACGATCCCGTTAAGTTGATCTTAGTCTGAAAACTAGACTAACGTATCCTTAACAAACGTTTAAGTCGATCTTAGTCTCGAATGAGGCTAACGTATCCTTAAACCCAAAACCCCCAAACCCAAATCTAAGATAATACGGATTTGGACTAGTCCACGCCCTACGTGCGACGACATAACTCAGTCTCCGTATACAATCCACGGGCAACTAAACACAAAATAAACACATGCGACACGAAGTGACCATCTGGAGAAGGAGAAAGTGGTTACCGCGATGCGGTAGCGTAATTAACTGCAGGGGCTTGCGCCTGCAGGGAAGAGCGTCCCCACAATCAAAAACCCTTTAAGCGAGGGGGAATCTGACAAAGTCTGCTACATCGGACGCATCCGTTTAAACCTTCGATACACGGTGCCATAAATCAACTTGGCATCTTCGGAGAGGTAGACGGATAGCACCAATTAGCATCTTCCCCCGAATCACAGGCAAGACGTTCCAGTCGCGCCGTCCTTCGGAGGGGAACAGGCAACTTAGCAGAGACAGTGTTTGAATGGTACTCGGAGCTTCCGAATGACTCCATCAAAACATTTACAGAAATGGAGCTGCTATTCACCCAGCGTTTCGCAAGCGCCAGCGAACGCACCCGGATCACAGCATTGATCAATACCAGGGTGAAGCCAGGAGAGACTTGGGTTCAGTATGCAATTCGGTGGCGGAACCTATAGTCGAGAAGCTCCTGTTGTGGGCATATTCGTAGGGTCCCTCGATCCGCAGGCGACTATATCCCAGTTTATGATGTTTTTCAAGCCGACCACTTTCCAGGCCTTGATCGACAAGCTGGCCCAAATGGACCAGATGGGCCATAGGCCGTCCTCCTCAAAAACGGAGCTTAGAAATGAAAAGGGTAAAGGGAAAGCTACCTTCGTCGCTAACGCTCAGCAGCAGCCGAGTGATCGAAAACCAGCTACTCGCCAAAACGATAAACAACGATCACTCGGAGAAAATCTAAGACGTCCTTACTCATTCCCTCGCGATAAAATGAGAAGATTGTTCAAACTGGCTGTGCGTAACAGGCTCATCACTCTGCCTGATCCAAGATGCCCACTGCAACCAGGCGACGTCAATAATCCTAATTACTGGCCCTACCACCGAATAGTGGGCCATCCAATCGAAAATTTCTTCATCTTCAAAAATTGGATTGAGGACCATACCAACAAGGCAAATTCGCGCTGTCTGAAAACTGGAGGGTAAACTCACCACAACCGCATGTTCCTAAAAAGATGGACACGCCGGGGGCATCATGCTCATTTATAGAGGAAGCTCCATGGGAAGTTGTTCTTTCGGCTAAGACTAAGAGAATGCTGAAGCATCTTCAAACATGTCTGGCGATTAGATGGAAAAGCCCGCTAGAGCCCGAGATCATTGAGGGAATGCTGAAACCGCGCCCGACATCAAGAGTTGGTAGTGATGGGAAAAACACACAGGCCCGGCTGTCAAAGTCTTCGAAGAAAAAGAAGAAGACCAAGAAGCCCGCGCATCCTGACAACAAGCGCACGGACCTGCAAATGCATATTGACGCACTGGAGGAATACAACCAGAAGGCGCGAACCCCAGTCACACTCCATGAGTTTCTCAACCATATCCTTAAGAAAGGAGATAGTGACAATGACGAAGGAAACGGCTTGTCAAAAGAACCCGAGAATTATGTGGCAAGTTGTCACATGATATTTCATTCTTCGGTAAATGACGAAGAAGCTCACTCGGTGTTAGAAGATAACATAGAGGAGCCGGGGGCAGGACCGGTGCCAAAATCCTTGGAACTGTCGGACGAGTTGATTGATATACTGCTGAACGAAGCCTGTCAGAAGAGCAAAGCTGATCAAGAGCGTGAAACGGCCATATATGAAAAGGCCGAGCGTCGACGTCAGGAGAAAAGAGCTATAGTGAAAATTAATCACAAAGCACTTCGACCGAATCGAAGCACTCCCACGGCAGACAAAAACAGGCTTAAAACAAGGAAACAGTTCGCCAAAGCCCTGTCAATGGGAATGAAGCTGCCACCTTTCAAAGGAAGTACTTCTGGGAATATGTGCCTCGAAGGAGCGGACGTACATCCTAACTACTGCTTATACCATCAGAGGATCCCACATCCTACCAAAGAGTGCAGTGCCTTTAAAAAGTGGTGGTAAGGATATGTTGCTCACCAACAACATTTCAAGAGGATGAAACGCAAAACTTGTCGAGAGCAGAAAAGCACGACAAATGAGCATTAAGGAACCACCGGCAACTGTCACATGGTTGATACTAAGGGATATCAAGTTCTCACCTTCAAAAGCGATTCTGACGAAGAAATAGTCCTCGGCCCTCTCTTCAAGGAATCCACCTCAGGAAATGAGGAAGAGACAAAGAATTGTGAAAACATTCAGCTGCGTAGTTGTACGTTGCTCGAAAAGAATCTCGAACCTACAAACAAGGGATCGAGCAAAAAAGATAAGGGGAAGGAAAAAGTCCTTGAGGATATCGCTCTCGACGATCGAGTCGTCGAAGAACTGGCAGCCAAGGACCCGCCCAAGAAAAATAAAGTGGATTACAATATCCTGGAACACCTGAGGAAGATACCCTCACAGCTAAGCGTTTTGGATGCCCTTCTGTTGTCTAAAGAGGCACGAGATTATCTGATCAGGGCATTACAAGAGCCCGAGCAGTTTTAAACTTTCTTTGCCGAAGAAAAGATGAAGGACAAGCTGGAAGAAGTGCACACAGCTGACATCACTTTCGGCGATGAAGATCTCCTCCTTAGAACGTGCGAGCACAACCGTCCCCTATATGTCACCGGATACTGCCATGACATCAAGATAGGGAAGATCTTAGTTGACAACGGGTCCTCTGTCAACCTCCTAAATTTGAGAGTGCTAAAAGAAATCTACATGAGCGTTCAGCATCTCGCTCGGGATAAAATCACCATCTCCGGGTTCGACTCCCAGTCATCATGGATACTTGGGTCTACAATACTGGCGTTATACTTTGGGCTCCTTGTCACTGACATCAAATTTCATGTCATTGATGCCAAGACCTGCTACAGCGCTTTGCTCGGCAGGCCTTGGTTACACGAGTACAACAACATCCCTTCTACACAACATCAGTGTATGAAGTACTTCAAAGATGGTCTTGAGTATACCGTGACGGGGGAACTAAACCCATTCTCCGTAAATGAAGTCCGAAAGTACGAAGATGCAAAGTATTTCCTACTAGACTTTGAAGACATGGAAAGATGCCATAAACCGGAGAATAAGCAAAAAGCTATCACCACTATTCCGGTCTTCGGGAGCGATACCGAGAAGGAAGAAGAGATAGTCTATTCGGGGCCATCCCAATGCAACAGGCCGGGACCATCTACCCCTATTTTAGTCTTTGGCAGTGACTCTGAAGACGAAATCAACGCAGTGTTCTCGGTCCGTCCATCAATGCAGGCTCTCATTGGAGATGATCAGAGTTTGCAGATCGCCATAGTTCCGCGGCAGCACTACAGATAGCTTGATGCGCATGAGATATATAGTGTGCAAGAGCTGCAGACATTCTACGTCCCTCCCAGGCGAAGTGGTGAAAAGGCGATCTTATTCTATCGATCCACGGAGACTAAAGTCGAAAGAGAAGTCTGGCATGGTGCCGATTTTGTGCTCGACAGGCTCCAACCCATCCGTTTGTCCAGATACTACGCAGA
The DNA here is from genome assembly GCA_030015575.1 of Agapanthus africanus. Lineage (NCBI taxonomy): Eukaryota > Viridiplantae > Streptophyta > Magnoliopsida > Asparagales > Amaryllidaceae > Agapanthus > Agapanthus africanus. Next base: position 424,366,869 of record JASDDO010000018.1, on the reverse strand, counting down.
AGGATTGAAAAGGTTATTAAGATGCCAAGACGCACCTTTCAAACAAACTGCTCGATAAGCTCAGTTCTACAACAGGATTTGGAGTGTCCCCGGAACTCAGCGAAAATTGCCCAGCGGAAAAATGGAAACGATTGGGCTTGGATATGTCCAGTCCAAAAAACGGGAGCAATTCCATGGCTGCCATGTCATAAATGAGCTCGATGAAGAAGACAATGCTCTTTTAAAAGACTCTGACGTTGAACCAGAACGAGGTCCTGCCATAAAAATGCCGAGTCCGTCGTTTGAAGAACAGATGGATAAGATAGTAAGGGAAGCGAATCAAAAGGTTCGGAACGACCACAGCCGCGAAATGGCCATTTACGAGAAAGCCAAGACGCAACGCCTCCTTCAACAGGCTACAGAGGATAACAATGCCTTCCACCGTCAGCCCTCCATGCACTCCCAAGATAAGAAAAAGGCCCGACGCAGAGGCAAAAACAGGTTGAAGAACGGAAAAAACGTTCGACAGCGGCAAAACGGATCCAAAAGGCCACTCGATCCAGAAAATGTCAGCCGGAATCCGTCTCTTATGGAAAAGATGAGTCGAGCATATTCTTTCCCTCGAGACAAGATAGGGAAGATATTCGACCTCGTCATGAAATATCAAATGATTACGCTCCCGGAGTCCAAACACCCCAAACAAGCAAATGAGGTCTATCAGCCGGATTATTGCTCCTATCATTAAGCAGTAGGACATCCTCTTAAAGACTGCTTCACCTTCAAAAACTGGGTCAAAGACCAATATCAACTTGGCAGGTTCGCTCTATCCAACAGTTGGAGGGTAGCCCCACCGCAAAGGCATGTGCCAAAAGCAACGTATATAGCGATAGTAGAACCAGATCAACATCGGTCTTGGAAACGATCTCGTACCAGTCACGTAATAACGCTGTCGGAAGAAGGAGTGCACGAGAATATGGATGACCTCTCATGGTGCTTCGAAAATGAGGATGAAGATGGGTTGATCTCAGAATTTCCACCGGTGCCAAAAGAGTTGGAAGATGGGATACACATCATGGCGAACAACCTAAGAAAAATTGGCTTGGGGACGGCAAACGACCCACGGCCAACGTTCGTCAGTGAGCTGCTGTCTAAAGAGAAGGTGGCTGCGCTAAAAGACGTGCTCATGCAGTATAAAGATTGCTTCGCATGGAACTATTGCGAGATGCCGGGGCTAGATCCAGGAATAGCTGTGCACAAATTGGCGATATCTCCGGACGTCAAGCCAGTCAAACAAGCACCAAGAAGAATGTGGCTCGAACTTGAAATGAGTATCAACGCCGAAGTCAAGAAGCTAATCGACTCCGGCTTCATCCAAGAAGTTCAATACCCCGACTGAATCGCCAACATTGTCCTAGCGATGAAGAAAAATGGGACGGTGCGCATCTGCGTGGATTTCCGAGACCTCAATAAAGCTTGCCCGAAGGATGATTTTCCCGTAACGGCCATCAAGCTGATGATAGATAACACGTCCACTCATGAAGTCTTCTCCTTCATGGACGGATCATCGGGGTACAATCAAATAAATATGCATCCCGAAGACCAGAAGCATACCGCTTTCCGGACTCTTCTGGGCATATTCTGCTACAAAGTGATTCCTTTTGGTCTGAAGAACGCCGGCGCTACCTATCAGAGGGCCATGACAAAGATTTCCGATGACCTCATACATGAAATCGTCGAATGCTTTATCGATGACCTGGTAGTAAAAAGCAAATCGTACGAGGAACATTGGGACCATTTGAAAATAGTGTTCCAACGTCTTCATAAGTATAACCTGAAGATGAACCCTTTGAAATGCGCATTTGGAGTCTCCTCAGGCAAATTTCTAGGGTTCATCATACGACATCGGAGCATCGAAATAGATCCATCGAAGATCAAGGCAATTATGGAAATGCCCACTCCAAGAACTTTAAAACAATTGCGGTCTCTATAAGGGAAGCTCGCGTATATCCGATGGTTCATAACCAACCTCTCCGGAAAATGTCGTCCCTACAACCACCTGATAAAGAAGGGAACCCCATTCATTTAGGAGCGTAAATGTCATAGTGCACTAGACGAAATTAAAGAATATCTGCAGAACCCGCCGGTACTGACCGCTCCGGTTAAGGGAAAGCCCCTCATCATGTACACAACCGCCTTTGAAGGTTCTTTGGGCGCGCTATGGGCACAGGAGAACGACCAAGGGAAAGAGAGAGCCCTCTACTATTTGAGTCGAGTTCTTCTGGGGGCAGAAAACAACTACTCCCTTATCGAAAAACACTGCCTGGTGCTAATCTTCGCGATAACAAAGCTTCGGCATTATGCTTTGGTGCATGAGGTCCATCTCATATCAAAAGTGGAACCTCTTAAATATTTGATGTCAAGGGCCATACTAATGGGACGGCTTGTTAAATGGGCCCTCCTTTTAATGGAGTTCTCGATAATATATCGACCTCTCAAGGCAATGAAAGGCCAGGCCAACGCCGACTTCCTCGCTGAGCATCCGATACCTGCCGATTCACCCATAAATTGCAAATTGCCAGATGAGCACACGTTTGACACGATCAACAAGGAGAGAGGAGGGAGTGATACCCGATGGGAACTCTACTTCGATAGGGCATCTTCCATAAAGAAGCGAAAGCACACATCCCCTATAATCAAATCTGGGATAGGCCTCATCTTCATGACTCCACAAGGAGGGATAATGAGCTTTGCCTTTTCCTTAACAGAGCCGAGGACAAACAATGAAGCAGAATATGAGGCTTTGATAGTAGGTCTTGAGATCGCTGTCGACATGGGAATCAAAGACTTCCTCATATACGGAGACTCTCAGCTGGTCGTTAGTCAAGTAAACGGCGACTATCAAACGTGCAAACCAGAGTTGGTAAAGTACGGCGAGAGAGTGCAACAATTGTTGACTCAAATCCATTCCTACGCCTTAGAAAGCATACCGCGTACAGAAAATAGCAAAGCGGACGTATTAGCCAAACTCGCTAATGAACTGGCTGATGAAAACCTCGATGACTTAAGGATCATTGTACAAAGCTGTCGGGTTCTTGCACCGGCAGAAATATCTCCGTAGCCGTCTGAAGAAAAGGAAGCGACAAAGCAAATAGCCCTATAAATAGAGAACCAAGAAAAGGTTAAATATTGGAGAGAAGTCTTTATAGACTACTTCAAATCCCGTCAAACAGTGGAAGATGCATCCTCAAGACATCAGCTCATGAGACGAGCTCTGTCTTTCGCCTTTGTCAATGATACTCTATATAAGAGATCGTTCGAATCTCTATGGCTGAGATTCCTGGGACCGGAAGAAGCAGGGAGAGTCATCCAAGAAACTTACGATGGACTCTGCGGTTCTTATCAAGCCGGGCCAAAGATGAAGCTGAAGATCAAAAGAATGGGCTATTATTGGCCCACGATAATTCAGGACTGCCTCGAATACATGAAGCAGTGCCACTCGTGCCAAATTCATGGAGACTTCATCCACCAGCATCCAAACCCGCTACACCCAACAGTGGCTAGCTGGCTTTGAAATGTGGGGAATCGACATAATTGGGCCCATCGAACCAGCGTCATCCAAAGGACATCGGTTCATATTGGCGACAACTGATTATTTCTCTAAGTGGGCAGAATCAGTACCGCTAAGAGAAGTGAAGATGGAGAACATCCTCCATTTATTCAAGACACACGTCATCTATCGGTTCAGCACTCCACGACGGATTATCTCCGATAACGGGCCGGCCTACAGAAGTCACAGAATCAGCCGCTTCGCACAGCAGCATAACATAGACTGAAGATACTCTTCGGTTTATAATCCCCGAGCTAACGGTCTAGCTGAGACTTTCAATAAAACCTTGACAAAGATCATAAAGAAGACGGTATCCAAAAATAAAAAGGACTGGCATGAGAGACTGCATGAAGCTCTCTGGGTGTATCGAACTACGTTCAAAACGGCTACGAATACAACGCCGTATGCATTGGTATTCGGCACGGAAGCAGTACACCCTTTGGAGATAGAGCTACCCTCTCTACGAGTGGCGGTTCATTACGAACTAACAGATAAAGAGAATGCTCAGTTTCGGCTTAAGGAGCTCGACGGCCTCGAGGAAACCCGTCTCATGGCACAGCAAAACCTAGAAGCTTACAAAGCAAGGATGACGTGCTCATACGAAAGATTGACTAGGTCGAGAACATTCCGCCAAGATGAACTCGTGCTAGTTGTCAAAAGGCCTATGATTCCTAATCGTGCCAAACGGGGGAAATTCGAGCCAAACTATGAAGGCTCGTACATCATCGACAAAGTCTACCAAGGCGGGGCTTACTTGCTTATGGATATGCATGGCGAAAGACCCTTCCGGCCAATAAATGACCGATTCCTTAAGAAATACTACGCCTGACGAGTCACGGCCCAAGTTAATGATAGGTGACAATGCTTGTGTCCACTCGCTGTCGTCCTGAGTACCAAACTCTGTAAGTGATATCTAGCAAAACTTCGCCGCAGAAAACTAACTACGGACCGAAACGTCCCTAAACTAACTTCGGACCGAAACGTCCCTAAACTAACAATGGACCGAAACGTCCCTAAACTAACTATGGACTGTAATATCCTTAAACTTGCTGCGAACCGAAACGTCCCTAAACTAACAACGGACCGAAACGTCCCTAAACTAACAATGGACCGCAATGTCCTGAAACTAACAACGGACCGAAATGTCTCTAAACTAACTTCGGACCGAAACGTCCCTAAACTAACAACGGACCGAAACGTCCCTAAACTAACAACGGACCGCAATGTCCTGAAACTAACAACGGACCGAAACGTCTCTAAACTAACTTCGGACCGAAACGTCTCTAAACTAACAACGGACCGAAACGTTCCTAAACTAACTATGGACCGTAATGTCCTTAAACTAGCTGCAGACCGAAACGTTTCTAAACTAACAACGGACCGAAACGTCCCTAAACTAACAATGGACCGCAATGTCCTGAAACTAACAACGGACTGAAATGTCCTGAAACTAGATACGGAACGAAACGTCCTTAAACTACTACAAACCGCAGCATCTTTAGGCTAACGCGGCAAAAAAAACGGTATGTCCATAAGCGAAATGGGCACTGATGAAAACCCGAAAGGGCTCCGTGAGTAAAAACAGCAAGCCTACCGGCGAGTTTGTGAAAACCCGAAAGGGCGCAGACTCGTAAAAAAAATTCATGCATACTTGCAAGGTCCTCTCGACCTTGTAAGGAGAAAATACCTGGGTGAGATCCTTACGACTCACAAGGGATCAACACACTTAGGGATCCCTACGATTCCTAAGGAGAAATTACACTCACGAGATCCTCACGACTCGTAAGGAGAATCCTCTTATGAGACCCTCACGGCTCATAGGATTCAAAAGTCTTAAGCTACAGGGATATGAACCTGTTCTTAAGCCATCATATTCCCCATATTGCCCTACAAACAGTTCAATATTAACCCTTGTATACAATCCACGGGCACAAATAAACGTCTCCCCCACCAAGTTCCACCAATGGCGCGAAATGTCCTCATGTGGTGAACACACTTGTAGGTCCTCTCGACTTGTAAGGAGATAATGCTCTTGTGAGATCCTTGCGACTCTCAAGAAAAAATGCACTTTGGAGTCCTTATGACCCCTAAGAAGAAATTACACCTACGAGATCCTCACAACTCGTAGGGAGAAACACCTTTATGAGACCCTTACGGCTCATGAAGTCAAAAGATTTAGTCGACAGGATCCTAACCCTGTTTGTTAAGCCACCTTTGTTCGAACCGACAAAGGTAAATGATGATTCGCTCCTGATAATATCCCAGTTGTAGCGATGCTGATGCCTAAATCGGTAACAAATTCCAAGTCCTTTCACGGCAAGTGATGATTCGCTCTTGGCAATATTCCAGTCGCAGCGATGCTGATGCTAAGATTGGTATTAGATCTCAAGTCCATACTCGCAACAAAATCAGCGAGCCAAAAATACATGAAAAAATAGCTGAAATGATTGGGCAACTCGCAAAAAAAAGCAGCGAGTAAAAAGGAAAATAGCCAAAATGATTGGGCACCGCGAAAAACAGCCAAAATGATTGGGCAATCGTGACCTTCGCGATATAAAAAGTTGAAATAATAGAGCATCGCGGATAGAAAAAAAATGAAATGAAACTTTTACCCTACAGGCGAGTCCATACTGACCCCTGTAAACAATCCATGAGCATAAACGAAAAGGGAACCACATTTCCCACCAGGCTACGTCAAAGGGAAGTCAGATCTCGACGACCACATCTACAGCCTAAAGATCAACAACGACGATTCTTCTCACTCCAACCGGATGCAGACGTGACGTCAACAACCGACCTCAGAGTCACAACGAAGCGGGGCCATGGCAAAGTCCCTATTTCCAAATTTTGACGGCCACATTTACAGCCTGGAGACCAACAACGGTGTTCCTCCTTATTCCAGCAGAATACGGACGCGACATCACCAATCGGAGCCACGACAAAGTCCCCAGTTCCAAGACTTTACGGTTCATAGACAACCTAGAGTCAACCAATGACCTCCGTGTCGAAGCAATGCTCTGACTCAGAAACAAGTCAACCAATGACCTCCCCGTCGAAGCAATGCGCCGACTCGGAAACAAGTCAACCAATGACCTCCCCGTCGCAGCAATGCGCCGACTCGGAAACAAGTCAACCAATAACCTCCCCGTCGCAGCAATGCTCCGACTCGGAAACAAGTCAACCAATAACCTCCCCATCGCAGCAATGCTCCGACTCGGAAACAAGTCAACCAATGAACTCCCCATCGCAGCAATGCTCCTACTCGGAAACAAGTCAACCAATGACCTCCCCGTCGAAGCAATGCTCCGACTCGGAAACAAGTCAACCAATAACCTCCCCGTCGCAGCAATGCTCCGACTCGGAAACAAGTCAACCAATGACCTCCCCGTCGAAGCAATGCTCCAACTTAGAAATAAGTCAACCAATGACCTCTCCGTCGAAGCAATGCTCCGAATCGAAAACAAGTCAACCAATGACCTCCCCGTCGAAGCAATGCTCCGACTCAGAAACAAGTCAACCAATGACCTCCCCGTTGCAGCAATGCTCCGACTCGGAAACAAGTCAACCAGTGACCTCCCCGTCGAAGCAATGCTCCGACTCGGAAACAAGTCAACCAATGACCTCCCCGTCGAAGCAATGCTCCGACTTGGAAATAAGTCAGCCAATGACCTCCCCGCCGGAACAACGCTCCGTCCCGGAAACAAGTCAGCCAATGACCTCCCCATCGAAGCAATGCTCCGACTCAAAAAAAAGTCAGCCAATAACCTCCCCGCCAGAACACCGCTCCATCTCAGAAACAAGTCAGCCAATGACCTCCCCGCCAGAACAACACTACGTCTCGGAAACAAGTCAGCCAATGACCTCCCCGCCGGAACAATGCTCCGTCTCGGAAACAAGTCAGCCAATGACCTCCCTGTCGGAGCAATGCTCCGTCTCGGAAACAAGTCAGCCAATGACCTCCCCGCCGAAACAATGCTCCATCTCGGAATCCAGTCAACCAATAATCCCTCGATTCATCTCGACTCGTAGGGGAAAGCCTTAGGCAATGGGGATAAGGACCTGTTTCCTAAGCATTGGGGCCCTGCAAGTCGGTCCAAGATGGGCCATTGCATACTATTCACGGGCCACACTCTCCAAAGTCGAATCTCGACAAGGAGGGAAACAACCATTTACGAGTCCTCTCGACTTGTAAAGGGGAAAAAATTCTCTTGTGTGATCCTTACGACTCTCAAGAGAAAATACACACTTAGGAATCCTCATGATTCCTAAGGAGAAAATACACCTACGGGATCCTCTTGACTCGTGGGGAGAAAATACTTTATGAGACCCTCACGGCTCATGAAGTTGAAAAGCCTTAGGCGGCAGATCTGAACCTGTTTCCTAAGCCATCGATGCCCTGCAAGGAGATCAAGATAGACTATCTACATAACGCCTTTTATAAAAAGGACATGCCAATATGAAATAAAATATGTCTTTTATTCATGAATCCAAATGAATATAAGGTACATTTCATAAAAGAATCAAAAGATACTCTCATTCAGGAGTGAATACAAGAAAAGGAGAATATACAAAAAATCTTTAAGCCGGCGGACGGTGCAATATGTTCGTCAATTCATCATTTTTCCGCTAGACCTCGGTTTCAAGCTTTGTTATTGCCACAAGACGGGCTTCCGCCTGAGACTGTTGAGCCTGATACGAGGCGAGCCGACTCTCAAACTCATTTTCAGCAACTTTATTAGCTTCAACAATCTCGCGAGTAAAGATAACGGCTTTATCAAGAGCTACCACCTCCGTGATAGCTTCTTGAAGTACCTGCCAAAGTTCGTACGCACGGGTGGTCTTAGCAGTAAGTTGAGCTTGGAGTTCCCCCAAAGCATTTGAAGCTAGTTCCCTCTCCGAAAATTTCCGGTTGAGCCTCTTTTCGCAAGATTGAAAATTAGCGGCGCACCGCTCAATCCACCCCCGCAGGCTCGCCTTGGCAGTTAAAAACTCAGAAGGAAGGCGTATACACTCGAGATTATGTAAGCAAGCCTCCACTCTGCGACAATACTCAACCCAAACATGCACCAATGTCTCATCATGATAAGTAGCAAGGAAGGGCAAAGAAGTATTGGCTTCGACAGCAAATTCTTCGGCCGTAACAGAACTTCCAGGACGAAGATCTTCAATAAGGGCCGACAAGGAGTTAATGCTTTGTCTTGCCATCCTTTCAGAAGCACGTCGAGCATATGGTCCCGGTCGAATAGAGATTTAGGATTCTAACAAAGCCGGAGCTGGCAAAGCTGTCGAAGTTTATGACTAGTCAGCGAAACTGGAAAACATGGAATAAACAAAACAATACCAAGGGTAGAGTTTTACTTACCCACAGCCATGCAAGGTGGTTTGAAAGATCCCCAGGCCCATCAATGATCTCCACTTCATCATCGGCTTTCAGAATTGCAGAGGACATGTTAGCATCATCGTAAAAAAAAGTGATAATAAAGCAAAAGGGTCAAAAAACACAGACCTTACTCGGAAGAAAGAACGATGCTTTGCGGGGATATTGCCCGTACGGCAGTTATGTCAAGTAAGCGCTGGAAGGACTTCCTGGGAGATAGGTCCACAATAGAAGCCGCCAATTCCCATAGTTCTGAAAGGAAGGAAAGGTTCGGATAATGGAAAGACTATTAAAACAAAGTATAGAAGACTACCTTCGATGCTCTTCCCTCCTTGAACCGGAGGGATAGCAGCTTTGGCAGCCTCCTCCATACCCTCAGGAACATCATCGGAGGCATTTGCTGGTGTGACAGCTTCCAATTGAAGGGCAACGGCTACCACTTCAGGCTCCAATGAAGGGACAGCGGTCTCAACTACCATTTTCACCATCTCCAAGCCTCACCAGAAAGATCCATTAGATCTATGGCCGATAAGGGCACCTCTTCTGGAAGAAAAGGCACCAGGGGAACGGAGGCTACCAGTGGAAGCTCCACAGCAGGAATAGCAGCTATAACGATCTCCTCCACACCTATTAGTGCCTCATCGGAGACATTTATAGAATCCACAGTCAGGATGCAACTTGAGCTCAAATCCTCTGTCGTTGCTGAAGTCCCTGCAAAGTTTTCGCAAAGATAAGAAGATATGAGAGCGATACAAACTACTTGCCAAAAGGAAGATAAGGAAAACATGCATACCGATACGCTAGGACGCTTCTATTATAGCTTTTTCAAGCCGTCGTTCCTTCCTGAGGAGATGTGCTTGCCGAGCTTCGAAAGCAGATTCATGGCCACCGGTCTTCAGTGCCAGCTCATCTTCGGAAGCGGCTGAGATAGGCTGCTTGAGGGCTATCTTGTCTTCCTGTCGTAGAGGACCCATATGTACTCTCCGTAGCGATAGGGGGTCTTCGTAGAAGATAGCCGGGGGGTAGGGCCTCTTCGGGATGTGCACATTCTCAGTCTTATCCTGTGAATGCCTTAAAGTTTCAGCTAATTGCGCGGCTTCCTCAGCGGACGAGGCAGGGTAAATAAGACCGTCATCCGGCTCTTGCATAGAAATGAGTTCATCTTGAACAATAGGCTCGGATTCCAGCAAAAGGTCAAGCAAGCCAGCAACTGTTTTCTTCCTCTTTTTCGAGCTGGAGCTAACGTTAGAAGAGGATCGCTTCCTTCCCCCCGGCGCTTTGGCACGACGCTGCCCAACCTCGCCTCCAATACCCTCTTTTGGCGGTACTACCGGTGATGACACCGCCATTGATGACGCCGCAACTGATGAAGCTACTGCTGGCGCCTTATCGGAAGCCTTTGCCTGGGCTCTAGTGCGCATTGGCATACCAACCGTGGGAGGAGTCGATTCTGCATCTGCTGCCTCAGGGATAAGTAAAGCACCGTTACCCTTCAATGGAGGGCGAACCACTGTCTGTGGTCGCAGCGGAATGCCCGTGGCTTGGGTGGGGACGGGAGCTCTATATCTAAAAGTATCCGCTTCTCCTCGGCAATTACGGGACCAACTCAATGACGGTACCAACTCGTAAAGGACCCCACGCACCTTGGAATATAGTCGGCCTCGGGAATCACGAAACGAGAGCCGGTGTTCAGCCGCATGAAGTGATGAATGATGTCATGAACAACTCCCAGAGACGAGTTGGGCTCCACCAAAAATGCCTCGAAGGAAACACCCTGGTTATAACCCAATTGCCGAGCAAAGCAGTGCGGATTATACTGCATGAAAAGAGCCGTATCATTTCGACGGAACACCAAATAACCCGGTCTAATCGAATGCAAGTGCATAATTTCCTTAGGCTTTAAGGATGGTGCTCCCCGCTTTCGATAAATCGAATAGCTGTTGAACAGGTCCCGAAGGAGCAGAAAGGACTCGGTCGTTGAATACCATCCCACATTCGTTAGCATACGGGTTAAGCAACACACGACAGGCCCCTAGCCGAGTTGGATCAGGAGAAGAAGCATCCATCAACCTCATGAGCCGTGGGAAGGTGTAAGCGTCATAGAAATCTGGCCTCCGATGCGCTGTGAACGTCCCTAATACATGCATCTCGATCCACGACGTAAAGTAATGGAGGGAGAAACTCACAACTTCTACGCCCGGGGTCGAAGTATTGGCCGCAGCGCTCATCCCATGGTATAAGTGTGATAGCCCCGCAATACCCACGGCCAGTCGTGTCCTTTCAGCCACGCGATGAGCAGGATAGATGACCGAAGCTCTCATGAAGCGACGATGCGTTGGAATGGCGAACCAACTGAGCCAAAGGCTGATAAAACCGACAAAGAAGGTCTCTTCTTCCATGCCAGGAACCGCAATTGAATCGAAGGACACGGCCGACAAGACCGGGATATAAAACTGCGGTAAATCTTCTTCTTTGGCCGGCAGTTTGTCTAGCCAAACCTAAAAGGGTCGTCGATGTTCGCAAACTTTGGAGCCGTCTTGGACAAAGCATCTTCGCGGATAAAACAGGCAATGAAGCTCTCAAAAGTGATGACGTGCCCTTCCGACGCTGTGAACAGTTTCTCAAAAATAACCAAAACCTTGATTAAGCTAGGGTGCTTATGGCAGACGGCGTTTTCAGTCGTCAAACCGTCAAGCGGAGCTGGCATCGTCTCAAACACATACTCATCGGGAGGCAGCAACTCTTCATAATACTATCCCCTGATTGGTAGTCCCGAAATCTCGCGAAACTCTTCCAATGAAATAGAGACCTCACGATCCCCTAGCAAGAAGGTGTTGGTGGGAAGATTCCACTGGTTCACAAAAGCCTTAACCCACCAGACATGAGGGGACTAATAATGAAAAAAGGATGCATACACCGCCTGATAGAGCCAGACTTTCTGCAATCATGCACGATGGGCGGACAAAACATATCAAGCCCAGGGAAGATAGCCCGTTGGGTGGCGAGGGGTAAGCTCTATCTTATAAATTTGTCCCCAGGGTTGGACTTCACCCTGACAAATGTCTATGGCCGGCAAAGGCTGGTTGGGTATCCCAGTTGTCGACGGCTCAAGCCGGTCTATATGAGTCCAATCAGCCACCTCCACCGCAAAAGCAGTCTACGGATGCTCCATCGGCGAAATTGGGCGAAGAGGCTCTGCTGGAACTTCGCAAATAAAGCTGCGGCGGCCCCGGATGATATGTCCACACCAAGTTCCCTACAAGAGCAAACTGGTACAGTCCCTGTCATGGGCCCTGATCATCGCCAATACTTCTTCGTCCGACAGCGATTGTAGAAAAGCAGCGTCTGAACGAGTAAAAGGAAAATAAGGAAGAGAAGCCATTGTTCCTGATATAAAGGGAGGAAAAACTATTAATGCAAATTATATATATATATATATATATATAAACTGCAGAAGAAAATGAAAAGAAGTTTATTCTATGGGACCATTGATTGCAAAAATAATGGACCCTACAAAATAAGTATGATGGCTCACCAATCACGATGCAGAGTAATCATTGTGAGAATAAAAAAAAGATTCTCAAATAAATGCACATTGGAGTTTAAACGACTTGGGACATCCTCACAAAAAAAACACCCATTACAAACTCTGTCAAATGGGTAAAAATAAACGAAAAATCCCTTAAATTTTTTTTAAGAGCTAAGCTCTTCGGTGGGCAATTAAATTTCTTTTATGCAATGCAATTAAATTCCAGAAACCCCATAAAGTGGAAATGAAAAATCAAATGCCATGAATCCTTAAAGGTCAGAAGAGGAATGCCCAAAGCATTAAGAGTTATTATTCAAATATCATGTCTTTGGATCTCTAAGAGATGGGTTTTAGAGGAGAGCAAAGCTCTCATGATGGATTTAAAATCCTGAAGTTTTCTTTAAAAGAAAGGGTTTCTCTAATGTTCGAGATCTTTACCTAGAAAAAGTTTCTTTTTCTAACAGAGTTTAACTCTGGAATTGCAATGGCAGAGAACTAAGCTCTGAAGAGGAGAATTAAATTCTCAAAGAAAACAAAGAAGAAAGAACATGAAAGAACAGTGGCTTCCCAAAGGCCAAACCTTTGCATTTATAAGACGTGACAGGGACGGTTCACCTCCCCGTCCCCCTAGGCGATCTGACGGCTGTAAAGGTGACAGCGTTGCACTCACGTGCAAGCCACATGAGAACAACGTTGTGGGGGCATTTGTTCCCTTATGAAAAATAAACAGAAATTAAAAGCAATGAAAAATTCTCCAAATGAAGCATCATGTGCCCACACGTGATGCGCTTTGGAGCCAAAATTATAAAGCATCGCACTTAACAAATGAGACTGAAGTTGGGCCTCATGTGCCATACGTGAGCACCTATATACAAAGTATATAGACGCCTTCATAAAACAAATGGCAGGTCAGAAGGCGCATCACGTGCCAACACATGATGCTCTTCTTTGGGACTGCTGCATATAGGCAAACTGGCCTAGTGCCACTGGGTCACGTGCTACACGTGAAGATTCCTAATATCTTCCGACCCGATAGAATTAAATTCTATATAAAAGGGATCAAAACCCTATTTTGGAAATATTTTCCCCAATCTTTCTAAATAAGAAAGATTGTGCTCTGTAAATCAGAGCACCGTTGGATCAAAGATCCAATGGTGATTAAAAATCACCAAGATACAGAATTAAATTCTGATTGAGGAAATACTCCTGAAATCTTTCTAAACAAAAAAGATTGTGCTCTGTAAATCAAAGCATCGTTGGATCAAAGATCCAATGGTGATTAAAAATCACCAAGATACAGAATAAGTTTTGTATGGGAAAATATTTACCCAATCTTGTTAAAAACAAGAAAAATGTCTGCTGTAAAATAGAAGTCCTTGGATCAAAAATCCGACGGTGGATAAATTCCCCAAATCGATTAAGAGATCTCTCAATGAGAGATTTCCTCAACTAAATCAACAAATCAGCCTCCACTATATAAAGGCCCTAAGACTTCAAGTCTAACATAGAAGACCCCCCCCATAAACTTCAAGTTCAAAAAGAAAAAAAATAGAGAGAGAAAAACCCCTGATAAGTTTAAAAGAAAAGAGAATTTAATTCTCTACAGAGAAAAAGATCTCCTCAAAGAAAAGAAGAAACCCTAGGTAAGAAGTAACAAAACACGGAGAACATCTTACTTCTTCTTCGTCTCCACAAGAGTTTAACTCTTCCAAAAGAACTTGGTTCTTCCTCTGGTTGGGATCTGCAGAAGCAGATCTTCCCAACAGTTGAGAATTTAATTCTCATTGGGGAGATGTTGTCATGCAGATCCAAAACCTAGGAGAAGATCTAAGTTCAGAGAATGTAATTCTCCCAAAAGGCATATAGGAATTTAATTCCTCTGATAAAATTAGGGTTTAACCCTTCAAACAAAAACTTAGTTCTCTTTTCTGGTAAAAGATCTGCAGAAGCAGACCTCTCCACAAGTTGAGAATTTAATTCTCATCGGGGAGACTCTGCCATGCAGATCCAAAACCTAAGAGAAAAACTAAGTCCAAGGAATTAAATCCTTATAAAAAAATATATAATAAGGGATTTGAGATTTTTAAAACTCAGAGAAAGAATTCCATGCATATTGATCACGTGTTCACACGTGACCACCTGTGATGAACTCAAAAAAAAGAAAGAAGATTGAAATAGATCACATGATCACACGTGACCCCTCCTAAAAATGCTTAGCATCTTCAAAAAAGAAAAAGGAATAAACCCAAGGAAACAATGTCTAACTCTGAGGCACCTCACGTGCTCACACATGATGGCCACAAGGATAAAAGTGTTTAACACTTATATGAAGATGGGGAATAAAACCAAGCGAACAACACCGCCTTTAAAAGCATTACGTGCGACGCGCAAGCACTATCAAATTCTAGTGTTTAACACTGCCTCAAAGTATCACGTGGGGGCACGTGATCGCTGAAAATATATTAAGGAACCAACTCCAACCTCATATTGGTTAAGTTCCTTCTGAGATTAAATCTCCAAACAAGCCGAGCCTCTATGATCAGAACTGATAACTCCTCAATTTAGAATTTGGTTCAAGGGTACATCTCTCCACACCTCTGATATATGTCGTTGTAATCCTTCAACGTCTTCAGAGAGGTGGAGGGTCCCAATAACCAATAATTCTTGGCGCACCCTCAAACTGATGAGCCAAAATCCATGAACTATGATGTCCTTAAACCCAATGGACCGTAATGTCCCTAAACTAAACTCCATGGACTATGATGTCCTTAAACATGGACCATGATGTCCCTAAACCCAATGGACCGTAATGTCCCTAAACTAAACTCCATGGACTATGATATCCTTAAATATGGACTATGATGTTCTTAAACCCAATGGACCGTAATGTCCCTAAACTAAACTTTATGGACTATGATGTCCTTAAACATGGACTAGATGTCCTTAAACCCAATGGACCGCAACGTCCCTAAACTAAACTCTATGGACTATGATGTCCTTAAACTAGCTATGGACCGTAACGTCCTTAAACTAAAGTGATTGGGTCCAAATGCTCTTTCGTTGGATCTAAATGATCCTAAAACTTTGTTAAGTAGATCTTAGTCTAAAATTAGAATAACGTGTCCTTAACAAATATTTAAGTTGATCTTAATCTCAAACGATATTAATAATCCATAAATTAAACCAAACCCAAATCTAAGAAAATACGGATTTGGACTAATCCCCGCCCTACGGGCGACAACATAAATTAGTCTCCGTATACAATCCACGGGCAACCTAAAACAAAACCAAATACACACGACACGAAGTGAACATCTGGAGAAGGAGAAAGTGGTTTTCGCTACGCGGTAACGTAATTAACTGCAGGGGCTTGTGCCTGCAGGGAAGAGCGTCCCCACAATAAAAAAAAAACCTCGCAAACGAGGGGAAATCTGACGAAGTGTGCTACAACGGCCGTATCCATCCAAACCTTCGATACACGGTGCCATAAATTAACTTGGCATCTTCGGAGTGGTGGACGGATAAATCTAGATAGCATCTGCCCCAAATTCAGGCAAGACGTCTGTCTTTCCCGGTTTTCGGCGGTAAACAAAGCGATCGACGACGAGGTTGACAGACTGCTCGTGGAAAACTTCATTCGAAACGTGGCTTACTCGGAGTGGTTGGCGAACGAGGTCATGGTTAAAAAGGCGAGCGGGAAATGGCGCATGTGCGTCGGCTTTACTGACTTTAACAAGGCCTGCCCGAAAGACAAATATCCCTTCTTTCGTATAGATCAACTTGTCGACAGTTCGACAGGACATGAGCTACTTAGCTTCATGGACGCCTTCTCCGGCTACAACCAGATCCGTATGAATCCGGTGGATAAAGAGCTCACCGCATTCACAACGGACTGGGGGGTATACTGCTATAAAGTGATGCCCTTCGGCCTTAAAAACGCCGGGGCTACGTACCAACGCTTGGTCAACAGGATGTTTAAGCCTCAGATCGGCAGAAACATGTAGGTTCACATTGACGACATGCTCGTCAAATCGACCTCGTCGAATCAGCACGCCAAGGATCTGGGTGTGGCCTTCGACGTCCTCCGCAAATTCAAAATGAAACTGAACCCCGCTAATTGCGCATTCGGGGTCACTGGTGGAAAGTTCCTCGGGTTAATGGTCACCCACCGAGGAATCGAGGCTAACCCGGAGAAAATTAGCGCCATCCTCAACATGGCCGCGCCCAAGACAAACGTCAAAATCATGCGGCTCACAGGGCGGGTAGCCGCTCTGAGTCGTTTCATGTCAAGATCCGGGGAAAGATGCCTTCCATTCTTCAAAGCTCTAAGGAAGATCCTACGGTTCGAATGGTCAGAGGAGTGTCAGATCGCCTTCGACCAATTGAAAGTGCAAATGGCGACTTCCTCCACTCCTCACCCGGCCAGTGGAGGGAGATGAGCTATCGCCGTATCTGGCGGTGTCCGATTAATCTACAGGTTCAGTGCTCGTCCGAGAAGTCGAGGGAGTCCAAAAGCCGGTCTACTATGTAAGCCACGTCCTCAAGGACGTGGAGACAAGGTACACGGCCATAGAGAAGATTATCTTGGCACTCATCGTGGCCTCAAGAAAACTACGGCACTATTTCCAGGCACACACCATCCTCGTCCTCACTGAATGCCCTTTAGGGGTTATTCTCGCCTCCCCCGAGTCTTCTGGTCGTTTGAAGAAGTGGAGGTGGGAGTTGTCCCAATTCGACATCAAGTACCGCCCGAGGAAGGCTATCAAGGCGTAAGTCCTGGCCGATTTTATTGTCGAATGCACCATACCTATCAAGGAGGCGATTCCTGTGCCGGCCCCTGAATCCCAACCCTCGATCGAAGAAAGGCCCGACTCCGTCCCCGACTGGATCCTTTACATTGACGGGTCATCAACCAAGGAAGGCTGTGGTGCCAGCCTCATCATTCAGGGCCCGAATGAAACAGAGATGGAATATTCTTTGAAGCTCGGGTTCAAAGCCTTAAACAATACAGCTGAGTACGAAGCTCTGCTCGTCGGACCGCGGATCGCCTCCGGATTAGGGCTGAAGGCGATACGAATCCGTAGCGACTCCGCTCTGGTCGTCGGCCAAGTGACCGGCCGTTTCGAAGCACGGGATTCTCTGATGGTGAAGTACTTAGCCTAGCAAGGAAAGCTGCGAAAGGGCTTTGACGAAGTTCAAGTAGAGCAGATCCCCCGACACCTAAATGCCCAGGACGACGCTCTGAGCAAGCTAGCTTCCTCTTACTCGGCCAACAACAAGAGAAATATCCTCTTCGAGGTCCTACCGTAGCCCAGCATGGAAGACGGAGCGACATCGCTCCAAGTTTACACAGCCTAGGAAGGGGACCGAAATTGGAGGAAGCCCATCGTCGAATTCCTGAAGGAGGGCACGCTTCCCGGAGATCATGGGAATGCACGCCGCCTCCGAGCCAAACCCCACCATTTCGTCTGGAGCAATGGGAACCTCTACAAGAAATCCTTCACACAACCCCTGCTTCGGTGCGTCGACCCCATGAAGCCAACTATGTCCTCCGTGAGGTCTATGAAAGGGTCGGCGGAGCACACCGAGGGGCCGCACCTTAGTCCAGAAGACGCTCTTCCAAGGGTACTACTGGCCGATCATTTATCATGATGCTCAGAAGCTCGTCAGAAGATGTAAGAGCTGCCAACTCCATGGCAGCATACCCCGTCTTCCGGCTACCGATCTTACTATCCTGACCTCCCCATGGCCATTCACCCAGTGGGGGAATGGACATGATAGACCAACTCCCTACAGGTACGGGTGGGCATAAGTACATCCTTGTCGCGGTGGACTACTTTACGAAGTGGATCGAGGCCGTCCCCATCAGAAAATCGGACGCTATCACAACCATCAAGTTCCTGCAGAACAACTTAATATTCCAGTTCAGGATCCCGAGGTGTATCATCACCGACCACGGGAAGAATTTCGAGAACGAAAGAGTTAAAGAATTCTGCAGAGAATACCATATACCGATGAAGTTCGCCGCCGTCGCGCACCCCCAGTGCAACGGGCAAGCCGAGGTCGCTAACAAGGACTTCATTCGAGGACATCACGCTCACCTTGAAGGGCGACAGGGCAGTTGGGTCGATGAATTACCTCAGGTCTTATGGGCCTTGCACACATCGAAGAAGACCCCCACCGGAGAGACCCCCTTCAGCCTCTGCTACAGTACCGAGAAGATGGTCCCAGCTGAGATCAGACTGCCCAGTTACAGGGTCGAGCACTTCGACGACAAAGCAAATACTTCGGCCCTCTGGACTAATTTGGGCGTCTTGCTGGAGAAGCGGGACTGGGCACAGAACAGAGTCGCCTCTTACCAACAGCAGACTGCCCACTACTATAACGCGCGAGTCAAGCATCACGCCTTTAGGGCCGGTGACTTGGTCCTAAGGCGGAATGAATTTGTTGATCAGGGCAAGTTGCACAAGTTTTCTCCGAAGTGGGAAGGCCTTTTCCTCGTCTCCGAGGTCCTGCCCGACGGGACCTACCGCTTACAAGATGCAACTGGTCGCAATTTTCCGCGGCCTTACAACGCCGAGAAGCTCAAGTTGTACATTTAAAAAGCATGCTTATGAAGACATGTCTCTTCTTTTACGAAGCGATGTAAATTTTGCTAAGTTTATCTTATAATAAGAAGGAACTTCCCTTATATGTTTCACTCTTCCTCGGTTCGAAACTCACGGATACCATATCGCTGACACACTCAAACGAACCCAGAAGACCAAAAGAAATAGTTGAACTTTGCAAAAAGGAGAGCTTTATTCATTCATCAAAAGGTATCGTGGACTCCTCATCCTTACATAAAAAGAAAAATTACAACAGGGGGAGCGTGGTTGAGGAAGTACTCTTGGTGATACTCCGAGGAGATCTCCACCAGCCGAGCCCTGGCCTCCACAACCCGCTCATACTGATGCTGAGCTTGAACCCAGGACACTACGGAGACACCTGGCGCTCCGCCCGCCGAGCCCTGGCTCACGATATGTCTCTTTTTGAAGCACTCCAAAATGAGGGCCAAGGATCGGTCATGCCTGGTCTTCGAGATGGGACCAATCAAGAAGATCGTACGCACCTTGTCGAGCGCCTCATCCAGCAATTTCTCGGCAAGGGGGTTGTACAACCCCGGGGACCTACTCCAAATTGCGTACATTAGCAAGTGGAGGAAGGGAGATCGGCGAGGAAGGAGACGGCCGATGTGGTCCTCGATGCGCCGGACCACTTCCCGGTACCTCTCTTCGGAACCGGACTGGTCGTATATATAGATGTCATCGGGAGTAATGATCTCTTCGATCGTATAGATACGCCCGACCATCTCCAAAAACAATGCTGAAAAGTTGGCATCTCTTTCTCTATTTATAGCCTCCGTAGAATCCTCGATAGTCCAAATTTACGCGCGCATGGGCGCGAATCCTAAGATTCGCTCGATTCTTCCAATACCATGCTGCCACGCGGCGGGTATCCCGTGTTAATCGGTGAATCGAACTCGGAATGACGCGAATCCTGGGACGCCTCGCCCCACCTATGCGCCCTTGCCACGTGCCACCCCACGACGATCACCTTTCCTGATATTTACACATCTCGGAAGAACTCTACGAGCCTCGCAAAACCGAGCAGCTACCCTGCTCGGTCCATCCATGGCTGGTAGTTCACTACCCACCGATGCCAAGGATCAAAGCCCTCGCCAAGAGAGAGGAAAGAAGAAGGTTCAAATTGAAAGGGATCTCCCACAATTTCAACCGGACCAGGAACCCGAGGAGAATCCTCCAGGAGTTCGGCACTAACTGGCCCGGGGCTAACTAAAAACAACGCAACGCCGCACTCACCTCGGGAGAGAAGGGTAGGCGCATTCCGGCCCAAAAGGCCTCCAAGTACAAGGCAATCTCCTGCCCTCTACCTGGTCTGCCCTCTTTCTCTCCCTGGCCTGCCCTCTTTCTCCCCCTGGCCAAGCGAAGCGAGTAGCCGGGGGGAATGTTGAAACGAGCCCGAATTGTGGTGAGCTCATCCACATGCCTCATAAGGGAAGGTACATCGCGGACACTCCTGGCACTCGCCTTGGGGACCGCCCCTGAAGCACGACCCCGGGAAGCACGACTAACCCTAACTTCATGGGATAATTCCGACCCGGACGAAGAGGAGGAAGCTGCAGAAGACTCCCTAGACTCTACCCGAATTATATCTATGGATTCTTCAGAGGAAGACATCTGAGCTGATCAAGAGAAGGGGTCCTCCGAGGAAAGAATGCAGGAAATCCGACCTAGAGGGAAGAGCGCCGAGCTAACACACGAAAGGAAGAGGAAATTATAGAGAAGTGTGGACCCTCGGGGGGATCCCACCTCTATTTATAGTAGCTGGCGAACACATCCAACGGCGCCGATCATCTCCTGCCAAAATGACACTTCGCATTCAACGACCATCAATGCTCCACCTACCCTACGTGCATTGGGCGTATCCCATCGGGCGCGAAAACACCGGTGGCCCGTCACGTCAGCCAACCAGTGTCGAACACGTGACCTTACGCTCCGATGAACGTACGCCTGAATCGGCGCTTTCTCTTTAATGCAAGATCTCTTCCCTGATCTGATGACGTCATCAGAAAAAATACGACTAACTGCCCGGGAATCCGAGCCGACGCTGTCTTCGAATAAGAACCTATCCCGGGTGACCGATTAGACCACTCTCGACCCGACCCATAAATATGTCAGGTTGAGAGTAGGGGGCTAATAATGATGCTCGGTACCGAGCACTCCCCAGATCATGACACGTGGTAGATGACGTGTCCCAAGGCTTATGGGAAAGGAGCAGGAACGGTACATTGGAAGCATGCCCCGGGCCTTCGACCCGAGGATGTTCCCGACCTTCAGTGGCCTTCCTGACAACTCCTGTGCCCGCCTTATAAACAACCACTAGCTTGCCTCCGAGCCCTCCCGCACGCTGAGTTCCCTCAGCCTTCCTAGCTCGCCCCCGAGCTATCGCATGAACCAAGCCTGCTCGGTCTCCCGCTTGTCTCCGAGCCTCCCGCCGAGCTTAGCTTCCTCGGTCTCATCGACCGACCCACAGCACAGGCCACAGGCGTCTCTGCCACGGCTCCGTGAATCTTTCCTGACGCGAGATATCCGCCGCCCATGATCCCATGTTCCACGCCATCGCGTTCCCCCATTAACGAGCATATCTCGTCATTAATGGGAAATCCCGCCTTTCACGCAGGCGTAACGCCAGGGGCGTAACGGCCGGCGTGAATCTCGTACCCGCCAGCCCACGGCTGCCACTATATAAACCCCTCTCTCATACAACTCATGTAAGACAATTTTACCCCAATAAACCATTACTCTGCCCAAATATTTCGACTAACTTGATCGTCGGAGGGTCCTCGATGGTACAACCACCCCGGGACTTCCTTGCAGGTAGCTCGGCTTCATCTTCAAATCAGGCCGATTGAGATCCACATGCATCAATGGAAAACCCTCAGTCCCAATCTCAGCCATCCATTACCACTCGCTACAGATCAACGGAAGGTAACATCTGAAGGAGATCCAGAGCTCCATCAGGGGGCTTTGCCGTAATTCTAAGGCCATGTTTATGGCGAGTGTTGCATAAATGGTACAAGAGGCAGACTACTAGAGTAGCAAAGAAAGGAAGATCTTATCCGTTATATTGAAGAGTTAGAGAAGGAGGATCATGACCTTTTATTAGGAGAATACGGATATCTCCGATCGTGGAGAGTGGAACTGAAAAATATCTACGTGAAGGAAAAGATGGATTGGAGCCAAAGGGAAAAAGAGAATTGGTTGAAAGAAGAAAACAGAGAATATAAATTGAATTTGGTGTGATCATTAGGAATAAGGCAAGACTCGTAGCACAAGGTTACAATCAAGAGAAAGGTATTGATTTCGATGAAAATTTTGCTCCGGTAGTTAGATTAGAAACCATTCGCATATTACTCTTATATGCATGTTTTAAGGATTTCAAAGTCTATCAAATAGATGTTAAAAGATTCTCTTAGAAATCTTTAGTATCTTTCTTGGCTGCTCATTCACTAGTAAAGTTTATCGTATTTTCAATAAAGCCTCTAATACTATGGAAGAGAGTATGAATGTTAAGTTTGATAAAACTAATTCTTTTTCCAAGAATGTTATAGTACTCGAGAAAGAAGATGATGAAGTGGTTCAAGCTCGTTTGGAGGAACATGACATCTCAAGAGAAGATTCTAAATAAGAGCCTTCTTCAAGTATAGTAATCGACGTGGATGATGAATCGATACCAACCCTACCAAAATATTAGAGATACAACAAGAATCATCCACCAACCAAAATCATCAATGATGTGTCAAAGGGGATAACCATTCGTTCTCATAATCCAAATTTCTTTAGTAACATAACTTTCTTGTTTCATATTGAAACTAGGAATGCTAAAGAAGGTATCATGGATGAGAATTGAGTTTGTTCTATGCAAGAGGAGTTTGTCCAATTTGAACGGAACAATGTGTGGATATTGGTTCCTAGGCCCAGTGATAGACATATTATAGGTACAAAACGGGTTTTCAAGAACAAGCTTGATGAATTTGGTATGATCACTAGGAACAAGGCAAAACTCGTAGCACAATGTTACAATCAAGAGTAAGGTATTTATTTTGATGAAACTTTTGCTCCGGTAGCTAGATTAGAAGTCATTCGCATTTTACTCTCATATGCATATTTTAAAGATTTCAAAGTTAATCAAATGGATGTTAAAAATGCTTTTTGAATGATGTCCTTGATGAGAAAGTTTTTGTGGAACAATCGCCCTGTTTTCAAGATTTTAAACATCTTAATCATGTTTATAAGTTGCATAAAATTTTGTATGGTTTGAAATAAGCTCCTAGAGTTTGGTATGCTAGATTATGCACATTTCTACTTGAAAAAGGTATTTCAAAGGGCAAGATTGACACCACACTTTTTATCAAAAAGAAAAATGATGAGATTTTGCTTGAACAAATTTACCTAGATGATATTAATTTTGGATTCACTGATGAATCTCTCTGCAAGGAATTTGCTCATTGCATGCAAAAAGAGTTTGAAATGAGCATGACGAGTGAACTCAATTATTTTCTTGGACTCCAAATCAAGCAACTCAAGGATGGTTATCTTCATAAATCAAGCCAAGTACACAAAGGAGCTCATCAAGAAATTTGATCTTGAAGATGTGAAGCCAAGCAACACTTTAATGGCCACTACAATAAATCTTTCAAAAGATGAATCCAACAAGAATGTGGACATCACTAAATATCATGGTATGATTGGTAGTTTACTTTACTTAACCATTAGTAGACCCGATATAATATTTAGTGTTTGCTTGTGTGCTCTTTTCCAATCGTGTCCCAAGGAATCACATCTAAATGCGGTAAAAAGAATCTTTAAATATCTTAAGGGAACGATTAGTTTAGGTTTATGGTATTCGAAGAATAAAATTTTCGATTTTAAATCTTGTTCGGATGCGGACTATGCGGGGAGCCAAATAGACCGTAAGAGCACGAGTGGAATGTGCCAATATCTTGAAAATTGTCTAGTCTCTTAGTTATCCAAGAAACAAAACACGATTGCTTTTTCCACGGCCGGAGCGAAATATATTGCCGCAGATGCTTGTTGTGCTCAAATCTTATGGATGAAGCATGTTAGTTGTATGTATGCCCTAAAGTCCATTATTGTACATATGATGTATATTATAGTGTATACTTGGACATACATATGGAGGACTTTCTTGCTCGACATGATAGTATGCAATCTGGTTAATCTTTATCTTAACATGTACGCTTAGTCTCTCTGTTACATGTTGATAAAGCCCTTAGGATGAGTATTTGACTACCAGGATTATGATGCAGATGATACTAGTGGGGCCAGGGTAGTCCGTAAGTACATCCTTCAATTGTTCCTAGTCGTGGGAGTGTCGAGACAGGGCATCGATATTCCAGAGTAGACTAGCGTATACGTTTCTTGACCCATATGATGGGCGATGGATGATCCCATATCCATTGGTGTTTGACATTAAAGATTGTATACGGGTGCTCAGTGGGGACTGGGTACACTGAACAGGACTAGCCGAGAACTCCTAGATAGTATTATACCTTACGTCAGATGGCAGTTCTCTAGTGACACCGGTACAGGTTAGTCTGTAGGCCCGAGATCGTCATAGAGTCTTGTGTGATTCCCACTGTGCTTTGATTTCCACTTTACCATATTCAAGAGAACGTGCAAAACGGTAGTTTTTGGGTACAGTCCCGAGTCACATGGAGGCAATGAGCGATAGGAGGGGATTTCGTCTCTCCCGGTATTGGGGGTTGATGTTGCGCTATACTCGATTGGCCATAACAGGAAATCCCTGACCAGGATTGCTGAGATTTACTGGTAAGTGTTATCAGTAGTTTCTCAAACCGTTATGGGCCTCACATCGGCATGATTTTATCAAGCTATTGGGGTCTGACGTTTACCACCCCTTAGCTGGATATGCGACATATCAGATGAAGAGACCAGACTGTACGGTAGTGTTACTTATTGGATTCGCAGGAGTATGCGCAGACTTGCTTGTTGATCTTCTGATCGCTCAATACCCGGGTAGCCGTTACGTCCAGCTAGTACCGCTGACGGCTTGTGGGTGACTGATATGATCATCACCTACTGCCGACATATTGACGAGTCTTTAGAGTCCTACACAGATATTTCCTAGCTCATGCAAAACGAAGTAGGAGCACATATATGATATGTGCGGGACCGAGATTAATACGCGTATGAGATACCGTATTCTATTCTCGCAATATGTGATATCGGTCGGTTATATGTGATATAGCCGGGTTATCGAATCAAGTGTTGATTCGATAAGTTGATACAATTGATATTAGTCGGTTATATGTGATATAGCCGAATTATTAAATCAAGTGTTGATTTAATAATTTAATGTATGATTATATATTTGATATATTAATTTTACATTAACTAATATTAGCTCACTTAAGCATTTCTTTTTCTCACATTTACACTTAATATATATGTGATATATATTATTGTGTTTATTTTTGTATCATGCTTGATTATACATTGTTCATAGGTGTATAAGACTCACACCATGCTAAAGATAATTAAGGGTTTTAATTATTTAAGGAAAATATAAAATTAGGTGGAAATGAGTCATGGTTGGAGGCTTGTAGTAACCATTGACTTAGTCCACTAATCTTGTCTTTACTTGAGATATTTATTAACCCAACCATTATCTTAAGCCATGGTTAAGTCTCTACATGAGTTAATATGAGATATTATCTCACCCATAGTTGCTATTCTCACTCATTCCATTCTACACTTCATCTTCTTCTTCATCTCAAGAAAGCTTTCTAGGTTTTCAAGAGGAAATATTGTGAGAAAAATTATTCTAAAGTGAGCAAAAATCCTACTACATCAAGCTACACTAGATTAGACATTTAGTTTAGGTTGCTTGCTTCACTAATTCCCAATTAGTGAAGAGGTAGCTTGAGTTAGAGTCTCCTCGACGTAGATCATCTTCGGCCTTGAAAACTTCAAGCAAGCTTGTTCATTTCGCTTTGTAGAGCCTAACTTGAGTCCGGGAGATCACTACCTAGAACGAAGGGACTACTAGACGGAGCTTTAGAAGTGAAGGACCGGTCTACAAAGGTTGTATTCCTCATTCATTTAGTGTAATGTTTGATTACGTGTTGTTTTACCCTAATTACTCTAGTTAGATCCTTGGTTTGGGTTCTTTAGCACCTTGAAATTTTTAAAATGGCATGGTTGATGCATTGGAAAACCCAGTGGGGGTGCTAAGGAACCCAGCAGTGGTATCAGAGCCAAGCTAGAGAATTAGACGATATTATTAAAATTACTAAACCAAAACAACTCCGAAACAGTCGAAACAAAACCCTAGTTTCTGTCGAATTTTTCAGAGCCTCTAAATTTTTTTTAAACAAGTGCAAAATGTTGCATGAGATGTAACATGAACACCAGACAAAAACGAATCCTATCCACCGGATTTTGACCGGCGAAATGCTCAGAAGAATCGGCTTGGCCAGTTTTCTTGGGATTTTTTTACTTCGTTTTTGTTTGGTGTTCCAAGCTCTGGGGTTTGGTGTTTCAGGAATTGTTCGTTTTTACTAAAATTGCATGTGATGTTATCTTTCTGTAAAGGCAATTCAGAGTATTTCGTAGTCGTAATTTTAACATCGCTTCGGGTAATTTAGACGATGTTAAAAAGTTTGAACGAATATCAAAAACTCATTTTTCACCCCTCTTTGGAAAATTTTCTGTCACGCCCCGCTTCCCGGTGTACGGCGAAGGGGATGGGACTGGCCCGCTACGTATTTACTGTGAAGTAAATACGTTAAGCGTATCTAAGCAATATAAAGTAAATACACAAGAGACAAGATATATAAACTGAACAGCAACTTTATTTATTAACATTCTTTTGTACAATGCATGAAAAGTAAATACAACTGAAATAAAAGCGATGCCTAAACAATGGCATAACAGGAATGTAAAGTACTGAAAGGAAATGTGTACAATGAAACTAAAGCGCTGGGTCTTCAGCAAACTGATCCAAGTCTTCAGCAGTAGGCTCGATCTCTGACGTGTCCAAATTACCTGACGACATTCAAAGAAGAAAGAAAAAGAATGTCGTTAGCGAACAGGTCGCTCGGTAAGTCCCAAAGATAAGAGGAAAAGTAGAATAGACAGAATAAGGAGGTATCTTTTAAAGTTGTATTATCTTGTTGTAATGTTGTATTAACGCTATTGTTTGTAGCTTGGTACAGAAGAATGCCAGTGTATACTAGAGGAGTCTTTATATGCCAGAGACTAGAGGCAAGTATAGTATAAGGAACCGTTTGTATCACGATACAACAGCAATTGGATTCATGTTAGGTGTATTAAGTCTTACAGTCTCGTGCCACTTTTAACACCTTCCGTACCAATCTACCCTTTAAACCCCGTAGTGTCTTATTTGTATTGTATTGTATTGTAAATTGTATTGATTGTATAATTGGATGACTGACCGAAACCATGATATCAGTAAACGGATGTAACCATAGAATCATGTAAATGGAATAACTGGAGAAGCATGTAAATGGAATGTATATCCATGGTTTGGTTCAATCAAGTTGTATAGATTGATAATTGGATTCATGGATTCATGTTGAATTGTAATATTGTAGATTGTAATTTGTAGATTGTAGATTGTAAATTGTAGATTGTACTTGAATCATATTCAAGTCAGATTATAATGAGACTCATCTGAGTCAGACAGTTAGAAAAGTAAATTGAAGTCCTGATTGTTTTGATATTATCGGTAACCTTTCGTGTCTTTTTTTCCAAAGACGATTACCATATTGATAACACCGTTGTTAAGTTGTCTACCATAGATAGGCAAGCACCCACTTCTCCGGCTCCCTGAGGCTTAAGAGATTGGTCCCGCTTACCTATATTTAATAGGGTCCTTAGGGAAAACTATCGAACTTGAGGGGTTTTTATGTAAAAATACTTTTATATACTTTTCAAAATACACCCCAAGCATTTATATTCATCTTTAGAGTTGTAATAAATGTGGCTTTTATATTGTGATATTTCTAGTGAAAATATCCTAATTTCAAAAATAAAGGTATTTATTTGTAATATTGATTTGAATGGAATTCATGTTATTTTAGTGTAAAATTGATTCTTGTGATATTGTAGAAAAGGTGGAATATTTATAATACTTCAAAAATAGATATGTTTATGTTACATATACATATATTTATATGAAAATAGTTTTTGTATATATCTATAATATTCTAGAAATCTCGTTTTCTTAAGATATCGTATTTTAAATCTTTCGAGACCGAATGCTCCTTGCGGAGGTCTGTTCTCGCACTACTAAGTCCGAGGATGTGCGATAATCCGCACCATCCCGAACGGGTTCCCCAAATGGGTTGTAGCGGCGCTTGCAAAGATTTGTATAAATACTAATCGTTAAGGAAAACGGTTTTTATTAATTATGGTATTTAAATAAAAAAGTGTCGTTTTCCCGTATTCTATGTTCTAGAGTCTCCTAAGTCAACTAGACTACTCTCAACTGGTCCAAAGCGACAAGTTGTGAGATACCTCAAATCGCCTCTTCACCGCCAATTGTGGCCAGGTAAGTACAAGTGAAGAAAGGAAGGATCCGCTCACGAATCACCGTGAGACGGGCCTTTTAAAGTTACCTTTCTCACTTGTCTAGCCTAGACACCACAAAGTTAGGTTTAGATAAACGACTGAATGCCCACAACCTTATTCTATTTTTATAATAAGTGGTATTTCGATATACTTATCCAAAACACTAAGATTCATGCGATTTGGATTTCTTAAACTCTAGTTATGATCATTTTAATATCAACGTTTAAAACAGAAATTCAAATTTCTGGACAGCAACTATATATTCCATTGCAAAGCCTATATCGGGTTGTTTCATGCATTTATAAGTAATATAGTATACAGAAAATTATAGTTCTATCAATTGTGCATCTAGACATCTAAAGTTTGTCACAAACGGATATCGGGTGTTCGAGTTATGTCTAATTTAAAAACAGTGTGCAAATTAGGATATATTCTGTCCAGATCCGTCGCTTAATATTGTAACGCAGTTTTCTTTATCTTACGTTGGTTTTCAGTAAAAACATAAAACTAATAAAATATAGATTATTCGATGTAGATATCTAAACACCTGAGTTTGCTCAATTTGGATACCGGTATACCAAGTTATGTGTCCTAGAACTTGACCGATAACTGCAGTTTTCTATTTTACGAACAGTGAATAAAAATGATATAATTCCTAAACCGTTAAGTGATTCGATCTAAAATTTATACAGCGTGTACAGAAAAATATATTCTATCATATGTAAATTTCCTGAAATTTTCAGAAGTAAAAATTTATTTCTAAAATTTATTTTAAAGGTAAAGATATTGATATGTATGCTAAAATCGGCAAAAAGATTAACTAGTATATTTTTTTTATGCAAGCTTCTCATTTTATTTTAATAAGCAACCCGATTCCATGAGATATCGTAGATATATTGTGGCATGAAATTTATGTTCTCACAACTCATAATAAACATTCATAGTCATAAAAGAATTGAAAACACTTTAATTTGAACAAGATACAATAAGATATTATTAAACCATATATAACCATATGTATCTAGACTTATATATATGTATATGTTTATGTTTATTTTCTCTTAAGGACTATGATATGAAAAAAAAAACGGGTTCACGAGATATGAAAAGAGAAGAATAAAGAGAGGGAGGGAGGGAGAGAGAAGAGACTTACATACACAAGCCGGTATTGTCACCGGGCTTGTCTATCCGCCGATAGCCTCGCGTTACTAGCGATACCTTCTTGAAGACTTCATGTTCTTCTTCTTGGACTCTAGGTGAAGAGGGAGAAATGAGATAGAAAAATGTGAGGAAGGAAAAGATAGAGGAGGACAAATAAAGATGGTATAATGGTGAATTATGTATAATAATATATGCATTCAATATGGGAATTAAAAGAGAAACGAAAGATCACCAATCATTTTGGAAATGAAAGGTCTCATTTGTAAGTTATGAGAAGAATAAAAAAAATTAATAAAAAAAATAATTGCAAGAATGGGGATTTGAACATGTGATCTATGGAATAACAGTGCAAAGACTTAACCAATGAGCTACAAGGTTGTTCATACACATATTTAATAAGAATTAAATGTATGATGTTACTTTAAAAAAGTGGGTTTTGGGGCTCATAGTTTTATTAAAGAAAATGAAAATGAAATTGAATTTGAGTTATGAGCTGGGTTAGGTCTTATGTTTAATTTGAAAAAAAGTTTAAAATTTAGTTTTAAAGAAATGTGTTTGGGAAAAATAGATAGAAGAATAAAATAATATATTTATAAAAAACAAAATATACAGAAAATACTAAGAATAAATAAATACAATATTTTACTAAAGAAAGAAAACACGAAGGTACAGTAATACTAGGGTCGTCACATTTTCCAAAAGTTAGATTTTTCCAAGTTTAAAATATTCAAAAATCATACTGGTAATTTCTATGGACCCTCTAGAAGAACAATACCCAAACTCGACTCTTTGACCGCAGAATAGCGGGCAAACCCTAGGGTTTACGGCGGTTCCGTGGCGCATGGGTCGGCCCTTCTACGGTTGGTCCATAGGTGATGTGGCATGTTCTGGGTATTTTTTAAACTGTGCTCAAGTGTTGAGATCTCTAGGAAATTTTAGGTGTTTGTTGATTCGATCGAAATGTTCAATATCGTCTAGCTATCTGTGAATTGTGATACAATATTTGGAATCCACAATAATTAGTTTTATGAAAACTGGCTTGAATTTTGTAAACTTAGCAATTTAATCTCATTTGATCGGTTGCCACAGGGTTTTGATATGGATCAAAACTCTGTCGTAATCACGTAGTGTACCCGAATGTTCGCCGGGTAACATTACTAGATAGCTACGCCCCATAGCTCCGACCAAGTGACTGCAGGAGAATCCCGTTGCCTAAAGCATCCGCCCGGGTGCTCACGGCCGCGGTGTTCCTCCTAAGTGCACTTCGTCGACATCATCAGGGGTGCGGCCGTCTACTAAAGTTTCTGACGAGCATTCAATCTTCTTGTCGGGAATTTTGTTGAATTGCCCGACTTGTTATTGAAAAGTGTTTTCAATATCGAGACTAAAATACGGGGTTTACAATGTTGAGCATGAAATTCGGAATATGAGATATTCCTGATTTACGATGTCTAAGGAATTCATATGGTTAATCATGAAATCCGAAATATATGATATTTCGAGTTTATGATATCTAAGGTGGTTGCGGATTTTAATTGTTGTAGTTTTCACTTTCTTTTCTGCGACCGTAAGTGTAATATGTGGTGTATCGCCGGTTTCGTTGCTATATGTCAACGACAACTGGGATACGCATATTTACTTACGTTGATGACATGTGATATTATGTGTTGCTGTGATATGTTATACTGGATTGTTGTGTTTGAATAGCCGGGGGGTTTTACTTAAGATGAGAGTTTTTCATTTTCATTCATGTAAAAATTTGTATGTAATATTCTTTTATTGGTGCATTTCCGGGTTGAGGATGATGTCACCATTGATGTATATTATTTACTTTTCCGTATTAGGATAGACCTAAGGTGGGGATGTAACACCCTAGTTTATTTATACCAATTCTGTTTTGGGTGTTTCTTTATTTATGGCTATTTCTTGATTTATTGTGTTTTGGGTCCGAATAATGTAATTGGTATCTGTATTTGCATCCGACCTGACCCGCTTGCTGGAAACCCGTCTTGATTCCTGTTTATGATTTATCCCGGCTATTTATGAGGATCCGTACACTTCCATATTTTTTTTATATACTGCATACTGGCATTATATCTGGCATTTGCATTTTTTTCAATATAACATTTAAAGTCAAATAAAATATTTTAAAAATATATAGCATGGCCTGCATGATACCCATGACCCTGTGGTAGCATCCGCGCATCTTGTTCTCGTCCCGTTCAGTAAAACAGACTCGTTTGGATGGCTACGTGCACGTGCGTGCATCCGTTCGTGGGGGCATACTTTTTCGTTACCCGGATATCCTGTTTGAGTGTTGGTCGACACGTATATTTTCCGTATTTTAAAACTGGATTTTTAGACCCGACCCTGGCGTGTTTTGGACTACTTTTGTATTAGCCAAAATATCAAGTTTTATTAATATTATATTATACTTATTTACTATAATATGTATATATATAAAATATGTTTAACAGAATAATATTTTTAAAAAAGATTTTTTTTAAAGAAAATAAAACAAACAGCACTCTCTCTCTCTCCCCCTCTCTCTCACCTCTCGCGAACACTGTTCCTGCGAGGATCCCGTCGCCTCCTCGTTGCTACTCTCACCTCCCTTCTTCTTCGTTTCTTCTTCTTTTAAAACCCCCGCGATGAGAACCCTAACCCTAACCCACGCCGCGCCTTGCCTCGTCGTCGCCTCCTCACCATCCTTATCTCCTCCTCGACCTCACCTCACCTCCCTCTCTCTCCTCTCCGCTGAATCCCCGACCACGAAACCCTGCACAACCCAAACCGACCCCGCAGCCTCGCCTGCACACCCCGCCTCGCCGGAGCTCCGATCCCGTCGATCACCTCACAACCTCATCATCTCCTCTTCCTCTCCCTCTCCCTCATCACCTCTGACACCACCACCACTTTCCCTGAGCTTGAACCCTGCATAACCCCGACCCGACATCAAGAAGCCCGGTTACCCACTGCCTTGCCGTCGACCCTCACGTCGCCGACCCATCGTCGACGTTTCCCTTTGCCTCGTCTCTTTCCTAAAGCACTAAACCCAGAGCAACCTTCTTCTCCTTCTCTTCTTTTCTTTCTTCTTCTTCATTTCTTTTCTTCTCTTTTCTTGACTCTTATTTTCCGGCGATCACCACCGAAGCCGTGCCGCTGCCGACAATCCGAGTAATCCAGTGGACGTCCCCTGCCTGCATGGTTATCCTTTTGCCTTGCCTAGACCCGTCCCGCGTGCCGTGTGTGCGTTGCGACGTTTACCCGACGTCGGACGTGCCGTACGCACCCGTCGTGTGTTCCGCTCAGGCAAGTTTATCTTGCTACATGCTATGTTATTATATTTGCATCCATATTAATAATAATATTATATGTTCATTGCAATGTGCATCCCTATTACCGTTTTACTGTTTTACGATACCAGTTCACATCCGTATCATTTATTACATATCTAGTCATATGCAAGTTCATCTTGCTATATGCTATATATCTTATTATGCATCCATATGAATAAAAATATCACATGTTGATTGCACTGTACATCCATATTAATATTTTACTGTTTTAGGATACCCGTATGCATCCATATCATTTATT
Source organism: Agapanthus africanus (assembly GCA_030015575.1). Lineage (NCBI taxonomy): Eukaryota > Viridiplantae > Streptophyta > Magnoliopsida > Asparagales > Amaryllidaceae > Agapanthus > Agapanthus africanus. The sequence continues at coordinate 424,333,414 of JASDDO010000018.1, read as the reverse complement.
ATATATGTAGCTTCATCTACATGTCACATTATTTCATATTACTGTTATATTAACACCTCATACTTGATAATGTGCATCCTACATAGTCATGGAGCTGTAGTTGTAATCCCTGATAGATATTTGAGCATCCATGCTTTATTGTGTATCCATACCATTAATTCTGCATACCTGGTTGCATGCCATGTTATATTAACTCATATTATTGTTACATTAGTACCCCATGCTAGATATCTGTGCATCCATGTTTTTACCATACATCCGTACTTTTACCCTGATTCAATACTTGCTACATTTTACTGTTGGGCACCCATTTGATACACTGTGCACTACTTTACATAACCTGATACACCACTACTTGACATGTTACCTGATTCTGTTTCTAATGCCGACAATCCTGACATGTTGTCTCGATGGACATATCCTATTGTCTGTATAGACAAACCTGTACCTTCTTGATCCTGTGTTGGCATTAGTTTCAGATTTATCAATACCTGAATTGAACACATAACTTGGGGGTATGGGGAAATCAATGATGAAACCTGACTTGTAACTCAACAGTTCGATACTTATACTGATCAGTTTTACGGGCTAGGCCAGCCCCAGGATGATGCTGCTGACATCATTCGTCTGTACATGTTACCTATTTACTGCCTAGCGGCACGTCTTGGATTCAGCCCGAGAGTCTTGACCGTAGTCCCGGGCATGCATGGGATACTATTGAGTTACATCGACGATTCATTAAATTGATTTCAAGGGCTTAGTTCAGATTACTCACCGCCTGCACATACACTTCACTGTTCCATATTCGTGTTACTGTTATGCACTCATTACTGTTCATACTCATGCATGCATATCTTGTTACCTCCCGATTATATTTTATCGTTTTATATTATGATGCACTGACGTCTGGGTTTTGTATGGCCCAGATCCTTTATCTCTTTCGCAGGCCGACCAGGAGTACTTCAGTCGATAGGCCGAACAGTGAGGAACAATTTGGTATTTAGTTTAGTTTAGTTTTCTTTCAGCATTTTCATTTCCTGATGTGAGCCCGTATTTGGTACGTACTTTCCAGATGTTTTGCTTATTGGATTTATAGCTTCCGCACATTTAAATTTCTTGACTCGTTTATTCTGGCATATGGACATGTAGTAGATAGTTTATTTTATTTTCCTATTCTTGATATCTCCTAGACAGCCGTAATGTGACTGTGGAGGGATATTTCCTAACCACAGGTAGCAAGGTTGGCTCTATTACGTGTTGATCTTAGCGTACTCTGGGAAGCGGGGCGTGACAGGGAAGCACAAATAACCAGGTTCTAAAGTCCAGTAGGAGACCATCTCGAGGAGTCGAGACCGGGTCTTCTAACTCTAGAATTGGTAGGGTCGCTTGACTCTCTCGTAGGGGTCTAGGGATGTGGGTTTTGCTATTCATCACGACCGTGGAATTCTTGTTTTTTACTGGCTTAATTTAAAACATGGACCTCCTAATATATCCAATATTTCATATGTTGACTGCTGCTGCTGATATTCTGTGATGTGATCACTTTATATAATGAGACGAATGTTGTTATTATATATATGATATATAATAAACGTTACTTATGTTTTGCACCCGCGCCAGTCCCACCCCGCTATGCCGTTAGTTAAGTAACCTAACGGTGCATAACGAGACACTGTGACGAATGCGGATGGCATAAGCGTACGTTGTACTTTCGTTTCTTTTGTGATGCTTAGGAAGCATAATTGATGGGACTTCATTAATGAGATTAATGAAAAAGAAAGAAACCTAAAGATGTTGTGGAATAATTTTCAAAATTGGTAGCTCTAGTTTCTTCTTTGCATAGCGGTATTCCTTGTAGAATATCCAGCACCTTATTCGATAAGGAAAGAGCCGAGATCTCTTCACCGGGAGTGACCTCTTTAGCGAAACCGGCAGATGCTACAACCCATTCGGTTTTGTTTTTTGATTTCTTTTCTAGTTCTTGCTTTGCATAGTGGTATTCATGAATATCCAGCACCTCATTCGATGAGGAAAGAGCCGAGATCTCTTCACTGGGAGTGACCTCTTGAACGAAACTAGCAAAACCCTCAAAAACACTTTTTTTCAAAATCACTCGATTCTACAACGATACCAAGTTCATTACGCAAAAGGTTTTTTTAAAAACCTGTCGTAGCCCTACGTCATTTCAGATAAGTGCTATTTAGTATTCGTGCTGCGTTTGTTGACCATAGCCAAGGCGTAGTGTACGGTAGCTAATTAGTGCTTATTTGCAACCATATGATGCGATTGAGTTAGGGTAGTTGTACGGCTTTGTTGACCATAGCCAAGGGTCGTACGGATGGGTTTAATTCAATCAGGAAATGACGGGTTGAACTTGGTTAGCGTTTATGATTTGTTGACCATAACCAAGGTCATAAGTTGCTAGGGGAAAAAATATTATTGGGAGTTTCAAGTGTTGAAATTTGCAATGAGATTGCATACCTTCTATGAGATAGTTGGATCCCGATACCCACTGCGAGTAAGAGTTATTTCTAGGAGAGTTTTGCACATTACAATTAGCCGATCAAAGTAGGTGTCTAGAAAGGTGTTAACTGGGTTACACCCCTGGGAAAACGAGGTTTATTTTAGTTAGGTCCGTGGGGAACCTCCCTCAAAGTACCGATACTGGCCCGGCTGAACGATTGGCGAACTTGTAGGGTGTAATTAATCCCAGCTAGTCTTACCTTTTAGGGTTTGAAGGAAGATTTGATAAAAACAGTGGGAGCCATCCTGATTAGATAAAATAATAACCAATCTAATCTTGCAAGAGCATACACTGAGTGTTTTCTTCTCTCTCTCTCCTGGTAGCGACCGTGACATGCCTTAATCAAGATAATAATATGGATGTATTGACCGAACCCGCTTGTTAAACTGAGCTGGGGAACATTGGTTCTGCTCTTCCTTATAATTGTTATAAGTCTGAGCAGGAAATATGAGAATATCTGGATTCCTACGCGACCCAAACAAGGAATGTGCATGTTGATGCATCTTCTTCAGGTGTTTTTTTTACCGAAAACTGTTTCTCAGTACACCCTACGTCCTGGGTATGAGATACCGGAACAAGATTCCACATATGTAAGATGTTACGTGGGCTAAAGAAAGGTACACAACTGAGAAAAAGTGATCATTCTCTAGAGTAGGGAATGATGCAAATGTTGCAGCCAAAACAGTTGGCGAATATCACCTTGTATTACCAAGTGGTAAATACATTGATTCTGAACCAATGTTATTACATGCCGAACCTGATATACAATATTACATCGGTTTCTTTATTGAGTAAAGAAGGATATAATTTTATATTGCAGGATAATGTTGTGAACATTTTCCTTAATCAAGAGTTGATTGGATCAAGCACGTTATGTAATGACATATATGTTCTAAATCAAAGCACAGTTCAAAGTATATAGAACACACACAAGAGAAGTAGTTCAGAAATAAACGAATCTTTCTTGTGGCATTATAGACTAGGTCATAACAATTTGATACGACTGGCTAATTTACATAAGGATGGATATTTGAATTTGTTCGAATTTTCATCTTATGAAACTTGCTAGTCTTGTCTCAAAGGTAAAATGACCAATACTCCGTTTACTGGAAACAGAGAAAGAGTTACTGAACTCTGGGACTGATACATGGTGATGTATATGGTCCTATGTCTACACATGCCAGAATTGGTTCTTTGTACTTCATTACATTCATCGATGATCTCTCAAGATTCGGACATGTGTTCCTGTTGAAACACAAGTCTGAAGCTTTTGAGAAATTTAAGAAATATAAGCTCGAAGTAGAGAACCAAACGGGTAGAAGTATTAAGTTCTTTGATCTGATCGGAGAGGGGAATACTTAAGCATGGAGTTCCTGGATTTTCTAAAAAGAAAATGGGATTCTCTCTCAGCTTACTCTTTCGTGTACACTACAGCACAACGGTGTATCGGGACGGAGGTATCGCGCCCTATAAGATATGGCGTGCTCTATGATGAGTACTGCTGAGTTACCTGTTTTCTTTTGGGGGTTATGCACTTGAAATATACCTATTGAATGAGGTTCCGTCCAAATCAGTGCCTACCACTCCATATGAGATATAGAATGGGAAGAGACCATCTTTTAAACGAGTTAAGATATAGGGTTGTCCGGCCTATGTTGAAAAACATAATCCGGACAAGCTCGAGGTAAGATCAGTTCTGTATAAGTTTGTTGGTTATCCCGAACATCTGCGAGGGTATATCTTCTGCCACACTGAGAAGCAAAAGGTGTTTTGTTTATGAGCATGCCACCTTTTTAAAAAATGAATATCTTATGGAAGAAATTAGTGGTCATGAGATAGAACTGGAAGGAGTTCCAGCTAAACAAACTAACAGCTGATGATTTGGTAAAACCGGAGGATTCAATAGTTCCTAACGAACCTCAGCCTCTCCGCAGATCTAGTAGTGTTCCTCATCCGCCTGAGAGATACTACAGTTTTCTCAATGACAGTGGGAGCGAGGATTGCATCATGGATGATGATGACCCAACTAGTTTCGAGCAGGCCATCAGAAGTGGGGACTCTGTGAAATGGCTGGATGCTATGTGATCTGAGATAGAATCCATATACACCAACAAAATAGTGACTTTGGTAATTGCACCTGAAGGGGTAAAACCCATCGGGAGCAAGTGGATCTTGAGAAGAATCTTGGTGCAGATGGAAAAGTTGAGGCTTTCAAAGCTAGACTTATTGCAAAAGGTTGTCGTCAATAACCAGGTGTGGATTATGATGAAACCTTTTCAACAGTGGCTATGCTTAAGTTCATCAAGATTAAAGCAGGCATCGTGGAGTTGGAACATCTATTTTGATGTGGCAGTCAAAGAGTTTGACTTCATCAAAAATGTAGATGAACCTTATATATATAAGAAGGTTGTAGAGAGTATAATTGTCTTTCCCGTATTGTACGTAGATGACATACTCTTGATAGAAAATGGGTTTCCTATGCTACACTCGGTCAAGATCCTCTTATCACGAGGATTCTCTATGAAAGATCTGGATGATACCTACTACATCTTGAGGATTAAGATCTATAGAGATAGATCTAAGCGGATGTTGGGAGTGTCCCAAATCCAGGTACATTAACATCATACTAAAGGAGTTTAGTATGAAAGATTCTAAGCGTGGTGGTTCACCCACTTACTCAGGAATCACTCTCTTCAAAAAGATGTCTCCCAAGACTGATGTCCCTACACGTTTTGCTTATATTAGGGGAGTGCTTAATATGTGTTCAATTGAGTTGATATTGTGCTTAAGTACAATTTTACCAAAATGGCCTTCGCAACCCTCGTTAAGGGAACTAAATTGTAGATTTGTTGTTTATAACATATCCTAAAATCTAGCGGAGTGTGTTTAAGGCCGTCATGGGCTTGCCTGTTGGGTTACACTAACGCCCTGGCCATCATCCGTGTCTGTTTGCGGAACAAAAAGTTTTCTATGATATAAAACTGACGCTAGAATAACCCTAAACCGGATCTACCATAAACCTAACTAGCAAGCTAAAGGGTTCTATCTACTATGATAGAAAGTTATACCTAAAGAAACAAGTCCTTCGGGTCTTCACTCCTCTCCTTTAGCTTCTCAAAGGATGTACGGATCACGCTTGATCGACGGCCTCCTCTCGTCAAAGTTGATCCATTTGAGAGTGTCTACTTTGAGCTCTACCTCTAAACCAAGGTAACTAGGTTACTTAGTATGCTAATCTAAGTAGCCTAGATGATGTAGAGAGTGATGATGGATTGATTTGTCTCATTAACCCTAGGTTTCTCAACACATGAGACTATTAGGGTTTTGAGGAAGAAGAACAAGAAGAAGCTTGAGGAGATGAGAGTGTAGAGTGAGCATAGAATGAAGAATGAAGAATGAAGAATGGCTAAGTGTTGTGAATAATATCAAGGATCAATAATTCACAACACAAAATATCAAGCATATCCAAATAGTAAACCATGAGTCACCCCATGAGTCACCAAGTAGTCCTGCTTCATTTGATGAAAATAAACACCTCTTACCTCCACCTCATTAACCATTTAACTAAAATGGTTAAAATAATAATGAGGTGTCTTCTTCTAAAAGCATTTTGCACAATTACAAGAATACCCCTCACCGTACGTACATACCCGTATCCGTATTCCGAAAAATACGAATACAAAGAGACAAAATAATCCAAGAATATAATACTAGGATCCGGCTTAAACCAAAACCCGCTAGTATTATCCGCCTGAACATCATGCGTGCACAAGTACACGTATGTGATCGAACCCCTGCCGCAAAACCATATGGCCTCTACATCGTTTCACCCGAAGCAGGGAAACCCTCTGTGTGGGACTCTAAAGACTCGACAGTACGCCGGCAGTGAGTTACTAGATAAATCCATAACCACAAGCATGTTAGCGGCACTAGCTGTACGTAACGGCTACCCGGGCACTAGTCGAAAAGGAAGGCCGACGAACTCATCCGGATCCCTACTGAGCCTATCTGTGACAATATCTGTAAAATCCGGTCTCTTCGTCTAAGAGTATCGCATACCGATTCTAGGGGGAGACCCTAATAACCCGATAATTCGTGCTGATGCGGCTCTGGACTAATCCGGGAAACTGCTGATCAACCTATCAGTAAATCTCAACTGCCTTGGCCAAGGTCTTTTGGTCCTGGACAATCGAATACAGTGCGATATCGACTCCCAATACCTGGAGAGACAAATCCCTGACGATCACTCACTGCCTCCATGTGGCTCGGGACTGTACCCAACCAAAACCTGTTTGCACGACTCAATAGAGCCGTGGTAGGGTAGTGATCAAAGTATAGTGGGAACTTACATGAGACAAATGGCGATCTCAGGTCCAAAGACCAACCTGTACATATATCATAAGAGAACCGCTATCTGACGATAGGTATAATACTATTTAGAGGTTCTCAGCGAGTCCGTCCAGTGTACTCACCCCCAGTGAGCACCCGTATACAATCTTAGGTGATCACACCAATGGTTGTGGGACCAACCACCGCCCCTCTTCGGGGTCTAGAAACGTATACGCAAGTCTACTCTGGAGTATTGATGCCCAATCTCGACACTCCTGCGACTTGGGACATTTAAGGATGTGCGTATAGACTATCCAGCTCCTACAAATATGATTGCCATCATAACGCTGGTAGTCAAGCAAGATCCTACGGGCTTTATCAACATGTGGTCGACATATATAACATATGCACATGTTAAGATAAAGTCAAACCATAATAGTATACTACTGTATCGAGTCTTTATCAATATGTGCAAGCAACATAAAGCAACATAAGAAAGAAATACACATATCCTGATAAAGATAACTCAAATAATATACTATATAACTGAGCAAGATTGTCATATACATACATATCCCTAGCATCCACATGTATACATATACAATAATAGCATCTAGGGCATACATATCCAACAATCTCCCACTTGCACTAAAGGCCAGTAATTGGCATACCGAATACCCAACGTCTGCACTAAGGCCAGCTGCTGGCGAACTGCATACCCAACATCTAAAAAAGTCGCTCAAACTGTGCTTGAAGGAGGGCCTTTGTAAATGGATCCGCCGTGTTCTCTTTTGTATCCACTCTTCGGACCTCGATCTCCTGGCGATCTATGATCTTCCTGATCAGGTGATACCATCTTAAGACGTGTCTGGATTTCTGATGGGACCGTGGTTCCTTCGCTAAAGTTATAGCCCTATTGTTATCGCAATACAACGGTATCGAATCAACAATGGACGGAAGTTCAGTAGTGAACTTTTTCATCCAGACCGCTTCTTTCGCGGCATCGTTTGCAGTAATGTATTCAGCCTCCATCGTTGAGTCTGCGACGATGTCCTGTTTGGATCTCCTCCAACACACTGCCCCTCTATTGAAGGTAAATACAAAACCCGAGACAGATTTGCTGTCATTCTTGTCACTCTAGAAGCTTGAATCGGTAAAGGACTCGACCTTTAGGTCTCCATTACCGAAAACCAAGAACATCTCCTTAGTCCTTCTCAAGTACTTGAGAATGTTCTTCACTGCTGTCCTGTGGTTCTCACCTAGGTTCGACTGATACCGGCTCACCACATTAAGCGCGTAAGCTACATTTGGTCTTGTACATAGCATCGCATACATTATAGATCCTACCGCCGAAGCGTAGGGTTAGTGCTCATGCTAACCCTCTCCTCATCAGTCTTGGGAGACATCTTTTTAGAGAGGGTGATTCCGTGCAATGCGGGTATATTACCGCACTTGGAATCTTCCATACTAAATCTCTTTAGTATGGTCTCTATGTACCTATACTGCGAAAGTCCTAATAATCTCTTAAATCAATCTCTGTAGATTTTGATCCCCAGAATGTACGGGGCATCACTCAGGTCCTTCATGGAGAACCTTTGTGATAAGAACAGCTTGACCGATTGTTGCATAGGAATATCATTTCCTATCAAAAGAATGTCGTCCACGTACAAGACTAGGAATACGACAGTTCGTCCTACAATCTTCTTATATATACATGGCTCATACTCGTTCTTGATGAAGTCAAATTCCTTGACTGTTTCATCAAAACAGATGTTCCAGCTCCGCGATGCCTGCTTTAATCCATAAATGGATTTAAGCAACTTGCACACCTTCCCGCTGCTCCCACTGTCTACAAAACCTTCTGGCTGATCCATATAAACGCACTCTTCCAAAGTTCCGTTTAGAAAAGCCGTTTTTACGTCCATCTGCGAGATTTCATAGTCATGGAAGGCGGCAATGGCAAGTAGGACCCGAATGGATTTGAGCATAGCCACTGGAGAAAAAGTTTCGTCATAGTCCAATCCTGGTCTTTGACGAAAACCTTTTGTAACAAGTCTAGCCTTATAGGTTTCCACCTGCCCATCTACACCAATCTTTCTTTTATAAATCCATTTGCATCCAACGGGTTTTACCTCAGGTGGAGCAATTTCCAAGGTCCACACTTTATTGGCGTACATGGACTCCATTTCGGATTGCATAGCATCCAGCCACCTATCAGAGTCCCTACTGATAATGGCCTGCCTGAAACTAGTAGAATCATCTTCTTCCAAGATGCAATCCTCTCGATTCCCGTCTATGAGAAAACTGTAGTTTCTCTCGGGCGGATGAGAAATCCTACTAGATCTATAGAATGGCTGAGGTTCGTCTGGGGTTATTGAATCTTAAGGTTCCACCAAATTTTCAGTTTCAGTTCGTGGTTCTTGAATTTCTTCCAATTCTACCGTTCTCCAACTAATTTCTTTTGCAAGAAACTCCGTTTCTAAGAAAACGGCGTGCAAAGCAACAAACACCTTCTTTTCCTCGGTGTGGTAGAATAGATATCCATAACCATTTTTTGGATATCCCACAAACTTACATAAAACTAACCGTGCCTCTAGTTTATCCGGATTACGCTTTTTAACATAAGCCGGACAACCCCATATCTTAAATCTTTTAAGATATGCCCTTTTACCATTCCATATCTCGAATGGTGTCTTAGGCACGGATTTGGATAGAATATCATTCAATGATATGCCGCTGTCAGAAGCGCATGTCCCCAAAAAGAAAGAGGCAACTCAGCACTACTCATCATGGAATGAACCATATCCAGAAGGGTACGGTTCCTCCTTTCCAATACACCGTTGTGCTGTGGTGTATACGGAGGGGTAAGCTGAGAGAATACCATTCTCTTTTAGAAAATCTCGGAATTCCATACTCAAGTACTCCCCTCCTCTATCAGATAGGAGGATCTTGATACTTTTGCCAGTCTGGTTCTCTACTTCGTTCTTATATTCTTTGAATTTCTTAAAAGCTTCAGATTTGTGTTTCATAAGATACACACATCCGAACCTTTAGAGATCGTCAGTGAATGTGATGAAGTACGAGAACCCACCCCTTGCATGTATAGACATCGGACCACACATCACTGTGTATGAGTATCAAGAGCTCTGCGGCTCTTCTTACATGTATAGACATTGGACCACACACATCACTGTGTATGAGTCTCAAGAGCTCTGCGGCTCTTTTTCCGTGTCCGGTGAACGGAGATTTGGTCATCTTTCCCTTGAGACAAGACTGACAAGTTTCATAACATAAAAATTCGAACGTATTCAAATATCCATTTTTATGCAACTTATTTAGTCTTTTCTCGCCGATATGACCAAGTCTATAATACCACAAGTAGGATTCGTTCGTATCTGAACTCTTCCTCTTGCGTGTGTTTTGTACATTGAAAACTGTGTTTTGATTTAGAATATAGATATCATTACACAGTGTGCCTTCTGCAACCAATACCTGATTAAGGTAAATGTTCATGATATTTCTATCAAGAACAAACTTATATCCATCTTTATCAAGTAAAGAAACTGATATGATATTGCATAACATGGAAGGTGTATAGTAGCAATTGTTCAAAATCATAGTGTTACCATTTGGCAACACTAGGTGATATTCACCGACGGCATCAGCATCAACTTGTGCTCCGTTCCCTACTCCAAGGGACATATCACCTGGTCCAACTATCCTACTTTTTCTCAGTCCCTGTAATAAATTACAGATATGAAATCCTGATCCGATATCTAGTACTCAGGAGATAGGACTGACCGAAAAACAGTTCTCAATAACAAGATCACCTGAAGGAGATGCAACAATATGCTTCTTCTTCGTTGGGGTCATCAAGGAATTCATGCAATCCTCTTTCCCTTACTCATACTCATGACAGCTGTCATAGTTTAGAGCCGAACCGACGTTCCCCGGTCCTGAATAAGAATTCGGATCGGTCAAGCGATACATTTTATTATCTTGATTAGGGCGTGAAATGGTTGCTACCTGAAGAGAGAGAAAAGAAACATTTAGCGTGCGCTCTTGCAATATTAGATTGGTTATTTATTTATCTAATTAAGATGGCTCCTACTATTTCCTCAAATTCTTCTTCAAACCCTAAAATAAGAATTAGTTAGGATTAATCGCACGTCACAATACTTGCTTAACCTTTCGGCCAGGCTAGTGTCGATACTTGGAGGGAGGTTATCTAATGCTTTCGCAAAGTTCCTTAATTATGTAACCTCTTTTCCCTGGAGGTGTAGCCCCGCTAACACCGTTCTAGACACCTACTTGGTTTATAGCATTGAGTGTTAAGTGAAATAATCTCCCAAAAGTAATCCTACTCATCAGTGGGATCGAGATCCAACTATCATTGAGTGATGACCTAGATGGAATCCACTTTAGTCACCACACTCCAGAAGGTATGCTAAACCTGCAAGTTTCCTGTATATTCCCCTAACGGTTTATGACCTTGACTAGGTCAACAAACCATAAACCGCCAGTCAAGTTCAACCCGTCATTTTCTTGATTGCATTAAACCTACCCGCATGTGCCCTTGACTAGGTCAATAAGACCGCACGACTGTCCTAACCAATCGCACTTACAATGCACAGAAAAGTACCACTTAGCTACCGTACACTACGCCTTGACTAGGTCAACAAACGCAGCACGAGTACTAAATATTACTATTCTGAAATGACGGAGGACTACGGATGGGTTTTTGGTGAAAACCCCTTTAACGTAATGAACTTGATATCATTGAAAAAACCTGAAGAGTTTTGAAAAGGAGTGGTTTAGGCTCCGCTTTTGAAAACTTCGAGTTTTGAAAAAATCGAGTTATCTACAGTATAAACTTTTGCTCAAGAGGTCACTCCCAGCGAAGGGATCTTGGCTCTTGCCTCCTGGAATGAGGTGTTGGATATTCACGACTGAATACCACTATGTTAAGCGAAAGAATATAACTATAATTTTTCGAAATTTGTTCCAACAACATATTTTAGATTTCTTTTCTTGCATTAATCAAAATATGTGGTCCCATCAATTAATCCTATCACATCAGAAAAGAACGAAATTACAATGTACGTATATGCCATCCGCATTCGTCATGCACCGTTAGGTTACTTAACTAACGGTAGAGCGGGGGATGGACTAGCACGGATGCCAAATATATACAATATCTACTTGTATATATATAAATATATATAACATTCGTCCCAGGCATGATAATAAGCAACATCACATAATCTCAGCAAGCAACACAGAATGGTGGATAAACTTGGAGCCTCGGGTTTCATTTGAGCCGCAAAAAAAACCCGACGTTCTCGGTCGTGTGGATAGCCCGTGCAATGAAAACCTGGACTCCTATGAGCACGGCAAGTTATCCGCCAATCTCAGAAATGAGGCGACCTCAATCAACAAAGTGAATGGGCCACCCAGCACTTCACGGGATCCGGTAACTTGAGCGCCCCTCCGTGGGTCATGCTATACCCCCTACGAGTGCGGCGAATAGCCCGCCAATTCTAGAGTGAAACCCCCTCCGTCTCAACGCCATGAGATGCGGGCCTGTTGCTTTTTAGAACCCGGCTATTCGTGCACTCCACCGCAGGGTAGTCTTAGTATAGAAAATGAATATATATGTACAATGGTGACATCGATCTCAACCCGGTCGTGCCCCAATCAAATAATATACAATCCGGCAAAGACGGCAGTCCACATGTCGGACGCTCGCCCCGCAAGATGAATATACAAATGAATCTCAACTGTACAACTATCATTGCACCATCGGCTATCCCACATGACAATCCAACCATAAGATCAGCACAAATATAGAACATCAACATGAATGTCATGTTCGTAAACACGTCTAACAGAATATATAGCAATTAAACGGGTTGTACCGCTCTAATGACATTCACGGTCGCAGATAGTAATGTATGTACTGAAACACACGTATTTAAAATTTCGATTAACAAAAAAATTTCCGTATTGGCCCCAAGTGCAATCCAGTACTCAAACAAATCTGGGCCAGAAACAAAACTTCCCAGAAATCACATTTTCAAACAGTTGAGCTCCACAAGAAATTTCGTGCACAGAAGCCCTACAACGACCGCGGAACGGCGACAAACAAGCTTGTTCTGCCGCGGTTCCGCGGCGTTCTTATAGAATTATGTGCCCAATTTTCTTGTGAATTCCTAAAATACCCTACACGAATTTTTAAGGCACTAGAAATAAATTTTTGAACACTTTTGAAAATCGGCAGAAACATGAATTTTGAAATTGTGATTTCGGAAATATTTGGCGATCGATCTTTTAAGCACGTCAAAACTAGCTAGTTTAGGTTTTATGAGTTGGTTCTGATACCATGTTGGGTTACACTAACCCCCTGGCCATCATCCTGGTCGTTTGCGGAACAAAAAATTTTCTACGATATAAAACTGGCGCTAGAATAAGCCTAAACCGGATCTACCATAAGCCTAACTAGCAAGCTAAAGGGTTCTATCTACTATGATAGAAAGTTATACCTAAAGAAACAAGTCTTCACTCCTCTCCTTTAGCTCCTCAAAGGATGTACGGATCACTCTTGATCGACGGCCTTCTCGCGTCAAAGATGATCCACCCGAAAGTGTCTACTTTGAGCTCCTACCTCTAAACCGAGGTAACCAGATTACTTAGTATGCTAATCTAAGTAGCATAGATGATGTAGAGAGTGATGATGGATTGATTTGTCTCACTAACCCTAAGTTTCTCAACACATGAGACTATTAGGGTTTTGAGGAAGAAGAAGAAAATGAAGTTTGAGCAGATGAGAGTATAGAGTGAGCAAAGAATGAAGAATAAAGAATGGCCAAGTGTTGTGAATAATATCAAGGATCAATAATTCACAACACAAAATATCAAGCATACCCAAATAGTAAACCATGAGTCACCCTATGAGTCACCAAGTAGCCATACTTCATTTAATGAAAATAAACACCTCATACCTCCACCTTATTAACCATTTAACTAAAATGGTTAAAACAATAATGATGTGTCTACTTCTAGAAGCATTTTGCACAATTACAAGAATACCCCTCACCGTATATACATACCCATATCCGTATTCCGAAAAATACGAATACAAAGAGTCAAAATAATCCAAGAATATAATACTAAGATCTGGCTTAAACCAAAGCTCGCTGGTATTATCCGCCCGAACATCATACGTGCACAAGTACACGTATGTGATCGAACCCCTGCCATAAAACCATACGGCCTCTATATCGTTTCACCCGAAGCAGGAAAACCCTCTGTGTGGGACTCTAAAGACTCGACAGTACGCCGGCAGTGAGTTACTAGCTGTACGTAACGGCTACCCGGGTACTAGTCGAAAAGGAAGGCTGACGAGCAAACTCATCTGGATCCCTGCTGAGCCTATCAGTGACAATATCCGTATAGTCCGGTCTTTTCGTCTAAAAGTATCACATACTGTCACGCCCCGCTTCCCAGTGTACGGGCAGAGGACGCGACGGGTCACGCGACGTATTTACTCAGAAGTAAACACGCTAAGCGTATTTAAGCAATATAAAATAAAATGTACACAAGAGACAAGATGTAAATGAACATCAACTTTATTTATTTAACATTCTTTTTACAATATAACTGAAATGAAAATACATGTACTGAAAGCAATGCCTAAACAATGGCATAACAGAAATGGAAATGAAATGTACAAGTAACATAAAGCTCCGGGTCAAAGGCTAGTTGATCTAAATCCTCGCTGGTGGGCTCTGTCTCCAAAAGGTCCGATCCACCCGACAACATTCCAAAAAAAAAGAAAAAGAATGTCGTCAGCGAACAATCGCTCGGTAAGTCCCAAAAGTAAGAAGAGACAGAATAGACATAAGAAGAATGTAACATTTAAAGTTGTATTATATTGTTAACGCTGTTGTTTGTAGCTTGGTACAGAAAGTGCCAGTGTATACGAGAGGAGTTCCACTATACCAGAGACTAAGGTATACAGAGTATAAGGAACCGTTCAGCCACGGTACAACGGCAATGGAGATTCAGGTTAGGTGTATTATGGTTACAGTCTCGTGTCACTTTTAACACCTTCCGTACCAATCTACCCCTTATAAACCCCGCTATGTCTTGATTGTATTGTTTGTATTGTATTGTCTTGTATTATATATTGTATAGATGGATGACTTGCCGAAACCATGATATCAGTAAATGGAATGGATATAATGGATGGACATGTAAATGGAGTATATCCATGGTTCGGTTCGATCAAGTTGTATAGATTGAATAGATTGAGTATATGGATTCGTATTGAATTGTGGTTTTATACTTGAATCACATTCAAGTCAGATTGATTATATTTAGACTCAGTCTGAGTCAGACAATTAGAAAAGAAATTGAAGTCCTGAATTAGGTTTTTGATGTTATCGGTAACTGCTGCACATGGACGGCAGGATTTATGTCTTTTTCTAAGACAATTACCATATTGATAACACCGTTTGTTAGGTTGTCTACCTTAGATAGGCAAGCACCCATATCTCCGGCTCTCTGAGGCTCAAGAGACTGGTCCCGCTTAAACCTATGTTTACTAAGGTCCTTATTGTAAATTAATATAACTTGAGGGGTTTTATGTAAAAATAGTTTTGGCATAATTTCAAAATACACCTCAAGTATTTAATTATCGTCTTTAGAGTTTTCATAGATGTGTATTTCACAATTGTGCAATTTCTAGTAAATAGACCTAGTTTCATAGTATATGGTGGTTTATTGAAATATTATACTTGTGTTGTATTTGGATGGTATTTTCATGTAATAGTGATGCCTTTGATTTAGAAAATTATGAATATTTATATAATTAAAA
Organism: Agapanthus africanus; assembly: GCA_030015575.1. Lineage (NCBI taxonomy): Eukaryota > Viridiplantae > Streptophyta > Magnoliopsida > Asparagales > Amaryllidaceae > Agapanthus > Agapanthus africanus. The sequence goes on along the minus strand of JASDDO010000018.1, from coordinate 424,317,683 downwards.
TAGATATTTTGATAATAAATATATAGATATTTAATTAAAATAATTTATTTATTTTCTTGTAGAAATCTCATTTTCTAAAGAAAAATGTATAAAAATTCTATTGAGATCGAATACTCCTTACGGAGGTCTGCATCTCGCTCTACTAAGCCCGAGGACGTGCGATAATCCGCACCATCCCGAACGGGGTCCCCAAAAGTGGATTGTAGAGGCGTAATTACATGGAAATGTTTAATACATCTTTTTATAGAAAACGGTTTTGTAAGTTTAGGGTTTTTATTTGTAAAGTCGTATTTCCTGTATTCTATTGTCCCAAAATCCATCGTGCTGTGATAGAGATGTGTGTTGTGATGAGGTAGGTCATTGCCTCATGAACTATCTAAAGGTATAGTAAGGAATGAAGGTTATAATGTCGAAATGAATAGTTTGTGGTATTTTTATGTAAAAATCGATAAATGTCACAAAAATGATTATTTTGATGTGAAACTTGTTTTATTGAGTTTGTTAATGTTTATTAATCAACATATGAGAATATGGTTTTATCTTGTTAAAGAAAAGTGTAGTTTTAAAAAGAAAACCGAATCGGAAGTCGGACTAACTCCACTTCCATCGGGTTTTAGAAATGAACTTTTTAAAAAAAAGATGAGAGGGAAGATGGGACTTACTGGCTTGTTGGACTAGAGGAGAGAGAGGGGGTTCTAAAGAAGGCTTCATGGCGTCGATTCGTCACCGGAATCTCCTCGGAAGTTCGTCGGAGTTTCGCCCTTCACTAACTCCACTTGTACACTAAAAGACTTAGGAATTTGGTATAGTTTTTGCAAAAGAATTCTGAGTGAGAGAGGTGTAAGATAGAATGGGTATTTATAGGGCAATTTAGGGTTTAGGGGTGATGAATAATGCATTAAAATTTGCATTAAAATGGAATTTGAAGGGTTTTATTATTCTCTGTAAATGTGCAGAGTAAATAAGCAATACTGGAGTTAAGAGGGGAGTCCAAGGATCTAATGTTTACAAAAAATTTTGGGTTTGGCCTTACAAAAACCGGCGGCGCCGGCCCGTGGCAAGATCTCGCCGGTCCAAACATTGAGATGGGTGCTTGGATTGGGGCCACGTGTTCCCGTCGGTCTGAATACTAATTTGCACTTGTTTGTTTTAAGTGTGACCCTTCATTTTACGTGCAGTGCACGTACAAAATCTTGGGCTTCTAAAAGATTAAAAGAAAAATAACTAAAAAGATAATGTGGCTAGGGGGATTCGATCACAGGGGCTAAGCCACAGCAGTGCAAGGCTTTACTAATGAGCTACAAGTGTTTTCATGCTGTTCTAAATCAAAACAAATACTTATAGTATTCACAGGAATTGTAAATACCCCAATTATACATTAACTTTAAATGAATTTTATGTACACAGAATTTGGAGTTGTTACAGTCTACCCTCCTTACAAAAATTTCGTTCTCGAAATTTACAATTTATTTTCAAGTCTAGTTTACAAATAAGTGAGGATATCTTGCACGCATCTCATCCTCCCTTTCCCATGTTGATTCTCCTGGTGTGTCGTTTCTCCACATCACTCGAACCAAGTTGACTTCCTTGTTCCGAAGTGACTTCACCTTTTTATCCAGGATCTCAACAGGTTGCTGCTCACAACATAATTCTGGTTGTATAGTGAGTTCGAAGTGATCAAGTACATGGCTGGGGTCACTCACATACCTTCTGAGTTGGGATATGTAGAACACATTGTGCACTTCTTCCAATGAAGGTGGAAGTGCCAAGCGATAAGCCACTTCACCGACTCGTTCGAGTATGTCGAACGGTCCAATGTACCTTGGACTTAGCTTACCCCGTCTTCAAAAACGAATCACTCCGCGGTTCGGAGATATCTTCAGAAATACGTGATCTCCCGGCTGGAACTCCAATGACGGCGCTTTGCATCAGCCCAGTGCTTCTGTTGATCTTGGGCTATGTGCATTCTTTCCCTGATAGTACGAACTACGTCGACAGTTGCTACTATTATCTTAGGTCCAAGGAGCTCTCTATCTCCGATGTCATCCCAACTTAATGGCGATCAACACTTCCTTCCATATAGTGCTGCAAAAGGTGTCATTCCGATACTTGCTTGGTAGCTGTTGTTGTATGAAAACTCCACAAGATGTAGGTGATCTTTCCACGATCCTCCGAAGTCTAGCATACACGCTCTGAGCATATCTTCCAGGATCTGAATAGTTCGCTCAGACTGACCATCTGTTTATGGATGATAAGCTGTGCTGAAGTTCAGACTTGTTCCCAAGCTTGCTTGCAGACTTTGCCAAAATTGTGATCGGAACCTGGTGTCACGATCGGAGACAATGCAGACCGGTACTCCATGAAGTCTCATGATTTCCTGCATAAGTTCATGGGTATCAGAGATAGTTCATTATGAAGAGTTTAAATCTTTACTTAGATTCTTACCTCCATGTACTTCTTTGCTAATGTCTCAGTTGATTGGTCAACTCGAAATAGGATGAAGTGAGCCGACTTTGTGAGTCGATACACAATAACCCATACTGCATCGTTACCTTTCGTGCTGCGAGGAAGTGCAGTCATAACATCCATTGTGATGTGTTGCCACTTCCATTCTGGGATTGGTAACGGTTGAAGTAATCCAGCAGTCCTATGATGTTCAGCCTTTATTTGCTGACACACCAAGTATTTAGCGACGCTTCTGGATACTTCACGCTTCATTCCATACCACCAGTAATTTTGATGCAGATCCTTGTACATCTTTATACCTTCAGGGTGTACTGAGTAGGGAGAGTTGTGAGCTTCTTTTATTAACTCATCCCGCACAGAACCTTTTGGTACACACAATCTGCTGCCGTACCTCAAAGATCCGTCTTCATGGATGATGAAGTCTATTCGAAGTCCACTTTCCACTTGTTCTCTGATCTTTTGCAACTTAGCGTCACTTGCTTGAGCTGCTTTGATCTGATTGACAATGGTAGATTGAATTTGTAAGTTCATCAAACTTGAAGTATTACCTGGCATGATCACTTCAATCTCCATCTGATGTAAGTCTTGTTGAAGTTTCCATTGAGCGGTGAGGTTCAATGCTAATGGTTGGTGACTAAAAGCATCAGGTACCACATTCACCTTCCCTGGGTGATATTGCAAGTTGATGTCGAAGTCCGCCATGAGCTCTATCCATCGTCTCTGCCGCATATTAAGCTCCTTCTGAGTAAACACATATTCCAGACTCTTGTGATCTGTGTATATGTTCACTCGTTCACCAAGAAGATAATGGCACCAAATCTTAAGAACAAAGATTACGGCCGCCAACTCTAAATCACGCGTCGGGTAATTGCACTCATGAATTTTCAGCTGTCTTGAAGTATAAGCCACAACCTTACCGTGCTGATGTAGAACACGTCCTAATCTCTTACCGGATGCATCGCAATGCACTTCAAAACCTCCAGATTGGTCCGGTATGACGAGAATAGACGCTGATGTCAATCTTGACTTGAGTTCTACGAAAACCTGTTCGCATGCTTCTGACCGCACGAATTCTTCATCTTTACGTGTGAGCTTGGTCAGGGGTGTTGTTATCTTCGAAAATCCTTCAATGGACATTCTGTAATATCCAGCTAGACCCAAGAAACTTCGAATGTCCTTCACTGACTTTGGTGTCGGCCATTCGCTTACTGCTGAAACTTTCGCTGGATCCACAGAGATTCCTTCACCTGATACAATATGTCCGAGGAAACCAACTTGATCTAACCAAAATTTGCATTTGCTATACTTGGCATAGAGTCGATGTTGTCGTAGAGTTTCCAGAACAATTCATAGGTGTTCGGCGTGTTCCTTCCGACTCTTAGAATATATCAGGATGTCGTCGATGAAGATGACGACAAATCTGTCTAGGTACTCTCGGAAAACTTGATTCATTAGGTTTATGAATATTGCTGGTGCGTTGGTCACTCCAAATGGCATCACAAGAAATTCGTAATGACCATAGCGAGTTCTGAATATTGTTTTATGAATATCAGCTTTCTTGACCTTCACCTGATGATAACCTGAACGAAAATCTAACTTGGAGAAAACAAAAGATCCACTTAGCAGATCGAACAGATCGTCGATGCGCGGGAGTGGATACTTGTTCTTTATCGTTACTTCGTTCAAAGCTCTATAATCGATGCACATTCTGTATAAACCTTCCTTCTTCTTCATAAATAGAACTGGAGATCCCCAACTTGAAGTGTTGGGACGAATCCATCCTTTCGCCAATAATTCGTCTAACTGGATTCGGACTTCCTTCAAACCTTCCGGACTTAGTCGATACGGTGCTTTGATTACTAGTTGTGCTCCTGGTATTAAATCAATGTTGAATTCAAGAGCTCGATCGGGAGGCAAACCTGATATATCATCAGGAAACATATCGTCGAACTCTCGAACCACTTCTGGCTTCAATCCTTCCTCCGCTTGAATTGCTGCAATCACTGTCTTCTTTGGTTTCGCCTTGTAAGTGCTTGGCTCCAAGGTACGGTCTCCACTTTTGAAATAAAAGACCGGATGGTTTGGAATCTCGAATACTACCCTCCTTTGTCGACAGTCAATGGTAGCATAGAATATTCCAAGCCAATCCATACCTAGAACCACATCGAAGTTCGATATGTCCAGCACCTTGAAGTCAGCATAGAATTATCTGCTGCAAACGACCACTGGACACAGGCTGTATCCCATTGTTGCCTTTAGAATGTCGTTCCCTGAACTGACATTCCAGTTGGATACAAGCGGTGTGACTGGAATCGCATGAGTTCGGACGAACCATTGCGACATAAAGCAATGAGATGCTACAGTATCGAATAGTGTGAGTGCAGGAAGTGAGGCTACTAAGATTGTACCTAAATTATGTGGGATATGTTTAAGGTATAAAGAAAATATATATAGGTATGTCTATGAACTGAAATTATGTGGGATATAGTGTGAGTGCAGGAGATATTACCAGTGATGACTTGGCCGGTGGCTTCAGCTTCTTCCACGGTCATTGTGAAAGCTTATTGCCTCGGCACATTCCTCCTTGCTTAGGAGCATTCCTCTGTCTGTTCCTTGGTCCTTAAGGTGGGTTTCGTTGAGCTTGATGGAACTGACGAAGAGGAAGTGCAATCGGTCCACGAGGAGGTGGAGCAGGTAGTGCAAGTCTCGGAGCAGGTGCCTGGATGGCTGGGCGCTGCGGGTATGTGATTGCTGGCCTGGGTACAGCATATGGGTTGTGTCTATGAGGACAAGACCCAATGTCATGAGTAGCTGAGCCACAGACTAAGCAAAGGCGATTTTCTCGCCGGCAATCCTTCATCAGATGTCCATCCCTCCTACAATAGGTGCAAAAGGCTAAGCTCGACCGATTGTTTGGTACTCCCGGTCTCCTTAGCACAAAAGGTGGCCTTGAAGAGGCTCCTCCTGCCATCTAGTTGGCAGGGCGCTTCATCCCGGCAGACTGAGGTCTACCCCTCATCTTTACCACCGCCTCATATCGACGGGCCGCTTTCAGAGCCAATTCATGAGCCGGGAAATCTCCTGTAGCTAATGCAGCCTGGATCTACGAATCTAACCCTTGTTGGAATCGTCGAGCTCTGATCTCATCTGTCGGTATTAGGTGTGCCGCGATCTATTAAGGTATTATGTTAGCTGTGTATTATGTGATATTTTAAAATCGAAATATTGAGACGTATCTTACCGACTGAGCATGGTAAACTCAGCATCGTACTCATCCATTGATTTGGCTCACATTGAACCCTGTTGTAGGTGGATGAACTGTTGTTCCATGTCGAATCTAGCAGTCTCGAGGAAGTACTTTGCATCGAACATATCACGGAAAGTCTTCCATTCGATTGGCTGGGTGAGACGGCTTTCTTCCGCCTTCTACCAGACCCGTGCAATATCAGTGAGCTGCAGCTTTGCAACTCGAACCCAAGCGACCTCTGGCACTTGTGCTGCCGCCAGGTCATCTTCAATACTCTGAGCCCATTCCTCAGCTTCTAAGGGGCTCTCTTTTCCTGAGAACTGCTTGGGGTGCAAAGTCCTGAATTGCTTCACCCCAGGTGCTTCTGCCTCAGGACGGTTCATCAAGATAGCAGTATGCTACTGCTGTCCCTCCAGGAGGCTGCGGATAGCCTCAAGCAGTACTGTCTGCTCATTGATCGGAGCAGCTACGGCCGGTGTAATTGGTAGGGGTGGTGGAGTGTTATTGAAGTTGGTGCTGGTGTTGTTTGGGGAATCCATAACCTTGAAAGAAAATTTTGGGTTAGGACGGATTCAAAATATATGAAATTGGAAGATTCAAGGAATATGAAATGTAGAGAATATTTTCAGTTGCTGGTTCTTGTGTTATATTTCTTAGGATGTCCATGCAGAGCTGACCTGCATTGGCCACCAACAAAACCTGTTACGCCCCACTTCCCAGTGTACGGGCAGAGGACGCGACGGGTCACGCGACGTATTTACTCAGAAGTAAACACGCTAAGCGTATCTAAGCAATATAAAATAAAATGTACACAAGAGACAAGATATAAATGAACAGCAATTTTATTTATTTAACATTCTTTTTACAATACAACTGAAATGAAAATATATGTACTGAAAGCAATGCCTAATAACAGAAATGGAAATGAAATGTACAAGTATCCTAGAGCTCCAGGTCAAAGGCTAGCTGATCCAAATTCTCGCTGGTGGGCTCTGTCTCCAGAAGGTCCGATCCACCTGACAACATTCCAAAGAAAAAAGAAAAAGAATGTCGTCAGCGAACAATCGCTCGGTAAGTCCCAAAAGTAAGAAGAGACAGAATAGACATAAGAAGAATGTAACATTTAAAGTTGTATTATATTGTTAACGCTGTTGTTTGTAGCTTAGTACAGAAAGTGCCAGTATATACGAGAGGAGTCCCACTATCCCGGAGACTAAGGTATACAGAGTATAAGGAACCGTTCAGCCACGGTACAACGGCAATGGAGATTCAGGTTAGGTGTATTATGGTTACAGTCTCGTGCCAATTTTAACACCTTCCGTACCAATCTACCTCTTATAAACCCCGCGATATCTTGATTGTATTGTTTGTATTATATTATCTTGTATTATAAATTGTATAGATGGATGACTTGCCGAAACCATGATATCAGTAAATGGAATGGATATAATGGATGGACATGTAAATGGAGAATATCCATGGTTCGGTTCGGTCAAGTTGTATAGATTGAGTATATGGATTCGTATTGAATTGTGGTTTTATACTTGAATCACATTCAAGTCAGATTGATTATATTTAGACTCAGTCTGAATCGGACAATTAGAAAAGAAATTGAAGTCCTGAATTAGGTTTTTGATGTTATCGGTAACTGCTGCACATGGACGGCAGAATTTGTGTTTTTTTCCAAGACAATTACCATATTAATAACACTGTTTGTTAGGTTGTCTATCTTAGATAGGCAAGCACCCATATCTCCGGCTCCCTGAGGCTCAAGAGACTGGTCCCGCTTAAACCTATGTTTACTAGGGTCCTTATTGTAAATTAATATAACTTGAGGGGGTTTTATGTAAAAATAGTTTCGGCATAATTTCAAAATACAACTCAAGCATTTAATTATCGTTTTTAGAGTTTTTATAGATGTGTATTTCACAATTATGCAATTTCTAGTAAATAGAACCTAGTTTCATAGTATATGGTAGTTTATTGAAATATTGTACTTGTGTTGTATTTGGATAGTATTTTCATGTAATAGTGATTCTTTTGATTTAGAAAATTATGAATATTTATATAATTAAAATAGATATTTTGATAATAAATATATAGATATTTAATTAAAATAATTTATTTATTTTCTTGTAGAAATCTCATTTTCTAAAGAAAAATATATAAAAATTCCATCGAGATCGAATGCTCCTTGTGGAGGTCTGCATCTCGCTCTACTAAGCCCGAGGACGTGCGATAATCCGCACCATCCTGAACGGGGTCCCCAAAAGTGGATTGTAGAGGCGTAATTGCATGGAAATGTTTAATACATCTTTTTATAGAAAACGGTTTTGTAAGTTTAGGGTTTTTATTTGTAAAGTCGTATTTCCCGTATTCTATTGTCCCAAAATTCATCGTGCTATGATAGAGATGTGTGTTGTGATGAGGTAGGTCATTATCTTGTGAACTATCTAAAGATATAGCAAGGAATGAAGGCTATAATGTCAAAATGAATAGTTTGTGGTATTTTTATGTAAAAATGCGATAAATGTCACAAAAATGATTATTTTGATGTGAAACTTGTTTTATTGAGTTTGTTAATATTTATTAATCAACATACGAGAATATGATTTTATCTTGTTAAAGAAAAGTGTAGTTTTAAAAAGAAAACCAAATCAGAAGTCGGACTAACTCCGCTTCCGTCGGGTTTTAGAAATGGAACTTTTTAAAGAAAAAGATGAGATGGGAGATGGGACTTACTGGTTTGTCGGACTAGAGGAGAGAGGGGGTCCTAAAGAAGGCTTCGGGGGCATCGATTCGTCGCCGGAATCTCCTCGGAAGTTTGTCGGAGCTTCGCCCTTCACTAACTCCACTTGTACACTAAAAGACTTGGGAATTTGGTATAGTTTTTGCAAGAGAATTCTGAGTGAGAGGGATGTAAGATGGAGTGGGTATTTATAGGGCAATTTAAGGTTTAGGGGGTGATGAATAATGCATTAAAATTTGCATTAAAATGGAATTTGAAGGGTTTTGTTATTCTCTGTAAATGTGCAGAGTAAATAAGCAATACTGGAGTTAAGGGGGGAGTCCAAGGGTCTAGTGTTTACAAAAAATTTTGGATTTGGCCTTACAAAAACCGGCGGCGCCGGCCCGTGGCAAGATCTCGCTGGTCCAAACATTAAGATGGGGGCTTGGATTGGGGCTACGTGTCCCCGTCGGTCTAAATACTAATTTGCCCCTGTTTGTTTTAAGTGTGACCCTTCATTTTACGTGCAGTGCACGTGCAAACTCTTGGGCTTCTAAAAGATTAAAAGAAAAATAACTAAAATGATAATATGGCTGGAGGGATTCGATCACAGGGGTTACGCCACAGCAGTGCAAGGCTTTACCAATAAGCTACAGGCGTTTTCTTGCTGTTCTAAATCAAAACAAATACCTATAGCATTCACAGGAATTGTAAATACCCCAATTGTACATTAATTTTATGTACACAAAATTTGGAGTTGTTACACATACTGGGTCTAGGGGATGGTATACGTCAGACCCTAATAATCCGATAACTCATGCTGATGCGGCTCAGGACCAATCCGGGAAACTACTGATCAACCTATCAGTAAATCCCAACTGCCTTGGCCAAGGTCTTATAGTCCTGGCCAATCGAACACAGTGCGATGTCGACTCCTAATACCTGGAAAGACGAATGCCTGACGATCACTCACTGCCTGCATATGGCTCGGGACTATATCCAACCAAAACCTATTTGTACGACTCAGTAGAGCTATGGTAGGGTAGTGATAAAAGCACAATGGGAACTTACACGAGACAAATGACGATCTCAGGTCCAAAGACTAACCTTTACACATGTCACAAGAGAACCGCTATCTGACGATAGGTATAATACTATCTAGAGGTTCTCAGCGAGTCCGTACAGTATACTCACTTCTAGTAAGCACCCGCATATAATCTTAGGTGATCACACCAATGGTTGTGCGACCAACCACCGCTCCTCGTCGGGGTCTAGAAACGTATACGCAAGTCTACTTTGAAGTATTGATGCCCGATCTCGACACTCCTACGACTTGGGACATTTAAGGATGTGCTTACAGACTACCCAGCTCCCACAAGTATGATCACCATCATAACGCTGGTAGTCAAGCAAGATCCTACGGGTTTTATCAACATGTGGTCAACATATATAACATATGCATATTTTAAGATAAAGTCAAACCATAATAGTATACTATTGTATCGAGTCTTTATCAATATGTGCAAGCAATATAAAGTATCATAACAAGAAAATACACATATCCTGATGAAGATAACTCAAATAATGTACTATATAACTGAGCAAGATTGTCATGTACATACATATCCCTAGAATCCACATGTATACATATACAATAATGGCCTCTAGGGCATACATATCCAACGTTGCCGACACTAAAGATGAGAAAACCCTATTTTTGCATATTCTTCTATCTCATCTTTGCCACCATATGATATTAGAACTTGTTTATATATTGCATATGGTTATGTTGCATGTATCGCTTACTTTTACTTATTCTTTATACATGCTTATTGATATGAGTCAAATACTTGTTTTTCAAAGTTATTCAAACGTTTAACTTTAACTCTTGTTCATATCAACTCCTATTAGTCTCCTATGCATACATTAAGGGGGAGTTATTCAAACGTTTTACTTATCTTTGGTTTATGCATGTGTTTAGGGGGAATAATTCAAACATTTTACTTTTTAGGACATCCTTTTTGATATCGAAGTTATTCAAACGCTTAAATTTAGTATATTAGTTTTTTTTTATCGATTATTGAAGATTATTCAAATGTTTGATTTTCAATATATCGATATGTTCTATTAATATTTTGGCATCATAAAAAAGGAGGAGATTGATGGCTTATGGATTTTCATAATTCTGCTATTTAGTTTTGATAACGTTATACAACATTAATGGATTTATACATGTGTTTCATATTGCATATTTTATAACACTGTATATGAGTTTGGTCGCGTTTGAGAAAGATTTTAGGATATCAACCGACACAAGCCTGCGATGGAGGATGGAGGAAATTGAGCTAAAACGACAAATCTATTGGAGCTTGAAGGATAATGGACTAGAGCTCCTCAATGATCGCATTCAATCTCAAGAAGCTAAGGAGCCAAAAGCTCAAGTTCAAAACAATTCAAGAATCAGATAAATCAAGAGTTTGAGCTACAAGTGTATTTTTCTAGGAAATCGATGTAAGTATTTCATAGTTTATAATATTAGCATGAAAAAGCCCAAATACATACACACTATTGCATGCATGAAATCTTTAGGCAAAATTTGGCAAATTTTTTCATTCAAAACGATTTTCAATTTCAAGTTCAAAATTTTTTGTGCATTCATTCTTCAGACGTCTGTCTAAGTCTTATTCAAACGTCTGCACACTATTGTAAAATATGCACAAGTTTTGAAGTATTAGTTTCTTCTTCAGAACAAACGTCTGAAGCTTTCCAGAACAAACGTCTGGTTGTTTTCTGGATTTTCATTGTTTAAAACTTTTGACAGAACAAACGCCTGTCGATACTTCTTCATATGTCTGTTTGTTCTCTGAATTTTCATTGGCTTAAAACTTTTTACAGAACAAACGTTTGTCGAACCTTCTTCAGACGTTTGGTTGTTCTCTGTATTTTCATGGCATTAAAACTTTTATGGGAACAAATGTTTAAACCTTATTGGCACAAATGTCTGAAAATTAAAAACTTTGAAAATCTTTTCTTCTTTAGATGTGTGTCACTTGTTCTTCAAACGTCTGGTTGTTTTCTGTACTTTCACTGGTCATATTTTGAAAACCACGGCAAACGTCCGAAGCTCATGACGACAGACGTCTAAAGCTATTTTTGTTTGAAAAATATTACCGTTACGTGCATTTAATGCTAACGGCTAGTTTTATTTTTCCTTTAGACGTCTGTCCTCTTGACCTTCAGAACTCTATTCTTCTGTCCATGCCGTAATAAATGCATGTACTTGTTTGATTTTTGTGTGAAGTTTAAAAGGGATTCTTGTGTAGTTATTGCACAACAACTATTCTGAAAAACTGCATTCATTTTTTGAGTTCATTCTCACCCACCAAAAGAAAAAGAAAACACTTGAGCTTTAATTGCAAATCTAATACTCCATTGAAGCATTCTAGAGCTTGAATTATAAACTCTTCATAGAGTATCTTGGATTATAATCTTCTTCTTCTCTCTTTGTGTGGAATCTCTCAAGTGCAGGAGAGTTCTTGTAAGTGATGAGAAGTGTTATAAAGAGAGTCATTCGTGTGTCGAGTGACGTGTTGTTGCGGGAGTGCAACGTATTTGTCTCGGTGGAGACTTGATTAAGTGGAACGGACTCGTACGCCTAAAAAAAAGGAGTAGAGGATCTCTCGAACCTCTCTAAATCGCTTGAATTTATGTTTTGTTTCTCTCTTGTCATCTCTTACTTGCAAATTATCTTGTGCTATAATTGTGTTTCCTTTTATCTTGCGAGTAGAATTTTTAATTTGTGGGTTTTATTAGTATAATTCTATTCAACCCTCGCCCTTCTAGGATTATTTCAAGCATAGAGTATTGTTGTAAGGTTTCGGTCCCGAGGATACAAGGACGGAGGTTATAAATCTCCAGTACACTGATGATACACTACTGTTTGGAAGACTTTGCGAGGATCAGGTGGTGGTGCTTAAGCGGGTGTTATATTCATTTGAACTCTGGTCAGGACTGAACATCAACTTCCACAAGAGCTCGATAATTTGTTTGAGAGAACGGTATGTGTGGGAAGAGTGTTTGGTCTCAATTTTCAATTGTAAGGCGGATGATTTCCCTGTCACCTATTTAGTTCTACCCCTAAGACCGGGAAGTCTGAAGAGAGTCTGGTTATCACTTATAGACAGGGTACGAGACAAATTAGAAGGGTGGAAGGGACAATATTTATTTGTCGGTGGAAGGGTGACTTTACTGAACTCTGTTCTACCAGCAATACCGCAGTACTATATATCCTTCTATCTACTTCGGACATGGGTGGTACAAAAGATTGATCAGATCCGTCGCAAATTTCTGTGGAGGGGGGCGTCAATGGAAAAACTGAAATATAATCTAGTTAGGTCGGAGAAATTTTGCAGAGCGAAAAAAGAAGGCTTGGGGTGAAAAACCTAAAGGACATGAACAGGGTCCTACCGAAGAAATGGTAGTGGAGATGGGTCGCAGGCAACCGAAGGGGATAGGTGGCCAGCATTAACGCAACTTATAGCAATAAGTCTGGTGCCATAAATGCACCAAATAAGAATGTCGCAACGGCGTCCGATTTTTGGAAAGGAGTTGTGTCAATAAAGAAATCTTTCTTCAGAAGTATCTCGTATATGATAGTAGATGGTAGTTCGATTAATTTCTGACCAGACTATTGGTTCGGTGACATAACATTGCAGGCAAGATTCCCATTGTTATTTGAGTTGGCCAAGTATAAGGAGGTATTGGTGAGAAGCCGGTAGAAGGATACTAAATGGTGGTCAATATTTCAAAGGGCTTTGATGACTGGTGAGAGGAGACGGCGACCTTCGTTGATTAGCTTTTTGGAGTTGTGGAAATTGTTAGAGAGAGATAACAAAGATGTCACGTCGTGAAAATGGACGTCAAGTCGAGGCTTCTCTGTTAAATCCTTCTATAATATTCTTAATTATGGTGGGATCGAGTCGCGAGTTGATAAGAATATTTGGAAATTCCCAGTTCCATTAAAAGTTCGTATCTTTATGTGGCTGATCTCCAACGACGCAGTCTTAACGAGAAATAACCTAAGAAAGAGAAAATGGGTAGGTCCGATGCAATGTGGGATTTGTGAGGCTCAACCAGAATTGGTGGATCACTTATTTTTTAGGTGTCCTTTGGTTTGGAGTGTGTGGGATAAGTTTTGGAAGTCTTTTGGGTTTGTCAATTTGCCAAGTTCCTTTGGTGTACTTTGGAGTCACTGGAGAAGTGGAATGTATAGAAAGCATATGGAAAATTAGGAAATTATGGTTTCTACTGTATGTTGGAATATTTGGCTAAAGCGAAATAATAGAATCTTTAAGAATTTGAAAAAATTGTTATTGCTTATTATAAATGTAATTGAAGCCATTAAATTTTGATCAGGTGGTGCTACAAAGAGGAACAAGGAAAAGACAGAAGACGATAGATCGGAAGCGGATAGGACGGATCGAGGTATCTTGGCTCTGGCAGATGGAGCAAGACAGGATAGAAGAGGACAATCGTGAGTGTTAACGATGATCAACGAAGGATTTTCTGGGGGAGAGGGATGCTGATTTCTTTTCAGCGAGAATGATACTTGTATTTCTCTTTTTTCTCTTTTTTGCTTTATTTTCGTTGGTTTTATTTTTAGGAAACTTTAGCTGTAGTTTCATTTAATCGTCGTTTAATGAAACACGGAGGCAGTCTTCATTTTAATCGAAAAAAACAAACAAACAAACAATATTTTATCTGAACTCCACTGGATCAAACTTTTCTCACCTCCAATTTTCCAAGCACATCTTTTTCAATCTAACGATAGTTCATTTTTTTAGAGGGTTTAAGGGGTTGCAAACCATGGTTCGCACCCTATCTACCTCCGCTTAAAAATAAATCGCGGTTATCCTAACTCCATACCCAATCACGGCCTGATTCATTATGGAGTTAAGACAACTATAGTTATCTAAACTCGACCATGATCTAACTTTTTCTAAACTCCATTTTTCCATAATTCATTATGGAGTTGAAGACAACTATAGTCATCTAAACTCCATAGTGATCTAACCTTATAACTCCATTTTTCCAAAATCTTTTTCAATATAACCCCGGTTCATTCTTTTAAAGGACTTGAGGGGTTGCAAACTAGGGTTTGCACCCTCCCTACCTCCGCTTAAAAATAAACCGCAGTTATACTAACTCCATGCCCAAACACAACCCGAGTGTCGAAAACCACATTAGCCAAAAGTTTAAGCCGCTACATTGAGATAAAACGCATATCAAGCGATCAGAATGATAGATTTGTTAATGAATCAAAATGATTAATATAAATTTTGAAATAATTCGATGCCGATTTGAACATAGGGCCTTGAAACTTGACACTATAGTATCATGTTCAAAACCATCTTACCCAAAACTTCAGTCATTAGACAGCTAACAGTGTATATCAAACCATATACTACACTAATAGATGATCAAACACTACTAATGTGTTATGATCAATTATTAGATGTGTTATCATATCAAAGTAAGTTAAACAGAGTGTTGCTGGAATCTTCTTCAATAACTCTCAAAACATTGATAGTTCAGAATAGCATTCATTCCCACAAGCTTGCATATAGAGACTAGAATGGCAATGGCCCATGACAAAATAGGTCCTGGCATAAACTTTAAACCAATGAAAACAAATCTTGCTTTCGAAATCTTAAAATCTGCAGCATTCATATACAACACGAGCATTTAAAACAATCGACAAAAAATCTTGCAAAGTGTTACAACACTTTGACTGATATAATAGGGGCAATAACAAAACCTGCACACGTGCACTGAAAGGAATGGTCTACTTGAAGGTTGAAAGGCGAGGAAGCTTGTCCCTCAGGTAGTAGAGCCTTGCCCTTCGCACTTTTCTATGTTTGACGACTTTAATCTCCTTAATGTTGGGTGAGTACCTGCAGCAATAGCCATATTTCTATATCTCAGTGTGCTTTTTTATTTTAGTCACTTGTTAAAAACCGAACAAAGATGCACAAAAATAAGGCGCTACCCAACTTACTAATAAAAAATGACTTGTGCCAAAGGAATCATTGACATTACAATCTAAGTCCCGCTATTGTCTGCAGGGATATAATACAACAGCAAATAGGTGGGGGTGGCAGATGTTTTCTTTCTTTCTTTCTTTCTTTTTATAATTATAATTGAGATGAGAAAAGAGGATTATTTTCGGCTTTATTAGATATAAACAGAAGATAGAGTTTGACGAGTTAGGGAAACTGGAAAAAGCAATGAAGCATGGCATCATATTTTACAATACAAAGTAGTGAGGGGGATCGTAGGACAGACAATGGAAAGTTTGTAGTAGTAAATACAAAAATTGTTCAAAACCGAATAGCAATGTTCATCATCATCTCACCAGACTATGCAACCTTACTCAATGAATCATCTTGTATTAAAGAAGTTAATAGTAAAATAGTTATAGCAGAATAATTTCAATCCATAATGCAGGACAAGTACAGGACCCATCCCACTCCCTCACACAGATACAACGAACACTTTGCTGAAAGAATGTACCAGTGTACCACTCTTTCTAAAATTATTAAACTTCGCATGTAAAGATGGATGATACAATGGTTTCTCAGTACATTGGACATGGAATCTCTTGTATCTTGCAAGTACTACTTAGGTGTCGTGGAACGAAAACATGAACACGGCATGCTAATAAATATGGAACGACAAATGATAGGTTACGCTTCTTCAAAGCGTGGAGATGGAATGAAAAGTTATATTCAAAGACTAAGATACTATTACTATCTGTTTTTAATACTATAACGACCACTTTTCATTATCATGCAATAAGAATATATCCATGCCATAATAATTTGTTGTGAAATAGTCATGAAACTAAGATATCTTTTAAATCAATATGCATTTAGTAGAAATATGTCCATGTCGTAAATACTCAAAACGCCAAATTTATAGTTTTGGAACGAAACAATTTCACATCTCGGTACCCCCTTGGGGAAAGGATCCCGTAGAATTCACATTTGACTTTTTTTTCTGTAGAATCATGTTATCCGACGTCAATGGTGCAATACACAGGTGGTTAAGATTTTATAAGAGAGAGATAATATCCCTAAAAATAGGATTTGGTTTTTGTTTCAATCTTAGCCATCCATGTAAATACACCATGGACAATGAATAACCCGCTTCTAAAAAAAAGTCTATGAATTCTATATGAACCTTACCTTTCGGGTTGAAAGTTCCAAAACTAAAGACATAGCTATCAAATAGTTTTCTGGTAACTCAAGGTTGAACATCAATGCAGCGTAACTAGTTAGCTAATCTAGAGTGACGTCACTACTTGATCAACGCACTCTAGATGAGTTGTGCAACTGATATGCGAAAAAATTGTTATCAGCACCAACACAAGACTTCCATGCTTGGATTTTAAGATGCAAGCATTCTTGCTATATTTAAACCTCACAGGTAGGAGAGTTCGCCAATTGTCTCTGACTTCTTGTGTGAGAAACATCAACATGAAAATTTATAATTTGACATCCTCCTTTTATAGTTAAATTGTTCTTTGAACTAGAAGTAACAAGTGAAGTTTACTACGGTAAAGGACTAGTTATTAAATTGTCAATGTGCATCACACTACCAGCCTCCTATCGTCTTTACATCCATATAACAAATCATAGCCCCCTCCCTTTCGTATATAGCATCACATGGGCAAAAAGCTTCTAAAACACACCAGGATTCTTGGTAAACAAATCTTAGCTAAGAACTATAAATCCACTGTTCTCTTCCTAATTGTCTTCATCACCCACATTCAGTGACCTGTCTTACTCATGCACGGGTAATCATAATTATTAGCTTAATACCTTATTTCCCCTAACAAATCCTAATTATTCTCATCTAAAGATGAAAAATTGCACCAATTTGCATGCTTTAGGCATAATTAATTATTGTGGAAAAGAAAAGGTTCTCCATCATTAATCTTGTTCGCAATTTCTCCTTTCTAGGACCATACTCATTACATACCCTACTTGAGTTACCTAAAATGCCGAGCGATTATGCTACCAAATTATGCACATAAGAGCAACATAAAACACACGTATAGGAATAGCTTATGCCGTAAAAATTTCCTCTCCAAAATGGGATGTCACCAATTCAATTCACAAAGGGGTCGCATCCAAAGTAAAAAATAAAGAATTAAAAAAAATAGCATGTAAATTACAGCCAGGCCATGTTTGGATACGGAGTTGGGATAACTGAAGTTTATTTTTTAAGTGGAGATAGAGGGATGCAAGCTATGGTTTGCAAACACCATACTACAAAAATGGAGTTTATAAAACTTTGATTAGATTGGAGTTGAGATATCTGCAGTTATCTCTGCAGTTATCTCTGCAGCTATATCAACATTTGGGCCGAGTTATCTGCAGTTATCTCAACTCCAAAATGGTCTCCAAACAGGATTTAGTTTACATTTTGGAGTTTAGTTTTCTAAACTTTATGAAATTCCGGTTTACAATACTAAACCGTGTTCCCAAACAGGGCCTAAATACGCTCCAGCGTGAGAAGTGAGAACCTTCCTAAACAAGTTGCTCAATAGCATAGTTAAACAGAAACCAGGACACTTGAGAAGAGGTACCCCGTTACCGATTACCGAATTAATCTACCGTACATGTCATTGTTAGTGTATGCAGACAAAATCAGAATTCAATATAATGCCGCGAAAGGGAAAGAATATCAAACTTACACAGGGAAAACAATCTCGACACCAATTCCAGCAATGATCCTCCGTATACGAATCGTTGTGTGGATCCCTGCATTCTGCTTCGATATAACTATCCCCTTATAAATAGACGCCCGCCGCCTATTCTCCGGCACTTCCTACACCCATTCACATCCCACAAACCAAAACACAAATTACAAATCACAGCAAAACCCAATCCTATCCTAGGCTCAAAAAATCCAATCTTCACCAGTTTAATCTCGACAATGTCGCCGGTCCTGAGGTCCGGCACCGGCCTCTCCTTCTCCGCCGCATCAACTGCCCTCTTGTTCAGAATCTACACAGTTTTTTTTATTTATTTAGAAAGATGAAATTTTGGAATCAGAAAACGAGAGAGGAAACCCTAAGAGAATGCTCACCCCCATGATATCGCCGAGCTTGACTATCGGTGGCCTTAGAGGTTTGGATTCTTCTTCTTCTACTTCGGCGACTTCGGTTTCGGATTCATCGGAGGTCTCGGATTCTAGGGTTTCTACGGCTGCTTCGGTTTCGTCGGAGGCGGAGATGGGGGTTAGGGAAGTGAAGCGGATGAGGGGTTGAAGAGAAGGGGACCCGAATCCGAAAGCGTAGGAGGAGATGGGGCGAGAAGCTCGAAGAGAAGAAGAAGAAAGGACGAAGGGTTGTTGGGGTTTGGGGGAAGAGGAAACAGGAACGAAACGAAAGGGGAGAGTGGCCAAGGACACCATTAGAGATAGAGAGAAAGAGAGAGAGAGATTAGGCTAAGAAGCAAGAAGATACATGTGAGAGAGAAAACACTTGTCCAACTCCTAGAATTGATTTTGTTATAAAATGCTTTTCGAAGCATTTAACACCCTTCAATTTGTGTGCTGATGGTTTATCTAATTCACAAAATGGTTGGACCTGCAATGTTAAAGGTAATAGTGTTGAATAGATGTGCTCAATGTTAAGATAACAGTGTTGAACTGGTGGGCTCACGGAGTTTGTCGTCGGATAGGAAAAGTATTTCTCTTCATATATTAGTCATCTATGTTAATCATCATTATCAACACATATGGTCGTTGAATTAATTATCGACCAAAATGTCCCTTTTTTATAAATCATACCCAAGATGTGCTAGTTGAATGATCAATATATCATAAAATCTCTGTATAATGCAAACTGCTTATGGGTGTATGCAGTATTAGACTAATTTTGAATTGATGTACAATCCAAAGTATTGACACCTCATCCTAATACTTCTATGAATCCTCCCCACCCCCACCCCCACCCCCACCTCCTCCAAAAACAACAAAAAAATCCAAATCGATGCTATTTGCGACTTTGTGAAAATATAAATAGAGAATTTCTTCGGTGCTTCTTCTCATGCTCCTCATAGACCTGCGCCGAACAGGTAAACAAGGTTTTAACGGTTCGACCAATGAGATAGTGCCACGTCTAAATCATAAAACAGATTAAAAAAAAGGTTATGCCACATCTAACATTAACATGGAAGAGGCCTATCACATGTTTTGATATATCTATTCACAATTATAGCCCTATATGTAATAACCGATTTTTCCATATAAAACTCTATTAAAAGAACATAGATTTTTTTAATTACATCTCTTTAATAATCTCATACCTTTTTCCATAAATGCAAGGCATGTATATATGCGTACTTCACAAGCACAAAATAGATTTTTAATTAAATATCTCATTTATGCAAAAGGTTAGACAAATATATTTTTATTTAACTACAGGGTGCATCACACATGCTGTAATCCGTAACATCTTCAAAAGCATAATTATTAATTATGAAGTTTAGAAGGAATTTTGACATTCTAGACATACTGTGTAAAGTTATCATGCCAAGGGTGTAAGGTAAAGAAGTGTCTAATAGCGAAGATGGTGGCCGGCCATCATTGATGTCCCTGACAGCAATGATAACGACAGCGACAACAATGTCAAACTACAAAGATGCCCAAAGCAATAACGGCAGCAGTGAATGCGACGATGCAATCATGACAACGGTGACAGCCATGTCAAACTGCAAAGATGCCAAAAGCAATAACAGCAACGATGCAACCGGCGAATGATATGATGTAGCAACTACAGCAGAAAATTGGCACTAGCATAGATGGAAGTAACAGCGATGCTGGCCAAAACAGATTATGAACTGAAAGTAGCAGCAAATGGCTGACATTCCAACAGTCACGAGGTCATGACAGCAGCCATGAGCTGAAAACGTAGGAAATCTAATTTCAGAAGGCAGATATAAAACTTAAAATAAATGCCTTACCAAAACTCGACTCAACCCAGATTATGGGGGGTCATTCACCATGCCATGTAAACGAAAAGACATCATTTCCACAACAAATTTTCTCAAAATTGCAGGGGGCATCTGCAGTGGTTTATAGACCCCTTGGATCCACATCAGCCAATGCAGCAATGCATATATACAATAAACATACAAGAGCCTGGCATTCAAAAGAGAAGTCTTCAGTTTGCAAATAATACAATAATATAGTTATAAAAACAGCCTCATCTCCCAAGTAATCAACCCTGTTAACATTTTAAGAAATAGTCCACCAAAGCACAAAAAGCTACACTCGAAAGAAGAAAATAGCCGTGCAAACATCAGTAGCTGGTCATTGTAGTGGTGGAATCTGATGTATGCTAGAAAATACTAATCAAGCAATAAACAACCATAAAATTGTTTTCAAACTTTACTAAACCCTCTACCACGCAATATCTGCATACTGTTTTCGCCTCAACCCTTCATAGCTCAAAATGCTGCTGCAACGAGCAGGAATAGGAATCTAGGACTGGATGGGCTTGATCTTGAAGTGGAGTGAGATGAGAGAGAACACAAAGCACTTCAGATCCTGCACCATAATGAAGTTCAAGTGAGCAGATCAACACTAATGCTAGAAAGTAGACATCTAGAGATTAACAGTTTAAAATGGAATTCAAGAAATCTCTTCAAATTCAGCAACACACTTGAAGTTTGTAACTAAGAAAGGCCCTGTCTACTGCATTGCACCTTGATGGATGCAACCCATTTGTTTGAGCTGTTACCTTAACTAGGAAATGTTGTAAGAGCCCTCATCAATTGCATAAGCTAACAGAAAATACTGAAGGATGCTAACAGTCAAGCAGCCTTTCAGATGTGAACACAAGTTCCTCTCTCGGCAATGTTTTTTTCAGCTAGGCACATAGCAAGCATAAACAATAGAAAGATTGATGACCTATAATAGCCACAACAATGTTCTTTTGCTTACTGTATACAACACATGTTAGGTGCTGACACACATTGGACATGGTGGCAAACATGCATCAGTTGCTATAAAAAAAAGAAAAGCATTGACATCACACAGCTCACTAGATATGATATCAACGCAAAAGGAAGTTTCATATAGCAACCTAAAATTGAATTAGTAAAAAAGAAGTAAGCTTTTTAGAGGAACCAAAGTCAAGAGCATATCATAGTTTTTATATATAGAAGGATAATGCAGTTTAAGGATTTGTAAGAGGATAGCATTGCCAAATTGATGGATAACATGATGATGCAAGACTCTGATATCATGCATGTAAAATTCTTTTTCCCCCTTCAGAAGAAAAGCTGGATAATTCGGGAATAAAAGAAGAGATTCAGAGGGGTTTGCTTGTAGTACCAAGTGAATGGAGGAAAGAAAGAAAGAAAGAAAGATTAGAGTACTAGACTAACAGAGTGGCAGACTAATAGGATAACATGAAAGAGAAGACAACCGTTCTAAACCTTTAGATACAGACAACGCAAAGCATATCATTCACCAAAATTTCCATCAAATTTCACTTTTATACAGTCTGATATATAATTAAATAAAACTGAGATCCCAGTAATGATAACTGATTTAAGATCCTTGCACACTGATGACCGACAAATATAAACCTAAAATAGTTACAGGTTTGGTTCCATCACTAATATGATTTAGTGCATAAGTTATGGGCTCCAATCAACTAAACCAGCAATTACAATTTATACATCCATCTTAACTTTTAAAGGAAATACTCCTAGATTTTGGAGGGAAAAGAGGTCCTACTGATAACACACTGCAATTCATTCAAAAAACAACTAAAACAACTTTCAAGATCGTAACATGGCATGCCCAACTTCATAAGAACTGTGATGCTGCTTCACAGGATTGACTGCGGTGAAGGCCTAATATTTACTTTTTGACTCCACTGATCGACTTAATGAAAGTTATAATATTAGCATCAGTAATTCTCTATAGATCCAACTGGTGTAGTGATACAAGAAGGATTCAGTAACCCATTTCATCAGCAAAGGACAATTTGCTCATCAGCAAAGGACAATTTGACAGGATTATGTGAAATCTGTCGATAAAAAAGACTCAAGTCACATGCTTAACAACCATCATGTCCACTTGTGGGAAACAGGTATCATGAATATCATACCGAGCACCGGGAGGCGATAACCGATTTTCTAAATATGCAAAGGATCCATCATGATTGTGAAGGCTTCTTTGCCAACTTCCAATGTCAGAGCAAGGTTTCTAGGGCCCCTGCCAACGGAACCAGCTCCAGAAGGCACACTTTGTGAGGATAACCTACGTTATATTGAAATGCAAAAGGGAACAACGCATCCGCTATATTCATAGGGATAACACATAGCAATTGGGAGAAATGCTCCTAGAAGTCAATTAGCCTCAGATAAGTAACAACCTGCAGATTGGCTTGATACTAGTTTTCAATCTTCGACTTCAAGTTGAAACCTTTACTGACTCGTTTCTTTTTTAAGGATAACCTAATCCCTCTAAGACTATCCTTGACCCGTTTCTTTTTCCCGATGCAACAAAATAGCAAAAAGATAAATAATGCTTGAACAAGTCCAACCCAATTACCCAGTCAATTAATTAATATAAGTTCATATGTGGGTTGTCAGACCGGCTACTAAATTGCTAATACAGCATATTAATTAAGGAGAAGTTTCTGCCTGGGAAGCCAATACACATAAGATAAAGAGAGAAGAGAAGAGTGATGAGTTTTCTGTTTTTCCTCTCTTTAGCCTTATCCTCGTCCCTTTTTCCTTTAGCCGAAAACAGAAAATCGTAGGTATTCGTGCTATGATTGAGTGCATATGCTCCATCTTGTGTTTGTATGACTACCGTGAGAAGAATGATGACTTGGGGGATTTCAGGAAGGCATCCACAAAGTTTAAGGTGTAAAGCATATATGGATACTGCCTTGTGTGTATATAATCATCTGCCTATCGTTCCCTCTTTGTTTGTCTAATCTCTAAATTGAACTGTTTTTGAAATCAATAATGTGTTGTTTCATTGTATATATTCGAGTAAATAATCCCAACTATGGTCCTTGAGCATCAGACCAACATCTATATAGGATTTTGAATTATAAATACTCAAGGTGTCTGTCATTTTTCTCAATGAATAAGAACTCAACGTTTTCTTTGAAAAATCATGTATAACTAGGATTCTAATTGCTTCCTGGAGACTTTCTTGGATCTATATCATGTGTCTTATGCCTCTCAATTTGATGATATAAACAAAAAATTAAACTTAATCACAGAACTTCATTCTTCACATTGTAGGCCACTATATTAAAACCAGGTTAAATTCAAATGCTTCTAGCCTTCTACCGCTTCTCATGAAGAGGAATACATGGCTAATCTATATCAATGGATGCAGATGCAAGATGGACAGGATTACTACTAGCCAAGCTCAAGAAATGTGATTAGCCAGGATCATGGCTATTCAAGAAGGGAAGAACAGTAGGACACGCATACAAAATATATGGAAGAAAAGATATAATAAATGCAACATGTCGTGATCAGGATGGCATAATAAACACCGTATGATAACCAACACCCTTAATCGGCGCAGTAATGGAAAAGAAAAAAATATCAACAAGTAAAATGAGAAACATGAAAAGCCGGATAATGGTTGTTATTTGTGAACAATAGAAGGTTCCCCGTTTTTATAAATTGAAGTTACAAATATTTTGGTGGATTATAGAATGAAGAAGGCTTTATAGCTGCCAAACTATTTGGATCAAAGCTCAAGCATTCGTGTCTTCATGAATAGAAGCATGCAACACTGTACGGTTAAGGATGCAGGGAGTGCAAAGGACTTAAATGTGTAGACCATTATTACAAATATTTGTAGTCCAAGCAAGCAATTGAATGAGGCCTGAACAGAGTGAGTTAAAAATGAAGCAAAACTACTAGGATCTATTAAGCTGCGCTGTCAATACAGCACATTAATCTAGGCAAGAGTAACACCAAGCTGTGCATGAAAAATGCTTGATAACAACTTTTAGTATGGAGGACTGATAGATGGTATGGATTTTAGCAAATATTTAAACAAGGATCATGGTCGGAAAAATACAGAACCAGAATACAAATTTTCTTAACAAGAGTTATATTAAGGCAAAACTATGTTTTGCATGCCTCAAAGTAGACACTTTAACTAATATATGATTTTTGGGGGGTGGGGGTGGGGGTGGGCGTGGGGGTGAAGATAAAGATTTTCAATTAATTTAATTAAAGAGCCTATAAATGAAGCAACATCCTGTGTCTTGTATGTGAAAAAAGAAATTAAGTTACCGATTTAAAAGTCAAAATATCATCTGAGTTATGGACTTAATTTATCGCAGAAATGTTCAAATTTACATAAAATAAAATATACTATTCTAAAAGAGCAAAGTGTGCCTATACAGAGGACCAGCACAGACCGTGGCGCAACACACACATACACTGGGGGTTGAGGCCCACACACTTAAGTGCAGGACCCACTGTCCATGTGAGTGTCGCGCAGCAACCCACTACGTCGACACACTTTTCTCATTCTAAAATCCTACGCAGAAATCTTTATAAAAAGATGTTGAAATCACCTATTATTGCATCACATGGTGTTGAGAGGCAAAGATTAATACGAGGCATATTTGTAAATTTATCTCCATTCGATTATAAATTATAATACAATTGCAGCTTGTCATCTATGAAAATATCAAAATAATAGTCTAAACAATATGCAAGGGCTATGTAACCTCTGGAGTATGGACATGGAAGACAAAAAATTATGTAACATCTTATGAGGATATGCATGTGAGGTCAATAATAGCAAGAATTGACTGTTCAAGCCGAAAAAGAAGTTTTTTCCACAAGATCCAAAGGCTAAAAACAATCACGAATAAGTTCTTGCATTTGCTACTCAACCAGTTCTCCGTTGTCCTATGGTTACTTGATTAGTAATGAGGCATGACCTGATGTGAAAGATATTATTTAAGGAATCGAGGGCTACATATTGCTGAGAGAAAAGTCACTAAAATATATAAGAAATAAATCTACAAAGACAGAATAATGTTAACTAGGCGGTCAAGTGCTACATCTATAGATACTTAATATGTCCTTCGGTCGCTAGTATGGTTAGAAGAATTATATAAGAATGTCTCTCAAGAACTAATTCATGTTCACTATCATCCAATTATACATAACTTTGGGTTCAAATGGGCTATCGTTCAAATATTCAGTCATTACCACAGCACCACCAAAATTTTCCCCACTCATTCTTATCATGTCCCTAAAGTAAAATCGTTTCCTACAGTCACAAGATGTCTAGAATGTAATAGTTCATGCAAACTCAAAGTTGATCATAGCTAGCGTTTTCTTTGCATGCTCGAGCACTTGCGCTACTAGGAAATCACAAATGGTACTAGAGTCGCCATGAATTGGAACTTGGAAGCAATTGATACGTACACGATAGATAAAGCCGATTCGAGATGGCGAATCTTCTCTAACCGATTCGGGATGGCTAATCTCCTCTAAAACAATTGCTAAAATAGCATTTTATAGGGGTTTTCATTCACTGCCTCCATACGTTCATTACAATTGCATTATATAGAAAACAAATAAAAGTAGTGGAGAGATAGTCTCCTAAAATAAAGGAAGCATAAAAGAAAGTGCAAGCATGGCCTAAATAGTTGAGAACATGTGTTCGTGCGGCGTGGGTTGGAATAATGGGTTTCATGCTCACAAAAAACCACCACTCTTCAAGCCACCTTGTCCTCAAGATTGAAACCCATGATAGTGATCGTGAGTATTCATAACATGGTGCTCCATTTCAGCAGCATCTCGGAGCTTCGGGCTTCGGCGGATTGTTATCAGCCGTCGTGGAGGGACGAAGTGTTCTCGTTGTTGATGCACCATTCAACGACATCTCAAAGCCTCGGGTTTAGGCGGATTGTTATCGGTCATCATGGAGGGTCGGAGCGTTCTTGTTGATGCACCATTCAGCGACATCTCGGAGTCTCAAGTTTAGGTGGATTGTTTTCGGCCATCCCGGAGGATCGAAGAAGCTCTGATACCAATTGATACATACACAATAGATAAAGCCGGTTCCTGATGGCGAATCTCCTCTAGAACAATTGTGGGTTGGAATAATGGGTTTCATGCACACACAAAATCCACCACTCTTCAAGCCACCTTGTCCTCAAGATTGAAACCCATGATAGTGATCGTGAGTATTCATAACATGGTTCACCATTTCAGCAGCATCTCGGAGCTTCGGGCTTCGGCGGATTGTTATCAGCCGTCGTGGAAGGACGAAATGTTCTCGTTGTTGATGCACCATTCAACGACATCTCAAAACCTCGGGTTTAGGTGGATTGTTATCGGCCGTCATGGAGGGTTGAAGCGTTCTTCTTGTTGATGCACCATTCAGCGACATCTCGGAGTCTCAAGTTTAGGTGGATTGTTTTCGGCCATCCCGGAGGATCGAAGAAGCTCTGATACCAATTGATACATACACAATAGATAAAGCCGGTTCCTGATGGCGAATCTCCTCTAGAAAAATTACTAAAATAACATTTTTTGAGGTTTTCATTCATTACCTTATTACATTCATTACAAATTATATAGAAAACAAATAAAAGTAGTGGAAATATAATCTTCTAAAATAAAGAAAGTATAAAAGAAAGCGCAACATGGCTTAAATAGTTTAGACATGTATTAGTGGGGAAGTAAATTGGACTAATGGTACTCATACATCATACCACCCTTATTCAAACAACCTTGTCATCAAGGGTGATGCATTTCAGCAGCATATCAAAGCCTCGGCTTAAGCGGATTGTTGTTGGCTATCGCAGAGGATCGAAAAAGCTCTGAAATTAAGAACTTGAGGGAATGAGCAACATCGCGTAGCCTCGGGTTCGGCGGATTGTAGTCGGCCTTCGCGGAGGATCGAGAGGCCTCGCGTTGTTGATGTACCTTCTTAATAAGGTTTTGAACACTCGGGTTAGGCGGATCACTGCTCGCTATCGCGGAGGATCAAGAGGCTCCGGCATTGTTGATACATCATCTCGGCAACATCTCAAACGCTCGGGTTACACGGATTGATGTCGGCCATCGTGAAGGATCGAGAGGCTTTGATACCAATTGATACGCACACGATAGATAAAGCAGATTCGAGACAGCGAATCTTCTCTAACCGATTCGAGATGGCTAATCTTCTCTAGAACAATTGCTAAAATAGCATTTTAGGGGGTTCATTCATTACCTTCGTACGTTCATTACAATTGCATTATATAGAAAACAAATAATAGTGGAGAGAAAGTCTTCCCAGCATAAAAGAAAGTGCAAGTATGACATAAATAGTTGAGAACATGTGTTGGTGAGGCGTGGGTTGGAATAATGGGTTTCATGCACACATCAAACCGCCACTCTTCAAACAACCTTGTCCTCAAAGGTTGAAATCCATGATAGTGATCGTGAGTATTCATGACATGATGCACCATTTCAGCAGCATCTCGAAGCTTCGGGCTTCAGCGGATTGTTATCGACCGTCGTGGAGGGACAAAGTGTTCTCGTTGTTGATGCACCATTCAACGACATCTCAGAGCCTCGGGTTTAGGCAGATCGTTATCGGCCGTCATGGAGGGTCTGAGCGTTCTCGTTGTTGATGCGCCATTCAGAGCATCTCGGAGCCTCAAGTTTAGGCGGATTGTTTTCGTCCATCTAGGAGGATCGAAGAAGCTCTGATGCCATTTGATCGTACACGATAGATGAAACCGATTCGGGATGGTGAATCTTCTCTATCCGATTCGAGATAGCTAATCTCCTCTAGAACAATTGCTAAAATAGAATTTTTGGGGTTTCATTCATTTTCTTACATTCATTACAAATTATATAGAAAACAAATAAAAGCAGTGGAGCGATGGTCTCCTAAAATAAAGGAAGTATAAAAGAAAGTGCAACATGGCTTAAATAGTTGAGAACATGTGTTAGTGGGGGAGTAAATTGGACAAATGGCACTCATGCACACATCAGAATACACTACCAAATGTCACAATTTCAAAGAAATTACATACATACGAACGAACCTGAACGAGATAATAGAAGATACGAAGCCCCTCAGGATCCTTGCTGCTCTGCACATCGACGAGCGATCCGATCTTGGAGGTGGTGAAGGAGATATGCTCGTTCCCCATCACAATCTCCAGCTCCTGCCTCCCAACCCTATCCGGCTCCGGCCAGTTGTTGTCGTCCTCCTTCATTATCTGCAAAACCCTAAAATCCCTCAGCGGCGAGACAAAACCCTGACCCTAATCTTAACAACAACCCTAATTTGAGGAGAGAGAGAAAGGACCTCGCTTTCGGAGATGATGCGGCGGCACTCGCGGAGGACGGCGGGGGTGAGGAAGACCTCCTTGCGGATCATGGTGTCGTTCTTGTAGTTGGAGTTGTTGGCGTATCGGAGCTTGCCATCGGGCCTAAACTCGAACTCCAAGAACTCGTGCCCGAACTTCCCCTTGTGCCCCACGTAGTAACGCAGGTAGAACTCATCCTGCTCGTTGCCCGTTGCCATTGCTGATCTGCTACTTCTCTCTCGCCCCTTCTCTCGAGATTCTTCTCTCTTTTGTAGAGAACTAGAGTTTGTTGATGAATCGGGTTTTGGGTCTGATACATCATAAGGTAATCCGAACCCGATGTAAACAGATCTAGAAACTGCCATACCGTTTTTCGTTACTTGTTACTTTGTTAGCATATGCGGTCACCGATGGTTAATCCATGTTTGATAAAAGGATAAATTGCAAAAATGAAACTATGGTGTTCTTTGTGTTTGATACCACGAAATAATTTTATAGTAGATCACTACTATGAACCACCACTTCCGGTCATAACTTACCACCATCGAATTATTTTTAACTGCCGCATTGGCAATTTTTTTAGTGTCTATCCTTTTTTACACTGCTTCTCTTTCTTCCTCCTCCTTCAAAGAAAAAAAACAAAAAAATAAAAAGAAATTTAAAAAAAAACTCTCTTTCTTTCTCTCCCTGTTGAACAAAAGGGCATTGCAAAGTTTAGAGCTTTGGATCCGAGAATCGAAGAGGATTTAGGGCTTAAGCAGCGTGATTGAGCAACTCACAAGCATTTGAATCGAAGGATTGATACCAATCTGGAGTTGGATCTCTTCGATTTGATCCTTTGTCGAGCTCGCTGGGGTTTGGAGCTTTGGATCTGAGAGCAGCAGCAGGGTATTTTTTTAGCTTTAATTTGTTGCAGGGAAGAGAATGCTGATGAAATGGATGATGATGATGGGAGGTGGGGATGGTGGGTAATGGCGGTGGCGGTTGTGGCTGTGGTGACGATGATGGTGATGATGGGAGAGCGACGGTGGTGAGGAGCAGGGGCAACGAAGGGCGCGGAGGTGCCAAGGTTGGGACCGCGGCGGCAGAGGAAGGAGAGAGGAGCTGAGTGGGGGGTAGGCGGAGGAGGTTAGGGCCTGGGGCGGGGAAGGGATGGAGGTGTGGTTTTGGGTTGAGGATGGGGGGGGTGTGGGCAGGAGGTCGGGGAAGGGAAGAGGAGATATGTGCATGGGGTTGAGGGAGGAGGAGAGGGGAGCTAGGAGGGAGGAAGGAGGTCGGGGAAGGGAAGAGGAGATATGTGCATGGGGTTGAGGGAGGAGGAGAGGGGAGCTAGGAAACGGTGATGATGATGATGAAGAAGAGAAGTAAGAAGAAGATGTTGATGATGATGGGAGTCGGTGGTGGTGGTTGCGGCGGCGGAGGGAGAAGGAGGGCCGCGGTCGCGGTGGTGGTGGTTGCAGCGACAGCGAAGGAGGTGGCTTGAGTTTATTTATTTATTTATTATTTATTATTTTTTGAAATTTTAGGTAAATCCAAGTGTTTAACGGTCCATTCACACACAATTTTTTTAATACGGCGTGGTTATGTAAAAAAAAAGTTTATGGTAACAATCTCTAATTATTAAAGTTTATGATATCAAACACAAAAATCGTGATAGTTTTCAATTTACCTTGATAAAAATCAGATGAGGATAGAAATAGGAGAGTGTATTAATCCATAGTTGCTAAAATTGGATATGAATACTAATTAGTTGGTTAAAAGAATAATGTTTTACCTATAAAACCAATGAAAATTGGCTACGGTTCTTTTGTTTGCCGGTGAGGATATCAAATAAAATTTAGAAGAATATTTAAGTAATTGGATTATGTTTTAATTTAGATGAGCATTCATCCTTATCAATTACCATTTGCCAATCAGGAGCTGTTTTCATAAGGGGTAGGGACATGGATCTGATACGTTGCTATATTCAAATCCGGATCGAGGTCCGGTCGGATATTGAATTATAGTATCCATATCCGCATTTTTTTTGGGATTTCAAAATGGAAATTGATACTGGAAAAATTACTCGGTGCACCTGATATAATGCACGTTATCATAGTTAGGCACAGGTGACTTGCACACCATAGAATTTTACATAGGGTTGCTAAACGAGTGAACTCGAGCTAGTTGGGGTCGACTTGAGTTCAGCTCGTTTAGTATATTGCCTCGGCTCGAGTTCGATCCTAATTTGAAACATTTGGTTCATCTTCGTTTATTTAATGAGCTGGGCTATTAATGATCTAACGAACCGATCTTTGAAACTCACTTTTTTTATTTCGCGCTCGATTTTTTGATTTGTAGAGATCTTCATATACGACTTCAAAGAACAACCGTCGAGGAAATTCGAAATTTTTTAAGAAGGTTTTGAAGTTAGGTCTGAAGACTTTTCGAGTTTGGGTATTCACTACTATTAAATTACTGGGTATGAGCTTAATATTTAAAATATATATTATAAATGAACCGAACTCGATCTATTAACGAACGAGTCAGGTTCAGCTCGAGTTCGGGCCGAACTAACGCCTCTAATTTTGCGGATTTTACTGCCTCGTTCGCATTCCTGATTCCATTTGACCGGAGATGGACCAAAATGACAAAAATATCCTTCTTTCTCCATCCCAATCGCGGCAAATGGAAAAAGCCTAAACCCTAAACCCTAACTCCAGCTCTCCACTTGGCCTCTTCATGATTTGCACCATGGCCCTTCTCTCTCCCCTAAGAGATTCTTCTCTCTCGCTTCGTCCTCTAATTGCAGCTCCTTGCTGCGGCGGATGAATCGGAGATCGTCGAGGTGACTATCAACAATCTCTCTCTCTCTCTTCTTTCTTTTGAAATCTATACAAAAAACATTGATAAAGGTTAATTTTTGGAGCTTCAGCTGCAATTATGCTGACTATAGCTAAAACTTGAGGTCAAAGGTCATCACTTCCCCCTTCAACTCTTTGTTTACAATAATCAAATCCTAGAATCTAGATTGATCACTCCATCTTAACCACTTGAAACAAATAGAAGACTTCGGTTTAAGAATCAACACTTTACCCTTCTACATAAGGTACATGCAAGACTAATTAACGATCACATGCTTTATGTGCAATAAATCCAACCATCTAGACATGACATATGCCTACCACGCTCAGAAAGCTGCATCGGAGACTCGTCATCCTTAAAAAAGTACCCGCGAGTTCTATGTGGGTGCAAAGCTAATATATCTTACAATTTGAATCCGGCGTCTGCTTCGACTGATTATGGGTGCACATTGTTCTAAACAATGTATTCCAAATCACATGTACATCTCAAACACATAAACTATTTACATTGGTTATATGGAAAAAAAAAGGAACAAATCTCATTTCACAAATCACTCACGTAACATTCGGTTAATCTTTTATGCCAACAATAAATTTGGCAAACTACTGAAGAACCAACTATTAATCGACAATGCTATTTAGTATGACTTGTTCACTAGGCAGTACACCCATCCACCGTGTGCGGCAGGAACAAAAGCTGAAGGGTCATCCTTTTTGAAAGTGTTGTTAAAATTTCAAATGATAGATAGCCCGCCTTTTTTCGATATACAAACAAATGCTGGCAAAAAAATAACTTGTAAAGA
Organism: Agapanthus africanus; assembly: GCA_030015575.1. NCBI lineage: Eukaryota > Viridiplantae > Streptophyta > Magnoliopsida > Asparagales > Amaryllidaceae > Agapanthus > Agapanthus africanus. The sequence continues at coordinate 424,285,195 of JASDDO010000018.1, read as the reverse complement.
TTGGATGGCCATAATATACAAGGGTGTTGGCAGAGTGGGTAGATGAAATACAGGTGGCAACATTTGGGAAAAATTAGGCGAGGAAATAAATATTGTGATCGGAGCTTGCATCTCTTGGAGTCGGGCTTTGTTTTCCCTTATATAAATATTTTTTCAATATACATAAAATAAAGAAAAGGTAATTTTAATAGAAAAGATAGAACGCCGAGAAGAGAGAATGTCATGTCATATCTAGATTGGTGTATTTATTGTAGACAAAGCATTGAGTCATTAATTCTTCTAGCTTTTACCGTGTATAGAAGGGAAAAAGTGTTGCCTCTTGACCCTAAGCCATCAACTGGTTTCGAGTGGTTAGAGGGTGGAGAAACAAGTCTAAATGGATGGATTTCATTATTGCAAATAAAGAGTTGAAGGAGGACACAGAGAGTTAAAAGATGAAATATGGTTGTAAGCGGGAAGTGTTGGCTCTTGTACCTAAATCCTGTGTTGGTCTTCAATGGTGAGGATGGAGAAATAAGTCTATGTAGTTGGATTAATTAATTTTTGTAGACAAATACTTGAAGAAGGTTAAATTGGAATAGTGAAAAATATGATGCTGGTTCAAATTAAGTATACTAGACTCTAAAATGGCTGCTTTCTCCCCTTTTAGAACTAAGGTAAACGAGATCGGAATGCTTTTAGATAGATAGGATGTCTCAACTTTTAGATTGAGATAATTGGTTATCCTGACTCCAGAATCAAAGCAAAACAAGGTGGAATTAGGAAGTTTGAGATTGGATAACTCTATAAACTCCAATTATCCTAGCTTAAGTCGAAAGCCTTAAAACACCCTTATAATTTCTTACTTAAAAATATAATGTAATCTATTAATTATTTTAGATGCGATGACCCTTAAAGAATCAAATTGTCGCGCCCCGCTTCCCAAAATACGGACTACGGAGAGCGACGAAGGCCACCGTGCTACCTACGGTAAGGAAAGATCCTTCCATAGTCACATAAGACTGTCTAGATTAACCTGTCACAAAAAATTTAATACCAAAAGGAATAATACTAATAATCATGCTGCAATGAAACCACAAGGAATACTAAAAATGGGTTCACTAGATAATTGATGCAAAAAGATCTGATACAATAGGTTCGAAAAGAGAACATCTAAAAGATACATAAGTCCTAACATCCCAGAAGGGCACACATGCTAAATACTAACAGAAAAGAAAATAAATCTACGGGTTACTGATCTTCGGCAAAAGTCCTGATAGTCGCTGCAATCCTGCTTATCCTGAAAATCTGTCTCTAAACCTGATATGGCAAATCTCAGGGATGTCAGAACATCTCAACAAGTACTCAACGTATAAAGTGTGTGTGTAGCATAATAACGTGAATATATGAAAATAGTGAAGCCCGGTGCGCAAGAAAAACAGGTATATAAATAATTAGATGCATTAACACTATGAAACATGTATGTAAGGGGTCAGGTCATAACCTAACTGGTCACTAAAAGGTAAACTATCCTATCGTAAGCTCGAGTGTGTGCGTCAACCTCTGCAGGAGTATTCCTAACCCAAGAGTGGTGCCCCAGGGGCTAAGAAACACGGGCCCAACTGTGGAATGAACAAGAGACCGCTATAGCCCGGTACGAGCTGTAAACATGAGACCGATATAGCCCGGTACGAGCTGTAAACATGAGACCGCTATAGCCCGGTACGAGCTGCCGGCATGGGACTCCTGGGATCCTGTTGTACAACGCACACTCAAACTACCCCAACACCCACGTATTTATAGCTATTATGGTAATGACTAGAGTACTAATTAAGAATACTGAAAAGACTGGAATTGTGGTATGGTAATTGTATAGAGATAAAACTGGTAAATAGTAGTGTGTCATGTCATGTCATGTAGTTCAGCATCCTTATCAGCGATCTCGTTCATAGAGACTAGAGTAGTGAATAGTCAGGACTTGTCAGTGGTAATAGTTATCAGGTAATAGTAACTGCATAAAGGTGGTGTACAAGCTGGTATGAGTCACAATTGTTATCTTTACCGTTAACCTTAATATGGGTATCTTAATTACAATCTGACTAGAAAATACATATATGGGAGATAGGTTAACAACTTTCGAACTTTATTTGTAGTTAAAATAAATCTCATTTTAAAACCACACTTGCTAATTATTCTCACTTGCTACACAACAGTTTTCCTATATATATATTGTATAATATAACGAAAAGATACCAACACATTTATTTTTTATTCTAACAGTGCATGAAATATATATATACATATAACCACAAAGGAATGCCGATGTATATCGACCAAAAGTAAAGAAAGAGTACTTGCCTGGATGATAAGGATCACGGGAGAACGACGTATGAAGATGCGAGGCACGAACTCAGCTAAGATTCAACTTGGGATCAGAGTTATACGCTCTTTCTAGATTGATTTTGCCATAAGCCAACAATGTACCGCACTTAACATATCATTGTATATAATCAAACATGCACAATGAAATAAACATGTAATATTTTATTTATATGAATATAAATATAGCGACATATCATGCAGTAAGAGAAACTTGCCTGATCAGATCTCACGACGGGGTGCGTACAGAACAGAACCAAGTAATGCAAGAAGGCGATCATGCTGGCTGGGAACGTCTATCGGGTCGCCCGGATCGTCGGCGACGGGCACGGCTCCGGCGATGACCGGAAACAAGAAACCAAGAAAGAGAAAGAGAAGAAGGTAGAAGAAGAAAAAGAAGGAAGAGAAGGGTGCACTCTCTGGGTTCGTGCTTTGGGGTCGGAGGAGGTGGTAAGGGAACGACGACAGAGATTCGTAGGTTTTCCGGTGAGGTTTCACGGCAAGGCGGGGCTGCGGTTCTTGATGTCGGGTGAGGGGCTCGGGGGTGCAGGGAAAAGGTTCTATGGAGTGGGAGAGAGGAGAAAGGGAGAAGGTGGTGGCGAGGGGTGAGGCCGACGGGGTCGGAGCTCCGGCGACGGTGCAGGCGGCAGTGAAGAGATGGGTATGGGTTGCAGTTTCGGGTGCAGGGATCTTGCAGGGGAGACCTCATGTTCTTTTGGGAAAGGGAGGAGAGAAGGAGAAGAGGGTGGCCGCGAGGACGAGAGGTGAGTTCCGGCGGGGTGCAGGCGATGGGTTTTGGAGCTCGGGATGTGGGTTTCGGGTGTGCAGAGATCTCGTCGGATGAAGGGTCAAGGTCTGGTAAAAGGAGGAAAGGAGGTGGAGGTTGTGAGGATGAGGGTGATGTCGAGGAGGTGATGGGGGCGACGGCGCAAAGCTAGGGTTGCAGCGAGGCCGGGGCGAGGTTGCAGGCTCGAGGTTCGTCGGGGAATAGAAGAGATAGGAGGAAGGAGAGAAGGAGAAGAGGAAGGTGGTGGTGAGTGGGTAAGGCCGACTACGGCGAGACAAGGGCGGCGACGAGGTGTAGACGAGGTCGATGGGTTGTAGTGGTGACGTGGGTTGCGGGGAAAGAGAGGGGAGAAGAGGAGAAGAGGAAGGTGGAGAAAAGGGATGGTCGAGGGGATGATGAGGATGCTGAGGCGAGGGTGAGGCGACGACAGCGATGAGGCGAAGGCTAGGATTAAGGTTCTCGGGGTGATGGGTTCGTAGGCGGGAGAAAGAAAAAGAGAGAGAGAGAGAGGAATGTGAGTAGTGGGAAGATGGGTAAAATAATATTAGGTTTTAATATATTAATATATAGAGAGAGACGAGAGGAGATTGGTGGGATCTGAGTTGTGATGGGTTAGGATCTGACTTGATTATTTGATCTTTTTAAATATCAAAAATATTTTTGTTATAAAAAAATCATATATTAACGGTTTCAAATATATTAGAATATAATATTAAATAAATTGAGTTTTCGGCTAAATACAAAATAGTCCAAAAGACGTCCGGGTCGGGTCTAAAATTACTGTTTGAAAATACGGATAACATACATGTCAACCAAAACCAAAATAGGATATCCGGGTAACGAAAATGCATACCCCCAAGAATTGATGCACGTAGCATGTACGTAGTGATCTAAACGGGTCCTTTTCACTAAACGGAACGAGAACAAGATGTACGGATGCCACCACAGGGTTAGGGGTGTGATGCAGGCCATGCTAGATATTTTTTAAAATATATTATTTAATTATATTTGTATTATTCAAAAAAATACAGATGCCAGATATAATGCAGGTAAACGGAAATATGCGAGCACGGATCCTCAAAACCAGCAGGGATAAAATGTGAACGAGAACCGAGACGCGTTTCAAGCATGCGGGTTGGGTCGGATACTAAAAACAGATACCAAAACACTATCCGCACCCAAGACAAATAACACCAAGAAATAGCCACAGGAAAAATGAAAGAGAATATGGTATAACTGAACTAGGGTGTTACACAAATGAGCGGAAAAAGATGCAGCCCATCCCATAAATTTGGGATGAAGAGTTGTTGCCAATTCTTTAACTTGATTTAATGTTAATGTTAGCTAATGGCAAACAAATATACAAACTGGATAGTATTGATTCAGCCTTGCATGAGAAGAATAGTTGAAAAGTAATATGTAGTAGCGAAAAAGGATCCTACTGGTTGAAATTAGGTATATTAGACTCAAGGATGGTTGCTTTCCTCCCTTTGTTTGCAACTAGGATAAATTGAGGTTGGAATGGATTTTAGATAGCTCTGGTTATCTTGACTTTTATATTGAGATAATTGCACTTATGTAGACTTCAAATCAAAGCCAAACAATATGGGGGTAGAAACTTTGAGTTATATTTAGATAACTCTGACGGTCTTAATTTTTTAAACTTGAAAACTATAATGTTATTTGTTAATTATTTGATGAGATGACCATTCAAAGAGCTGAATGAATTGAAAAAGGATTTATGCAGCCCATCCCAAATGTTTAGGATAAAAGGCTTATCATAAATTGTTTAACTTGCCGTAGTGTTAAGTACCAAATTAACTGACAAATAAACCAGTATTTTGCAATCTTTAATTAACTTCCATGTTCACAAGTCATAAAATGAATCATCATTTGTTAGTTGCATGTAATATTTTGAATTTTATGCTGAATTCCTTTAAAGCTTTTGGCAAATTTTGTCATGAAGGAAAATCCTTTTTTTTTTTTTGGTTCAGTGTTGCAATGCTTGTACAAACATCTAACCTGCGACCATGTGCAGGTTTTTAATGTTTTTATTTTGACAAGGCAGGTTATGCACCATCGCCTGTGAGCTTATCCTCACCATGCACATGTTGCTTGTTACCCTTGAATTATTAACAAGATCCACCTATTCTCTGCTGGTGATGATACTCCTCAAACTATCGATATATACCTTAAAATTCCAAGCTTCAGCTATATCCGAGCCCCACAGGAATTACATTCATGCTGCATCACTATCCCAGTAAGCTCCGAACTTATAAGCTACAAGGTCCTACAACCATTCAATCAAGTTATGGAGTGTTAAATTTTGTTCATGGTGATCCTGTTAATAGCGTTATCTTCTTGTCTTTGGGTGGTCTTATTGCTACAGCTGGTGGTAACTGTATCAAGTTTTGGGATGTTATCGGCGGCATTCTACTTCTAGAGAAAGATGGCCTGGCGTACCATCAACTCCCGGACTGCGACAAATGCCTTTCTTGCCAAGGTCAGGAGTTGAAGGAGAAGCTGTTTTGGAGTGATGGAGTGAATCCCAAAGTCTGTCAAGAAAGAGAAGAACGGCGGGGCACTTCCTTTGGGAAGAAAGAGAAAATGGAAGTTGTGTGTGGAGGAGGAAGGTTGATTTATACAACGAATAGTCATAATAAGACCTTCGCATCAACGCGTTTTGGTAGAATCGGGAATGAAAAATGGCGGAGAGCAAGTATTCTGTGTGTATAGATTGATAAGTGTTTGAAAAGTTCGGATGTTTTTTGAGATAAAAAAAAAGTTCTGATGTTGTTGCTTCAAAGTGTCTATGCATTTGATGAGATGCCCTCTCAGTTGTTGTTTGGGGTGTACTCCTTTATGATTAGCCCAGGTTGGGGAATTTCGACCGGGACTAATTGTATCGGAAAGAAGAAGAGGAAGGACACTAAAGATATAAACTTTTGGCAAGTTTAATGGTTTAATACAAATTATCAACGTTCGAGGTTTCGGTCGAAATCACCGATACATGGTGGTTTCGTATCGGTTTCGTTAGAAACCGATACGAAATTCGAAACCGATACGAAACCAACCATACAATATCGTTTCGATTAAAACCTTTAAAAACTTATATTTTTATACCATTTTTACTGTTATTGTGATCACTGTAGGTCTTCGTTGTTAGAAAACCGTAAAAAAGTGAACCCAATCCTGATATTAATACTTATCTAAGTACACTTTTCAATATATTTTGCATCATGGCTGGATTTTTAAACACTAGGATCATTGTCTTGTAATATAGAACATAAATTTAAGTATTTAATATATCTACACTTATGTATGTTGTATTATCGTCGAAACCGAAATCTGAACCGAAATTAGCGAAACTAGCCGAAACCCAGCAAAACTTATAAAATTATGAGAGGCTTGCAAATTTTAACTCTTGCACAGAACAAGAAGCCACTTCAGAGGGAGGACGCCAGCAAAAGTGAAATTGGCATATAGCATGACAAACTCCTATACAGTTTTAGGCATAAAGATGCACTTGTTTCTGCCTTGGATTGAGAGAGTCTGCATTGTGGCGGTTATGGATGAATTATTGTTGAAGAAGCTTCTTTACAACAACAACAACAACTGAGCCTTTTATTCCAAGTATATAGATAGGCTACATAAACCAACATGGGAATCACGCCAGGTCAAGCACATGACATTTGTTGTAAAAATTCGGATGGGGATGAGCTCGGTTTGCTCTTGGGTTTTCTCCGCAAGTGTGCCACAGTATTGGGATTTGCAAGGTTTTGGATGCGGTCAATGATGAGAGATCTTTAGTTGCATCCTGAGGATGTAAAATTTTCAGAGTTGAGACGCCGTGTTAAAATTCTTTGATTGTACTAGAGATTAAGATGCAACAGTCGTTGCAAGAAATTCAACGGTTGGTTTCGCCTTTGCTCGCAGTTACCAGAAGATGATGCATTTGCTAGTGCTTCTTGATATACGAGCACGACGATATGCAAGGTACAATTTAACATGCAAACTTACTGTTATATAGTGGATTTAGATTTTACACCATTCATGAGTTGAGCTATCATGTTAGTATTATTTCTCGTATTTACTCTTTATTTTATTTTTTACTTATTACTTATTACTCTTTCTAACGAGAATATCTGTTGTTGACAGACTAGAAAACTTGTTAATATTCGTTCGCATTATGTTGAATTACTAATGTAAGAGTACATGCTTCGTGTAACATGTTAATACCAAATATATTGTAATCAAAGTTGACTGTTGGATTAAGCAAATAAATCATTAGCATAACTTGGCATGTAATTGCTTATTTTTGGTTGAAAACCCCATTTCAAAGTTGACTTTTGCCTATTATATCTTAATTATTTATATTATTATTCTGACCTGATTCATGCCTGAAACTAGTATATCAATCTATACTGATATTTCAAAGGATGGTGGCATACCACGCAATACCGATGTTTTTAGAAAGGTTACTAGACTTCATGAGAGGGGAAGAACACAGCAAAATATGACTGTATTTTCTTGGGAAGAAGTTAGACTCAAGTCCTTCACTATATTCAGATATCATATCACATTAGATATAATTACATGACATAACTGGTGATGATTGGTGTTCGGCGTGCTTCCTTTCTCCACCAAACCAATAATTCTATGGACTTTTGAGTGATCATGCAGAGATGGGGAAAAAAAGGGAGCAGAGTGATGCATATTCCTTGCTTTACTTACAATTGAAGGACCCACTCTCCTTTTTATCATCACAATTCTTCATGATTGTTCCTTTTAACATTTGTTGCCATCATTTACGGAGTAATTATCGAAGAACAAAGAAGGTGAAAAGATGAACATGGTTAAAATTCAGGAAGATAAGCTGCAGCACTCGAGAGATGTTGGTGGCCTGGTTGGAGACCTGTCCACGCCACACACAGGCTGTGTAAAGAGAAAGCAATCAAGAAAAACTAACCAAATCGTAAAAAAGAAGGAATATAAATAAATGCAGCGAACTCCACAAAATCATGCATCCACCTACAGCTTACATGCTAACCTCGGCTTTTCCCTTCATTTGCTGGCCCCTTAGATCTCTTATACATCCTCACTATATATCCTGCATCACTCACTCCCTCATTCTTATATCGCAGAGAAACAATATATCTAAACAGAGCTGAACATGGATAATTCCCATCTTTCACGATCGCTAGCTCTAGTACTCATCTTCTTTGCCTTGCTATCAACCTGCATTGCACAAAGTCCCGCTTCCTCTCCTTCGGGCTCCACTGCCAACCCTCCGCCAGCTGTCACCACACCTCCACCAACTGCTGCTGCTGCACCCCCTCCAGTTACTGCAACCCCACCTCCCGTCGCAACTCCACCTCCCGTGGCTACTCCACCTCCGGTCGCAACCCCACCTCCTGCTGCATCTCCACCTCCGGTTGCAACTCCACCTCCCGCTGCATCTCCACCTCCGGTCGCAACTCCACCTCCCGCTGCAACTCCACCCCCGGTCGCAACTCCACCTCCTGTTGCATCTCCTCCACCCGCACCAGTCCCTTCATCCCCACCTGCACCTGCATCACCTGCTCCTGCACCAGCCACACCAGCTCCCACCATTGCATCTCTGCCCCCATTGACTGCTCCTTTGGCACCAACTACGCTGTTGGGTCCCGCAATGACGCCGGCAGCATCAACCCTTGATGGATCGAGCGTGGCTGTTCATGGAACTGGCTTGGGGTGTGCGGCATTGTCTGGTGTAGTTGGGCTTCTGCTGTTTCTCTGAAGATGCCATTCATTTGGGATTTCTCTGTTTATTTTTTGGTGATTATTGATATCATTATATTGTTTATTCCTGTATCAAATCATTATTTCTTTTATCTTGATTTCTATCCTGTAATTTTGCATTGTTGTGATTTTTTGGAGGTGCATTTGAGGTCGGGAGGTGGAAGAGTTTTTATATATTAATACTTTTGTGGGCATGTATATCTCCATTTTGAGTCCTTGCATGAATAATAGTAAGGTTATTGTTGTTTTTGCTTATTTTAAGTTGCGACTGATTTCTCGCTTTCATCCTTCGCAGTAGTTAACCTGCCGGAATCAGAAAATTTTGACGACTAATTTCGAACGTGTTGTACACCCTCATTTTGTGGTGATGCTTTGTGTGTTCAGTTATGTTTTGCACTCTTGCTTGATTTTGCTGCATCTCAAGTTGTGGTTAAAGCGTTGAAAGAAAGAAAAAGATCTAGATTTAATCAGAATATGCAGTATCAACCAAACATCTGGCAATTACCTGAGTCTAACCCAAATCAACTTGATGCGCTGCTGGTTCTAGTCATACTGATAGTTTATGATTTTTCATCTAGTTGGACATAATGATGTTGCTCATGCAGTATATCGTATTTGGGGAAACATATGAATTTTAGCTTTCCAGCAATATTTTTAATTTAAAGTCTATTCCATTTTTATTGTTTTCTCTAGAATATACTTTATTTATAATTATTGTGTCGAGGCAATTAGAATGTATCTCACTAGGACATCAATATCGGTATAGTGACAAGCCCGTTGATTTGGTTTTTGGATATGCAGGTAGGGCAATGGTGGACAGAAAAGTATTGCTCTTTTCAGTAGAGATTACGGGTGAGCTCTACACCTTTGAATCAATGCCAAACAGCGTGTATCTGACTTCGCTTCCCCTTCTCTTCATTTGAAATTGACCTGAAAACAGCTACATCTCACAGGTAGCAACAACTTTTACTTTTATTTGCATTTATGATAGTTATTGCAAAAACCTGAAAAAGGTCATGGTATATTTCTGCAATTTAGCCTTCGGCGAAAAGAAAGATGAAAAATGAGTTACACACACGCATGCATGCACACTCGAACACCCTTCTTCATTTCATTGTTGAGTTCCGCTGTGTTAGTTTTTGAGTATGCATGCGAATCAGTATGCATGCCATATATTATGCGAAGAGGAAATGCAAAATTGAATAAGCCAGTGTCAGACGGGAATTTTTTTAACAGAACAAACAGAAAGAAAGCGAGTAAAGGTTTTTTTATATTTTATTGGTTCTTTCTATTTGAACCTTAATTTGGTCGCAACACTGTATTCGTAGTCCCTGTATTACAACAGATCACAAATTTCAAGCCCTCTGTTGTGAAAATATCGCAAAACACAAACCTATCATTCACATTCCAGCACCAATCATCCATAACAAAGCCCCAATTATACACAACCCTGCCTCAAAAACATGACCCCTAACACCATAATTCACACCCCCAGTAATTGGAGGCAAAATATTATTATTAGTCGTCGAATTTGGTTTCGCAATCAAAGGAGGCGTCTCCAGGTTCACTTTTGTGGGCTGCGGTGAAGGAGCGGGCTGCGGGGCTGTCACTTTTCCTTTCTGAACATATACTTGGAGCCTCATGCCTCCGAAACAGTACAACGGCTTTCCGCTGATGAAATAGTAATTCTCACCGGGGGTGGTGAGAGTAACGGTGGTGTTTCCGCTGCTTCCTGTCAGGATTGCGTTTGTTGCATTGCAGGTGTTGTAGTCAGCTTTGTCTACTTGGTTCACATTGTGATAACGCGAGTATCGGAACCCTGCATGTATATATTGTAGGATTCCGTCTTAGTTGACCATTTTACTCTACAAGCATAACACGATTTCGAAAGGTTTGAAACCTGAACATGGATTGTCGGTGTTTGGAAACCATAAATATGGGATTTCCCGAAATGGTTTCTTATAGCAGTGAATTTATTTTTAAAGGCTTTATGAAATATGCTCCATTTCACTTTTGGCTACATTTGTGTCTCAGAGCCGAACATAATTCCATACAGCGAATATATTGTATTTGCCCCTTGTTTTAGGCTTCTCCGTAGTCCATGAGGGTTTGGAGGATGCCACCTGGTATTTAGGACTGCGATAAGCCCCTCTCTTGCCATAGTTTTTGGAACCAATAATTTGATGCTTATTTGGAGAGGGTTGACGTTAGGTCTATAGCTATAGCCGGTTGTAAAACTTTGTTAAATCTTTTTTGAAGCTTTGCTTCATTGACGACAAATTTATTTTCAAAGGCTATTTTTTAAGATATTATAATATGCTATTTATCTATGAAAGTAAAGTTGAAAGTAAAACTCAAACCACCAAACATTTCCAATAGTTTTAAAGGATATCTGTGCATACAAACTCTTGCTTTATATTAACTGGAACTAAACTGTGGCAGAAATATGCTGGACTTAAGGAAAGAAGAATGCATACACAACACATCTCCAGCATTGAAGGTCTTGTTAGTGGTCCACGTCGCGAGATTCGTGCTAATGTCCCAGCCGCCGGCACCACCGACCAGATAGAGGGCGGCGTCGCAACTTAGAACCAGTGTAAGTAACAAGAGCGCAGAGGCCAGGAGAGATTTGGCCATGGCGAAAATGATGGTTGCTATGATAGTAGGAAGCAGGAGGAGTTCAGATTTTTTTTATATGAGCAGCCATTGTTGGGTATAACCACCGACAACAACCAGGCACTGTATTCTTTCTTGTTCTTCTGAATCAACTTACCAAATTAGCAGAGGAAATTAAGACTCATTGAATGGTTTTATTTGGTAAGGAGTTAAACCGTTCTATATTTGGAGTCTAAACAAAACTATAGTCATAATGTTGGGCTAGCTTAGGAGGAGGGAAATTGTGCACCATGCAAATTATAAATAAATTGTAGGAGGAAAATAGATACATTGAGTTTGACATTTACAATAGAATAGACTAGTATTTAGTATTTTGCACGTGCCAGGTTTATATTATAAATTGGAAGTAAATAAATTGTGTGCATTGCACATTATTCATGTTGAAAATTGATGCAAATTAAAGTCTATGGTTAGGTGCCAACTTTTGACATGCATGACATTGTTAGGTGATGACAATGATAGGTGGTGACTTTGTTAGGTGCTACTTTTGACATCCATGACATTGTTAGGTGATGACAATGATAGGCGGTGACTTTATTAGGTGCTACTTTTGACATCCATGACATTGTTAGGTGATGACAATGATAGGTGGTGACTTTGTTAGGTGCTACTTTTAACATCCATGATATTGTTAGGTGATGACAATAATAGGTGGTGACTTTGTTAGATAGTGACATTGTCCTAGGTGCTATAAAAGCACATCTTATGAGTGAGGCATTTGTATATATCCATAACTTGTATCCAGCACAAGAAATCCATCACAAGAGGCAAAGGCCAAGAGAGATTTGTATAGAGAGATTTGAGAGAAATCTCCTAGGGTTGTTCTTGTTTGCAAACTTGATTCAAGTATAGTAGACGTTTGCAGATTCCGCTCTACCGGGGACTAGCCATACGGTGGGTGAATCTCGTTAACAAATCTATCTTGTTTGTGATTGATTGCTTTCTTATTCCTGCACTTTAATTTATATTGTCTTTCGTCGTTTAATTGCGTGATTGTATTTTTTGCGTGATTTGGGTTTTGTCGCGAGCACTGTTCCGTGGATCGACTCTTCCCTCCCAACAACTCGTTCTCGAATAATAGTGGCTAAAATATGATATATATGTAGAATGCAAATATTATAAGTAGTAATAAAAAAATTCACATATTTCTTAGTTTAGATGCATGCATTTTTCTTTCTTTCTTTCTTTTTTGAAGGGAGCAAGGGGGTGTTTGATTAAGATGAGAGAGTGTGCCGAGTGGATGAGATGTGTATATTTTGAAATGAAATTTAATTAAAACAAAATTTTCTTTCTTTCGACTTTTTCTTGGAAAATGGAAATATGACAACTTATACTCCTCGATTGAGTTATCATACTAACAAAGCGATAATAAAGATAGGGCATGCATTTAATTTTTTAATTTGAAAAGTGATGACATGGAGCTCTCAAATGCTTGCTTTTGAGCAAATGCTATTTCTCCTTTCCTTTATTTTTGAATTTTTTTCATATGCAATAATGACATCATCACCAAGAGGGTTTGGGTTATAATAGTAAAGATATTTAACCAGGCTCTTTGCATGCTTTTCATTAGGCCAGGCCTAATTGGAACCCAAACCCATGGTTTGTTTCAAGATATATGGGCAATCCTACCAACTTCAAAATGTGGTTGTTGGCCTCATGTTTGTGCATAAGAACACATCATCTTTTTGCCTTTATTAATGTTCGGATGAAGCACCAACAGAGGTTTTGTTTATAAAACTAATTAAATTCCAATTAAGAAGTTAACTAACTTTTAGATGTTCAGAACTGGTTCGCAGTAGACAGCTATCATGGTAGCCAATCCGGTTCTCTTTGAATGTGACGCCCTTAGAAATCCAACTTGCAAGTTCCAACCTTTTCCTTTGAAGAGGAAAGTTTTACTATAGCAAGTACAGTAATGAAATATTATACTGACATGCGACATATGGAGAGAGGTAAAAGATAGATGTTTGTATATCTGTCAAAGCTTTTGATCTATGAGTCACGGGAAATCTAAGCTAGAAACAGTAATAGAAGGTTTGTGAAAGATAAGGCCGACGATTATTTTTAAAGTTGAAAATTTATCTTTTCAAATATCAAGGCTTATTTGAAAACAGATAACCCAATGCCTCTTAGAATTAGAATGGTGCTTTCCTTTTATATATAGACACGCGTGCGTATATGCATACGCATCTTGCACCACTAGATGAAACCATTCAATGGTCAGAAAAGCGGGAGGAAAAGATTCCCTTTTCCCTTGAGAGAAGAATGGTCTAACTCATATACATTCATACATACCTACCTAGGATGCATGAATATTCAGACTTAAATCTTAATTTTGATTTAAAATTCATCCAAATCTAGACTTATTTCGCTAAGAGACGCAGTTAAGTTGATTTAAGATCCTGCCACGGGTGCTACTGTAGCATAGTGGTAAAACTTTTATGCAGTTGAGCAGAATGTGCAGGGTTCAAATCCTACTTATGTCTGGTTATGGCCTATTATTAAAAAGGGGGAAAAACGATTTCGCATGATCGAGTGCTATGATGCCTTTGTAGATCGGGGCCGCGATGCCTTTGTTCACTACTACAATATGGGCAACCCTACGGCTACAAGAATCCGTAGGGGCAACTTTTTATTGCCCCTACGGACTAATCCGTAGGTCCCCATGGTTGTCCTTATGGGGCCTTACGTTTTAATTTAAAAATATTAAATCGTAATTTGTTATTTGGCCCTACGGAGCCGCAAACAAATGACCTACGGTGAAGTCCGTAGGGACATATAAATGGGTATTTAATAAATAAAAAGGCACAGAAAAGCCCTACGTCTCGATCTCGTTTCGTTCCCAAAATTCTCTCTCAATCTCTCCCGCGTATCGATCTCGTTCCCGAACCTTCAATTTTTTCCTCGTCGCCACCGCCCTCCGCCCGCGGCCCACCATCGTCCTCGTTCCCAAAACTTCCTTGTCGACTTCCTCGTCACCACCTCCCGCGAGCCGTCGCCAATTGCATCGTCGACCACCGGTCTCCTCCGTCGTCTCCTCCACCGCCCGCTACAAATTAGTAAATCTCCAATTACTTATAATTTTGATGATGTTAGGGCTAGGGTTCTTGGTTCTGCAGGATTCGGGTGGGGCCCGAGGGTTAGGGTTAGGCATCGGGTTCAGTTAGGGTTAGGGTTAGGGTTAAGGTTCGGTTGCGGTTAGGGTTAGGGTTAGGGTTGGGGTCAGGGTTCGATTGGGGTTGGGGTTGGGGTTAGGGTTAGGATTAGAGTTCAGTTGGGGTTAGGGTTAGGGTTCGGTTGGGGTTGGGATTGGGGTTGGGTTAGGATTCGGTTGGGGTTGGTGTTGGGGTTAGGGTTAGGGTTCAATTGGGGTTGGGGCTAGGGTTAGGATTAATTAGTTGGGCTTAGGGTAATTAGGGTTAGGGTTTGGTTCAGGATTAGGGTTAGAGACTAGAGTTAATTTGGATTAATTAGAGATAATTTGAAAGGGTTAGGATGTTGATTAAGGTTAATTAGGTTAATTTGGGTAAATTGGGTTAAGTTTGGGTTGATTAGAGTTAATTAGGTTAATTTGGGTAAATTGGGTTAAGTTTGGCTTAATTAGAGATAATTTGTGTTTGGATAACGATTATGGTTAATTGTGCTTAATTAGGTTAATTTGGGTTATTTAGGGTGCACGAGTTCATTGCAGTAAAATACTCGATGATAATGTAAACGTACAATTTTACCGTTAACGCAAGAAAATTTTATCTTAAACTTGAAATTTCGAACCCTTAATAATGAAATGTAAATGTAAAACCACAACAAACGTATCATTAGAGAGTGATTCAAAATGTTCAAGTTAAAACCAATATATGATACTCGATGATAATATGAAACTTTCTTATTTTCATCGATACTCATATATGAAACTCAAAACACCACTTTGTAACAACCCTAAATTTCCTATACAAGTTTTTACAAAATTTTTGAAAAAATCCATAAGGGGTATTTATTGCCTGAGCACAAGATATAAGTAATTATTTTGCTTTTTAATTACAAGTTAAAAGAATGTAACAACTCCATTTTCAGTGTACAAAAATTTGCTTTAAAATTAATGTATACTTGGGGTATTTACATTTACTGTTATTATTTTAAGTAATTAATTAGCTCCATAATTACAAGAAGGAGCTTGTAGCTCATTGGAAATACCTTACACTGCTGAACCAAGCCACCAGAGTTCAAATCCCATACCCCACATTATTTTTAATATTGATTTTTTTTTAAAACCTTTAGAATACCAAGAGTTTACACGTGCATATCTCACAAAAACCCCACTACACCTAAAGATGTAACATTTCCAGAAGTTAGATAAACAGTCGGGGGGGATTCCGGCCGCCTGACTCGGCCGGGAATCGGCCAAATCGGCCTTGACTCGGTCTGATTCCGTCCTCAGACCGAGTCACGGCCAGGTCACGGCCGAGTCGGCCGATTCCGGCGACGGCCCCAACATGAAAGTTGTGTATTTTCATATTCCCTATGCACCTGCAAAATTTCAGCCTCAAACCACTTCCAGAGCTCTTTTAAAACCCCAATTACTCCACTTTTAATACATTTTTTAAAATATATTTTATCACATTTTTCATTTTAACCTTTCATCTACCCTAACCCTAGTCTACCCTATAAATACACCCCCTACCATCTACCCTCTCATCCCAAAATCCTGAGCCCACTCTCTCAAATTTTTTTCAAGAGTCGTGTACTTTGAAAACAAGCTCGAGGCGAAGCTCCGACGAATTCCCGGCGGAACTTCCGGCGGCCGTTTTAAGGAACTACCGGCGACGACGCAATACATCGGTGATCGCTTTAGTTCTCCCTCAATCTCTCGTGTAAGCTAAAACCCGTAAGTCCCTTTCTATCTCTCTTCTCCATTATCAAAATACGGATTTACAAAACCCGACGGAATCGGAACAAATCCGATTTCCGATTCGGTTTTCTATAAAATTCCACTTCTCACTAATACAACCATACTTAAACTTTCTCATGTTGACTATTAAACACTAATCAAACAATTTGAACAAGTTTCATCACATGAAATGATAGCTATTTCAATTTATCGTATTTTTCGCTTAAATATCACATTGTTTCAATTCTTCATTTAACTCCATCAAACTTACTATACATTTAAAGTAGATCACAAGATAACGACCAACCTCCTCACACACTCATATGCAACACCCCCGAGAACCTAGAATACGAGAAAACAAACATTTTCATTTAAATACCATATACTTAATAAAACCATTTCTAAAACATTTAGTTTTGAAACACTTTTAAAGATGTACCACTTATTATGAAAATACGATAAGTTGTGGATATCGATCATTTATCTAAACCTGACTATGTGGTGTTTAGGTTAGGCAAGTGAGAAAGGTAACTTTAAAAGGCCCGTCTCACGATAATTCGTGAACGGATCCCTCCTTTCTTCACTTGTACTTACCTGACCACAATTAGCGGTGAAGAGACGATTTGAGGCATCTCACAACTTGTCGTCTGGACCAGTTAGGAATAGACTAGTTAACTTAGGAGAAACTAGAACATACAATACAGAAAATATACATCTTTACAAATAAATACCAATTACTTCATAAAACCATTTTCTAAAACATTTAGTATTTTACAAATTTTGCAAAGCGCCGCTACAATCCACTTTGGGGAACCCGTTCGGGATGGTGCGGATTATCGCACATCCTCGGACTTAGTAGTGCGAGATTCAGACCTCCGCAAGGAGCATTCGGTCTCGAAAGATTTAAAATACGACATCTTAAGAAAATGAGATTTTTAGAATATAAAAAATATATTAAAATTATTTTTGTATAAATATATGTATATTTATCATTAAAATACCTATTTTGTTATGATATAAATATTCCACTTTTTTCTAAAAAAACCACAAGAATCAATTTTACACTAAAATACCAAGAATTCCATATAAATCAATATTACAAATAAATACCTTTATTTCTGAATTTAGGATATTTTCATTAGAAATATCATAATATAAAATCCATATTCATTACAACCCTAAACACGAATAATAAATGCTTGGGGTATATTTTGAAAAAGTATATAAAAGTATTTTTATATAAAACCTCCTCAAGTTCTATAAATTACCCTAACGACCCTAGTAAATATAGGTTTAAGCGGAACCAATCTCTTGAGCTTCAGGGAGCCGGAGAAGTAGGTGCTTGCCTATCTAAGCTAGACAAATTAATAAAAACAATCATGACTTCAAGTTACTTTGCTGATTGTCTGACTCGGGTTTGAGTCTGATTAATCTGACTTGAATATGATTCAAGTCAATCTACAATTTACAATCTTCAACATGAATCCATGAATCCAATTATCAATCTATACGACTTGACTGAACCGAACCATGGATATACATTCCATTTACATGGTTCTCCAGTTATTCCATTTACATGATTCTACGGTTACATCCGTTTACTGATATCATGGTTTCGGTCAGTCTTTCAATTATACAATCAATATAATTTACAAGACAAACAATACAACCAAAACACTACGGGGTTTAAGGGGTAGATTGGTACGGAAGGTGTTAAAGGTGTCACGAGACGGTAAGATTAAGACACCTAACATGAATCCAATTGCCGTTGTTCCGGTTGTATAACGAAACCTTGTACTTCCATTTGCCCTGATCTCTAGCATACTGAGACCTCTCTCGTATATACTGGCATTCTTCTGTACCAAGCTACAAACAACAACGTTAATATAACATTACAACAATATAATACAACATTAAAAGCTACTCTCTCTCTCTCTTTCTTCTTTTCTACTTCTCTCTTATCTTTGGGATTTATCGAGCGATCTGTTCGCTGACGACATTCTATTTCTTTCTTCTTTGAATGTCGTCAGGTGGTTTGGACCCGACAGAGATCGAGCCATTTACAGAAGACTTGGATCAGCTTGCTGAAGAACCAGAGCTCTAGTTTCATTGTACATTTTCCATTCAGTACTTTTCATTTCCTGTCATGCTATTGTTTAGGCATCATTTTTATTTCAGTTGTATTTCCTTTTCATACATTGTACAAAAGAATGTTAATAAATAAAAGTTGCTGTTTTTATTATACCTTACCTTTTGTGTATTTTCTTTTATATTTCTTAGTTACGCTTAGCGTATTTGCTTCTGAGTAAATACGTAGCGGGCCAGTCGCGTCCCCTTCGCCGTAGAATGGGAAGCGGGGCGTGACAGGTTTTGTTGGTGGCCCATGTAGGTCAGAGCTGTATGAAACCCTATTATGCAGTTATGTTCTGCGTGAACAAACCTAAGCAATATAACACAAGAACCAGCAACTAAAACATTCTTTACAATTCATGTTCCTTGAATCTTACAATTTCATATTTTTTGAATTTTATCATTTCATATATTTTGAATCTGTCCAACCTTTTTTACAATCTTACCAAAACCTTCGTATTCTTTCATTCCTTCACACATTTTTCACATTTTTAAAATAAAACCCTTGCACCACCTTATTATTTTTTTCATACACTATCAGTACTTCAGTCACCAAACTTTCCTTGAATCTGTTACATTTTCCTTTTACAAATTTCGAGGACGAAATTTTTATAAGGAGGGTAGAATGTAACAACCTTAAATTTCCTATACAAGTTTTTACAAAATTTTTGAAAAAAATCCATAAAGGGTATTTATTGCCTGAGCACAAAATATAAGTAATTATTTTGCTTTTTAATTACAAGTTAAAAGAATGTAACAACTCCATTTTTAGTGTATAAAAATTTGCTTTAAAATTAATGTATACTTGGGGTATTTACATTTACTGTTATTACTTTAAATAATTAATTAGCTCCATAATTATAAGAAGGGGTTGTAGCTCATTGGTAATACCTTACACTGCAGAACCAAGCCACCAGAATTCAAATCTTATACCCCATATTATTTTTAATATTGAATTTTTTAAAAACCTTTAGAATGCCAAAAGTTTACACGTGCATATCTCACAAAAACCCCACTACACCCAAAGATGTAACATTTCCAGGAGTTAGATGAACCATCGGAAGGGGATCCCGGCCGCCTGACTCGGCCGGGAATCGGCCTTGACTCGGTCTGACTCAGTCCTCAGACCGAGTCACGGCCGAGTCGGCCGATTCCGGCGACGGCCCCGACATGAAAGTTGTGTATTTTCATATTCTCTATGCACCTGCAAAATTTCAGTCTCAGACCACTTCCAGAGCTCTTTTAAAACCCCAATTACTCCACTTTTAATACATTTTATCACATTTTTCATTTTAACCTTTCATCTATCCTAACCCTAGTCTATCCTATAAATACACCCCCTACCATCTACCCTCTCACCCCAAAATTTTGAGCCCACTATCTCAAAAAATTTCCAAGAGTCGTGTACTTTGAAAACAAGCTCGAGGCGAAGCTCCGACGAATTCCCGGCGGAACTACCGGCGACCATTTTAAGGAACTACCGGCGACGACGCAATATATCGGCGATCTCTCTAGTTCCCCCTCACTCTCTCATGTAATCTAAAACCCGTAAGTCCCTTTCTATCTCTCTTTTCCATTCTCAAAATACGGATTTACAAAACCCGACGGAATCGGAACAAATCCGATTTCCGATTCGGTTTTCTATAAAATTCCACTTCTCACTAATACAACCATACTTAAACTTCCTCATGTTGACTATTAAACACTAATCAAACAATTTGAACAACTTTCATCATATGAAATGATAGCTATTTCAATTTATCGTATTTTTCGCTTAAATACCACATTGTTTCAATCCTTCATTTAACTCCATCAAACTTGCTATACATTTAAAGTAGATCACGAGGTAACGACCAACCTCCTCACACACTCATATGCAACACCCCCGAGAACCTAGAATACGAGAAAACAAACATTTTTATTTAAATACCATATACTTAATAAAACCATTTCTAAAACATTTAGTTTTGATACACTTTTAAAGATGTACCACTTATTATGAAAAATGATAAGTTGTGGATATCGATCGTTTATCTAAATCTGACTTTATGGTGTCTAAGCTAGGCAAGTGAGAAAGGTAACTTTAAAAGGCCCGTCTTACGATAATTCGTGTGCGGATCTCTCCTTTCTTCACTTGTACTTACCTGGCCACAATTGGCTGTGAAGAGGCGATTTGAGATATCTCACAACTTGTCGTCTGAACCAGTTAGGAATAGACTAGTTAATTTAGGAGAAACTAGAACATACAATACGGAAAATATATATCTTTACAAATAAATACCAATTACTTCATAAAACCGTTTTCTAAAACATTTAGTATTTTATAATCTTTCCAAAGCGCCGTTACAACCCACTTTGGGAAACCCGTTCGGGATGGTGCGGATTATCGCACATCCTCGGACTTAGTAGTGCGAGATGCAGACCTTCGCAAGTAGCATTCGGTCTCGAAAGATTTAAAATACGACATTTTAAGAAAATGAGATTTTTAGAATATAAAAAATATATTAAAATTATTTTTGTATAAATATATGTATATTTATCATTAAAATACCTATTTTGTTATGATATAAATATTCCACGTTTTTCTAAAAAAACACAAGAATCAATTTTACACTAAAATACCACGAATTCCATATAAATCAATATTACAAATAAATACCTTTATTTCTGAATTTAGGATATTTTCATTAGAAATATCATAATATAAAATCCATATTCATTACAACCCTAAACACGAATAATAAATGCTTGGGGTATATTTTGAAAAAGTATATAAAATTATTTTTATATAAAACCTCCTCAAATTCTATAAATTACCTTAAGGACCCTAGTAAACATAGGTTTAAGCGGAACCAATCTCTTGAGCCTCAGGGAGCCGGAGAAGTGGGTGCTTGCCTATCTAAGGTAGACAAATTAATAAAAACAATCAGGACTTCAAGTTCCTTTGCTGATTGTCTGACTCGGGTTTGAGTCTGATTAATCTGACTTGAATATGATTCAAGTCAATCTACAATTTACAATCTTCAACATGAATCCATGAATCCATGAATCAATCTATACGACTTGACCGAACCGAACCATGGATATATATTCCATTTACATGGTTCTCCAGTTATTCCATTTACATGATTCTACGGTTACATCCATTTACTGATATCATAGTTTCGGTCAGTCTTTCAATTATACAATCAATACAATTTACAAGACAAACAATACAATCAAAACACTACGGGGTTTAAGAGTTAGATTGGTACGGAAGGTGTTAAAGGTGGCACGAGATGGTAAGATTAAGACACCTAACATGAATCCAATTGTCGTTGTTCCGGGTTGTATAACGGAGCCTTGTATTTCCATTTGCCCTGGTCTCTAGTATACTGAGACTCCTCTCGTATACACCGGCATTCTTCTGTACCAAGCTACAAACAACAACGTTAATATAACATTACAACAATATAATACAACATTAAAAGGTACTCTATCTCTCTTTCTTCTTTTCTACTTCTCCCTTATCTTTGGGACTTACCGAGCGATCTGTTCGTTGACGACATTCTATTTTTTTCTTTTTTGAATGTCGTCAGGTGGTTTGGACCCGACAGAGATCGAGCCATTTGCAGAAGACTTGGATCAGCTTGTTGAAGAACCAGAGCTCCAGTTTCATTGTACATTTTCCATTCAGTACTTTTCATTTCCTGTCATGCCATTGTTTAGGCATCATTTTTATTTCAGTTGTATTTCATTTTCATGCATTGTACAAAAGAATGTTAATAAATAAAAGTTGCTGTTTTATTATACCTTACCTCTTGTGTATTTTCTTTTATATTGCTTAGTTACGCTTAGCGTATTTGATTCTGAGTAAATACGTAGCGGGCCAGTCGCGTCCCCTTCGCCGTAGAATGGGAAGCGGGACGTGACAGGTTTTGTTGGTGGCCCATGCAGCTCAGAGCTGTATGAAACCCTATTATGCAATTCTGTTCTACGTGAACAAACCTAAGCAATATAATACAAGAACCAGCAACTAAAATATTCTTTACGATTCATGTTCCTTGAATCTTACAATTTCATATTTCTTGAATCTTATCATTTCATATAGTTTGAATCTGTCCAATCTTTTTTTACAATCTTACCAAAACTTTCGTATTCTTTCATTCCTTCACACATTTTTCACATTTAAAAAAAAAAAACCTTGCACCACCTTGTTATTTTTTTCATACACTATCAGTAATTCAGTCATCAAACTTTCCTTGAATCTGTTACACTTTCCTTTTACAAATTTCGAGGACGAAAATTTTATAAGGAGGGTAGAATATAACAATCCTAAATTTCCTATACAAATTTTTACAAATTTTTTGAAAATATCCATAAGGGGTATTTATTGCCTGAGCACAAGATATAAGTAATTACTTTGCTTTTTAATTACAAGTTAAAAGAATGTAACAACACTATTTTTAGTGTACAAAAATTTGCTTTAAAATTAATGTATACTTAGGGTATTTACATTTACTGTTATTATTTTAAATAATTAATTAACTCCATAATTACAAGAAGGAGCTTGTAGCTCATTGGTAATACCTTACACTGCTGAACCAAGCCACCAGAGTTCAAATCCCATACCCACATTATTTTTAATATTGATTTTTTTAAAAGCTTTAGAATACTGAGAGTTTACACGTGCATATCTCACAAAAACCCTACTACACCCAAAGATGTAACATTTCCAGGAGTTAGATGAACCGTCGGGAGGATCCCGGCCGCCTGACTCGGCCAAATCGGCCTTGACTCGGTCTGACTCAGTCCTCAGACCGAGTTACGGCCGAGTCACGGCCGAGTCGGCCTATTCCGGCGACGGCCCCAACATGAAAGTTGTGTATTTTCATATTCCCTATGCACCTGCAAAATTTTAGGCTCAGACTACTTCCAGAGCTCTTTTAAAACCCCAATTACTCCACTTTTAATACATTTTTTTATACATTTTATCACATTTTTCATTTTAACCTTTCATTTACTCTAACCCTACTCTACCCTATAAATACACCCCCTACCATCTACCCTCTCACCCCAAAATCCTGAGCCACTCTCTCAAAATTTTTCCAAGAGTCGTGTACTTTGAAAACAAGCTCGAGGCGAAGCTCCGACGAATTCCCGGCGGAACTTCCGGCGACCGTTTTAAGGAACTACCTGCGACGACGCAATACATCGGCGATCTCTCTAGTTCCCCTCACTCTCTCGTGTAATCTAAAACCCGTAAGTCCCTTTCTATCTCTTTTTTCCATTATCAAAATACGGATTTACAAAACCCGACGGAATCGGAACAAATCCGATTTCCGATTCGGTTTTCTATAAAATTCCACTTCTCACTAATACAACCATACTTAAACTTCCTCATGTTGACTATTAAAAACTAATCAAACAATTTGAATAAGTTTCATCACATGAAATGATAGCTATTTCAATTTATCGTATTTTTCGCTTAAATACCACATTGTTTCAATCCTTCATTTAACTCCATCAAACTTGCTATACATTTAAAGTAGATCACGAGGTAACGACCAATCTCCTCGCACACTCATATGCAACACCCCCGAGAACCTAGAATACGAGAAAACAAACATTTTTATTTAAATACCATATACTTAATAAAACCATTTCTAAAACATTTAGTTTTGATACACTTTTAAAGATGTACCACTTATTATGAAAATATGATAAGTTGTGGACATCTATCGTTTATCTAAACCTGACTTTGTGGTGTCTAGGCTAGGTAAGTGAGAAAGGTAACTTTAAAAGGCCCGTCTCACGATAATTCGTGAGCGGATCCCTCCTTTCTTCACTTATACTTACCTGGACACAATTGGCTGTGAAGAGGCGATTTGAGGCATCTCACAACTTGTCGTCTGGACCAGTTAGGAATAGACTAGTTAACTTAGGAGAAACTAGAACATACAATACGGAAAATATACATCTTTACAAATAAATACCAATTACTTCATAAAACTATTTTCTAAAAGATTTAGTATTTTACAATCTTTGCAAAGCGCCGCTACAACCCACTTTGGGAAACCCGTTCGGGATGGTGTGGATTATCGCACATTCTCGGACTTAGTAGTGCGAGATCCAGACCTCCGTAAGGAGCATTCGGTCTCGAAAGATTTAAAATACGACATCTTAAGAAAATGTGATTTTTAGAATATAAAAAATATATTAAAATTATTTTTGTATAAATATATGTATATTTATCATTAAAATACCTATTTTGTTATGATATAAATATTCCACCTTTTTCTAAAAAAAACACAAGAATCAATTTTACACTAAAATACCACGAATTCCATATAAATCAATATTACAAATAAATACCTTTATTTCTGAATTTAGGATATTTTCATTAGAAATATCATAATATAAAATCCACATTCATTACAACCCTAAACAAGAATAATAAATGCTTGGAGTGTATTTTGAAAAAGTATATAAAAGTATTTTTACATAAAACCTCCTCAAGTTCTATAAATTACCCGAAAGACCCTAGTAAACATAGGTTTAAACGGAACCAATCTCTTGAGCCTCAGGGAGCCGGAGAAGTAGGTGCTTGCCTATCTAAGCTAGACAAATTAATAAAAACATTCAGGACTTCAAGTTACTTTGCTGATTGTCTGACTCGGGTTTGAGTCTGATTAATCTGACTTAAATATGATTCAAGTCAATCTACAATTTACAATCTTCAACATGAATCCAATTATCAATCTATACGATTTGACTGAACCGAACCATGGATATACATTCCATTTACATAGTTCTCCAGTTATTCCATTTACATGAATCTACGGTTATATCCGTTTACTGATATCATGGTTTCGGCCAGTCTTTCAATTATACAATCAATAAAATTTACAAAACAAATAATACAATCAAAACACTACGGGGTTTAATGGGTAGATTGGTACGGAAGGTGTTAAAGGTAGCACGAGACGGTAAGATTAAGACACCTAACATGAATCCAATTGCCGTTGTTCCGGGTTGTATAACGGAGCCTTGTACTTCCATTTGCCCTGGTCTCTAGCATACTGAGACCCCTCTCGTATACACTGGTATTCTTCTGTACCAAACTAGAAACAACAACGTTAATATAACATTACAACAATATAATACAACATTAAAAGGTACTTTCTCTCTCTTTCTTCTTTTCTACTTCTCCCTTATCTTTGGGACTTACCGAGCGATCTGTTAGTTGACGACATTCTATTTTTTTCTTCTTTGAATGTCGTCAGGTGGTTTGGACCCGACAGAGATCGAGCCATTTGCAGAAGACTTGGATCAGCTTGTTGAAGAACCAGAGCTCCAGTTTCATTGTACATTTTCCATTCAGTACTTTTCATTTCCTGTCATGCCATTGTTTAGGCATCATTTTTATTTCAGTTGTATTTCCTTTTCATGCATTGTACAAAAGAATGTTAATAAATAAAAGTTGATGTTTTTATTATACCTTGCCTCTTGTGTATTTTCTTTTATATTGCTTAGTTACGCTTAGCGTATTTGCTTCTGAGTAAATACGTAGCGGGCCAGTCGCGTCCCCTTCGCCGTAGAATGGGAAGGGGGGCGTGACAGGTTTTGTTGGTGGCCCATGCAGGTCAGAGCTGTATGAAACCCTATTATGCAGTTATGTTCTGCGTGAACAAACCTAAGCAATATAACACAAGAACCAGCAACTAAAATATTCTTTATAATTTATGTTCCTTAAATCTTATAATTTCATATTGCTTGAATCTTATCATTTCATATATTTTGAATCTGTCCAACCTTTTTCACAATCTTACCAAAACCTTTGTATTCTTTCATTCCTTCACACATTTTTCATATTTTTTAAAAAAAACCCTTGCACCACCTTGTTATTTTTTTCCATGCACTATCAGTACTTCAGTCACCAAACTTTTCTTGAATCTGTTACACTTTCCTTTTACAAATTTCGATGACGAAATTTTTATAAGGAGGGTGGAATGTTGTTTACTGCCGGAAACCGGGAAAGGCTGACGTCTTGCCTGAATCTGGGGGCAGATACTAATTGGTGCTGTCCGTCCACCTCTCCGAAAATGCCAAGTTGATTTATGACAACGTGTATCGAAGGTTTAAACAGATACGGCCGATGTAGCAGACTTCGTCAGATTCCCCCTCGCTTGAGGGTTTTTTGATTGTTGGGACGTTCTTCCCTGCAGGCGCAAGCCTCTGCAGTTAATTACGCTACCGCATCGCGGTAACCACTTTCTCTTTCTCCAGATGGTCACTTCGTGTCGTGGGTGTTTGTTTTGTATGTGGTTGCCCGTGGATTGTATACGGAGACTAATTTATGTTGTCGCCCGTAGAACGTGGATTAGTCCAAATCCGTATTTTCTTAGATTTGGGTTTGGGGGGGTTTGGGTTTAAGGATACGTTAGTCTCATTTGAGACTAAGATCAACTTAGACGTTCGTTAAGAATACGTTAGTCTAATTTTAGACTAAGATCAACTCAACGTTTGTTAAGGACACGTTAGTCTAATTTTTGACTAAGATCAACTTAACAGGATCATTTAGATCCAACAAAAGAACATTTGAACTCTATTGTTTAGTTTAGGGACATTGCGGTCGATTACCAGTTTAAGGACGTAGTGGTCCAATACCAGTTTAAGGACGTAGTGGTCCAGGTTAAGGACATCATAGTCCGTGAGTTTAAAGACCTCACAGTCAAGGTTAAGGACATCATAGTCCGTGAGTTTAAAGACCTCACAGTCAAAGTTAGGGACATCATAGTACATGGGCTTAAGGACCGCACAGTCCAGTTTAAAAACGTCATAGTCTATAAAATATGTGGTTATCGAGACCCGTCACCTCTTTGAAGACGTTGAAGGATTATAACGACAAATATCAAAGGAGTGAAGAGATGTACCCTTGAACCAAAGTTGATTGGGGATCTGTAATCCAATTTGGAACTAAGATCAATTTATTAGATTATGAGCACATTGGCTCAGTTAAATCTGAATTGAGGACTTATGGCCAGTTTGGGCTAAGTCCAATTATGTTTGAAATATCGGCCCTTTGGACCATTAGACATTTGTCTGGGTTCAGCCCCTCATCATTCAGCAGTGCTAAACAGAGATTTGGGGGCTCTGACAACATTTTGTCTTTGATTTTCTCAATTTTGAGATTCATTTGGAGGAGAGACTTTTGCCTCTGGAAAATTAGCCAATTTGGCTAAAAGTAGTGTCAAACACTAAAGAACAACAGTGTTAAACACTTGAAATATAGAATCCCAAATTAGTGTTAAACACTAGAAAATAACAATGTTAAACACTGGAAATAAGATTTTTAAATTAGTGTTAAACACTAAAAGATAATCATTGTTAAACACTGGGAATAAAACTCTTGAATTAGTGTTAAACACTAAAGAAAAAGGGGTCACGTGAGGGCACCCAAAGGTGGGAGCAGATTCCTTTTCTTCGTTCTGCAATTAAGTGTTAAACACTTTTAATTTTCATAGCCATCACGTGTGGGCACGTGATATATGCTCATGCCCTGATTTATTAGATCATTTATTAGGGGTCACGTGGTAACACGTGAGAGCGCCCAAAGCTTAGATTTCCTTTGCCTTTTCTTTCTGTGTTTTGGAGATCACGTGGGAGCACGTGAGGCATTGCCTCAGAACTTTTTCTTTTCATTTTTGGGGATCTCTTCAGGGGTCACGTGGGGACACGTGATCTTAGTTCTTTTCATGCACGGAGATCTTTTAAGTCTCCTTATTTTATTTTGAGAATTAAATTCTCTGTAGGGTTAAACCCTAATCATGATTTTGGAGGAATTAAATTCCTATTATTTTGGGAGAATTGAATTCTTATGCCGGGTTGAACCCTAATTTTATTTGGAGGAATTAAATTCCTATAATTTTGGGAGAATTAAATTCTCATATAGGGTTAAACCCTAGTTTTATCTTAAAGGAATTAAATTCCTGTGAGTTTGGGAGAATTAAATTCTCATATAGGGTTAAACCCCAATTTTGTTTCGGGAGAATTAAATTCTCTAAACTCAATAGCCCCTCTAAGTTTTGGATCTGCATGGCAGGATCTCAACCCGATGAGAATTAAATTCTCAACTTATGGGGAGATGTGCTCTTTGCAGATCTTCAATCAGAGGAAGAACTAAGTTCTTTTGTGCAGAAGAGTTAAACTCTTAGATTTTGAGAATTAAATTCTCTGTTTGAAGTTTAGATTCCCTTTCTTTTCTCACCTAGGGTTTTCTTTCTTGAGAATTAAATTCTCCTTTTTTTTCTCTCTGCTATTTTCCTTTAGAAAATTTCAAGATCCCCAAAATTCCCACTCCCTCTTCTCTTCTTGGCTCCTATTTATAGGAGAAATAAAAGAATCAATTTGTTTAATGAATCTTTCATTGAAAGATTTTAATTGATTTTGTAACCAACATGATCTTTTAGATCACTCAGTGAATTTTATTCACCATTGGATTTTAAATCCAAAAATATTCTGTTTGTTATTTTCGGTGAGATTTAGGGAAAATCTTTCCTTGTCTAAGATTTTTTCCATAAATTGGTGATTTTTAATCACCCTTGGATCTTTAATCCAACGGTCCCCATAATCCTTTTCCATTTGGAAAGATTTAGAAACTTTTAGAATTTAATTCTATTAAACTGTAAGACTTTCGAAGCCAGTCACGTGCTGACACGTGACCCTTGGTCACGTGTAAGTACGTGACCCCCAATTGAGTCATTTTCTCAGCGTTTATTTACGCTTCAGTTTTAACCATCACGTGTCAACAGGTGACCCTTGGTCACGTGTGAGCACGCGATACCTTATTGAGGTATTTCCTTCAGCCATTTGTTTTTATTTTTGTTCTAACTATCACGTGTCAACACGTGACCATTGATCACGCGTGAGCACGTGATACCTCATTGAGGTAATTCCTGATTTTTAATCGGGGAACAGTGCATAGCATATTTGCTCATAACTTTTGATCCCGGATGAATTATGAAGCCCATAATATATCAAATCGAAGGATTTTTCGAGATGCTTTGGATACCATCAGAATTTAACAGTTACTCCTTTGGGAGTTTATCAAAATACAGGCCGGAAGATACTGGTTCGCATTTCCTTAAACGTATCGCTGTCATTTGATACCTTGGGCTCTTTTGTGCAGAAATTTTTGACGGGAACAAATGCCCCCCACTACTTTACTCACGTAAGTATGTACGTGGGTGAAGTAGTGCAGAGTTATGCATGGCCATAGAATTGAGGTCTTAGGAGACAAGTTTTAGGGTCCTTATATCCTAAGACCTTTTCATCTTCATGAGCCGTAAGGGTCTCAAGAAGGTTTTTCTCCCTACAGGTCGAGAGGATCTCGCAGGTATATTTTCTCCTTAGGGGTCGTGAGGACTCCTAAGTGTGTTTTCCCTTGAGAGTCGTAAGTATCCCACAAGAGAATTTTCTCCCTTACAAGTCGAGAGGACTCATAAGTGATTTTTTCCCTCCTTGTCGATATTTGACTTCGGGGAATGTGGCCTATAGATAATCCATCTTGACCTCTTTGTAGGGCAGTGATAGCTTAGGAGACAGGATTAGGATCTGCCACCTAAGACTTTTCAACTTTACGAGCCGTGAGGGTCTCATAAAGACTTTTCGCCCTACGAGTCGAGAGGATCCCGTAGGTGTATTTTCTCCCTAGAAGTCGTGAGGACTCCTAAATGTGTGTTTTCTCTTGAGAGTCGTAAGGATCTCACAAGAGAATTTTCCCGCTTACAAGTCGAGAGGACTTGTAAGTGGTTCTTTCCCTCTTTGTCGATGTTCGACTTCGGAGAGTGTGACCCGTGAATAGTATGCAGGAGTCCATCTTGGACTGACTCGCAGGGCCCCAATGCTTAGGAAACATGTTTTTTTTAATCCCCATTGCCTAAGGCTTTGCCTTACGAGTCGAGACGAATCGAAAAGTTCTCGCAAGGATGTCCTAACGTCACAGTTAACCTCTGCTTTGTACGACAAAGGTCCGTTAGGGTCTGTGGTACTAGGATTTTGTCTGTCGTACCGTCGCGTTGGTTGATGTATTCCTCGATAGGCAATCTTGCTGTTCGAGCAGCCTTACGACTGTCGTGTCTCTGATCCCTTCGGGGGCTGGATAAGACGTCTTCAAGCAATCTTCCTAGACAGTTTGACTGTCGGAAGAGCAAGCGTTAGGAATTTTGTCATGCCGCTTTTTACTTGAGGTTAGGCTCATTTTGGAGAGCCCCGATGAGTCATAAGCACTCCGCGCTGGTGTAGGATGATCTCCGATAGTATTTCAGGTTTTATATGAGTTACCGTCAAGACCCTGAAGTAGGAATTTGGCCTTCATTTGCTGGCACTGCATCTGCTGTATCGAGACGAATGTCGCGGTTGTCCTTAGGTTGCATATGACCCATCGAGGTTTGGAACTAAGGATTTTGCCATGGTTCCGTTATTTGATTGTCGCGTCTGAACCCTGCTGGAGGAAGAATGCTGGGGTGACATCTCGTCTGCTGTATCGAGACGAACGTCGAGGTGTTGACCACTCCGCGCTAGTGTAGGATGATCTCCGATAGTCTTTCAGGTTTTATATGAGTTACCGTCAAGACCATGAAGCTAGGAATTTGGCCTTTGCTTCGTTTGCTTTGGCGCGTCCGAATCCTGTTGGAGGAAGGGCGCTGTAGTGACATCTCGTCTGCTGTATCGAGACGAAAGTCGAGATGGTGACCACTCCACGCTAGTGTGGAATGATCTCCGATAGTTTTTCAGGTTTTATATGAGTTACTGTTAAGACCCTGAAGCTAGGAATTTGGCCTTTGCTTCGTTTCTTTTGGCGCGCTCGAATCTTGTTGGAGGAAGGGCGCTGTAATGACATTTCATCTGCTGTATCGAGACGAACGTCGAGATGGTGACCACTCCGCGCTAGTGTGGGATGATCTCCGATAGTCTTTCAGGTTTTATATGAGTTACCGTCAAGACCCTGAAGCTAGGAATTTGGCCTTTGCTTCATTTTTTTTGGCGCGTCCGAATCTTGTTGGAGGAAGGACGCTGTAATGACATCTCGTCTGCTGTATCGAGACGAACGTCGAGGTGGTGACCACTCCATGCTGATGTGGGATGATCTTCGATGGTCTTTCCGGTTTTATATGAGTTGCGGTCAAGACCCTGAAGCTAGGAATTTGGCCTTCGCTTCGTTTGCTTTGGCGTGTCTGAATCCTGTTGGAGGAAGGACGCTGTAGTGACATATCGTCTGCTGTATCGAGACGAACGTCGAGGTGGTGACCACTCCGCGCTGGTGTGGGATGATCTCCGATAGTCTTTCAGGTTTTATATGAGTTACCGTCAAGACCCTGAAGCTAGGAATTTGGCCTTTACTTCGATTGGTTTGTCGCGTCCGAATCCTGTTGAAGGAAGGGCGCCGTAGTGACATCTCGTCTGCTATATCGAGACGAACGTCGAGGTGGTGACCACTCCGCGCTGATGTGGGATCATCTTCGTGGTCTTTCCGGTTTTATATGAGTTGCCGTCAAGACCCTGAAGCTAGAAATTTGGCCTTCGCTTCGTTTTCTTTGGCGTGTCCGAATCCTGTTGGAGGAAGGACGCTGTAGTGACATATCGTCTGCTGTATCGAGACGAACGTCGAGGTGGTGACCACTCCGCTGGTGTGGGATGATCTCCGATAGTCTTTCAGGTTTTATATGAGTTACTGTCAAGACCCTGAAGCTAGGAATTTGGCCTTTGCTTCGATTGGTTTGTCGCGTCCGAATCCTGTTGGAGGAAGGGCACTGTAGTGACATCTCGTCTGTTGTATCGAGGCGAACGTTAAGGTTGTGGTGGGTTTTTGCCATCGCTCCGGTTTGTTTCGACCGTGAGGTCTTTTGTTGACGTTGCATCCACATCCTGTTGGACTGCTGAGGAACGCCGTTGGTGATCTCTCATCTGCTGTATCGAGACGAATGCTGAGGTGGAGCTGGGATTTTGCCATCGCTTCGCTTTGTTTCGACCGTGAGGTCTTTTGTTGACCTTGCATCCACATCCTGCTGGACTGCGAAGGAACGCCGTCGTTGACATGTCGTCTACTGTATCGAGACGAATGCTGAGGTGGTCTCTAGGTTGTCTGTGAACCGTCGAGATTTGGAACTAGGGACTCTGCCGTGGCTCCGTTGTTTTGACCCTGGGGTGACATTGCGTCTGCTGTAATGAGACGAATGCTGAGGTGGAGCTAGGATTTTGCCATCACTCCGCTTTGTTTCAACCGTGAGGTCTTTCGTTGACGTTGCATCTGCATCCTGCTGGACTGAGAAGGAACGTCGTTGTTGACATTGCGTTTAGTGTAATGAGACGAATGCTGGGATGGAGTTGGGATTTCGCCATCACTCCGCCTAGTGATGTCACATCCGAGTCCCGTTGGACTGAGGAGGATCACCTTTTTTGATTTTTAGGCTGTAGATATTGCCATTAAGATTTGGAACTAGGGACTATGCCGTGGCTCCGTTTCGTTGTGTCGCTTCCGTGCCTTGCTGGCATAAGGAGGAATGCTGTTGTTGGTTTTCTGGAATGCAGATATGACCATTGAGACTTGGCCCTCTTTCTGATGGAACTTGGTGGGATGATATGGTTCCCTCTTCGTTTGCGCCCTATGGATTGTATACAGGAGTCAATGTGACCTCACCTGTAGGGCAAAAAGTTTTATTCTTTCATTTTTTAATTCTTTCCGCGATGCTCTATCGTTTCAGCTTTTTATATCGCGAAAATCGCGATTGTTCAATCATTTCGGCTATTTTTCGCAGTGCTCGATCATTTCGGCTATTTTTCTTTTTACTCGCTGCTTTTTATTGCGAGTTACCCAATCATTTCGGTTGTTTTTATATGCATACATTTTTACTTGCTGATTTTGTTGCAAGTTGCCCCATCATTTCGGCTATTTCATATACATTTTTTTTGGCTCGTTGATTTTTTCTCGCGAGTAGGGGATTTGGGATCTGATACCAATCTTAGTATCAGCATCACTGCGACTGGAATATTGCCAGGAGTGAATCATCATTTGCCGTAAAAGGACTTGGAATTTGATACCGTTTTAGGCATCAGCATCGCTACCACTGGGATATTATCAGGAGCGAATCATCATTTGCCTCTGTCGATGTCGAACAAATATGGTTTAGCAAACAGGGTTAGGATCCTGTCGACTAAGGCTTTTGATTTCATGAGCCGTAAGGGTCTCATAAAGTTATTTCTCCCTACGAGTCGTGAGGATCTCGTAGGTGTGTTTTCTCCTTAGGAATCGTGAGGATTCCTAAGTGTGTGTTCTCTTATAAGTCGTAAGGATCTTACAAGAGTACTTTCTCCTTATAAGTCGAGAGGACTTAAAAGGGCTGTTCACCGTATAAACATATCCCTAGTAACGGATGGGATTTTGTTAGGGAAATGTTTATTCGCGCCCGTAGATTGTATACAAGGGTCAAAACTGAACCGCTTGTAAGGCAGTATTGGAGGTTGTTGGGGGAGGGTGCTTAAGAACAAGTTCAGATCTCTGTAACTTAAGACTTTTGAATCTTATGAGCCGTGAGAGTCTCATAAGAGGGTTCTCCTTACGAGTCGTGAGGATCTCGCAAGTGTAATTTCTCCTTAGGAGTCGTGGGGATTCCCAAGTGTGTTGCTTCCTTTGTGAGTCGTAAGGATCTCACGCGGATGGTTTTCTCCTCACAAGGTTGAGAGGACCTTGCAATTGTCCTTTAACGAGGTTGAGCCCTTTCGGGTTTTCACAAACACTCACCGGTAGCCCTGCTATTTTTACTCACGGAGCCCTTTCGGGTTTTCATCCGTGCTCATTTTGCTTATGGACATACCATTTTTTTTACGAGTCTGCGCCCTTTCGGGTTTTCACAAACATCGCCGGTAGTCCTGCTGTTTTTACTCACGGCGTCCTTTCGGGTTTTCATCCGTGCCCATCTCGCTTGTGGACGTACCTTATTTTTTTATGAGTCTGCGCCCTTTCGGGTTTTCACAAATATCGTCGGTAGTCCTGCTGTTTTTACTCACGGAGCCCTTTCGGATTTTCATCCGTGCCCCTCTTGCTTGTGGACGTACCCTTTTTTTTTTGCTTTTTTTTACCACGTCAGCCTGGGGATGCCGCGGGTTGGTAGTAGTTTAACGAAGTTTCGGTCGTTTGTCAACGTACGATTACGCAGCTAGATTTTTCCGCAAATCTTCGCATGTTTTATGCCGGAGGTGGATTCCTTGAAGAGAGGGCTGATGGCGATTTCTTCGTCAGAGTCGCTTCCAAAGGCGATAACTTGCGATCCCTTGGTGTCGGCTATGCGACAGTTGCCAGCAGCTCTTTCGCGCTCATCTGTCGTGCTTTTCTGTTCCTGACGAGCCTTGCGCTTTACTCGTTGAACGTGTCATCGATGGGCAACATATCCCTGCCACCAATTTTTAAAGGCTATGCACTCCTCGGTGGGGTGTGTAATCCTCTGATGGTATAGGCAGAAGTTAGGATGTATGTCCGCTTCATCAAGACGTATATTGACAGGGGAATTTATTTGAGAGAGGGCAACTTCATTTCTATTGCCAGGGCCCTAGCAAATTGATTCCTTACTTTAAACTTGCTTTTGCTGGCGATAGGGATGCTTTGCTCCAGTCGGGGTGTCTCGACCTTTTCCTCCAGTCGTCGGCGTTTGGCACTTTCAAATATAGCCAGTTCACGCTCTCGATTGGCTTTGCTTTCCTGACGGGTTTCGTTTAGGAATGCATCAATCATTTCGTCTGATGGTCCTAGAAGTTCAGGCTGGTTTTTCTACATCCAAAGCTTCTTCACCGTTTATTAACAAATGAGAGATCACATGACAACTTGCCACATAATCCTCAGACTCATCCGACGAGTCTTCTCCATTGTCATCATCTTTGTCCACAAGGACGTGGGTGAGAAATTC
This sequence comes from Agapanthus africanus, assembly GCA_030015575.1. Lineage (NCBI taxonomy): Eukaryota > Viridiplantae > Streptophyta > Magnoliopsida > Asparagales > Amaryllidaceae > Agapanthus > Agapanthus africanus. The sequence continues at coordinate 424,249,638 of JASDDO010000018.1, read as the reverse complement.
TTGGAGTGTGACTGGGGTCTGCGCCTTCTGATTATATTCTTCCAACGTGTCAATCTATTTTTGCAGGTCCGTGCGCTTGTCACCAGGCTTCACGGGCTTTTTGGTCTTCTCCTTCTTCTTCGAAAACTTTGACGGCTGGGTGCAAGCGCTCTGACCATCACCACCAGTTTTCGGAGTTGGGCGCGGTTTCAGCATTCCCTCGATGATCTCGGGTTCCAGTGGATTTTTCCACCTGATCGCCAGGCATGTTTGGAGATCTTTCAGTATTCTTTTCGTCTTGGCTGAAAGAACGTCCTCCTATGGGGCTTCCCTTATGAATGAGCACGATGCCCCCGGCATGTCCACCTTTTTAGAGGCGTGAGGTTGTGGTGGGTTCACCTTCCAATTTTCGGATAATGCGAACTTACTTTGTTGGTATTGGTCCTCCATCTAGCCTTTGAAGACGAAACAATATTCGATTGGATGGCTTACTGCTTGGTGGTAAGGGCAGTAATTAGGATTGTTGACATCGCCTGGCTGCAACGGACGTTTTGGATCTGGCAGATTGATGAGTTTGTTGCGCACTGCCAGCTCGAACAATTTCCTCGTTTTATCCTGGGGAAACGAGTAAGGACGTCCCAGTCTCTCCTCGAGGGATGGGCATGGACGTACGTTGTTTTGGAGAACAACCGACTTTAAGTTGCTCGGCCGTTGTTGAGTATTGGCAACGAAAGTTGCTTTCCATTTGCCCTTTTCATTCCAAAGCTCTGTCTTTGAAGAGGAAGGCCTATGGCCCATCTGGTCCATTTGGGTCAGCTTGTCAATCAAGGCCTGGAAGGTGGTCGGCTTGAAGAACATCATGAGTTGGGAGATGGTCGCTTGAGGGTCGAGAGTACCCACGAACATGCCCACGGCAGGAGCTTCTTCGATGTGCTGTTCGCACTTTGACCATAGATTACGCCACCGTATCGCATACCGGACCCAAGTTTCTCCAGGCTTCACCCTGGCATTGATCAATGCCGTGATTTGGGTGCGTTCGCTAGCGCTCGTCGGACTCATCAGTGTCGCTACCGAAACGCGGGGGCACTTGGGCGTTTTTGCTTTTGAAAGTGACAGCCGACTCAGATTTGCTTTTGAGTCTTGGGGCCGCTCTATCCTCAGTCAGTTGTGGTTTAGCATTTTGGTGGTTCATAAAGTACCGAGAATCTTCATATCGGACTTCATGCACACCGAACGGCTGGATGTCTCCGTCAATGCGTCTTTCTTCGCCATTTTTAGTATACTTTATGCATTGATGGAGAGTTGACGGAACGATGCCATAATTGTGGAGCCACGGCCGTCCCAAGAGAATCTTATAAGACGTGTCGGCGTCGATCACGTATATCTTAGCTTCAGTTTGCAGATCCCCGAATTTGATTGGCAACTTGAAGACCGAGTTCCGTCCAGCAGCAGTGTCTAGCCTGTCAAATACAGACTTTTGAGAAGGAGCGAGAGTGGGAGCTGGAACAGTCAGTCTTGCAAAGACCGACCCTTTGGTAGGAGAAGCCGCTTTGACGACTTCAAGAGCATGGATGACTATCCTCTTCGGAACAACCTTTTCTGGGATTGCAGGCTTCATCATGGACTCACATGAACTTTGGCCCAATCTGGCGAAGACTGAGGCGTTGGAGCTGGACGACCCGTTGAGAGGGGCCGCGGTAGTAGCAAGCTGATCAAAGACCGACTTCTTTGGAGCTTCTTGCGACGACATTGGGGCATTGAAGCTCATCGATGGGAGCATAGTCCCGAAGAATAGCCCAGTGGTGGCCTGAGTCACCTGTTCCACTGGCATCTTGAAAAGGGAGACCGCTTGAGGCCCGTAGGTCACTCTTCCGGACGGGACGGAGCGAGAGTTGCAGTTGCAGTTAGTGCAGTTTGAAGCCATTGATCTTCTGTTTTCTGCACGGAGCAACACACCAAATCTAAGTACCTCGAATCCACAGGCAACCATAGCAAACCGCGATTCTTTCGCGAACACGACACACGAAGTGTGCAGTAGAAAGAGGAAAAGGTCCCACCGGACGTGCCAGAATCTGTTTACCGCCGGAAACCAGGAAAGACTGACGTCTTGCTTGAATCTGGGGGCAGATGCTAATTGGTGCTATCCGTCCACCTCTCCGAAGATGCCAAGTTGATTTATGACACCGTGTATCGAAGGTTTAAACAGATGCGGTTGATGTAGTAGATTTCATCAGATTCCCCCTCGCTTGAGGGGTTTTTGAATGTGGGGACGCTCTTCCCTGCAGGCGCAAGCCCCTGCAGTTAATTACGCTACCGCATCGCGGTAACCACTTTCTCCTTCTCCAGATGGTCACTTCGTGTCGTGGGTGTTTGTTTTGTATGTGGTTGCTGGTGGATTGTATACGGAGACTAATTTATGTTGTCGCCCGTAGGACGTAGATTAGTCCAAATCCATATTTTCTTAGATTTGGGTTTGGGGATTTGGGTTTAAGGATACGTTAGTCTCATTTGAGACTAAGATCAAGTTAAACGTTCGTTAAGGATACGTTAGTCTAATTTTAGACTAAGATCAACTCAACGTTTGTTAAGGACATGTTAGTCTAATTTTAGACTAAGATCAACTTAACAGGATCGTTTAGATCCAACAAAAGAGCATTTGAACTCTATTGTTTAGTTTAGGGACATTGCGGTCGATTACCAGTTTAAGGACATAGTGGTCCAATACCAGTTTAAGGACGTAGTGGTCCAATACCAGTTTAAGGACATAGTGGTCCAGGTTAAGGACATCATAGTCCGTGAGTTTAAAGACCTCACAGTCAAGGTTAAGGACATCATAGTCCGTGGTCCAATACCAGTTTAAGGACATAGTGGTCCAGGTTAAGGACATCATAGTCCGTGAGTTTAAAGACCTCACAGTCAAGGTTAAGGACATCATAGTCCGTGAGTTTAAAGACCTCACAGTCAAGGGTAAGGACATCATAGTCCATAGGCTTAAGAACCCCACAGTCCAGTTTAAAAACGTCATAGTCTATGAAATGTGTGGTTATCGGGACCCGTCACCTCTCTGAAGACGTTGAAGGAGTACAACGACAAATATCAAAGGAGTGAAGAGATGTACCCTTGAACCAAAGTTGATTGGGGATCTGTAGTCCAATTTGGAACTAAGATCAATTTATTAGATTATGAGCACATTGGCTCAGTTAAATCTGAATTGAGGACTTATGGCCAGTTTGGGCTAAGTCCAATTATGTTTGAAATATCGGCCCTTTGGACCATTAGACATTTGTCTGGGTTCAGCCCCTCATCATTCAGCAGTGCTAAACAGAGGTTTGGGGGCTCTGACAACATTTTGTCTTTGATTTCCTCAATTTTGAGATTCATTTGGAGGAGAGACTTTTGCCTCTGGAAAATTAGCCAATTTGGCTAAAAGTAGTGTCAAACACTAAAGAACAACAGTGTTAAATATTGGAAATATAGAATCCTAAATTAGTGTTAAACACTAGAAAATAACAGTGTTAAACACTGGAAATAAGATTTTCAAATTAGTGTTAAACACTAAAAGATAATCAGTGTTAAACACTGGGAATAAAGCTCTCGAATTAATGTTAAACATTAAAGAAAAAGGGGTCACGTGAGGGCACCCAAAGGTGGGACTTGATTCCTTTTCTTCGTTCTGCAATTAAGTGTTAAACACTTTTAATTTTCATAGCCATCACGTGTGGGCACGTGATGTATGCTCATGCCCTGATTTATTAGAACATTTATTAGGGGTCACGTGGTAACACGTGAGAGCACCTAAAGCTTAGATTTCCTTTATTTTTTCTTTCTGTGTTTTGGAGATCACGTGGGAGCACGTGAGGCATTGCCTGAGAACTTTTTCTTTTCATTTTTGGGGATCTCTTCAGGGGTCACGTGGGGACACGTGACCTTAGTTCTTTTCATGCATAGAGATCTTTTAAATCTCCTTATTTTATTTTGAGAATTAAATTCTCTGTAGGGTTAAACCCTAATCATGATTTTGGAGAAATTAAATTCCTATTATTTTGGGAGAATTGAATTCTCATGCAGGGTTGAACCCTAATTTTATTTGGAAGAATTAAATTCCTATAATTTTGGAAGGATTAAATTCTCATATAGGGTTAAACCCTAGTTTTATCTTGAAGGAATTAAATTCTTGTGAGTTTGGGAGAATTAAATTCTCATATAGGGTTAAACCCTAATTTTGTTTTGGGAGAATTAAATTCTCTAAACTCAATTCCCTCTCTAAGTTTTGGATCTGCATGGCAGAATCTCAACTCGATAAGAATTAAATTCTCAACTTATGGGGAGATGTGCTCTTTGCAGATCTTCAACCAGAGGAAGAACGAAGTTCTTTTGTGCAGAAGAGTTAAACTCTTAGATTTTGAGAATTAAATTCTCTGTTTGAAGTTTTGATTTCCTTTCTTTTCTCACCTAGGGTTTTCTTTCTTGAGAATTAAATTCTCCTTTCTTTTCTCTCTGCTATTTTTCTTTAGAAAATTTCAAGATCCCCAAAGTTCTCTCTCCCTCTTCTCTTCTTGGCTCCTATTTATAGGAGAAAGAAAAGAATCAATTTGTTTAATGATTTTTTCATTAAAAGATTTTAATTGATTTTGTAACCAACATGATCTTTTAGATCACTCAGTGAATTTTATTCACCATTGGATTTTAAATCTAAAGATATTCTGTTTGTTATTTTCGGTGAGATTTAGGGGAAATTTTTCCTTGTCTAAGATTTTTTCCATAAATTGGTGATTTTTAATCACCCTTGGATTTTTAATCCAATGGTCCACATAATCCTTTTCCATTTGGAAAGATTTAGAGGTTTTTAGAATTTAATTCTATTAAACTGTAAGGCTTTCGAAGCCAGTCACGTGCTGACACGTGACCCTTGGTCACGTGTGAGTACGTGACCCCTAATTGAGTCCTTTTCTCAGCGTTTATTTACACTTCAGTTTTAACCATTACGTGTCAATACGTGACCCTTGGTCACGTGTGAGCACGTGATACCTCATTGAGGTATTTCCTTCAGCCATTTGGTTTTATTTCTGTTTTAACTATCACGTGTCAACACGTGACCATTGATCACGTGTGAGCACGTGATATCTCATTGAGATAATTCTTGATTTTTAATCGGGGAACAGTGCATAGGATATTTGCTCATAACTTTTGATCCCGGATGAATTATGAAGCCTATAATATATCAAATCGAAGGATTTTTCGAGATGCTTTCGATACCTTTAGAATTTAACAGTTACTCATTTGGGAGTTAATCAAAATACAGGCCGGAAGATACTGGTTCGCATTTCCTTAAGCGTATCGCTGTCATTTGATACCTTAGGCTCTTTTGCGCAGAAATTTTTGACGGGAACAAATGTAACAACCCTAAATTTTCTATACAAGTTTTTACAAAATTTTTGAAAAAATCCATAAGGGGTATTTATTACCTGAGCACAAAATATAAGTAATTATTTTGCTTTTTAATTACAAGTTAAAAGAATGTAACAACTTCATTTTTAGTGTACAAAAATTCGCTTTAAAATTAATGTATATTTGGGGTATTTACATTTACTGTTATTACTTTAAATAATTAATTAGCTCCATAATTACAAGAAGGAGCTTGTAGCTCATTGGTAATACCTTACACTGCTGAACCAAGCCACCAGAGTTCAAATCCCATACCCCACATTATTTTTAATATTGATTTTTTTTAAAACCATTAGAATACCAAGAGTTTACACGTGCATATCTCACAAAAACCCCACTACACAAATCGGCTTTGACTCGGTCTGACTCCGTCCTCAGACCGAGTCACGGCCGAGTCGGCCGATTCCGGCGACGGCCCCAACATGAAAGTTGTGTATTTTCATATTCCCTATGCACCTGCAAAATTTCAGCCTCAGACCACTTCCAGAGCTCTTTTAAAACCCCAATTACTCCACTTTTAATATATTTTTTAATACATTTTATCACATTTTTCATTTTAACCTTTCATCTACCCTAACCCTAGTCTACCCTATAAATACACCCCCTACCATCTACCCTCTCATCCCAAAATCCTGAGCCCACTCTCTCAAAAAATTTCCAAAAGTCATGTACTTTGAAAACAAGCTCGAGGCGAAGCTCCGACGAATTCCCGGCGGAACTTCCGGCGACCGTTTTAAGGAACTACTGGCAACGACGCAATACATCGGCGATCCCTCTAGTTCCCCCTCACTCTCTCGTGTAATCTAAAACCCGTAAGTCCCTTTCTATCTCTCTTTTCTATTCTCAAAATACGGATTTACAAAACCCGACGGAATCGGAACAAATCCGATTTCGGATTCGGTTTTCTATAAAATTCCACTTCTCACTAATACAACCATACTTAAACTTCCTCATGTTGACTATTAAACACTAATCAAACAATTTGAACAAGTTTCATCACATGAAATGATAGCTATTTCAATTTATCGTATTTTCGCTTAAATACCACATTATTTCAATCCTTCATTTAACTCCATCAAACTTGTTATACATTTAAATTAGTTCACGAGATAACGACTAACCTCCTCACACACTCATATGCAATACCCCCGAGAACCTAGAATACGAGAAAACAAACATTTTCATTTAAATACCATATACTTAATAAAACCATTTCTAAAACATTTAGTTTTGATACATTTTTAAAGATGTACAACTTATTATGAAAATACGATAAGTTGTGGACCTCGATCGTTTATCTAAACCTGAATTTGTGGTGTCTAGGCTAGGCAAGTGAGAAAGGTAACTTTAAAAGGCCCGTCTCACGATAATTCGTGAGCGGATCCCTCCTTTCTTCACTTGTACTTACCTGGCCACAATTGGCTGTGAAGAGGCGATTTGAGGTATCTCACAACTTGTCGTCTGGACCAGTTAGGAATAGACTAGTTAACTTAGGAGAAACTAGAACATACAATACGGAAAATATACATCTTTACAAATAAATACCAATTACTTCATGAAACCGTTTTCTAAAAGATTTAGTATTTTACAATCTTTGCAAAGCGCCGCTAAAACCCACTTTGGGGAACCCGTTCGGGATGGTGCGGATTATCGCACATCCTCGGACTTAGTAGTGCAAGATTCAGACCTCCGCAAGGAGTATTCGGTCTCGAAAGATTTAAAATACGACATCTTAAGAAAATGAGATTTTTAGAATATAAAAAATATATTAAAATTATTTTTGTATAAATATATGTATATTTATCATTAAAATACCTATTTTGTTATGATATAAATATTCCACCTTTTTCTAAAAAAAACACAAGAATCAATTTTACACTAAAATACCACGAATTCCATATAAATCAATATTACAAATAAATACCTTTATTTCTGAATTTAAGATATTTTCATTAGAAATATCATAATATAAAATCCACATTCATTACAACCCTAAACACGATTAATAAATGCTTGGGGTATATTTTGAAAAAGTATATAAAAGTATTTTTACATAAAACCTCCTCAAGTTTTACAAATTATCCTAAGAACCCTAGTAAACATAGGTTTAAGCGGAACCAATCTCTTGAGCCTCAGGGAGCCGGAGAAGTGGGTGCTTGCCTATCTAAGATAAATAAATTAATAAACAATCAGGACTTCAAGTTACTTTGCTGATTGTCTGACTCGGGTTTGAGTCTGATTAATCTGACTTGAATATGATTCAAGTCAATCTACAATTTACAATCTTCAATATGAATCCATGAATCCAATTATCAATCTACACGACTTGACTGAACCGAACCATGGATATACATTCCATTTACATGCTTCTCCAATTATTCCATTTACATGATTCTAAGGTTACATCCGTTTACTGATATCATGGTTTCGGTCAGTCTTCCAATTATACAATCAATACAATTTACAAGACAAACAATACAATCAAAACATTACGGGGTTTAAGGGTTAGATGGTACGGAAGATGTTAAAGGTGTTGGAGATAGTGCCCTCAGAGTCAATTATTGGATCGCAGGTACGTGATTGCAATGATTGCAGAGGACCTATACCGATAGGACAGTCTTACTCGAGATGATAGTATGCTATCTGGTTTGCCTTTATCAGTCGTGTACATGTTCAGGTGACTGATTACATGTTACACTTTGATAGAGCCCTTAGGATCTTGCTTTACTACCAACAGTATGATGGCGATCATATACGTGAGAGTTGGGTGGTTTATAAGCATATCCTTAATTGTGGTCCCTAGTCGTGGGAGTTTCGAGACAGGGCATCGATACTCCGGAGTAGACTAGTGTATACAGTCGAGACCCCGACGAGGGGCGGTGGCCGGTCTCACAAGCCACTGGTGTCAGTTGGATCACCTAAGATGTATACAGGTGCTCATTGGGTTATGAGTACACCGGACAGGACTCGCTGGGAACCTGCTAGTTGGTATTATACATATCGTCAGATAGCAGTTCCCTGGTGACATGTGTACAAGTTAGTTTATCGACATGAGGTCGTCATTTGTCTCGTGTGAGTTCCCACTGTACTTTGATTTCTACAGTTACGGGGTTGTCCTGAAATTCATTTCAGGATCGCTTTTGGAAGTTGCCAGTTTCCAGTTTTCTATCAGCCGTCTTTTAACATTCGGTTAAAGACGGATTTATCTTTTCTTGGATGAGTGTGGAAGATTCTAGAAGCATCTAGAAGGTGGTGATTAGGCTTGTGACTCACTTGTTCATTTATGGTGCATTTATTGTGTTCATATTTTGTGTTCACACTAGATATTTCTTTATGTTCACACTAAGATATTTTTCCTTCATGATAAGCTTGGTTTGTGGTCACCCCCCTTCCTCCTACACTCACCCCCCCACTCCTATAAGTGTGGCCGGCCCCTCCCCTCTCTCTACACACTTGATAATTCATTTGGAAAAGGATTATAATAGTTTTGGGGTGTATGGAAATTTCATAGCTCATTTCATTCCATCACCCGAATCAATTGGCAACTTCATTAACCGTTCGTCCATAGCTTTGGACGAAACGAGACAAAGTCTTCTACTCATTCTCTATATCAATCTTGGCCGTCTCTTTTGGCAAACTTGACGACCGAGTTGCCTCGAGTCAGAGACGGGAGCCCGTTTAAAGAATCGTTGACGTGGTGTCACCTGGATGAGAAGATCGGAGATCGAAGAGATCGGAGCAGCCGCAACGGAGCATGGGATGATGGTTAAAGAACGAAGGACTCGGATCGTTCGGTATAACCTTTCTACTCTCTTTACAGTTTGTTAGTTTAGCAATAATGGCAGATCCGGGTTAAAGTATACGATAGCGCTAGTTAAAAAGTTTTTGTTCCGCATTTGGCGTCTGTAGACGGCCGGGGCGCTACCGTAGACTTACAGTGGTATCAGAGACTCACCATTTTGCTTTACTAACCTGTACACATGTCACCAGGGAACTGCTATCTGACGATATTGTTCCGCCAAAAATTTCTGCGCAAAAGAGTCCAAGGTATCAGATGGCAGCGATACGCTTAAGAAAATACGAACCAGAATCTTCCGGCCTGTATTTTGATAAACTCCCCAATGAGAAACTGTTAAATTATGATGGTATTGAAAGCATCTCGAAAAAACCTTCGATTTGATATATTATGGGCCTCATAATTTATCCGGGATCAAAAGTTATGAGCAAATGTGTTATACACATGTGATCTAAGAAAGAAGATGCGAACCAGTATTTTCCGAGCTGTAATTTGACAAACTCCGGAATGAGAAATAGCTAAATTCTGATGATATTGAAAGCATCTTGAAAATTCCTTCGATTTGATATATTATGGGTCCCATAATTCATCCGGGATCAAAAGTTATGAGCAAATGTCTATGCACATGTGATCTAAGGAAGAAGATGCGAACCAGTATTTTCCGAGTTGTATTTTGACAAACTCCGAAACGAGAAATGGCTAAATTCTGATGATATTGAAAGCACCTCGAAAATACCTTCGATTTGATATATTATAGGCCTCATAATTCATCCGAGATCAAAAGTTATGAGCAAATGTGTTATGCACGTGTAATCTAAAGTAATGCTCTACTACATGAGGAATGCATTTTTTAGTCCCACATCGGGAAAAGGAGAGCTGGCTTCTCTACCACTCCCATACAAATAAGAGGGGATACCTCTTAGAAAGGATAGAGTTAAATCCTCAAAGGATTCAATACTCAAAGGAGCTTAGTTCTCCAAAGGAGCTTAGTTCTCCAAGATAGGAGCATGCTCCTCCCCATAATGCGCATATGCGCAAGCGCCATGTGCGCTACGTGCAACGCACGTGTGCCCGCCATGCGGCACCACGTGCAACGCACGTGTGCACCACATGAGAACATTTAATAATATTAAAAGGAGCCTGTTCTCCATATATAGAAGCCCTGCTTCTCCTCATAATGCGCATGTGCGCTACGTGCAACGCACGTGTGCTCGCCACGCGCGCACCACGTGCAACGCACGTGCGCACCACATGAGAACATTTAATAATATTAAAAGGAGCCTGTTCTCCATATATAGAAGCCCTGCTTCTCCTCATAATGCGCATGTGCGCCACGTGCAACGCACATGTGCCCGCCACGCGCGCACCACGTGCAACGCACGTGCGCACCACATGAGAATATTCAATTAAAAGGAGACTCGTTCTCCATAGGAGCTTGCTCCCACCCATAATGCGCATATGCGTAAGATCCATGTGCGCTGCGTGTAAATATGAGCGCCCAACACGTGCGACGCACGTGCGGCGAACGCAAAGAAACCTTTTTCAGCAGTGAGAAATTTAAGCTCCAGCCTGTTTTTTCCTCCTAATGAGTGAGACATGGTTCAAAGGGTACATCCCTCCACACCTTCGATATATGACGCTGTAATCTCTCAGTGTCGTCGGAGAGGTGGCGGGTCCCAACGACCAATGATCCTTCTTCTAAAATAAAAAAAAGAGAAGAAGAGAGAACATTGACAGAGAAACAGAGAAAGAATTCAGAGAACTCCTAAAAAGAAAGTTTTCTGAAAAGATCAATGATCTAAGAACAAGATCAAGATCTTAAATGTTGAATTAAAACAAAATGCAATGCAAAGCCCAAACTAAACAAAATGCAATGCATTAAAAGGGCAGAGCCCAAACAAGATAGATGCTCTGCATCATTTATAAAAGGGCAGAGTCCAACCAAAACAAGAATAATGCAGTGCATTACTAAAAAGGGGAAAAGCCCTAGCACAAGCCAAAGACAAAAGATGTTGAAACTGGACTTAGCCCAATCATGGCCGTAAGTCCTCAAACTAAATTGACTGAGTACAGCTGCTCTCCTAAATCAATTTACATCCGGTTCGAGGTACATCTCCGAACTCCTTTGATACCTATCGTTGTAATTCCTCAACGACGTCAGAGAGGTGACGGGTCCCAACGACCACACATGAATATGGACCGAAACGTCCTTAAACTAATGTCGGACCGAAACGTCCTTAAACTAATGATGGACCGAAACGTCCTTAAACTAATATCGGACCGAAACGTCCTTAAACTAATATTGGACCGAGACATCCTGAAACTAACATGGACCGCCACGTCCCTAAACTGGAACACGGACCGAAACGTGCTTAAACTAATGATGGACCGAAACGTCCTTAAACTAATATCGAACCGAGACGTCCTTAAACTAATATTGGACCGAGACGTCCTGAAACTAACATGGACCACCACGTCCCTAAACTGGAACATGGACCGAAACGTCCTTAAACTAATGATGGACCACCACGTCCCTAAACTGGCGATGGACCACCACGTCCCTAAACTGGCGATGGACCACCACGTCCACAAACTGAAACATGGACCACCACGTCCCTAAACTGGAACAATAGAGCCTCCAAATGCTCTTTTGCCGGATCTAAACGGTCCCGTTTAAGTTGATCTTAGCCCCAAACACGGCTAACGTATCCTTAAACATTCAAATGGACTATAAAACCCTAAATCAGCTTTGGCTCAAGGGTACATCTCCGAACTCCTCTGACACCTATCGTTGTAATCCTTCAACGACGTCAGAGAGGCGACGAGTCCCGACGGCCATATATTAAATGGATCACCCCGTTAAGTTGATCTTAGTCTCAAACAGGACTAACGTATCCTTAACGAACGTTAAGTTGATCTTAGCCTCAATGCGGTTAACGTATCCTTAAACTAAAACACCAAACCCAAATCTAAGTAAATACGGATTTGGACTAATCTACGTCCTACGGGCAATGGCATTACTCAGTCTCCGTATACAATCCACGGGCAACCACAAACAAAACAAACACACACGACACGAAGTGAAATTCTGGAGAAGGAGAAAGTGGCTACCGCGATACGGTAGCGTAATTAACTGCAGGGGCTTGCGCCTGCAGGGAAGAGCGTCCCCACAATCAAAAACCCCTCAAGCGAGGGGGAATCTGACAAAGTCTGCTACATCGGCCGCATCCGTCTAAACCTTCGATACACGGTGCCATAAATCAACTTGGCATCTTCGGAGAGGTAGACGGATAAAACCAAACAGCATCTGCCCCGAATCTCAGGCACAGACGTCCTAACGTGTCGGCCGCCATTCGGAGGGGAACAGATTCTGGCACGCCCGCGTGGGACCTTTTCCTCTTTCCACTCCACACTTCGTGTGTCGTGTTTTTCCCGCGATCAAATAATCGCGGTGTGTATGTTTCTGGTTGCCCTTAGGGGAGTGGATATTGAAGCCGGCATTTCGTCTCTATGAAGAATGGCATTTGCTCCCATCCTAGCAACTCAGGCTTTGTCATACCCGGCGGAGTCAAGTATGGGTCACTTGCAGCCTCAAATCTCTGCAATCCAGCTTTTCAAGAAATTAACGGGCTTCTTTTTGGGTCGATGCTCCCACCTCCCACCCTCGGTGCCTCAACGCCGATGGAGGAAGCCCAGAGGATGTCTGTCGCCCACAGGCAGGCTCCCCAAGCAGCAGCCTTGCCGACGGAATCGGTCCTCAAACAGCTGGCACATGCCAAAGACCAAGGTCAACGCAGGGGGCAGAATATTCAAGCTATTCAAGAAATCAATGGCTTCAAATTGCACTATCTGCAACAGCAACTCTCGCTCCGTCCCATCTGGAGGAGTAACCTACGGGCCCCAAGCGGCCTCCCTTTTCACTATGCCAGTGGAGCAGGTAACTCAAGCCACCACTGGGCTTTTCTTCGAGACCATGCTTCCGCCAACGAGCTTCAGCGCTCCTGTACCATCGCAGAAGCTCCCAAGAAATCGTTTTTCAGCGCTCCTGTGCTTATTTACGCCCTACTTTGCATTATACTATATATAAGCACACACAAAAAATTGTGATAATAAAGGAGTAGAAAGTGAAAAGTTATATTTAAAAGATAGGAATAGTTTAAGAAAAACAAGAAAGTTATAAGTTTTCTTAAATGAAACTAGTAATAAGTGGTTATGAGCTGTTGTCCCAAAGGTTAGTAAGATGAAGGAAATTACTAATCTGAGGATAAAAATAAGCCTGAAAAATAGTTCCTATTCTGGAAGCCAAACATTTGAATGTTGAAACCCTACTATACGCACGTACACACATCTTGAAACTCGGGATAGTAGAGGATACCATGAAATGCTCTTGTCTAGAAGCCAAAGTATGAAGAAAATAAAAGTGGAGAATAAAAAATAAAATGGTGAAAAGAAAAATGAACACTGGTTTTGTTACCACTGAGGCAGCAATAAAAAAATATAGCGATGGTGCTTTATCACCTAGTGCCTTAGACCAACTGGTTTGGGAGCCACTGCTAAGCCTTAGGTGTTGCAAGACGAGGAAAAACACCTAATTAGCAAGCACATGAGTAATCGATCGGTTAGTACCTCAAGAAGTATTAACGGTCGCATGAAGAATGTGTGAGCAAATTCCATCTAAATATCTATTAAAAAGTACTGAGGTAGATAGACAAGAGTATGATTGCTTGAATTGAATTCTCTGAGTGTAGGGATGTCCAGTTCACACACATAGGGGTATATGATCAATGTTTGGAAGAAAGGTAGGAATGAAAACTAAAGGCGATATTTTATTCAGGGATGATGTGATTTCTAATATATTTTCTTGACTATTAAGATAGGGCTCATAGCAACTGAAAAGCAGGTAGAGTTGAAAACTCTTATTTTCAAGTTCTTTCTTTTATAGTTCTTATCTTTATATAACTTTCACCATCTTTCTTTTATTATACGATTTTGTAGGTGTAATCCGCTGAAAACCCTCAGGAGACAACACCCCTCCTACTAGGGATATACCACTGGCGCCGAGTAAGGAAGACCGGGGGCAACTCTCCTTCTGGACTGACTCCGCCGACTCCAACGGCAGAAATTGATGCTGCTGTTCCAACTGGAAACAGCTTTGAACCACTTAGGAAGGTCTACAAGAACTCTCTGGCCGCTGTGCTGAAAAGATCTCCTCCACCTATGGAGAGCGCTACAAAGGTGAAGCCGGAAAGGCCCCCTCAACGGCTGTCCTCTAAAATCTACAAGGTCTGGCGTCAAGTCCAAGACTCGATAATTGATCAAGATTATCCCCACCGACAGAAAAAGGTGAAAGTTCAGCGGGAAGAGGACCATCCTATCAATCCACAAAAGGCGATAGCTACTTGGGTGCCCATAGCAAGTGACCCACGGCCGACGTTCGTCAGTGAGCTGCTATCTGAAGAAAGGGTGGCTGCGTTAAAAGACGTGCTTGTGCAGCATAGAGATTGCTTCGCATGGAACTATTCCGAAATGCCAAGATTAGATCCAGAGATTGCTGTCCATAAATTAGCGATATCCCCGGATGTTAAACCAATCAAACAAGCACCGAGAAGAATGCGGATCGAGCTTGAGATGAGCATCAACGCCGAGGTCAAGAAGCTGATCGACTCCGGCTTCATCCAGGAAGTTCAATATCCTGACTGGATCGCCAATATCGTCCCGGTAATGAAGAAAAACGGGACGGTGCGCATATGTGTAAACTTTCGGGATCTCAATAAAGCCTGCTTGAAGGATGATTTCCCGGTGCCAGTCACCGAACTGATGATAGACAACACGTCCACTCATGAGGTTTTCTCCTTCATGGACGGCTCATCAGGGTATAATCAAATAAAAATGCATCCTGAAGACCAGAAACATACGTCTTTCCGGACTCCTTTGGGGATATTTTGTTACAAGGTAGTGCCCTTCGGTCTAAAGAACGCCGGTGCCACCTATCAGAGGGCTATGACGAAGATTTTCGACAACCTTATACATGAAATCGTCGAGTGCTATATCGATGACCTCGTGGTTAAGAGCAAATCATACAAGGAACATCTCGAACATCTAAAGACTGCATTTCGACGCCTTCGACAATACAATTTGAAGATGAATCCTCTTAAGTGTGCATTCGGGGTTTCCTCGGGCAAATTCCTGGGGTTCATCGTCCGACACTGAGGCATCGAAATAGATCCGTCCAAGATCAAGGCGATTATGGAAATGCCTCCACCGAGAACTCTCAAACAACTGCGGTCTCTCCAAGGAAAGCTCGCATATATTCGGCGATTTATAGCCAACCTCTCAGGCAAGTGTCGCCCTTACAGTCACCTGATGAAGAAAGGAATTCCATTCATCTGGGATCATAAATGCCAAGGCGCACTGGACGAGATCAAACAATACCTACAGAACCCTCCAGTGTTGGCTGCTCCGGTTAAGGGGAAGCCTCTCATCCTTTATACAACTGCCCTCGAAGGTTCTTTAGGCGCATTATGGGTGCAAGAGAATGACCAGGGAAAAGAAAGAGCACTCTACTATTTAAGTCGAGTTCTTCTGGGGGCAGAAAGCAATTACTCCCCTATTGAAAAGCATTGCCTGGCGTTGATCTTTGCGATAACAAAGCTTAGGCATTATGCGTTGGCACACGAAGTCCGTCTCATATCGAAGGTGGACCCCCTTAAATATTTGATGTCGAAGGCCATATTGGCAGGTCGACTCGCTAAATGGGCTTTGCTCTTGATGGAGTTCTCAATAACCTATCAGCCTCTCAAAGCAGTGAAAGGCCAGGCCATCGCCGACTTCCTTGCTGAACACCTTATACCTACCGATTCTCCTTTGAATTGCGATCTGCCAGACGAACATGCGTTTGACGCAATCGACAGTGGTGATACCCGATGGGAGCTTTACTTCGATGGAGCATCATCCATGAAAAAGTGCAAACAAAATACCCCTATAATCAAATCGGGGGTAGGCCTTATCTTCGTGACCCCGCAAGGAGGAATAATGCGCTTCGCTTTCTCCTTAACAGAGCCGAGAACGAATAATGAAGCTGAATATGAAGCCCTGATAGCAAGTCTCGAAATCGCCATCGACATGAGAATTGAAAACCTCTTCATATATGGAGATTCTCAGCTGGTCGTTAGTCAAGTAAACGGCGACTACCAAACATGCAAACCGGAATTAGTAAAATACGGTGAAAAGGTGCAATAACTGCTGACCCAAATTCCCTCCTATACTTTGGAGAACATACCGCGTGCGGAAAACAGCAAAGCGGACGCGTTGGCCAAACTTGCTAAAGAAATGGCTGACGAGAACCTCGATGATGTTAGAATCATGGTACAAAGTCGTCGAGTGCTCGCCCCGGCAGAAATACCTCCAGAATCATATAAAGAAAAGGGAGCGACTGAGCAGACGACCCTGCAAATAAAAGACCATGAGAAGGCCGAAGACTGGAGAGAAGTCTTCATAGATTACTTCAAGTTTCACCGAATGCCTGAAGAAGCGTCCAAAAGACATCAGCTCGTGAAACGAGCTCTGTCCTTCGCCTTCGTCAACGATACTCTATACAAGAGGACATTCGATTCTCTGTGGCTGAGATGCCTAGGACCTGACGAAGCGAGAAGGGTCGTCCAAGAAGTTCACGACGGACTCTGCGGTTCCCACCAAGCAGGCCCTAAGATGAAGTTGAAGATAAAACGGATGGGCTACTACTGGCCCACGATGATGCGGGATTGCCTGGAATGCGCAAGACAATGTCATTCATGCCAAATTCATGGGGATTTCATCCATCAGCATCCCAATCCACTGCATCCAACGGTGGCTAGTTGGCCATTCGAAATGTGGGGAACCGACATAGTCGGCCCCATCGAACCAGCATCGTCAAAGGGACATCGTTTCATCTTGGCGACGACTGATTACTTCTCCAAATGGGCAGAGGCGGTACCGTTGAGGGAAGTGAAGACGGAGAACATCCTCCATTTCTTCAAAACGCATGTCATATACCGGTTCGGAACCCCAAGAAGGATCATCTCTGATAATGGGTCAGCCTACCGAAGTTATAAAATTAGCCGCTTCGCACAGCAGCACAATATAGACTGGAGATATTCCTCAGTTTATAATCCGCGAGCTAACGGTCTAGCTGAGGCCTTCAACAAGACCTTGACGAAGATCATAAAGAAAACAGTGTCACGAAATAAGAGAGATTGACACGAAAGATTGTAAGAGGCTCTTTGGGCGTATCGAACTACATTCAAGACGGCCACGAACACAACGCCATACGCGTTGGTGTTCGGTACAGAAGCAGTACTCCCCCTCGAGATAGAGCTACCCTCTCTACGAGTGGCAGTCCACTACGAGCTGACAGACGAAGAAAATGCTCACCTTCGGTTTGAAGAGCTTGACGCCCTTGATGAAATCCGGCTTCTAGCACAACAAAATCTGGAAGCTTATAAAGTAAAGATGACGCGCTCATACGAAAGATTGACCCGAATGAGGACATTTCGTCAAGGCGAACTCGTGCTAGTGGTCAAAAGGCCTATGATCCCTAATCGCGCCAAGCGGGGAAAGTTTGAGCCAAACTATGAGGGCCCATACATCATTGATAAGGTCTACCAGGGTGGGGCCTATCTACTCGTGGACATGCACGGTGAAAGGCCTTTTAGGCCAATAAACGGTCGTTTCCTAAAGAAATACTACGCTTAATGAGCTACGGCCTAGGTCAACGGTAGATGACGACAACTATGTCCGCTCGCTATCTTCTTAAGCCCAAACTCTATAAGCAGTAAATGGCCTTCTTTAATGATGGACCGAAATGTCCTTAAACTAATAGCAGACCGAAACGTCTTTAAACTACTACCGCAGCATCCTTAGGCTGACGGAAAAAAAAACGGTATGTCCATAAGCCAAAAAAAGGGCACGGATGAAAACCCGAAAGGGCTCCGTGAGTAAAAACAGCAGGGCTACCGGCGAGTGTTCGTGAAAACCTGGAAAGGCGCGACCTCGTAAAAAAAAAAAAAGAAGAAAGATTTCCATGTATTATCAAACATGATACAATCAAGTGCACAAAAGTATGTGGGGTATGGGATTCGAACGCTGGCGGCTTGGTTCAGCAATGCAAGGTATTACCAATGAGTATGCTGCTAACACCATATGATATATGGAGTGGGATTTGGTAAAACCATATATACTTGTTATAAATATCGTAATTATTATTAATATGGGGAGTTGAAAAGTCAGGATCTCAATAACAAAGGGTGAAAGGATCTCAATAACAAAGGGTAAAAAAAAAAAAAAAAAAAAACAAAAAAAAAACGGTATGTCCATAAGCAAAAAGGGCACGGATGAAAACCTGAAAGGGCTCCGTGAGTAAAAACAGCAGGGCTACCGGCGAGTGTTCGTGAAAACCCGAAAGGGCGCAATCTCGTTAAAAGACACTTATAGGGTCTTCTCGACCTTATAAGGAGAAACCACCTGCGTGAGATCCTTACGACTCACAAAGGAGCAACACACTTAGGGATCCCCACGATTCCTAAGGAGAAAACACACTTGCGAGATCCTCACGACTCGTAAGGAGAACTCTCTTATGGGACCCTCACGGCTCATAGGATTTGAAAGTCTTAAGTCACAGAGACCTAAACCTGTGCTTAAGCAAACCCCCACAAACTTTCAATATTGCCCTACAAGTGGCTCAGTATTGACCCTTGTATACAATCCACGGGCGCGAATAAACATTTCCCTAACCAAGTCCCATCCGAGACTAGGGATATGTTTGCATGGCGAGCAACCCTTGTAAATCATCTCGACTTACAAGGAGAAAACCCTACTGTAGGATCCTTACGACTTGCAGAGGAACATACGCTTAGGAATCCTCACGATTCTTAAGGAGAAAATACATCTACAAGATCCTCATGACTTGTAGGGAGAAATACCTTTGTGAGACCCTTACGGCTCATGAAGTCAAAAGCCTTAGTCGACAGGACCTTAACCCTGGTCGCTAAGCCTCCTTTGTTCGACAACGACAGAGGCAAATGATGATTCGCTCCTGGCAATATCCCAGTTGTAGCGGTGCTGATACCGAAATCGGTGTCCAATTTCAGGTTTACGGCGAAAAGCCAGTAGGCCGCACATGCATACGAAATAGCTGAAATGATGGGGCAACTTGCATTAAAAAAAAGCAGCAAGTAAAATGTATGCATGCGAAATAGCCGAAATGATGGGGCAACTCGCAATAAAAAGCAGCGAGTAAAGATAAAATAAATAGCCGAAATGATTGGGCACCGCGAAAAATAGCCGAAATGATTGGGTAATCGCGACCTTCGCGATATAAAAGCTGAAATGATAGAGCATCGCGGAAATAAAACAAAAAAAAATGACGATAAAACTTTGGCCCTACAGTTAAGATCACATCGATCCCTGTATACAATCCAATGGCGTAAACAAAGAGGGAACCATACTTTCCCAACAGACTCCGTCAGAAGATAAAGCCAAACCTCGACGGTTCATTCCAACTCCGAAGAAACCAGTGTCTTCGGCAAACTCCTCGACTCACGGATACAAACACTCCTTGACGAGAGCCTCCTGATCCGCGTCGACTCGCAGAGCCACCAGTGCCTCCGTGGGAAATCCTCGATTCGTTTCAAACCCCAAGGAAACAAATAATCCTTGGCGCTTGGGAAATAAATAATCCCTAGCAAAACTCCTCGACTCACGGATACAAACACTCCTTGACGAGAGCTTCCTGATCCGCGTCGACTCGCAGAGCCACCAGTGCCTCCATGGGAAATCCTCGACTCGTTTCAAACCCCAAGGAAACAAATAATCCTTAGCGCTTGGGAAACAAATAATCCCTAGCAAACTCCTCGACTCACGGATACAAACACTCCTTGACGAGAGCCTCCTGATCCGCGTCGACTCGCAGAGCCACCAATGCCTCCGTGGGCAATCCTCGACTCGTTTCAAACCCCAAGGAAACAAATAATCCTTGGCGCTTGGGAAACAAATAATCCCTAGCAAACTCCTCGACTCACGGATACAAACACTCCTTGATGAGAGCCTCCTGATCCGCGTCGACCCGCAGAGCCACCAGTGCCTCCGTGGGAAATCCTCGACTCGTTTCAAACCCCAAGGAAACAAATAATCCTTGGCGCTTGGGAAACAAATAATCCCTAGCAAACTCCTCGACTCACGGATACAAACACTCCTTGACGAGAGCCTCCTGATCTGCGTCGACTCGCAGAGCCACCAGTGCCTCCGTGGGAAATCCTCGACTCATTTCAAACCCCAAGAAAATAAATAATCCTTGGCGCTTGGGAAACAAATAATCCCTAGCAAACTTCTCGACTCATGGATACAAACACTCCTTGACGAGAGCCTCCTGATCCGCGTCGACCCGCAGAGCCACCAGTGCCTCCGTGGAAAATCCTCGACTCGTTTCAAACCCCAAGGAAACAAATAATCCTTGGCGCTTGGGAAACAAATAATCCCTAGCAAACTCCTCGACTCACGGATACAAACACTCCTTGACGAGAGCCTCCTGATCCGCGTCGACTCGCAGAGCCACCAGTGCCTCCGTGGGAAATCCTCGACTCATTTCAAACCCCAAGGAAACAAATAATCCTTGGCGCTTGGGAAACAAATAATCCCTAGCAAACTCCTCGACTCACGGATACAAACACTCCTTGACGAGAGCCTCCTGATCCGCGTCGACCCGCAGAGCCACCAGTGCCTCCGTAGGAAATCCTCGACTCGTTTCAAACCCCAAGGAAACAAATAATCCTTGGCGCTTGGGAAACAAATAATCCCTAGCAAACTCCTCGACTCACGGATACAAACACTCCTTGACGAGAGCCTCCTGATCCGCGTCGACTCGCAGAGCCACCAGTGCCTCCGTGGGAAATCCTCGACTCGTTTCAAACCCCAAGGAAACAAATAATCCTTGGCGCTTGGGAAACAAATAATCCCTAGCAAATTCCTCGACTCACGGATACAAACACTCCTTGACGAGAGCCTCCTGATCCGCGTCGACTCGCAGAGCCACCAGCACCTCCGTGGGAAATCCTCGACTCGTTTCAAACCCCAAGGAAACAAATAATCCTTGGCGCTTGGGAAACAAATAATCCCTAGCAAACTCCTCGATTCACGGACACAAACACTCCTTGATGAGAGCCTCCTGATTCGCGTCGGCTCACACAGAAACCAGTGTCTCCGCAGGAAAAGTCCCGATTCGTCTCAGCTTGCAAGATGAAGCCTCAGGCAGCAGGGATTGAAAAACTTGCTTCCTGAACAATGGGACCCTGCAAGTCGATCTAAAACTGTCTCTTGCATACTATTCACGGGTCTCACTCTCCAAAGTCGAGTTTCGACAAGGAGGGAAACAACCGCTTACGGGTCCTCTCGACTCATAAGAGGGAAAAATTCTTTTGTAGGATCCTTACGACTTATAAGAGAAAACCACACTTAGGAATCCTCACGATTCCTAAGGAGAAAAACCCACCTACGAGATTCTCTCGATCCGTAGGGAGAAAAGTCTCTATGAGACCCTCACGGCTCATAGAGTTAAAAAGTCTTAGGCGGCAGATCAGAACCTGCGGCCTAAGCCCTCGCTATCTCGTGAAGAAATCAAGATGCTTACTCTATTATCTGCTAATTATGACAGCATGCTGATAATAAGAAGAGACAGAGAGCCAAAGAGTATGCAAGACATTGCAAAAAGAAATATGTATCTTTATTGAATGTAATCAAGTACAGCATGAAGCGTACAAAGTATTAAAGAATGGCTACATATTATTGAAAAAAGAAAAAAATTCTATAAGTGCCTAGTTACAAGAAGAGTTACTGAGAAGGAAGCGTCTTGCATAGCTCTAGCAATTGTTTGCGCACTTCCTTACCACTTTCTCTTGATTGGCCACCGCTGCCAGCTCCGCCTCCACTTGGGCCCGTTGTTGTAAGACGGATGCAAGCTGATCCCTGATGGCCTGATGAGCAGCTTCGCGGCCTTGGGCATTACGCTCAGCAGCGTCAAGTTTCTGCTTCAAGTTCAGCCCATTTGAGATACGCTCCAGAAGGCCCTCGAAGACAGCCTTTACCTCAGCAGCGTTCGCCTCAACTTCAACACGTAGGCGAGCAGTTTCGCTTGAAGACTCCTGATACTCCTTCAGCCTTAAAGCTGCTTCTTGTTCCAAATGGTGGAAATGAGAAGTGCTTTGCTCGAGCCATGCTGCCTGTTGAGTTCTCACGGCTAAGAACCTCCGTCTCGGAAACAAGTCAGCCAATGACCTCCGTCGCGGAAACAAGTCAGCCAATGACCTCCGTCTCGGAAACAAGTCAGCCAACGACCTCCGTCGTGGAAACAAATCAGCCAACGACCTCCCCGTCAGAGTAATAATTCGACTCGGAAACAAGTCAACACACCAACCACTTACGAGTCCTCTCGACTTGTAAGGGAAAAAATTCTTTTATAAGATCCTTACGACTTATAAGAGAAAACACACTTAGGAATCCTCATGATTCCTAAGGAGAAAATACACCTACGAGATCCTCTCGATCCGTAGGGAGAAAAGTCTTTATGAGACCCTCACGGCTCATAAAGTTGAAAAGTCTTAGGTGACAGATCCTACCCCTGTCTTCTAAGTCATTACTGCCCTACAAAGAGGTTAAGATGGACCATCTATGAGCCACAATTGCAAAAGCTACATGCCACTGAAATGGAGAAGTTACTCATTAGCATATAAACTACTTCACACCAGAGTAAAACATAAAGAAATAGAAGGGTGCGGCTCATGGAATTGAGAGTTTGGAACTATATCTTTTAAGAGTCGAGATTTGAGTCAATGATAAATGACGACGCTTGTGTCCGCTCGTTATCTTCTCAGACAAGATTCTGAAAGTTATATACCAACCCAAAACTGGTCATACGCTATGCATTACTCTGCACTACTTCACCCACATATATACTTACGTGGGCAAAATAGTGGGGGGTATTTGTTCCCGCCAAAAATTTCTGCGCAAAAGAGTCCAAGGTATCAAATGGCAGCGATACGCTTAAGAAAATACGAACCAGAATCTTCCGGCCTGTATTTTGATAAACTCCCCAATGAGAAACTGTTAAATTATGATGGTATTGAAAGAATCTCGAAAAAACCTTCGATTTGATATATTATGGGCCTCATAATTCATCCGGGATCAAAAGTTATGAGCAAATGTGTTATACACATGTGATCTGAGAAAGAAGATGCGAACCAGTATTTTCCGAGCTGTATTTTGACAAACTCCGGAATGAGAAATAGCTAAATTCTGATGATATTGAAAGCATCTTGAAAAGTCCTTCGATTTGATATATTATGGGCCCCATAATTCATCCGGGATCAAAAGTTATGAGCAAATGTCTATGCACATGTGATCTAAGGAAGAAGATGCGAACCAGTATTTTCCGAGTTGTATTTTGACAAACTCCGAAACGAGAAATGGCTAAATTCTGATGATATTGAAAGCACCTCGAAAATACCTTCGATTTGATATATTATAGGCCTCATAATTCATCCGAGATCAAAAGTTATGAGCAAATGTGTTATGCACGTGTAATCTAAAGTAATGCTCTACTATATGAGGAATGCATTTTTAGTCCCACATCGGGAAAAGGAGAGCTGGCTTCTCTACCACTCCCATACAAATAAGAGGGGAAACCTCTTAGAAAGGATAGAGTTAAATCCTCAAAGGATTCAATACTCAAAGGAGCTTAGTTCTCCAAAGGAGCTTAGTTCTCCAAGATAGGAGCATGCTCCTCCCCATAATGCGCATATGCGCAAGCGCCATGTGCGCTACGTGCAACGCACGTGTGCCCGCCATGCGGCACCACGTGCAACGCACGTGTGCACCACATGAGAACATTTAATAATATTAAAAGGAGCATGTTCTCCATATATAGAAGCCCTGCTTCTTCTCATAATGCGCATGTGCGCTACGTGCAACGCACGTGTGCTCGCCACGCGCGCACCACGTGCAACGCACGTGCGTACCACATGAGAACATTTAATAATATTAAAAGGAGCCTGTTCTCCATATATAGAAGCCCTGCTTCTCCTCATAATGCGCATGTGCGCCACGTGCAACGCACATGTGCCCGCCATGCGCGTACCACGTGCAACGCACGTGCGCACCACATGAGAATATTCAATTAAAAGGAGACTCGTTCTCCATAGGAGCTTGCTCCCACCCATAATGCGCATATGCGTAAGATCCATGTGCGCTGCGTGTAAATATGAGCGCCCAACACGTGCGACGCACGTGCGCGAACGCAAAGAAACCTTTTTCAGCAGTGAGAAATTTAAGCTCCAGCCTGTTCTTTCCCCCTAATGAGTGAGACATGGTTCAAAGGGTACATCCCTCCACACCTTCGATATATGGCGCTATAATCTCTCAGTGTCGTCGGAGAGGTGGCGGGTCCCAACGACCAATGATCCTTCTTTCTAAAATAAAAAAAAGAGAAGAAGAGAGAACATTGATAGAGAAACAGAGAAAGAATTCAGAGAACTCCTAAAAAGAAAGTTTTCTGAAAAGATCAATGATCTAAGAACAAGATCAAGATCTTAAATGTTGAATTAAAACAAAATGCAATGCAAAGCCCAAACAAAACAAAATGCAATGCATTAAAAGGGCAGAGCCCAAACAAGATAGATGCTCTGCATCATTTATAAAAGGGCAGAGTCCAACCAAAACAAGAATAATGCAGTGCATTACTAAAAAGGGGAAAAGCCCTAGCACAAGCCAAAGACAAAAGATGTTGAAACTGGACTTAGCCCAATCATGGCCGTAAGTTCTCAAACTAAATTGACTGAGTACAGCTGCTCTCCTAAATCAATTTACATCCGGTTCGAGGGTACATCTCCGAACTCCTTTGACACCTATCGTTGTAATTCCTCAACGACGTCAGAGAGGTGACGGGTCCCAACGACCACACATGAATATGGACCGAAACGTCCTTAAACTAATGTCGGACCGAAACGTCCTTAAACTAATGATGGACCGAAACGTCCTTAAACTAATATCGGTCCGAAACGTCCTTAAACTAATATTGGACCGAGACATCCTGAAACTAACATGGACCGCCACGTCCCTAAACTGGAACACGGACCGAAACGTGCTTAAACTAATGATGGACCGAAACGTCCTTAAACTAATATCGGACCGAGACGTCCTTAAACTAATATTGGACCGAGACGTCCTGAAACTAACATGGACCACCACGTCCCTAAACTGGAACATGGACCGAAACGTCCTTAAACTAATGATGGACCACCACGTCCCTAAACTGGCGATGGACCACCACGTCCCTAAACTGGAACATGGACCACCACGTCCCTAAACTGGCGATGGACCACCACGTCCACAAACTGAAACATGGACCACCACGTCCCTAAACTGGAACAATAGAGCCTCCAAATGCTCTTTTGCCGGATCTAAACGGTCCCGTTTAAGTTGATCTT
This sequence comes from Agapanthus africanus, assembly GCA_030015575.1. Lineage (NCBI taxonomy): Eukaryota > Viridiplantae > Streptophyta > Magnoliopsida > Asparagales > Amaryllidaceae > Agapanthus > Agapanthus africanus. Next base: position 424,223,910 of record JASDDO010000018.1, on the reverse strand, counting down.
AGCCCCAAACACGGCTAACGTATCCTTAAACATTCAAATGGACTATAAAACCCTAAATCAGCTTTGGGTCAAGGGTACATCTCCGAACTCCTCTGACACCTATCGTTGTAATCCTTCAACGACGTCAGAGAGGCGACGAGTCCCGACGACCATATATTAAATGGATCACCCCGTTAAGTTGATCTTAGTCTCAAACAGGACTAACGTATCCTTAACGAACGTTTAAGTTGATCTTAGCCTCAATGCGGCTAACGTATCCTTAAACTAAAACACCAAACCCAAATCTAAGTAAATACGGATTTGGACTAATCTACGTCCTACGGGCGATGGCATTACTCAGTCTCCGTATACAATCCACGGGCAACCACAAACAAAACAAACACACACGACACGAAGTGAAATTCTGGAGAAGGAGAAAGTGGCTACCGCGATACGGTAGCGTAATTAACTGCAGGAGTTTGCGCCTGCAGGGAAGAGCGTCCCCACAATAAAAACCCCCTCAAGCGAGGGGGAATCTGACAAAGTCTGCTACATCGGCCGCATCCGTCTAAACCTTCGATACACGGTGCCATAAATCAACTTGGCTTCTTCGGAGAGGTAGACGGATAAAACCAAACAGCATCTGCCCCGAATCTCAGGCACAGACGTCCTAACGTGTCGGCCGCCATTCGGAGGGGAACAGATATGTATAATACCAACGCGCATCCGCGGCCATTCTGTGAGATCTGTGTTCCAAATTTGCACAGTGACTTCTTGAGTGGAAATTGTGGTTTTTGGTATATATCTTTTGGGCCCAGTTTTTGTTACTGTATAGCAGATATTCGTAGGGCCCACTTCGTGATATTTAGTCGATCGAAATTTAAACATGTTAGTTTACAGTACTTACATTATATCTCCGACCGTGAATATCATTTGATCGGTAAACCGCGTCTGAATGCTATAGTTCTTTTAGACGGGTTTGCGAACGTGACATTCGCGTTGATGTTCTGTATTGTGCTGTGATGTTGCGGATTTGTCGTGGTGGATAGCAGTGTGCAATGATAGTGCAGTTTGGATTTATTTGTACATTTGATATTGCGGAGCGAGCGTCCAACATGTGGACTGCCGTCACTGCCTGTTGTATAATATTCTTTTGGGGCAGGACCAGGTTGAGGTCGATGTACCTGTTGTACTATTTTTCATTTCTGTACTAGGCTTACCCCGCGACGGAGTGCACGGATAGTCGGGTTCGGGAGGGCAACGGGTCCGCATCTCATGGCTTTGAGAGGCAGAGGGGCCTCACTCTAGAATTGGCAGACTATTCGCCGCACTCGTAGGGGGTTCAGGTTGACCCAAGGAGGGGTGCTCAATTTACCGGATTCCGTGAAGTGCCGGGTGTTCCATTCACTATGCTGTGGGAACTACCTCGCTTCAGATTTTGGCGGGTAACTTGCCGCACCCGTAGGGGTGTAAGTCGATGTACTACACCCCAATACTTGTGGGGAGGCGGAATTTTCAAAAACGAACTTGTTTAGTGAACGAACATCGACTAACCGCTTGATTCGAAGCTAAACTATAAATAACCAAACACAAAGTGTTTCTAAACTACTCTGTTTAGGGATTATACCTAATGAACCAACTCCTTCGTCTTTACGATCTCCTTGTCCTCCTCGGCCTTCTCTAGGTAGTAGACGATCCACCCGAGAGCAAAACTCCAAGCTAAACCTCTAAACTTGAGGCAACTAACCTTCTTGGATTGCTAATCAAAGAAGCTAGGTGTAATATAGAGATGGTTATGGATTAATTAGTCTTACTAACCCTTGTACTCAACTCATGAGAGGGGAGGATTAGTCTTTTGAAGAGGGAGAGCTTGAGGAGAGAGAATGTGAGAATGAATTATCATGAGAATAGTAATGTATCATAATAAATATGAAGCATTCTTATTTATGAGAAAAAGAATAATACATAATGAATAAGCATGCTTCACAAATATCTAATGGTGATTCATTGTCATGACTCACTAAGCATTTATCATGCATTAATGATATGCATGAATCACCCTCATGACCCACTAAACTCATTTAATGCAAATGACACATAACCCTCCTTAGTCACCATCTTCTAGAAGCTTCTCGAGTAATTACGAGAACGCCCCTCCGATCCGTAAAAATACGGAAAAACTTTAGACTGTATAAATCCAATAACCGGATACCAGTAACTGGCTTAAACCAAAGCCGACTGGTAAAAACTGTCCGAAAGTCGTACGCGCGTAAACGCACGTATGCGTCCGAACCCTTTGTCGCAAAACTATGCGACCTCTATATCGTTTCGCCTGGAGTAGGAAACTCTCTGTGTGGGACTCTAGAGACTCGACTACTACGCTGGCAGTGGGTTTAACCACAGACCGCAAGCGGCACTAGCTGTACGTAACGGTCCCCAGGTAGTTGTCGATAAGAAGGCCGATGAGGAAACCCATCCGAACTCCCACTGAGCCTGATGTGACAATCTTCGTACAGTCCGGTCTGTTCGTCTAAGAATATCGCATATCAAGCCTAGGGGGCGGCAAGCGTCAGTCCCCTAATAGCTGTATAAGTCGTGTTGGAGCGAAGCCCATCACACCCTGAGAAGCTACTGGAACCTACCAGTTATATCTCGTTTGCCCTGGCCAGGGACTTTGTGTAATGGCTCTCTGACACATCGCGATATCATCTCCCAATACCGGGAGAGACGAATCCTATCTAACCGCCACTGCCTCCAAGTGCTCGGGACTGCACCCAACTGCTACCTGTTTGCACGACTCCTTTGAGCCGTGGTAGGGTAGCAATCTAAGAACAGTGGGACACACTCGAGGCGAAGCAGCAGTGTCAAGTCTGCGGACTATGCTGTACTCATGTCACCTGGGAACTGACAACTGACGATGGGTATAATACCAACCAATCAGTTCCTCGGCGAGTCCTGTCCGGTGTACCCGTAACCTAACGAGCACCTGTATACTATCTCCAGTACGGCGTACTGATGGCTGTGGGACAGACCATTTCCCCAACTGGGATGAGAAGCGTATACACTTAGTCTACTCCGGAATATCGATGCCCTATCTCGACAATCCAACGACCAGGGACCTGTATAGGATGTTGCTTACAGACTACCCAGCCTCCACTAGTGTGACTGCCATCACGACGCTGGTAATCAAGCAAAGATCCTATGGGCTCTACTAATATGTATAAGTGATACATTACAAGAGACATATGCACATATTAAAGTAGAAACAAACCAAGTAGCATACTACCATTTTTAGCAAGACTGTATAAATATAACTGTGAATATCCCAAGCTTCCATTAAGTAATATACAATCTAGTATGATACAATAATGGCCTCTAGGGCATATACACTAACAATCTCCCACTTGCACTAGGGCCATGAGCTGGCATATCGTAGACCTATCATCTCGAATAGCCTCTCGAGCTGCGTCTGAGGAATGGCCTTTGTGAATGGATCAGCAATGTTATCCTCCGTCTTTACTCTCTTCACCTCGATCACCCTGCGATCTATGATCTCCCTGATCAGGTGATACCGCCTTAAGATGTGTCTGGACTTCTGATGGGACCTGGGTTCCTTCGCTAAAGCTATAGCGCCGTTGTTGTCACAATACAGAGGTATTGGATCAACACTGGTAGGAACCACCTGAAGTTCTGTGAGGAACTTCTTCATCTAGACTGCTTCTTTTGCGGCATCGCAAGCAGCTATGTACTCTGCTTCCATCGTTGAGTCAGCAACGGTCTCCTGTTTGGAACTCTTCCAACAGACCGCCCCTCCATTGAGGGTAAAGACATAACCCGACATGGATTTGGAGTCATCTTTGTCACTCTGGAAGCCGGAGTCGGCAAAGGCCTCCATCTGAAGGTCTTTTCCGCCATATACCAAGAACATCTCCTTAGTCCTCCTCAGGTACTTGAGAATGTTCTTTACTGCTATCCAATGATTCTCCCCTGGGTTTGCTTGATACCGGCTTACTACGCTCAATGCGTATGCTACATCTGGTCTGGTACATAACATCGCATACATTATAGAGCCTACCGCAGAAGCGTAGGGTATAATCGACATGCGATCCCTTTCTAAATCAGTCTTGGGAGACATATCTTTGGAGAGGGTGATTCCGTGACAAGCCGGTAGGTTACCGCGCTTCGAATCTTCCATACTGAATCTCTTCACTATGGTGTCTATGTACCTGGATTGTGAAAGTCCCAATATCCTCTTTGATCTATCACGATAGATCCGGATCCCCAGAATGTAGGTGGCATCACCCAAGTCTTTCATGGAGAATTTATGTGACAAGAATCTTTTGACTGACTGTAATATAGGAATATCATTTCCTATTAGGAGAATGTCATCCACGTACAAGACGAGGAATACTACAGCTCTCCCTACAATCTTTCTGTATATGCATGGTTCATCTGGATTTTTGATAAAGTCAAATTCTTTGACAGCATCATCAAAACAGATGTTCCAACTCCGCGATGCCTGTTTTAGTCCATAAATGGACTTAAGCAGCTTGCATATTTTACCGCTGCTCCCACTCTGAATGAATCCTTCTGGCTGATCCATATAGACGCTTTCTTCCAAATTACCATTTAGAAAGGCCGTCTTTACGTCCATCTGCCAGATTTCATAATCGTGGAAGGCAGCAATAGCAAGAAGGACCCGAATAGATTTAAGCATAGCCACTGGAGAAAAGGTTTCGTCGTAGTCCAAACCAGGTCTTTGACGGAAACCCTTTGCAACAAGTCTAGCTTTATAGGTTTCAACCTGTCCATCTACACCAATCTTCTTTTTGAAGATCCATTTGCATCCTACGGGTTTTACCCTATCTGGAGCAATGTCCAAAGTCTATACTTTGTTGGTGTACATGGACTCCATTTCGGTCCGCATTGCATCCAGCCATTTTACTGAGTCACCGCTCTGAATGGCTTGCTGGAAGCTAGTAGGCTCATCGTAACCAATAGTGCAATCCTCTCTATTCCCGTCTATGAGAAAACCGTAGTATCTTTCGGGCAGATGAGATTGCCTACTACTTCTGCGGAGTGGCGTTGGGATGTCCTGTTCTTCTTGAACTTCTGGTTCTACCAAACTTTCAGTAGTAGTTTGTGTTTCTGGAATTTCTTCCAGTTCTATTTCGCTCCCACTAGTTCCTTTTTCTAAAAACTGATATTCTAGAAAATGGGTATTACGAGAAACAAAAACCTTTTGTTCCTCTGCGTAATAGAATAGATATCCCCTGGAGTTCTTTGGATATCCCACAAACTTACATAGTACTGATCGTGCCTCGAGTTTGTCCGCATGCTGCTTTTTAACATAAGCCGGACATCCCCAAATCTTTAGATACTGAAGATAGGGTTTCTTCCCACTCCACATCTGATATGGTGTGGTAGGCACAGTCTTGGTGGGAACCTGGTTCAAAAGATATGCAGCTGATTCTAGTGCATATCCCCAGAATGATCGCGGTAACTCAGCGTTACTCATCATGGAACGAACCATATCCAATAGGGTTCGATTCCTCCTTTCTGATACACCGTTATGTTGTGGTGTGTATGGAGGAGTAAGCTGAGAGAGAATTCCATTCTCTTTTAAGTAACCCAGGAACTCGGCACTTAAGTATTCACCACCTCGATCAGATCTCAGTGTCTTTATACTTTTGCCTGTTTGTTTTTCCACTTCATTCTTGTATTCTTGGAATTTCTCAAAGGCCTCGGATTTATGCTTCATTAAGAAGACATATCCATACTTAGAGAAATCATCCGTAAAAGTAATGAAGTAGGAATAACCACCTCGCGCATGTGTAGACATTGGACCGCACACATCACTGTGTACGAGTCCTAAGAGCTCGCTTGCTCTTACTCCGTGTCCAGTGAACGGAGTTTTTGTCATCTTTCCTTTGAGACAAGATTCACAAGTAGCATAAGATTGATATTCGAACGGATTCAAATATCCTTCTTTATGTAACTTAGTCAACCTTCTCTCATTGATGTGACCTAGTCTACAATGCCATAAGAAAGCCTGATTTATTTCTGGAGACTTTCTTTTAAGAGTGTTCTGGACACTGAAAATCTGAGCTTGATTTAATACGTATATTCCGTTTTCTAATGTACCTGACCCAATCAAATCTTGATTTAGGTGGATGTGAACCACATCTCTTGTAAAAGCAAAATCATATCCTTCCTTAGAAAGTAAGGGTACAGATATGATATTACAAGTCGTACCTGGTACATAAAAACAGTTACGTAGAATCAATATCTGCCCAGTTGTCATTCCAAGATGATATTCCCCTACGGATTCAGCGTCCATGCTCATTCCGTTAGCAACTGTGAGGGTCATATCACCTATCCCGATAACCCTACGATTTCTCAGAGCCTGTAATGAATTACAGATGTGAGTTCCTGATCCGGTATCCAATACCCAGGAAGTAGGGTTAACTGACATACAGTTCTCTATCATAAACACACCCGAAGTCGAAGCCACAACATGCTTCGTATCCTGGCTACTGGCTTCTAAAGCCATGCAATCACTCTGCCAATGCCCAATCCCATAGCAATAGGAATGTCCCTCAATAGGGTGGTCCAGCTTGTTATAGGCAATGGACATCTGGACAGACTTTTGCCAGTTATATAAGTCAGATTCAGTCAAATTATTATCTAGATGTAACCTATGTGTGGTCATAGGGTCGCTGCATTTTAAGAGAGAAAAGAAGATACTATTAGCATGATGCTCTTGCAAGTTTAGAGTGGTTTTAATTTATCTAAACATGATGGCTCCCACTGTTTCTCGAATCCTTCCTCAAACCATAAAAGAAGAATTAGCCAGGACTATTCTCACCGTACAATACTTGCTTAACCGTTCAGCCAGGCCAGTGTCGATACTTTGAGGGAGGTTTTCCAACGCTTTCGCGAAGTTCCTTAATTAAATAACCTCTTTTCTCTGGGGGCGTAACCCCGCTGACACCTTTCTAGGCACCTACTTGGTTTATAGCGTTGATCGTTAAGTGACGAATCTCCTGATAAGTAGTATATACTCACAGTAGGATCGGGATCCAAGATATCATCGTATGATAATGTTGAAGGAATCCTACCAACATTCATCAAACTCCAAAATGGTATGCTCCTCTCTGCAAATTTCAGTTTCTTTAGAAATTCCCGATGTGGATTTTTGCCCCATGCTCTTATGACTTTGACTAAGGGCCAAATATGTCATAAGTCACATGTCAAGTTCTACCCATCATTATCCAGGTTAATTTGAACCCACCCGTACATACTCTTGACTAAGGGCCAAGAAAAGTAATACGACTGTTCCAAAACAACGCATCTATCTATGCAACAAATGAATACCCTAGCAGCTACCAAGCACTATGTTTTGACTAAGGGCCAAATATACATAGCTTGAATACTACTGAATACCCAAATGAAATGACGGAGGGCTACGTATGGTTTTGGCAAAACCGTGAACGTAGTGAACTTGATATAATCGAAGGAACCTGATAGCTTTTAAAAGGAGTGGTTAAGTCTCCGCATTTAAAAATATCTGCTTTTTAAAATTAACCGAGTGGTTTCTTTTAAACTGTTCCAACGATTTAAACTTGGTTTATTTTCTTTGCATTATAGATAATGCGTCCCATCATTAACCTATCATTGCAGAAAACAACGAAAATATGACGTCCTCTTATGCCATCTGCATTCGCCACTGAGTCCCGTCATCACCCGTTAGGTTACTTAACTAACGACAGAGCGGGGGCTGGGCTAGCGCGGGTGTAAAACATAAGTGACGTCTAAATAGCTATCATAAATATAGATATTTTACATTCGTCTGACGCAATGATATATATTCCAGAACACAGATAAACAATATTGGATTTGCAAGCAATCTGTATTTCTTTTGAGCCTGCAAGAAAAGACAGATTACACAGTTGTGATGAATAGCCGTTACCCCACCCAAGATCCCTACGGATACGGCAAACTACCCGCCCGGCAGTTTGTGTACCCCACCTTGGATCTGTCCTAGGAGCAAAAACAGTAAAAAGAAATAATACAACGGTGGCTACAACCGCAACCTGGATGTGCCCCGCAAAATAATATTACAACAAATTACATTTACAACAAATGAATTAAATAATAACCCATTGCAAAACCCCGGCTATACACCACAACAGTCCAATTACAGTTCATATGCACAAACAGATATAACCATTACAGGAATGTGCAACCCCCTGCCAACCGACATACTAGCAGTTAGGGGAGGTTTACTAACACATTAAACAATCACAGATATAATCCAACATGCAAATACTGTACAATTTCGATCGATTAAACATCTTTAATATTGCTCCAAAAACTGCTCTGTAAACTGGAAACCTGAGCAAAATTAAAATATTCCAGAAAACACAAAATACCAGAGAGGACCCACACATGAAAAATGAGTCCATGACTCGGCAACACGGCCGCGGAACAGCGGCGGCTCGGAAGTGATCCGCCGCGCTTCCGCGGCTCGTTAGCCGATTCATGGGCTCAAATTTCATGGGTGTTCTCCTGGACCCTTTTCAAGCTTTCTGAGTGACCCTGAAAAATTTTTAGACTTCATTTTAATTTCGACAGAAACTTGACAGATTTAGGGTTTTCCGGCTTCGTTTTTCCGTTCGAAATTCGTACAAATTTGCAATTAAGTTATTTATTGTTTAGCGAGGCTCTGATACCACTGTAAGTCGATGTACTACACCCCAATACTTGTGGGGAGGCGGAATTTTCAAAAACGAACTTGTTTAGTGAACGAACATCGACTAACCGCTTGAATCGAAGCTAAACTATAAATAACCAAACACAAAGTGTTTCTAAACTACTCTGTTTAGGGATTATACCTAATGAACCAACTCCTTCGTCTTTACGATCTCCTTGTCCTCCTCGGCCTTCTCTAGGTAGTAGACGATCCACCCGAGAGCAAAACTCCAAGCTAAACCTCTAAACTTGAGGCAACTAACCTTCTTGGATTGCTAATCAAAGAAGCTAGGTGTAATATAGAGATGGTTATGGATTAATTAGTCTTACTAACCCTTGTACTCAACTCATGAGAGGGGAGGATTAGTCTTTTGAAGAGGGAGAACTTGAGGAGAGAGAATGTGAGAATGAATTATCATGAGAATAGTAATGTATCATAATAAATATGAAGCATTCTTATTTATGAGAAAAAGAATAATACATAATGAATAAGCATGCTTCACAAATATCTAATGGTGATTCATTGTCATGACTCACTAAGCATTTATCATGCATTAATGATATGCATGAATCACCCTCATGACTCACTAAACTCATTTAATGCAAATGACACATAACCCTCCTTAGTCACCATCTTCTAGAAGCTTCTCGAGTAATTACGAGAACGCCCCTCCGATCCGTAAAAATACGGAAAACCTTTAGACTGTATAAATCCAATAACCGGATACCAGTAACTGGCTTAAACCAAAACCGACTGGTAAAAACTGTCTGAAAGTCGTACGCGCGTAAACGCACGTATGCGTCCGAACCCTTTGTCGCAAAACTATGCGACCTCTATATCGTTTCGCCTGGAGTAGGAAACTCTCTGTGTGGGACTCTAGAGACTCGACTACTACGCTGGCAGTGGGTTTAACCACAGACCGCAAGCGGCACTAGCTGTACGTAACGGTCCCCAGGTAGTTGTCGATAAGAAGGCCGATGAGGAAATCCATCCGAACTCCCACTGAGCCTGATGTGACAATCTTCGTACAGTCCGGTCTGTTCGTCTAAGACTATCGCATATCAAGCCTAGGGGGCGGCAAGCGTCAGTCCCCTAATAGCTGTATAAGTCGTGTTGGAGCGAAGCCCATCACACCCTGAGAAGCTACTGGAACCTACCAGTTATATCTCGTTTGCCCTGGCCAGGGACTTTGTGTAATGGCTCTCTGACACATCGCGATATCATCTCCCAATCCTATCTAACCGCCACTGCCTCCAAGTGCTCGGGACTGCACCCAACTGCTACCTGTTTGCACGACTCCTTTGAGCCGTGGTAGGGTAGCAATCTAAGAACAGTGGGACACACTCGAGGCGAAGCAGCAGTGTCAAGTCTGCGGACTATGCTGTACTCATGTCACCTGGGAACTGACAACTGACGATGGGTATAATACCAACCAATCAGTTCCTCGGCGAGTCCTGTCCGGTGTACCCGTAACCTAACGAGCACCTGTATACTATCTCCAGTACGGCGTACTGATGGCTGTGGGACAGACCATTTCCCCAACTGGGATGAGAAGCGTATACACTTAGTCTACTCCGGAATGCCCTATCTCGACAATCCAACGACCAGGGACCTGTATAGGATGTTGCTTACAGACTACCCAGCCCCCACTAGTGTGACTGCCATCACGACGCTGGTAATCAAGCAAAGATCCTATGGGCTCTACTAATATGTATAAGTGATACATTACAAGAGACATATGCACATATTAAAGTAGAAACAAACCAAGTAGCATACTACCATTTTTAGCAAGACTGTATAAATATAACTGTGAATATCCCAAGCTTCCATTAAGTAATATACAATCTAGTATGATACAATAATGGCCTCTAGGGCATATACACTAACAAGGGGTCTAGGTTTCATTGCACAGGCTATCCACACGACCAGGGGAACGTCGGGTTTCAGCAGCGGCTCTGTGAAACCCGGGGATCCCAGATTATCTGTATTATTTTGTGATGCTTATTACTTTTCTGTAATGTTGCATATTATCACGCCTGGAGCGATTATTGTATCTTGGTATATATACTATTGGATGTTGTATATGTTTTGCACCCGCGCTAGTCCAGTCCCCGCTCTATCGTTAGTTAAGTAACCTAACGGATGATGACGGGACCCAGTGACGAATGCGGATGGCATATACGTACATTTTATTTTCGTTCTTTTTTGGTGTGATTGTTGATGGGACTGCGTTGATTCTGATCAATGCAAAGGAAAACAAACCTATTTTGAGTTGTTGGAACAATTTTAAAAAGGAGTTATTACAAAGACGTTTCCTTTTGTTATGCATAGCGGTATTCGGTGTGAATATCCTGCATCTCATTCGACGAAGCAAGGGCCGATATCCCTTCACCGGGAATGACCTCTTGAGCAGAAGTTTGCGTCAGGGTAATAACTTCACTATAGTCGATTACAAGTTGCTTTGCATCGCGGTATTCAGTGGAATATCCTGCACCTCATTCCACGAGGAAAGAGTCGAGATCCCTTCACCGGGAGTGACCTCTTTAGCAAAAGGTTTTCGCCACTATATATTTATAAAAAGCTATCAGGTTCCTTCAGCGATATCAAGTTCACTACGTTAAAGGTTTTTCGCCAAAAACCAGCCGTAGCCCTCCATCATTTCTTTTGGGTATTCAGTAGTATTCAAGCTATGTATTTTGATCAACGCCAAGGTATAGTGTTTGGTAGCTGCTGGATATTCATTTGTTGCATAGATAGATGAGTTGATTTGGGACAGTCGTTCTGCCATTTTGGCCAACGTCAAGGGCATGTGCGGGTGGGTTCAAATTGACAAGATAGTGACGGGTAGAACTTGGCATGTGACTTATGACATTTTGACCAACGCCAAGGTTATAAGAGCATGGGGCAAAAATCATATCAGGAGTTTATAAAGAAACTGAAACTTGCCAAGTATGCGCATACCTTCTGGAGTGTGAGTAACGTAAGTGGATTCCGTCACGTTATCATGCGATGAGAGTTGGATCCTAATTCCCACTGATGAGCTGGTTTACTCTTCGGGTGATCCCGATTGATTCTTCTTTTAGGTTTGGAGGAGAATTTGACAGTACAGTGGGAGGTTTCCTGATTAGATAAAGTGATAACCATTCTGATCTAGGTTAGAGTGCACGCAGAGTGTTTCTTTTCTCTCTCTCTTTGGCAGCGGCCTTTGACCGACCCTAGACTATGACTCAGTGACCAAGTTGACCGAACCTTCTTAAAATACTGGCTTTTGGATTGTCTGAGTTGCATAAGTCATTGCCACTCCTTCTTTTACCCTTTGTATTTCTCAGAACACCCCGTATTACTACGGACATCCACTTCCATTGGATAGATCCATCGTATGGTTATATACGAACTCGGAGGGACTTCTTCGAGGATGGATCAAGGTTCAGGAGAAATAGAATTGGTTTATTCAGTTGTCTTTTATTATCACCTTCTCTCAAGTTGCGAGTGCTCCTTGGTTTAGGAGAGTACACCTATTACGCTTATTGGATAGTCTTATTCCAAACCATAGGCAGGTGCCGAAAGATAGGGAATGAAGAAAACCAATATGCCTAAGTAGGGTGTGCAGAAGGTAATATGTAAAGACAAAATAAAGGGATTAGAAAGATGGCAAAGTAAATTGCGACTGATATCATTCACGACCAAACCGCGTGCTTCATCGCCACTCCTATTTCACTTTTAATAGAATAAGGTATTATTCAGTTGTCTTTTATCATCACCTTCTCTCAAATTGCGAGTACTCCTAGGATTAGGAGGGTACACCTATTATGCTTACTGGATAGTCTTCTTCCGAACCATAGGCTGGTGCCGAACGGTAGGGAAGGAAGAAAACCATTTAGCCTAACGATGGTGTACAGAAGGTAACGACTAAAGACAAATAAAGGGATTTGGAGAGATGGCAAAGAAATATACGGTTATAGTCATGAATTGATTCTGGAAGAGGCATTACTAGGAATACCAGGATACCCCTATGAAACATTTTCATGTTTTAGTGCATTGTTAAAAGAAAACTGTTTTCCCGATTAGATGCTTAATCCAAGGGTATGTATTTACCAGGTTTCATTCTCATATCTGTATGGTTTTACAGATGATGAGTGGGAGTAAGTTATTGGGAATTAGGTGATCAACCTCATTATATCGGAATTCGTTGTAATTGGTGATATTTGAGGAAATCGCCAGGGTACAGTTTTCAACCTACGACGCACAGGTTTTGAGTTATTCAACTCAGCGGACTTATACAGAGTATAGTATGCTGTCCAGTGTCCATCAGGACAAAGGGGTAGGTCCTCGTACTATGTTCTGTTTACTTATGACTTCTCTAGTTTTTAGACAAGTGTTTCGTAGAAATACAAGGTCTAAATTTTGAGAAGTTGTGGGTATAAGAATAAAGTAGAGAACCAGGTATCACAAGTATCGGGATTCTTCAAAGAGATCGAAGATGTAGATTCTTGTGATTGGTATTCAGATGATAGTAATAGTTTTGAGAAACTTGATTCTCTTTCATGTTACTCATAATTGGATGGATTCCTAAGTTGAGTAATGCTGATTAGCCTTTTTCCATTAAGTTGATATGCACCGGAGACAATTGCATGATTTGAATCTGGTTCCAATTAAATAAGTGCCAAAGTTTCTATATTGAATATAGAATGGTTCATACCTTAAAAGATGTTAAGGTACGGGGAGTTGTCCAGCTTATGCTTAAAACCAGACTCTGGATAACTCAGGGCACGTTTCTGTAATGGCTGTTTGTGGGTTGACCCTGGCTATGACGATGGTTGATTTTCTACCATTTCGAAGATCAATAGTGATATTGTTCTTGACTCGCCACAGTTTTAGTAAAATGGATCTTTTTCAGAAAACAGTAGTGGGAGTATGGTAGAACTGGAAGTGATTCCAGAACCACGAACGATTACGGAAAATTTAATAGGACCTATATATTCAATCAGGTTTGATATTCCAATAGCCACTCCGTAGATATGGTGGGTAACCTCAGACACCCGAGAGGTACTTCGGTAGCCTCAAGGACGGTGACAGGGAGGTTCTTATCTACCCAGACTTGACACTACCGTTGTTCCAGGCTATGAGACCCGGTAAGAGGGTTGTTGTGGTCAGTGGGAGCAGCGGAAGTATAGTGGGCAAGTTGCTTATGTCTATTTATAGACTAGAGCAGTTATAGCGGAGATAGATCATCTATTTTTTATGTGACAGTCATGGGTTTGACTTCATCAGAATAGGGGATGGATCTGTTAAGAAGATAGTAGGGTGTGATGTCATGGTATTTGGATGACATACACAGAGTATCAAGTAAAATTCCTATACTACGATCGGTTGTACTGTGGTTGTCACACAGTTGTTTCTCCAGACAGGATATGGATATAATATCAGACATTCTGGTTTCTAGATCTATGGTTTTAGGTCTGGATTTGGGTAGTTTCCCAATATGGGTACTTTGACAGTATTCTAATGGTTTTTAGAATAGATGACTCCTGGCATGGTGGTGTATCTGCAGGTGATGGAGTCACCCTCTCTAAAGGTGTCGTATAGACTAAAGGGGAGAGGGCTGTGCATGATTGGCAGATCACTTGCTTAGGCAATTGAGTCAATCATGAGATGTCAAGTACCACACAAAATGTTGTTTTTGCACTAGATGCAATAAGTTTGTATTAATCCAATCCTGGAGAAACATAAAGAAGCAGTTTTAGAACATAAGTGCATGTTCTACGGATTTGATGACGGCAGCCTCCTTCGGGAGACGGTTATCATTCCAGGCTTCAAAGGTGACATGGATGACAGAGAGATTGTCAGAGTTACAGTTTTCCCTCTGACGAGGGACAGTATTATGGATAGGTGGTCCAAGAGGATACTGTGGGAGGCATGGTGCCCGATACTGATTAGGTTCAGTGATCGATACAGTCTAAGAAGTTTGGATTTGGAGTTCATTTATGAACTAGGTCCCATCAGATATCCAGACATATTCTAAGACAGGTATTACTCAATTCGGGAGATGGTTTTCTCCGCGAACTTGAAATCTAGAGAGATATAGAAAGAAACTTCTGGGCGGATCCACTCACAGAGACTATTTCTCGAACACAATAGTTTTACAAACGAGCTTTGTGAAACTGATTAGTAGAGGAGTTGGATGTTCGGTTTCACACGGGCTGTGAGTAGTCGACATCGCAATAATTAGCCTTAAGTGCAAGTGGGAGATTGTTGGAGATAGTGCCCTCAGAGTCAATTATTGGATCGCAGGTACGCAATTGCAATGATTGCGGAGGAGCTATACCGATAAGACAGTCTTACTCGAGATGATAGTATGCTATCTGGTTTGCCTTTATCAGTCGTGTACATGTTCAGGTGACTGATTACACGTTACACTTTGATAGAGCCCTTAGGATCTTGCTTTACTACCAACAGTATGATGGCGATCATATACGTGAGAGTTGGGTGGTTTATAAGCATATCCTTAATTGTGGTCCCTAGTCGTGGGAGTTTCGAGACAGGGCATCGATACTCCGGAGTAGACTAGTGTACATAGTCGAGACCCCGACGAGGGGCGGTGGCCGGTCTCACAAGCCACTGGTGTCAGTTGGATCACCTAAGATGTATACAGGTGCTCATTGGGTTATGAGTACACCGGACATGACTCGCCGGGAACCTGCTAGTTGGTATTATACATATCGTCAGATAGCAGTTCCCTGGTGACATGTGTACAGGTTAGTTCATCGACCTGAGGTCGTCATTTGTCTCGTGTGAGTTCCCACTGTACTTTGATTTCTACCCTACCACGGCTCAAAGGAGTCGTGCAAACATGTAGTTTTTGGGTACAGTCCCGAGCCACATGGAGGCACGTGAGCGGATCGGCAGGGGATTTGTCTCTCCCGGTATTGGGGGTGAGATCGTGCTGTGTCTAGGAGAGCCATTACACAAAGCCCACGACCGTGGCAGGAGATTTACTGGTAGGTACTCCAGTAGTATCTCAGGGTGTTATTGGGCTACACTCCGACATGACTTATACTGCTATTGGGGGTCTGACGTTACTAGCCCCCTAGGCAGATATGCAATACTCATAGACGAACGGACCGGACTGTATATACATTGTCACTGTTAGGCTCAGTAGGGTTTCCGGATGAGTTCGCTCATCGGCCTCCCTTGAGGTCAGTCCATGGACAGCCGTTACGCATAGCTAGTGCCGCTGACGGTTTGTGGTTAAACCCACTGCCAGGGTACTGACGAGTCATTAGAGTCCCCCACCGATAGTTTCCCAAGTTCGGGCGAAACGTTGTAGAGGCCGTATGGTTTTATGGCAGGGTTCGGAAAATCCACGTGCGTTTACGCACGTGTCAGATTTCGGGCAGATGATACTGGTCGGCTTTGGTTTAAGCCGGATCCGAGTATTATATTGAGTAGATATAATATCTTTGTCTCAGTTGCATTTGTATTCGGTCGTAATACAAATGCGGGTATTTTTATACAGTTACGGGGTTGTCCTGAAATTCATTTCAGGATCGCTTTTGGAAGTTGCCAGTTTCCAGTTTTCTATCAGCCGTCTTTAACATTCGGTTAAAGACGGATTTATCTTTTCTTGGATGAGTGTGGAAGATTCTAGAAGCATCTAGAAGGTGGTGATTAGGCTTGTGACTCACTTGTTCATTTATGGTGCATTATTGTGTTCATATTTTGTGTTCACACTAGATATTTCTTTGTGTTCACACTAAGATATTTTTCCTTCATGATAAGCTTGGTTTGTGGTCACCCCCCTTCCTCCTACACTCACCCCCCACTCCTATAAGTGTGGCCGGCCCCTC